>OZ014530.1:283962739-284562739 GCA_963966105.1 Volucella zonaria | reverse complement strand
TGCGGGGGTCATATTATGCACCAGAAAAAAAAAATTCAAAATCTTAAAATGGCCATAACCCCTAAACTAGGCGTCTACGGGGGTCATATTATGCACCAGAAAAAAGAAAATTCAAAACTTTAAAATGGCTATAACTCCTAAACTAGGCGTCTGCGGGGGTCATATTATGCACCAGAAAAAAGAAAATTCAAAATTTTAAAATGGCTATAACTCCTAACTAGGTGTCTGCGGGGGTCATATTATGCACCAGAAAAAAGGAAATTCAAACTTTAAAATCGCTATAACTCCTAAACTAGGCGTCTGCGGGAGTCATATTATGCACCAGAAAAAAAAAATTCAAAATCTTAAAAAACTCCTAAACTAGGCGTCTGCGGGGGTCATATTATGAACCAGAAAAAAGAAAATTCAAAATTTTAAAATGGCTATAATTCCTAAACTAGGCGTCTGCGGGGGTCATATTATGCACCAGAAAAAAAAAAATTCAAAATCTTAAAATGGCTATAACTCCTAAACTAGGCGTCTGCGGGGGTCATATTATGCACCAGAAAAAAGAAAATTCAAAATTTTAAAATGGCTATAACTCCTAAATTAGGCGTCTGCGGGGGTCATATTATGCACCAGAAGAAAAAAAATTCAAAATCTTAAAATGGCTTTAACTCCTAAACTAGGCGTCTGCGGGGGTCATATTATGCACCAGAAAAAAGAAAATTCAAAATTTTAAAATGGCTATAACTCCTAAACTAGGCGTCTGCGAGGGTCATATTATGCACCAGAAAAAAAAAACTTCAAAATCTTAAAATGGCTATAACTCCTAAACTAGGCGTCTGCGGGGGTCATATTATGCACCAGAAAAAAGAAAATTCAAAATTTTAAAATGGCTATAACTCCTAAACTAGGCGTCTGCGGGGGTCATATTATGCACCAGAAAAAAAAAATTCAAAATCTTAAAATGGCCATAACCCCTAAACTAGGCGTCTACGGGGGTCATATTATGCACCAGAAAAAAGAAAATTCAAAACTTTAAAATGGCTATAACTCCTAAACTAGGCGTCTGCGGGGGTCATATTATGCACCAGAAAAAAAAAATTCAAAATCTTAAAATGGCTATAACTCCTAAACTAGGCGTCTGCGGGGGTCAAATTATGCACCAGATAAAAGAAAATTCAGAATCTTAAAATGGCTATAACTCCTAAACTAGGCGTCTACGGGGGTCATATTATGCACCAGAAAAAAGAAAATTCAAAACTTTAAAATCGCTATAACTCCTAAACTAGGCGTCTGCAGGGGTCATATTATGCACCAGAAAAAAAAAATTCAAAATCTTAAAATGGCTATAACTCGTAAACTAGGCGTCTGCGGGGGTCATATTATGCACCAGAAAAAAGAAAATTCAAAATTTTAAAATGGCTATAACTCCTAAACTAGGCGTCTGCGGGGGTCATATTATGCACCAGAAAAAAAAAAATTCAAAATCTTAAAATGGCTATAACTCCTAAACTAGGCGTCTGCGGGGGTCATATTATGCACCAGATAAAAGAAAATTCAGAATCTTAAAATGGCTATAACTCCTAAACTAGGCGTCTGCGGGGGTCATATTATGCACCAGATAAAAGAAAATTCAAAATCTTAAAATGGCTATAACTCCTAAACTAGGCGTCTACGGGGGTCATATTATGCACCAGAAAAAAGAAAATTCAAAACTTTAACATGGCTATAACTCCTAAACTAGGCGTCTGCGGGGGTCATATTATGCTCCAGAAAAAGAAAATTCAAAATCTTAAAATGGCTATAACTCCTAAACTAGGCGTCTGCGGGGGTCATATTATGCACCAGAAAAAAGAAAATTCAAAATTTTAAAATGGCTATAACTCCTAAACTAGGCGTCTGCGGGGGTCATATTATGCACCAGAAAAAAAAAATTCAAAATCTTAAAATGGCTTTAACTCCTCAACTAGGCGTCTGCGGGGGTCATATTATGCACCAGATAAAAGAAAATTCAGAATCTTAAAATGGCTATAACTCCTAAACTGGGCGTCTGCGGGGGTCATATTATGCTCCAGAAAAAAAAAATTCTAAATCTTAAAATCGCTATAACTCCTAAACTAGGCGTCTGGGGGGGTCATATTATGCAACAGAAAAAAAAAATTCAAAATCTTAAAATGGCTATAACTCCTAAACTAGGCGTCTGCGGGGGTCATATTATGCAAAAGATAAAAGAAAATTCAGAATCTTAAAATGGCTATAACTCCTAAACTAGGCGTCTGCGGGGGTCATATTATGCTCCAGAAAAAGAAAATTCAAAATCTTAAAATGGCTATAACTCCTAAACTAGGCGTCTGCGGGGGTCATATTATGCACCAGATAAAAGAAAATTCAAAATCTTAAAATGGCTATAACTCCTAAACTAGGCGTCTGCGACGGTCATATTATGCACCAGAAAAAAGAAAATTAAAAATTTTAAAATGGCTATAACTCCTAAACTAGGCGTCTGCGGGGGTCATATTATGCACCAGAAAAAAAAAATTCAAAATCTTAAAATGGCTATAACTCCTCAACTAGGCGTCTGCGGGGGTCATATTATGCACCAGATAAAAGAAAATTCAGAATCTTAAAATGGCTATAACTCCTAACCTAGGCGTCTGCGGGGGTCATATTATGCTCCAGAAAAAAAAAATTATAAATCTTAAAATCGCTATAACTCCTAAACTAGGCGTCTGCGGGGGTCATATTATGCACCAGATAAAAGAAAATTCAGAATCTTAAAATGGCTATAACTCCTAAACTAGGCGTCTGCGAGGGTCATATTATGCACCAGAAAAAAGAAAATTCAAAATTTTAAAATGGTTATAACTCCTAAACTAGGCGTCTGCGGGGGTCATATTATGCACCAGAAAAAGGAAAATTCAAAATTTTAAAATGGCTATAACTCCTAAACTAGGCGTCTGCGGGGGTCATATTATGCACCAGATAAAAGAAAATTCAGAATCTTAAAATGGCTATAACTCCTAAACTAGGCGTCTGCGAGGGTCATATTATGCACCAGAAAAAAGAAATTCAAAATTTTAAAATGGCTATAACTCCTAAACTAGGCGTCTGCGGGGGTCATATTATGCACCAGATAAAAGAAAATTCAGAATCTTAAAATGGCTATAACTCCTAAACTGGGCGTCTGCGGGGGTCATATTATGCTCCAGAAAAAAAAAATTCTAAATCTTAAAATCGCTATAACTCCTAAACTAGGCGTCTGCGGGGGTCATATTATGCACCAGATAAAAGAAAATTCAGAATCTTAAAATGGCTATAACTCCTAAACTAGGCGTCTGCGGGGGTCATATTATGCACCAGAAAAAGAAAATTCAATACTTTAAAATCGCTATAACTCCTAAACTAGGCGTCTGCGGGGGTCATATTATGCACCAGAAAAAAAAAATTCTAAATCTTAAAATCGCTATAACTCCTAAACTAGGCGTCTGCGGGGGTCATATTATGCACCAGAAAAAAGAAAATTCAAAACTTTAAAATGGCTATAACTCCTAAACTAGGCGTCTGCTTGGTCATATTATGCAATAGAAAAAAGAAAATTCAAAATCTTAAAATGGCTATAACTCCTAAACTAGGCGTCTGCGGGGGTCATATTATGCACCAGAAAAAAGAAAATTCTAAATCTTAAAATCGCTATAACTCCTAAACTAGGCGTCTGCGGGGGTCATATTATGCACCAGAAAAAGAAAATTCAATACTTTAAAATCGCTATAACTCCTAAACTAGGCGTCTGGGGGGTCATATTATGCACCAGAAAAAAAAAATTCAAAATCTTAAAATGGCTATAACTCCTAAACTAGGCGTCTGCGGGGGTCATATTATGCACCAGATAAAAGAAAATTCAGAATCTTAAAATGGCTATAACTCCTAAACTAGGCGTCTGCGAGGGTCATATTATGCACCAGAAAAAAGAAAATTCAAAATTTTAAAATGGCTATAACTCCTAAACTAGGCGTCTGCGGGGGTCATATTATGCACCAGAAAAAAAAAATTCAAAATCTTAAAATGGCTATAACTCCTCAACTAGGCGTCTGCGGGGGTCATATTATGCACCAGATAAAAGAAAACTCAGAATCTTAAAATGGCTATAACTCCTAAACTGGGCGTCTGCGGGGGTCATATTATGCTCCAGAAAAAAAAAATTCTAAATCTTAAAATCGCTATAACTCCTAAACTAGGCGTCTGCGGGGGTCATATTATGCAACAGAAAAAAAAAATTCAAAATTTTAAAATGGCTATAACTCCTAAACTAGGCGTCTGCGGGGGTCATATTATGCACCAGAAAAAAAAAATTCAGAATCTTAAAATGGCTATAACTCCTAAACTAGGCGTCTGCGAGGGTCATATTATGCACCAGAAAAAAGAAAATTCAAAATTTTAAAATGGCTATAACTCCTAAACTAGGCGTCTGCGGGGGTCATATTATGCAACAGAAAAAAGAAAATTCAAAATCTTAAAATGGCTATAACTCCTAAACTAGGCGTCTGCGGGGGTCATATTATGCTCCAGAAAAAAAAAATTCTAAATCTTAAAATCGCTATAACTCCTAAACTAGGCGTCTGCGGGGGTCATATTATGCAACAGAAAAAAAAAATTCAAAATCTTAAAATGGCTATAACTCCTAAACTAGGCGTCTGCGGGGGTCATATTATGCACCAGAAAAAGGAAAATTCAAAATTTTAAAATGGCTATAACTCCTAAACTAGGCGTCTGCGGGGGTCATATTATGCACCAGAAAAAAAAAATTCAAAATCTTAAAATGGCTATAACTCCTAAACTAGGCGTCTGCGGGGGTCATATTATGCACCAGATAAAAGAAAATTCAGAATCTTAAAATGGCTATAACTCCTAAACTAGGCGTCTACGGGGGTCATATTATGCACCAGAAAAAAGAAAATTCAAAACTTTAAAATCGCTATAACTCCTAAACTAGGCGTCTGCAGGGTTCATATTATGCACCAGAAAAAAAAAATTCAAAATCTTAAAATGGCTATAACTCGTAAACTAGGCGTCTGCGGGGGTCATATTATGCACCAGAAAAAAGAAAATTCAAAATTTTAAAATGGCTATAACTCCTAAACTAGGCGTCTGCGGGGGTCATATTATGCACCAGAAAAAAGAAAATTCAGTACTTTAAAATCGCTATAACTCCTAAACTAGGCGTCTGCGGGGGTCATATTGTGCACCAGAAAAAAAAATTCAAAATCTTAAAATGGCTATAACTCCTAAACTAGTCGTCTGCGGGGGTCATATTATGCACCAGATAAAAGAAAATTCAAAATCTTAAAATGGCTATAACTCCTAAACTAGGCGTCTACGGGGGTCATATTATGCACCAGAAAAAAGAAAATTCAAAACTTTAAAATGGCTATAACTCCTAAACTAGGCGTCTGCGGGGGTCATATTGTGCACCAGAAAAAAGAAAATTCAAAATCTTAAAATGGCTATAACTCCTAAACTAGTCGTCTGCGGGGGTCATATTATGCACCAGATAAAAGAAAATTCAAAATCTTAAAATGGCTATAACTCCTAAACTAGGCGTCTGCGGGGGTCATATTATGCACCAGAAAAAAGAAAATTCAGTACTTTAAAATCGCTATAACTCCTAAACTAGGCGTCTGCGGGGGTCATATTGTGCACCAGAAAAAAGAAAATTCAAAATCTTAAAATGGCTATAACTCCTAAACTAGGCGTCTACGGGGGTCATATTATGCACCAGAAAAAAGAAAATTCAAAACTTTAAAATGGCTATAACTCCTAAACTAGGCGTCTGCGGGGGTCATATTGTGCACCAGAAA
Source organism: Volucella zonaria (assembly GCA_963966105.1). Classification (NCBI taxonomy): domain Eukaryota; kingdom Metazoa; phylum Arthropoda; class Insecta; order Diptera; family Syrphidae; genus Volucella; species Volucella zonaria. The sequence goes on along the minus strand of OZ014530.1, from coordinate 284,556,899 downwards.
AAAGAAAATTCAAAATCTTAAAATGGCTATAACTCCTAAACTAGTCGTCTGCGGGGGTCATATTATGCACCAGAAAAAAGAAAATTCAAAATTTTAAAATGGCTATAACTCCTAAACTAGGCGTCTGCGGGGGTCATATTATGCACCAGAAAAAAAAAATTCAAAATCTTAAAATGGCTATAACTCCTAAACTAGGCGTCTGCGGGGGTCATATTATGCACCAGATAAAAGAAAATTCAGAATCTTAAAATGGCTATAACTCCTAAACTAGGCGTCTACGGGGGTCATATTATGCACCAGAAAAAAGAAAATTCAAAACTTTAAAATCGCTATAACTCCTAAACTAGGCGTCTGCAGGGGTCATATTATGCACCAGAAAAAAAAAATTCAAAATCTTAAAATGGCTATAACTCGTAAACTAGGCGTCTGCGGGGGTCATATTATGCACCAGAAAAAAGAAAATTCAAAATTTTAAAATGGCTATAACTCCTAAACTAGGCGTCTGCGGGGGTCATATTATGCACCAGAAAAAAGAAAATTCAGTACTTTAAAATCGCTATAACTCCTAAACTAGGCGTCTGCGGGGGTCATATTGTGCACCAGAAAAAAAAATTCAAAATCTTAAAATGGCTATAACTCCTAAACTAGTCGTCTGCGGGGGTCATATTATGCACCAGATAAAAGAAAATTCAAAATCTTAAAATGGCTATAACTCCTAAACTAGGCGTCTACGGGGGTCATATTATGCACCAGAAAAAAGAAAATTCAAAACTTTAAAATGGCTATAACTCCTAAACTAGGCGTCTGCGGGGGTCATATTGTGCACCAGAAAAAAGAAAATTCAAAATCTTAAAATGGCTATAACTCCTAAACTAGTCGTCTGCGGGGGTCATATTATGCACCAGATAAAAGAAAATTCGAAATCTTAAAATGGCTATAACTCCTAAACTAGGCGTCTACGGGGGTCATATTATGCACCAGAAAAAAGAAAATTCAAAACTTTAAAATCGCTATAACTCCTAAACTAGGCGTCTGCAGGGGTCATATTATGCACCAGAAAAAAAAATTCAAAACTTTAAAATGGCTATAACTCCTAAACTAGGCGTCTGCGGGGGTCATATTGTGCACCAGAAAAAAAAAATTCAAAATCTTAAAATGGCTATAACTCCTAAACTAGGCGTCTGCGGGGGTCATATTATGCACCAGAAAAAGGAAAATTCAAAATTTTAAAATGGCTATAACTCCTAAACTAGGCGTCTGCGGGGGTCATATTATGCACCAGAAAAAAAAAAATTCAAAATCTTAAAATGGGTATAACTCCTAAACTAGGCGTCTGCGGGGGTCATATCATGCACCAGAAAAAAGAAAATTCAAAATTTTAAAATGGCTATAACTCCTAACCTAGGCGTCTGCGGGGGTCATATTATGCACCAGATAAAAGAAAATTCAGAATCTTAAAATGGCTATAACTCCTAAACTAGGCGTCTGCGAGGGTCATATTATGCACCAGAAAAAAGAAAATTCAAAATTTTAAAATGGCTATAACTCCTAAACTAGGCGTCTGCGGGGGTCATATTATGCACCAGAAAAAAAAAATTCAAAATCTTAAAATGGCTATAACTCCTCAACTAGGCGTCTGCGGGGGTCATATTATGCACCAGAAAAAAAAAATTCAAAATCTTAAAATGGCTATAACTCCTAAACTAGGCGTCTGCGGGGGTCATATTATGCACCAGAAAAAAGAAAATTCAAAATTTTAAAATGGCTATAACTCCTAAACTAGGCGTCTGCGGGGGTCATATTATGCACCAGAAAAAAGAAAATTCAAAATTTTAAAATGGCTATAACTCCTAAACTAGGCGTCTGCGGGGGTCATATTATGCACCAGAAAAAAAAAAATTCAAAATCTTAAAATGGCTATAACTCCTAAACTAGGCGTCTACGGGGGTCATATTATGCACCAGAAAAAAGAAAATTCAAAACTTTAAAATCGCTATAACTCCTAAACTAGGCGTCTGAGGGGGTCATATTATGCACCAGAAAAAAAAAATTCAAAACTTTAAAATGGGTATAACTCCTAAACTAGGCGTCTGCGGGGGTCATATTATGCACCAGAAAAAAGAAAATTCAAAACTTTAAAATGGCTATAACTCCTAAACTAGGCGTCTACGGGGGTCATATTATGCACCAGCAAAAAAAAAATTCAAAAACTTAAAATGGCTATAACTCCTAAACTAGGCGTCTGCGGGGGCCATATTATGCACCAGAAAAAAGAAAATTCAAAATTTTAAAATGGCTATAACTCCTAAACTAGGCGTCTGCGAGGGTCATATTATGCACCAGAAAAAGAAAATTCAAAATCTTAAAATGGCTATAACTCCTAAACTAGGCGTCTGCGGGGGTCATATTACGCACCAGAAAAAAGAAAATTCAAAACTTTAAAATCGCTATAACTCCTAAACTAGGCGTCTGCGGGGGTCATATTATGCACCAGAAAAAAAAAATTCAAAACTTTAAAATGGCTATAACTCCTAAACTAGGCATCTGCGGGGGTCATATTATGAACCAGAAAAAAAAAAATTCAAAATCTTAAAATGGCTATAACTCCTAAACTAGGCGTCTGCGGGGGTCATATTACGCACCAGAAAAAAGAAAATTCAAAACTTTAAAATCGCTATAACTCCTAAACTAGGCGTCTGCGGGGGTCATATTATGCACCAGAAAAAAAAAATTCAAAACTTTAAAATGGCTATAACTCCTAAACTAGGCATCTGCGGGGGTCATATTATGAACCAGAAAAAAAAAAATTCAAAATCTTAAAATGGCTATAACTCCTAAACTAGGCGTCTGCGGGGGTCATATTATGCACCAGATAAAAGAAAATTCAGAATCTTAAAATGGCTATAACTCCTAAACTAGGCGTCTGCGGGGGTCATATTATGCACCAGAAAAAAAAAATTCTAAATCTTAAAATCGCTATAACTCCTAAACTAGGCGTCTGCGGGGGTCATATTATGCACCAGAAAAAAGAAAATTCAAAACTTTAAAATGGCTATAACTCCTAAACTAGGCGTCTGCGGGGGTCATATTGTGCACCAGAAAAAAGAAAATTCAAAATCTTAAAATGGCTATAACTCCTAAACTAGGCGTCTGCGGGGGTCATATTGTGCACCAGAAAAAAGAAAATTCAAAATCTTAAAATGGCTATAACTCCTAAACTAGTCGTCTGCGGGGGTCATATTATGCACCAGAATAAAGAAAATTCAAAATTTTAAAATGGCTATAACTCCTAAACTAGGCGTCTGCGGGGGTCATATTATGCACCAGAAAAAAAAAATTCAAAATCTTAAAATGGCTATAACTCCTAAACTAGGCGTCTGCGGGGGTCATATTATGCACCAGATAAAAGAAAATTCAGAATCTTAAAATGGCTATAACTCCTAAACTAGGCGTCTACGGGGGTCATATTATGCACCAGAAAAAAGAAAATTCAAAACTTTAAAATCGCTATAACTCCTAAACTAGGCGTCTGCAGGGGTCATATTATGCACCAGAAAAAAAAAATTCAAAATCTTAAAATGGCTATAACTCGTAAACTAGGCGTCTGCGGGGGTCATATTATGCACCAGAAAAAAGAAAATTCAAAATTTTAAAATGGCTATAACTCCTAAACTAGGCGTCTGCGGGGGTCATATTATGCACCAGAAAAAAGAAAATTCAGTACTTTAAAATCGCTATAACTCCTAAACTAGGCGTCTGCGGGGGTCATATTGTGCACCAGAAAAAAAAATTCAAAATCTTAAAATGGCTATAACTCCTAAACTAGTCGTCTGCGGGGGTCATATTATGCACCAGATAAAAGAAAATTCAAAATCTTAAAATGGCTATAACTCCTAAACTAGGCGTCTACGGGGGTCATATTATGCACCAGAAAAAAGAAAATTCAAAACTTTAAAATGGCTATAACTCCTAAACTAGGCGTCTGCGGGGGTCATATTGTGCACCAGAAAAAAGAAAATTCAAAATCTTAAAATGGCTATAACTCCTAAACTAGTCGTCTGCGGGGGTCATATTATGCACCAGATAAAAGAAAATTCGAAATCTTAAAATGGCTATAACTCCTAAACTAGGCGTCTACGGGGGTCATATTATGCACCAGAAAAAAGAAAATTCAAAACTTTAAAATCGCTATAACTCCTAAACTAGGCGTCTGCAGGGGTCATATTATGCACCAGAAAAAAAAATTCAAAACTTTAAAATGGCTATAACTCCTAAACTAGGCGTCTGCGGGGGTCATATTGTGCACCAGAAAAAAAAAATTCAAAATCTTAAAATGGCTATAACTCCTAAACTAGGCGTCTGCGGGGGTCATATTATGCACCAGAAAAAGGAAAATTCAAAATTTTAAAATGGCTATAACTCCTAAACTAGGCGTCTGCGGGGGTCATATTATGCACCAGAAAAAAAAAAATTCAAAATCTTAAAATGGGTATAACTCCTAAACTAGGCGTCTGCGGGGGTCATATCATGCACCAGAAAAAAGAAAATTCAAAATTTTAAAATGGCTATAACTCCTAACCTAGGCGTCTGCGGGGGTCATATTATGCACCAGATAAAAGAAAATTCAGAATCTTAAAATGGCTATAACTCCTAAACTAGGCGTCTGCGAGGGTCATATTATGCACCAGAAAAAAGAAAATTCAAAATTTTAAAATGGCTATAACTCCTAAACTAGGCGTCTGCGGGGGTCATATTATGCACCAGAAAAAAAAAATTCAAAATCTTAAAATGGCTATAACTCCTCAACTAGGCGTCTGCGGGGGTCATATTATGCACCAGAAAAAAAAAATTCAAAATCTTAAAATGGCTATAACTCCTAAACTAGGCGTCTGCGGGGGTCATATTATGCACCAGAAAAAAGAAAATTCAAAATTTTAAAATGGCTATAACTCCTAAACTAGGCGTCTGCGGGGGTCATATTATGCACCAGAAAAAAGAAAATTCAAAATTTTAAAATGGCTATAACTCCTAAACTAGGCGTCTGCGGGGGTCATATTATGCACCAGAAAAAAAAAAATTCAAAATCTTAAAATGGCTATAACTCCTAAACTAGGCGTCTACGGGGGTCATATTATGCACCAGAAAAAAGAAAATTCAAAACTTTAAAATCGCTATAACTCCTAAACTAGGCGTCTGAGGGGGTCATATTATGCACCAGAAAAAAAAAATTCAAAACTTTAAAATGGGTATAACTCCTAAACTAGGCGTCTGCGGGGGTCATATTATGCACCAGAAAAAAGAAAATTCAAAACTTTAAAATGGCTATAACTCCTAAACTAGGCGTCTACGGGGGTCATATTATGCACCAGCAAAAAAAAAATTCAAAAACTTAAAATGGCTATAACTCCTAAACTAGGCGTCTGCGGGGGCCATATTATGCACCAGAAAAAAGAAAATTCAAAATTTTAAAATGGCTATAACTCCTAAACTAGGCGTCTGCGAGGGTCATATTATGCACCAGAAAAAGAAAATTCAAAATCTTAAAATGGCTATAACTCCTAAACTAGGCGTCTGCGGGGGTCATATTACGCACCAGAAAAAAGAAAATTCAAAACTTTAAAATCGCTATAACTCCTAAACTAGGCGTCTGCGGGGGTCATATTATGCACCAGAAAAAAAAAATTCAAAACTTTAAAATGGCTATAACTCCTAAACTAGGCATCTGCGGGGGTCATATTATGAACCAGAAAAAAAAAAATTCAAAATCTTAAAATGGCTATAACTCCTAAACTAGGCGTCTGCGGGGGTCATATTACGCACCAGAAAAAAGAAAATTCAAAACTTTAAAATCGCTATAACTCCTAAACTAGGCGTCTGCGGGGGTCATATTATGCACCAGAAAAAAAAAATTCAAAACTTTAAAATGGCTATAACTCCTAAACTAGGCATCTGCGGGGGTCATATTATGAACCAGAAAAAAAAAAATTCAAAATCTTAAAATGGCTATAACTCCTAAACTAGGCGTCTGCGGGGGTCATATTATGCACCAGATAAAAGAAAATTCAGAATCTTAAAATGGCTATAACTCCTAAACTAGGCGTCTGCGGGGGTCATATTATGCACCAGAAAAAAAAAATTCTAAATCTTAAAATCGCTATAACTCCTAAACTAGGCGTCTGCGGGGGTCATATTATGCACCAGAAAAAAGAAAATTCAAAACTTTAAAATGGCTATAACTCCTAAACTAGGCGTCTGCGGGGGTCATATTATGCAATAGAAAAAAGAAAATTCAAAATCTTAAAATGGCTATAACTCCTAAACTAGGCGTCTGCGGGGGTCATATTATGCAATAGAAAAAAGAAAATTCAAAATCTTAAAATGGCTATAACTCCTAAACTAGGCGTCTGCGGGGGTCATATTATGCACCAGAAAAAAGAAAATTCTAAATCTTAAAATCGCTATAACTCCTAAACTAGGCGTCTGCGGGGGTCATATTATGCACCAGAAAAAGAAAATTCAATACTTTAAAATCGCTATAACTCCTAAACTAGGCGTCTGGGGGGTCATATTATGCACCAGAAAAAAAAAATTCAAAATCTTAAAATGGCTATAACTCCTAAACTAGGCGTCTGCGGGGGTCATATTATGCACCAGATAAAAGAAAATTCAGAATCTTAAAATGGCTATAACTCCTAAACTAGGCGTCTGCGAGGGTCATATTATGCACCAGAAAAAAGAAAATTCAAAATTTTAAAATGGCTATAACTCCTAAACTAGGCGTCTGCGGGGGTCATATTATGCACCAGAAAAAAAAAATTCAAAATCTTAAAATGGCTATAACTCCTCAACTAGGCGTCTGCGGGGGTCATATTATGCACCAGATAAAAGAAAACTCAGAATCTTAAAATGGCTATAACTCCTAAACTGGGCGTCTGCGGGGGTCATATTATGCTCCAGAAAAAAAAAATTCTAAATCTTAAAATCGCTATAACTCCTAAACTAGGCGTCTGCGGGGGTCATATTATGCACCAGAAAAAAAAAATTCAGAATCTTAAAATGGCTATAACTCCTAAACTAGGCGTCTGCGAGGGTCATATTATGCACCAGAAAAAAGAAAATTCAAAATTTTAAAATGGCTATAACTCCTAAACTAGGCGTCTGCGGGGGTCATATTATGCAACAGAAAAAAGAAAATTCAAAATCTTAAAATGGCTATAACTCCTAAACTAGGCGTCTGCGGGGGTCATATTATGCTCCAGAAAAAAAAAATTCTAAATCTTAAAATCGCTATAACTCCTAAACTAGGCGTCTGCGGGGGTCATATTATGCAACAGAAAAAAAAAATTCAAAATCTTAAAATGGCTATAACTCCTAAACTAGGCGTCTGCGGGGGTCATATTATGCACCAGAAAAAGGAAAATTCAAAATTTTAAAATGGCTATAACTCCTAAACTAGGCGTCTGCGGGGGTCATATTATGCACCAGAAAAAAAAAATTCAAAATCTTAAAATGGCTATAACTCCTAAACTAGGCGTCTGCGGGGGTCATATTATGCACCAGATAAAAGAAAATTCAGAATCTTAAAATGGCTATAACTCCTAAACTAGGCGTCTACGGGGGTCATATTATGCACCAGAAAAAAGAAAATTCAAAACTTTAAAATCGCTATAACTCCTAAACTAGGCGTCTGCAGGGGTCATATTATGCACCAGAAAAAAAAAATTCAAAATCTTAAAATGGCTATAACTCGTAAACTAGGCGTCTGCGGGGGTCATATTATGCACCAGAAAAAAGAAAATTCAAAATTTTAAAATGGCTATAACTCCTAAACTAGGCGTCTGCGGGGGTCATATTATGCACCAGAAAAAAGAAAATTCAGTACTTTAAAATCGCTATAACTCCTAAACTAGGCGTCTGCGGGGGTCATATTGTGCACCAGAAAAAAAAATTCAAAATCTTAAAATGGCTATAACTCCTAAACTAGTCGTCTGCGGGGGTCATATTATGCACCAGATAAAAGAAAATTCAAAATCTTAAAATGGCTATAACTCCTAAACTAGGCGTCTACGGGGGTCATATTATGCACCAGAAAAAAGAAAATTCAAAACTTTAAAATGGCTATAACTCCTAAACTAGGCGTCTGCGGGGGTCATATTGTGCACCAGAAAAAAGAAAATTCAAAATCTTAAAATGGCTATAACTCCTAAACTAGTCGTCTGCGGGGGTCATATTATGCACCAGATAAAAGAAAATTCAAAATCTTAAAATGGCTATAACTCCTAAACTAGGCGTCTGCGGGGGTCATATTATGCACCAGAAAAAAGAAAATTCAGTACTTTAAAATCGCTATAACTCCTAAACTAGGCGTCTGCGGGGGTCATATTGTGCACCAGAAAAAAGAAAATTCAAAATCTTACAATGGCTATAACTCCTAAACTAGGCGTCTACGGGGGTCATATTATGCACCAGAAAAAAGAAAATTCAAAACTTTAAAATGGCTATAACTCCTAAACTAGGCGTCTGCGGGGGTCATATTGTGCACCAGAAAAAAGAAAATTCAAAATCTTAAAATGGCTATAACTCCTAAACTAGTCGTCTGCGGGGGTCATATTATGCACCAGAAAAAAGAAAATTCAAAATTTTAAAATGGCTATAACTCCTAAACTAGGCGTCTGCGGGGGTCATATTATGCACCAGAAAAAAAAAATTCAAAATCTTAAAATGGCTATAACTCCTAAACTAGGCGTCTGCGGGGGTCATATTATGCACCAGATAAAAGAAAATTCAGAATCTTAAAATGGCTATAACTCCTAAACTAGGCGTCTACGGGGGTCATATTATGCACCAGAAAAAAGAAAATTCAAAACTTTAAAATCGCTATAACTCCTAAACTAGGCGTCTGCAGGGGTCATATTATGCACCAGAAAAAAAAAATTCAAAATCTTAAAATGGCTATAACTCGTAAACTAGGCGTCTGCGGGGGTCATATTATGCACCAGAAAAAAGAAAATTCAAAATTTTAAAATGGCTATAACTCCTAAACTAGGCGTCTGCGGGGGTCATATTATGCACCAGAAAAAAGAAAATTCAGTACTTTAAAATCGCTATAACTCCTAAACTAGGCGTCTGCGGGGGTCATATTGTGCACCAGAAAAAAAAATTCAAAATCTTAAAATGGCTATAACTCCTAAACTAGTCGTCTGCGGGGGTCATATTATGCACCAGATAAAAGAAAATTCAAAATCTTAAAATGGCTATAACTCCTAAACTAGGCGTCTACGGGGGTCATATTATGCACCAGAAAAAAGAAAATTCAAAACTTTAAAATGGCTATAACTCCTAAACTAGGCGTCTGCGGGGGTCATATTGTGCACCAGAAAAAAGAAAATTCAAAATCTTAAAATGGCTATAACTCCTAAACTAGTCGTCTGCGGGGGTCATATTATGCACCAGATAAAAGAAAATTCGAAATCTTAAAATGGCTATAACTCCTAAACTAGGCGTCTACGGGGGTCATATTATGCACCAGAAAAAAGAAAATTCAAAACTTTAAAATCGCTATAACTCCTAAACTAGGCGTCTGCAGGGGTCATATTATGCACCAGAAAAAAAAATTCAAAACTTTAAAATGGCTATAACTCCTAAACTAGGCGTCTGCGGGGGTCATATTGTGCACCAGAAAAAAAAAATTCAAAATCTTAAAATGGCTATAACTCCTAAACTAGGCGTCTGCGGGGGTCATATTATGCACCAGAAAAAGGAAAATTCAAAATTTTAAAATGGCTATAACTCCTAAACTAGGCGTCTGCGGGGGTCATATTATGCACCAGAAAAAAAAAAATTCAGTACTTTAAAATCGCTATAACTCCTAAACTAGGCGTCTGCGGGGGTCATATTATGCACCAGAAAAAAGAAAATTCAAAATTTTAAAATGGCTATAACTCCTAAACTAGGCGTCTGCGGGGGTCATATTATGCACCAGAAAAAAAAAAATTCAAAACTTTAAAATGGCTATAACTCCTAAACTAGGCGTCTACGGGGGTCATATTATGCAAAAGAAAAAAGAAAATTCAAAATCTTAAAATGGCTATAACTCCTAAACTAGGCGTCTGCGGGGGTCATATTATGCACCAGATAAAAGAAAATTCAGAATCTTAAAATGGCTATAACTCCTAAACTAGGCGTCTACGGGGGTCATATTATGCACCAGAAAAAAGAAAATTCAAAACTTTAAAATCGCTATAACTCCTAAACTAGGCGTCTGCAGGGGTCATATTATGCACCAGAAAAAAAAATTCAAAACTTTAAAATCGCTATAACTCCTAAACTAGGCGTCTGCGGGGGTCATATTGTGCACCAGAAAAAAAATTCAAAATCTTAAAATGGCTATAACTCCTAAACTAGGCGTCTGCGGGGGTCATATTATGCACCAGAAAAAAGAAAATTCAAAATTTTAAAATGGCTATAACTCCTAAACTAGGCGTCTGCGGGGGTCATATTATGCACCAGAAAAAAAAAAAATTCAAAATCTTAAAATGGCTATAACTCCTAAACTAGGCGTCTGCGGGGGTCATATTATGCAACAGAAAAAAAAAATTCAAAATCTTAAAATGGCTATAACTCCTAAACTAGGCGTCTGCGGGGGTCATATTATGCACCAGATAAAAGAAAATTCAGAATCCTAAAATGGCTATAACTCCTAAACTAGGCGTCTACGGGGGTCATATTATGCACCAGAAAAAAGAAAATTCAAAATCTTAAAATGGCTATAACTCCTAAACTAGGCGTCTGCGGGGGTCATATTATGCACCAGATAAAAGAAAATTCAGAATCTTAAAATGGCTATAACTCCTAAACTAGGCGTCTGCGGGGGTCATATTATGCACCAGAAAAAAGAAAATTCAAAATTTTAAAATGGCTATAACTCCTAAACTAGGCGTCTGCGGGGGTCATATTATGCACCAGAAAAAAAAAAATTCAAAATCTTAAAATGGCTATAACTCCTAAACTAGGCGTCTGCGGGGGTCATATTATGCACCAGAAAAAAGAAAATTCAAAATTTTAAAATGGCTATAACTCCTAAACTAGGCGTCTGCGGGGGTCATATTATGCACCAGAAAAAAGAAAATTCAAAACTTTAAAAACGCTATAACTCCTAAACTAGGCGTCTGCGGGGGTCATATTATGCACCAGAAAAAAGAAAATTTAAAATTTTAAAATGGCTATAACTCCTAAACTAGGCGTCTGCGGGGGTCATATTATGCACCAGAAAAAAGAAAATTCAAAATCTTAAAATGGCTATAACTCCTAAACTAGGCGTCTGCGGGGGTCATATTATGCACCAGGAAAAAGAAAATTCAAAATTTTAAAATGGCTATAACTCCTAAACTAGGCGTCTGCGGGGGTCATATTATGCACCAGAAAAAAAAAATTCAAAATCTTAAAATGGCCATAACCCCTAAACTAGGCGTCTACGGGGGTCATATTATGCACCAGAAAAAAGAAAATTCAAAACTTTAAAATGGCTATAACTCCTAAACTAGGCGTCTGCGGGGGTCATATTATGCACCAGAAAAAAGAAAATTCAAAATCTTAAAATGGCTATAACTCCTAAACTAGGCGTCTGCGGGGGTCATATTATGCACCAGATAAAAGAAAATTCAGAATCTTAAAATGGCTATAACTCCTAAACTAGGCGTCTGCGGGGGTCATATTACGCTCCAGAAAAATAAAATTCTAAATCTTAAAATCGTTATAACTCCTAAACTAGGCGTCTGCGGGGGTCATATTATGCAACAGAAAAAAAAAATTCAAAATCTTAAAATGGCTATAACTCCTAAACTAGGCGTCTGCGGGGGTCATATTATGCACCAGATAAAAGAAAATTCAGAATCCTTAAATGGCTATAACTCCTAAACTAGGCGTCTACGGGGGTCATATTATGCACCAGATAAAAGAAAATTCAGAATCTTAAAATGGCTATAACTCCTAAACTAGGCGTCGACGGGGGTCATATTATGCACCCGAAAAAAGAAAATTCAAAACTTTAAAATCGCTATAACTCCTAAACTAGGCGTCTGCGGGGGTCATATTGTGCACCAGAAAAAAAAAATTCAAAATCTTAAAATGGCTATAACTCCTAAACTAGGCGTCTGCGGGGGTCATATTATGCACCAGAAAAAAGAAAATTCAAAATTTTAAAATGGCTATAACTTCTAAACTAGGCGTCTGCGGGGGTCATATTATGCACCAGAAAAAAAAAAATTCAAAATCTTAAAATGGCTATAACTCCTAAACTAGGCGTCTGCGGGGGTCATATTATGCTCCAGAAAAAAAAAATTCTAAATCTTAAAATCGCTATAACTCCTAAACTAGGCGTCTGCGGGGGTAATATTATGCAACAGAAAAAAAAAATTCAAAATCTTAAAATGGCTATAACTCCTAAACTAGGCGTCTACGGGGGTCATATTATGCACCAGAAAAAGGAAAATTCAAAATCTTAAAATGGCTATAACTCCTAAACTAGGCGTCTGCGGGGGTCATATTATGCACCAGATAAAAGAAAATTCAGAATCTTAAAATGGCTATAACTCCTAAACTAGGCGTCTACGGGGGTCATATTATGCACCAGAAAAAAGAAAATTCAAAACTTTAAAATCGCTATAACTCCTAAACTAGGCGTCTGCAGGGGTCATATTATGCACCAGAAAAAAAAAATTCAAAACTTTAAAATCGCTATAACTCCTAAACTAGGCGTCTGCGGGGGTCATATTGTGCACCAGAAAAAAAAAATTCAAAATCTTAAAATGGCTATAACTCCTAAACTAGGCGTCTGCGGGGGTCATATTATGCACCAGAAAAAGGAAAATTCAAAATTTTAAAATGGCTATAACTCCTAAACTAGGCGTCTGCGGGGGTCATATTATGCACCAGAAAAAAAAAAATTCAAAATCTTAAAATGGCTATAACTCCTAAACTAGGCGTCTGCGGGGGTCATATTATGCACCAGAAAAAAGAAACTTCAAAATTTTAAAATGGCTATAACTCCTAAACTAGGCGTCTGCGGGGGTCATATTATGCACCAGAAAAAAGAAAATTCAATACTTTAAAATCGCTATAACTCCTAAACTAGGCGTCTGCGGGGGTCATATTATGCACCAGAAAAAAGAAAATTCAAAATTTTAAAATGGCTATAACTCCTAAACTAGGCGTCTGCGGGGGTCATATTATGCACCAGAAACAAGAAAATTCAATACTTTAAAATCGCTATAACTCCTAAACTAGGCGTCTGCGGGGGTCATATTATGCACCAGAAAAAAAAAATTCAAAATCTTAAAAAGGCTATAACTCCTAAACTAGGCGTCTGCGGGGGCCATATTATGCACCACAAAAAAAAAATTCAAAATCTTAAAATGGCTATAACTCCTAAACTAGGCGTCTGCTTGGGTCATATTATGCACCAGAAAAAAGAAAATTCAAAACTTTAAAATCGCTATAACTCCTAAACTAGGCGTCTGCGGGGGCCATATTATGCACCACAAAAAAAAAATTCAAAATCTTAAAATGGCTATAACTCCTAAACTAGGCGTCTGCTTGGGTCATATTATGCACCAGAAAAAAGAAAATTCAATACTTTAAAATCGCTATAACTCCTAAACTAGGCGTCTGCGGGGGTCATATTATGCACCAGAAAAAAAAAATTCAAAATCTTAAAATGGCTATAACTCCTAAACTAGGCGTCTGCGGGGGTCATATTATGCACCAGAAAAAAGAAAATTCAAAATTTTAAAATGGCTATAACTCCTAAACTAGGCGTCTGCGGGGGTCATATTATGCACCAGAAAAAAAAAATTCAAAATCTTAAAATGGCTATAACTCCTAAACTAGGCGTCTGCGGGGGCCATATTATGCACCACAAAAAAAAAATTCAAAATCTTAAAATGGCTATAACTCCTAAACTAGGCGTCTGCTTGGGTCATATTATGCACCAGAAAAAAGAAAATTCAAAACTTTAAAATCGCTATAACTCCTAAACTAGGCGTCTGCGGGGGTCATATTATGCACCAGAAAAAAAAAATTCAAAATCTTAAAATGGCTATAACTCCTAAACTAGGCGTCTGCGGGGGCCATATTATGCACCACAAAAAAAAAATTCAAAATCTTAAAATGGCTATAACTCCTAAACTAGGCGTCTGCTTGGGTCATATTATGCACCAGAAAAAAGAAAATTCAATACTTTAAAACCGCTATAACTCCTAAACTAGGCGTCTGCGGGGGTCATATTATGCACCAGAAAAAAGAAAATTCAAAATTTTAAAATGGCTATAACTTCTAAACTAGGCGTCTGCGGGGGTCATATTATGCACCAGAAAAAAAAAAATTCAAAATCTTAAAATGGCTATAACTCCTAAACTAGGCGTCTGCGGGGGTCATATTATGCTCCAGAAAAAAAAATTCTAAATCTTAAAATCGCTATAACTCCTAAACTAGGCGTCTGCGGGGGTAATATTATGCAACAGAAAAAAAAAATTCAAAATCTTAAAATGGCTATAACTCCTAAACTAGGCGTCTACGGGGGTCATATTATGCACCAGAAAAAGGAAAATTCAAAATCTTAAAATGGCTATAACTCCTAAACTGGGCGTCTGCGGGGGTCATATTATGCACCAGATAAAAGAAAATTCAGAATCTTAAAATGGCTATAACTCCTAAACTAGGCGTCTACGGGGGTCATATTATGCACCAGAAAAAAGAAAATTCAAAACTTTAAAATCGCTATAACTCCTAAACTAGGCGTCTGCAGGGGTCATATTATGCACCAGAAAAAAAAAAATCAAAACTTTAAAATCGCTATAACTCCTAAACTAGGCGTCTGCGGGGGTCATATTGTGCACCAGAAAAAAAAAATTCAAAATGGCTATAACTCCTAAACTAGGCGTCTGCGGGGGTCATATTATGCACCAGAAAAAAGAAAATTCAAAATTTTAAAATGGCTATAACTCCTAAACTAGGCGTCTGCGGGGGTCATATTATGCACCAGAAAAAAAAAAATTCAAAATCTTAAAATGGCTATAACTCCTAAACTAGGCGTCTGCGGGGGTCATATTATGCACCAGAAAAAAGAAACTTCAAAATTTTAAAATGGCTATAACTCCTAAACTAGGCGTCTGCGGGGGTCATATTATGCACCAGAAAAAAGAAAATTCAATACTTTAAAATCGCTATAACTCCTAAACTAGGCGTCTGCGGGGGTCATATTATGCACCAGAAAAAAGAAAATTCAAAATTTTAAAATGGCTATAACTCCTAAACTAGGCGTCTGCGGGGGTCATATTATGCACCAGAAACAAGAAAATTCAATACTTTAAAATCGCTATAACTCCTAAACTAGGCGTCTGCGGGGGTCATATTATGCACCAGAAAAAAAAAATTCAAAATCTTAAAATGGCTATAACTCCTAAACTAGGCGTCTGCGGGGGCCATATTATGCACCACAAAAAAAAAATTCAAAATCTTAAAATGGCTATAACTCCTAAACTAGGCGTCTGCTTGGGTCATATTATGCACCAGAAAAAAGAAAATTCAAAACTTTAAAATCGCTATAACTCCTAAACTAGGCGTCTGCGGGGGTCATATTATGCACCAGAAAAAAAAAATTCAAAATCTTAAAATGGCTATAACTCCTAAACTAGGCGTCTGCGGGGGCCATATTATGCACCACAAAAAAAAAATTCAAAATCTTAAAATGGCTATAACTCCTAAACTAGGCGTCTGCTTGGGTCATATTATGCACCAGAAAAAAGAAAATTCAATACTTTAAAATCGCTATAACTCCTAAACTAGGCGTCTGCGGGGGTCATATTATGCACCAGAAAAAAGAAAATTCAAAATTTTAAAATGGCTATAACTCCTAAACTAGGCGTCTGCGGGGGTCATATTATGCACCAGAAAAAAAAAATTCAAAATCTTAAAATGGCTATAACTCCTAAACTAGGCGTCTGCGGGGGCCATATTATGCACCACAAAAAAAAAATTCAAAATCTTAAAATGGCTATAACTCCTAAACTAGGCGTCTGCTTGGGTCATATTATGCACCAGAAAAAAGAAAATTCAAAACTTTAAAATCGCTATAACTCCTAAACTAGGCGTCTGCGGGGGTCATATTATGCACCAGAAAAAAAAAATTCAAAATCTTAAAATGGCTATAACTCCTAAACTAGGCGTCTGCGGGGGCCATATTATGCACCACAAAAAAAAAATTCAAAATCTTAAAATGGCTATAACTCCTAAACTAGGCGTCTGCTTGGGTCATATTATGCACCAGAAAAAAGAAAATTCAATACTTTAAAACCGCTATAACTCCTAAACTAGGCGTCTGCGGGGGTCATATTATGCACCAGAAAAAAGAAAATTCAAAATTTTAAAATGGCTATAACTTCTAAACTAGGCGTCTGCGGGGGTCATATTATGCACCAGAAAAAAAAAAATTCCAAATCTTAAAATGGCTATAACTCCTAAACTAGGCGTCTGCGGGGGTCATATTATGCTCCAGAAAAAAAAAATTCTAAATCTTAAAATCGCTATAACTCCTAAACTAGGCGTCTGCGGGGGTAATATTATGCAACAGAAAAAAAAAATTCAAAATCTTAAAATGGCTATAACTCCTAAACTAGGCGTCTACGGGGGTCATATTATGCACCAGAAAAAGGAAAATTCAAAATCTTAAAATGGCTATAACTCCTAAACTAGGCGTCTGCGGGGGTCATATTATGCACCAGATAAAAGAAAATTCAGAATCTTAAAATGGCTATAACTCCTAAACTAGGCGTCTACGGGGGTCATATTATGCACCAGAAAAAAGAAAATTCAAAACTTTAAAATCGCTATAACTCCTAAACTAGGCGTCTGCAGGGGTCATATTATGCACCAGAAAAAAAAAATTCAAAACTTTAAAATCGCTATAACTCCTAAACTAGGCGTCTGCGGGGGTCATATTGTGCACCAGAAAAAAAAAATTCAAAATGGCTATAACTCCTAAACTAGGCGTCTGCGGGGGTCATATTATGCACCAGAAAAAAGAAAATTCAAAATTTTAAAATGGCTATAACTCCTAAACTAGGCGTCTGCGGGGGTCATATTATGCACCAGAAAAAAAAAAATTCAAAATCTTAAAATGGCTATAACTCCTAAACTAGGCGTCTGCGGGTGTCATATTATGCACCAGAAAAAAGAAACTTCAAAATTTTAAAATGGCTATAACTCCTAAACTAGGCGTCTGCGGGGGTCATATTATGCACCAGAAAAAAGAAAATTCAATACTTTAAAATCGCTATAACTCCTAAACTAGGCGTCTGCGGGGGTCATATTATGCACCAGAAAAAAGAAAATTCAAAATTTTAAAATGGCTATAACTCCTGAACTAGGCGTCTGCGGGGGTCATATTATGCACCAGAAACAAGAAAATTCAATACTTTCAAATCGCTATAACTCCTAAACTAGGCGTCTGCGGGGGTCATATTATGCACCAGAAAAAAAAAATTCAAAATCTTAAAATGGCTATAACTCCTAAACTAGGCGTCTGCGGGGGTCATATTATGCACCAGAAAAAAGAAAATTCAAAACTTTAAAATGGCTATAACTCCTAAACTAGGCGTCTGCGGGGGTCATATTATGCACCAGAAAAAAGAAAATTCAAAATCTTAAAATGGCTATAACTCCTAAACTAGGCGTCTGCGGGGGTCATATTATGCACCAGATAAAAGAAAATTCAGAATCTTAAAATGGCTATAACTCCTAAACTAGGCGTCGACGGGGGTCATATTATGCACCCGAAAAAAGAAAATTCAAAACTTTAAAATCGCTATAACTCCTAAACTAGGCGTCTGCAGGGGTCATATTATGCACCAGAAAAAAAAAATTCAAAACTTTAAAATCGCTATAACTCCTAAACTAGGCGTCTGCGGGGGTCATATTGTGCACCAGAAAAAAAAAATTCAAAATCTTAAAATGGCTATAACTCCTAAACTAGGCGTCTGCGGGGGTCATATTATGCACCAGAAAAAAGAAAATTCAAAATTTTAAAATGGCTATAACTTCTAAACTAGGCGTCTGCGGGGGTCATATTATGCACCAGAAAAAAAAAAATTCAAAATCTTAAAATGGCTATAACTCCTAAACTAGGCGTCTGCGGGGGTCATATTATGCTCCAGAAAAAAAAAATTCTAAATCTTAAAATCGCTATAACTCCTAAACTAGGCGTCTGCGGGGGTAATATTATGCAACAGAAAAAAAAAATTCAAAATCTTAAAATGGCTATAACTCCTAAACTAGGCGTCTACGGGGGTCATATTATGCACCAGAAAAAAGAAAATTCAAAATTTTAAAATGGCTATAACTCCTTAACTAGGCGTCTGCGGGGGTCATATTATGCACCAGAAAAAAAAAAATTCAAAATCTTAAAATGGCTATAACTCCTAAACTAGGCGTCTGCGGGGGTCATATTATGCACCAGAAAAAAGAAACTTCAAAATTTTAAAATGGCTATAACTCCTAAACTAGTCGTCTGCGGGGGTCATATTATGCACCAGAAAAAAGAAAATTCAATACTTTAAAATCGCTATAACTCCTAAACTAGGCGTCTGCGGGGGTCATATTATGCACCAGAAAAAAGAAAATTCAAAATTTTAAAATGGCTATAACTCCTAAACTAGGCGTCTGCGGGGGTCATATTATGCACCAGAAAAAAGAAAATTCAAAATCTTAAAATGGCTATAACTCCTAAACTAGGCGTCTGCGGGGGTCATATTATGCACCAGAAAAAAAAAATTCAAAACTTTAAAATCGCTATAACTCCTAAACTAGGCGTCTGCGGGGGTCATATTATGCACCAGAAAAAAAAAATGCAAAATCTTAAAATGGCTATAACTCCTAAACTAGGCCACTGCGGGGGTCATATTATGCACCAGAAAAAAGAAAATTCAAAATTTTAAAATGGCTATAACTCCTAAACTAGGCGTCTACGGGGGTCATATTATGCACCAGAAAAAAGAAAATTCAAAATCTTAAAATGGCTATAACTCCTAAACTAGGCGTCTGCGGGGGTCATATTATGCACCAGAAAAAAAAAATTCAAAACTTTAAAATCGCTATAACTCCTAAACTAGGCGTCTGCGGGGGTCATATTATGCACCAGAAAAAAAAAATTCAAAATCTTAAAATGGCTATAACTCCTAAACTAGGCCACTGCGGGGGTCATATTATGCACCAGAAAAAAGAAAATTCAAAATTTTAAAATGGCTATAACTCCTAAACTAGGCGTCTACGGGGGTCATATTATGCACCAGAAAAAAGAAAATTCAAAATCTTAAAATGGCTATAACTCCTAAACTAGGCGTCTGCGGGGGTCATATTATGCACCAGAAAAAAAAAATTCAAAACTTTAAAATCGCTATAACTCCTAAACTAGGCGTCTGCGGGGGTCATATTATGCACCAGAAAAAAAAAATTCAAAACTTTAAAATGGCTATAACTCCTAAACTAGGCGTCTGCGGGGGTCATATTATGCACCAGATAAAAGAAAATTCAGAATCTTAAAATGGCTATAACTCCTAAACTAGGCGTCTACGGGGGTCATATTATGCACCAGAAAAAAGAAAATTCAAAACTTTAAAATGGCTATAACTCCTAAACTAGGCGTCTGCGGGGGTCATATTATGCACCAGAAAAAAGAAAATTCAAAATCTTAAAATGGCTATAACTCCTAAACTAGGCGTCTGCGGGGGTCATATTATGCACCAGAAAAAAGAAAATTCAGTACTTTAAAATGGCTATAACTCCTAAACTAGGCGTCTGCGGGGGTCATATTATGCACCAGAAAAAAGAAAATTCAATACTTTAAAATCGCTGTAACTCCTAAACTAGGCGTCTGCGGGGGTCATATTATGCACCAGAAAAAAAAAATTCAAAATCTTAAAATGGCTATAACTCCTAAACTAGGCGTCTACGGGGGTCATATTATGCACCAGAAAAAAGAAAATTCAAAACTTTAAAATGGCTATAACTTCTAAACTAGGCGTCTGCGGGGGTCATATTATGCACCAGAAAAAAAAAATTCAAAACTTTAAAATGGCTATAACTCCTAAACTAGGCGTCTGCGGGGGTCATATTATGCACCAGATAAAAGAAAATTCAGAATCTTAAAATGGCTATAACTCCTAAACTAGGCGTCTACGGGGGTCATATTATGCACCAGAAAAAAGAAAATTCAAAACTTTAAAATGGTTATAACTCCTAAACTAGGCGTCTGCGGGGGTCATATTATGCACCAGAAAAAAGAAAATTCAATACTTTAAAATCGCTATAACTCCTAAACCAGGCGTCTGCGGGGGTCATATTATGCACCAGAAAAAAGAAAATTCAAAATTTTAAAATGGCTATAACTCCTAAACTAGGCGTCTGCGGGGGTCATATTATACACCAGAAAAAAAAAATTCAAAATCTTAAAATGGCTATAACTCCTAAACTAGGCGTCTACGGGGGTCATATTATGCACCAGAAAAAAGAAAATTCAAAATCTTAAAATGGCTATAACTCCTAAACTAGGAGTCTGCGGGGGTCATATTATGCACCAGAAAAAAGAAAATTCAAAACTTTAAAATGGCTATAACTCCTAAACTAGGCGTCTGCGGGGGTCATATTATGCACCAGAAAAAAGAAAATTCAAAATCTTAAAATGGCTATAACTCCTAAACTAGGCGTCTGCGGGGGTCATATTGTGCACCAGATAAAAGAAAATTCAGAATCTTAAAATGGCTATAACTCCTAAACTAGGCGTCTGCGGGGGTCATATTATGCACCAGAAAAAAGAAAATTCAAATTTTTAAAATGGCTATAACTCCTAAACTAGGCGTCTGCGGGGGTCATATTGTGCACCAGATAAAAGAAAACTCAGAATCTTAAAATGGCTATAACTCCTAAACTAGGCGTCTGCGGGGGTCATATTATGCACCAGAAAAAAAAAAATTCAAAATCTTAAAATGGCTATAACTCCTAAACTAGGCGTCTGCGGGGGTCATATTATGCACCAGAAAAAGGAAAATTCAAAATCTTAAAATGGCTATAACTCCTAAACTAGGCGTCTGCGGGGGTCATATTATGCACCAGATAAAAGAAAATTCAGAATCTTAAAATGGCTATAACTCCTAAACTAGGCGTCTACGGGGGTCATATTATGCACCAGAAAAAAGAAAATTCAAAACTTTAAAATGGCTATAACTCCTAAACTAGGCGTCTGCGGGGGTCATATTATGCACCAGAAAAAAGAAAATTCAAAATCTTAAAATGGCTATAACTCCTAAACTAGGCGTCTGCGGGGGTCATATTATGCACCAGAAAAAGGAAAATTCAAAATCTTAAAATGGCTATAACTCCTAAACTAGGCGTCTACGGGGGTCATATTATGCACCAGAAAAAAGAAAATTCAAAACTTTAAAATGGCTATAACTCCTAAACTAGGCGTCTGCGGGGGTCATATTATGCACCAGAAAAAAGAAAATTCAAAATCTTAAAATGGCTATAACTCCTAAACTAGGCGTCTGCGGGGGTCATATTATGCACCAGATAAAAGAAAATTCAGAATCTTAAAATGGCTATAACTCCTAAACTAGGCGTCTACGGGGGTCATATTATGCACCAGAAAAAAGAAAATTCAAAACTTTAAACTCGCTATAACTCCTAAACTAGGCGTCTGCAGGGGTCATATTATGCACCAGAAAAAAAAATTCAAAATTTTAAAATGGCTATAACTCCTAAACTAGGCGTCTGCGGGGGTCATATTATGCACCAGAAAAAAAAAAATTCAAAATCTTAAAATGGCTATAACTCCTAAACTAGGCGTCTGCGGGGGTCATATTATGCTCCAGAAAAAAAAAATTCTAAATCTTAAAATCGCTATAACTCCTAAACTAGGCGTCTGCGGGGGTCATATTATGCAACAGAAAAAAAAAATTCAAAATCTTAAAATGGCTATAACTCCTAAACTAGGCGTCTGCGGGGGTCATATTATGCACCAGATAAAAGAAAATTCAGAATCCTAAAATGGCTATAACTCCTAAACTAGGCGTCTACGGGGGTCATATTATGCACCAGAAAAAAGAAAATTCAAAACTTTAAAATCGCTATAACTCCTAAACCAGGCGTCTGCGTTGGTCATATTATGCACCAGAAAAAAAAAATTCAAAACTTTAAAATGGCTATAACTCCTAAACTAGGCGTCTGCGGGGGTCATATTATGCACCAGATAAAAGAAAATTCAGAATCTTAAAATGGCTATAACTCCTAAACTAGGCGTCTACGGGGGTCATATTATGCACCAGAAAAAAGAAAATTCAAAACTTTAAAATGGCTATAACTCCTAAACTAGGCGTCTGCGGGGGTCATATTATGCACCAGAAAAAAGAAAATTCAAAATCTTAAAATGGCTATAACTCCTAAACTAGGCGTCTGCGGGGGTCATATTATGCACCAGAAAAAAGAAAATTCAGTACTTTAAAATGGCTATAACTCCTAAACTAGGCGTCTGCGGGGGTCATATTATGCACCAGAAAAAAGAAAATTCAATACTTTAAAATCGCTGTAACTCCTAAACTAGGCGTCTGAGGGGGTCATATTATGCACCAGAAAAAAAAAATTCAAAATCTTAAAATGGCTATAACTCCTAAACTAGGCGTCTACGGGGGTCATATTATGCACCAGAAAAAAGAAAATTCAAAACTTTAAAATGGCTATAACTTCTAAACTAGGCGTCTGCGGGGGTCATATTATGCACCAGAAAAAAAAAATTCAAAACTTTAAAATGGCTATAACTCCTAAACTAGGCGTCTGCGGGGGTCATATTATGCACCAGATAAAAGAAAATTCAGAATCTTAAAATGGCTATAACTCCTAAACTAGGCGTCTACGGGGGTCATATTATGCACCAGAAAAAAGAAAATTCAAAACTTTAAAATGGTTATAACTCCTAAACTAGGCGTCTGCGGGGGTCATATTATGCACCAGAAAAAAGAAAATTCAATACTTTAAAATCGCTATAACTCCTAAACCAGGCGTCTGCGGGGGTCATATTATGCACCAGAAAAAAGAAAATTCAAAATTTTAAAATGGCTATAACTCCTAAACTAGGCGTCTGCGGGGGTCATATTATACACCAGAAAAAAAAAATTCAAAATCTTAAAATGGCTATAACTCCTAAACTAGGCGTCTACGGGGGTCATATTATGCACCAGAAAAAAGAAAATTCAAAATCTTAAAATGGCTATAACTCCTAAGCTAGGAGTCTGCGGGGGTCATATTATGCACCAGAAAAAAGAAAATTCAAAACTTTAAAATGGCTATAACTCCTAAACTAGGCGTCTGCGGGGGTCATATTATGCACCAGAAAAAAGAAAATTCAAAATCTTAAAATGGCTATAACTCCTAAACTAGGCGTCTGCGGGGGTCATATTGTGCACCAGATAAAAGAAAATTCAGAATCTTAAAATGGCTATAACTCCTAAACTAGGCGTCTGCGGGGGTCATATTATGCACCAGAAAAAAGAAAATTCAAAATTTTAAAATGGCTATAACTCCTAAACTAGGCGTCTGCGGGGGTCATATTGTGCACCAGATAAAAGAAAACTCAGAATCTTAAAATGGCTATAACTCCTAAACTAGGCGTCTGCGGGGGTCATATTATGCACCAGAAAAAAAAAAATTCAAAATCTTAAAATGGCTATAACTCCTAAACTAGGCGTCTGCGGGGGTCATATTATGCACCAGAAAAAGGAAAATTCAAAATTTTAAAATGGCTATAACTCCTAAACTAATCGTCTGCGGGGGTCATATTATGCACCAGAAAAAAAAAAATTCAAAATCTTAAAATGGCTATAACTCCTAAACTAGGCGTCTGCGGGGGTCATATTATGCACCAGAAAAAGGAAAATTCAAAATCTTAAAATGGCTATAACTCCTAAACTAGGCGTCTGCGGGGGTCATATTATGCACCAGATAAAAGAAAATTCAGAATCTTAAAATGGCTATAACTCCTAAACTAGGCGTCTACGGGGGTCATATTATGCACCAGAAAAAAGAAAATTCAAAACTTTAAAATGGCTATAACTCCTAAACTAGGCGTCTGCGGGGGTCATATTATGCACCAGAAAAAAGAAAATTCAAAATCTTAAAATGGCTATAACTCCTAAACTAGGCGTCTGCGGGGGTCATATTATGCACCAGAAAAAGGAAAATTCAAAATCTTAAAATGGCTATAACTCCTAAACTAGGCGTCTACGGGGGTCATATTATGCACCAGAAAAAAGAAAATTCAAAACTTTAAAATGGCTATAACTCCTAAACTAGGCGTCTGCGGGGGTCATATTATGCACCAGAAAAAAGAAAATTCAAAATCTTAAAATGGCTATAACTCCTAAACTAGGCGTCTGCGGGGGTCATATTATGCACCAGATAAAAGAAAATTCAGAATCTTAAAATGGCTATAACTCCTAAACTAGGCGTCTACGGGGGTCATATTATGCACCAGAAAAAAGAAAATTCAAAACTTTAAACTCGCTATAACTCCTAAACTAGGCGTCTGCAGGGGTCATATTATGCACCAGAAAAAAAAATTCAAAATTTTAAAATGGCTATAACTCCTAAACTAGGCGTCTGCGGGGGTCATATTATGCACCAGAAAAAAAAAAATTCAAAATCTTAAAATGGCTATAACTCCTAAACTAAGCGTCTGCGGGGGTCATATTATGCTCCAGAAAAAAAAAATTCTAAATCTTAAAATCGCTATAACTCCTAAACTAGGCGTCTGCGGGGGTCATATTATGCAACAGAAAAAAAAAATTCAAAATCTTAAAATGGCTATAACTCCTAAACTAGGCGTCTGCGGGGGTCATATTATGCACCAGATAAAAGAAAATTCAGAATCCTAAAATGGCTATAACTCCTAAACTAGGCGTCTACGGGGGTCATATTATGCACCAGAAAAAAGAAAATTCAAAATCTTAAAATGGCTATAACTCCTAAACTAGGCGTCTGCGGGGGTCATATTATGCACCAGATAAAAGAAAATTCAGAATCTTAAAATGGCTATAACTCCTAAACTAGGCGTCTACGGGGGTCATATTATGCACCAGAAAAAAGAAAATTCAAAACTTTAAAATGGCTATAACTCCTAAACTAGGCGTCTGCGGGGGTCATATTATGCACCAGAAAAAAGAAAATTCAATACTTTAAAATCGCTATAACTCCTAAACCAGGCGTCTGCGGGGGTCATATTATGCACCAGAAAAAAGAAAATTCAAAATTTTAAAATGGCTATAACTCCTAAACTAGGCGTCTGCGGGGGTCATATTATACACCAGAAAAAAAAAATTCAAAATCTTAAAATGGCTATAACTCCTAAACTAGGCGTCTACGGGGGTCATATTATGCACCAGAAAAAAGAAAATTCAAAACTTTAAAATGGCTATAACTCCTAAACTAGGCGTCTGCGGGGGTCATATTATGCACCAGAAAAAAGAAAATTCAAAATCTTAAAATGGCTATAACTTCTAAACTAGGAGTCTGCGGGGGTCATATTATGCACCAGAAAAAAGAAAATTCAAAACTTTAAAATGGCTATAACTCCTAAACTCGGCGTCTGCGGGGGTCATATTATGCACCAGAAAAAAGAAAATTCAAAACTTTAAAATGGCTATAACTCCTAAACTAGGAGTCTGCGGGGGTCATATTATGCACCAGAAAAAAGAAAATTCAAAACTTTAAAATGGCTATAACTCCTAAACTAGGCGTCTGCGGGGGTCATATTATGCACCAGAAAAAAGAAAATTCAAAACTTTAAAATGGCTATAACTCCTAAACTAGGCGTCTGCGGGGGTCATATTATGCACCAGAAAAAAGAAAATTCAGAATCTTAAAATGGCTATAACTCCTAAACTAGGCGTCTACGGGGGTCATATTATGCACCAGAAAAAAGAAAATTCAAAACTTTAAAATCGCTATAACTCCTAAACTAGGCGTCTGCGGGGGTCATATTATGCACCAGAAAAAAGAAAATTCAAAATCTTAAAATGGCTATAACTCCTAAACTAGGAGTCTGCGGGGGTCATATTATGCACCAGAAAAAAGAAAATTCAAAACTTTAAAATGGCTATAACTCCTAAACTAGGCGTCTGCGGGGGTCATATTATGCACCAGAAAAAAGAAAATTCAAAATCTTAAAATGGCTATAACTCCTAAACTAGGCGTCTGCGGGGGTCATATTGTGCACCAGATAAAAGAAAATTCAGAATCTTAAAATGGCTATAACTCCTAAACTAGGCGTCTGCGGGGGTCATATTATGCACCAGAAAAAAGAAAATTCAAAATTTTAAAATGGCTATAACTCCTAAACTAGGCGTCTGCGGGGGTCATATTGTGCACCAGATAAAAGAAAACTCAGAATCTTAAAATGGCTATAACTCCTAAACTAGGCGTCTGCGGGGGTCATATTATGCACCAGAAAAAAAAAATTCAAAATCTTAAAATGGCTATAACTCCTAAACTAGGCGTCTGCGGGGGTCATATTATGCACCAGAAAAAGGAAAATTCAAAATTTTAAAATGGCTATAACTCCTAAACTAGGCGTCTGCGGGGGTCATATTATGCACCAGAAAAAAAAAAATTCAAAATCTTAAAATGGCTATAACTCCTAAACTAGGCGTCTGCGGCGGTCATATTATGCACCAGAAAAAGGAAAATTCAAAATCTTAAAATGGCTATAACTCCTAAACTAGGCGTCTGCGGGGGTCATATTATGCACCAGATAAAAGAAAATTCAGAATCTTAAAATGGCTATAACTCCTAAACTAGGCGTCTACGGGGGTCATATTATGCACCAGAAAAAAGAAAATTCAAAACTTTAAAATGGCTATAACTCCTAAACTAGGCGTCTGCGGGGGTCATATTATGCACCAGAAAAAAGAAAATTCAAAATCTTAAAATGGCTATAACTCCTAAACTAGGCGTCTGCGGGGGCCATATTATGCACCAGATAAAAGAAAATTCAGAATCTTAAAATGGCTATAACTCCTAAACTAGGCGTCTACGGGGGTCATATTATGCACCAGAAAAAAGAAAATTCAAAACTTTAAAATCGCTATAACTCCTAAACTAGGCGTCTGCAGGGGTCATATTATGCACCAGAAAAAAAAATTCAAAATTTTAAAATGGCTATAACTCCTAAACTAGGCGTCTGCGGGGGTCATATTATGCACCAGAAAAAAAAAAATTCAAAATCTTAAAATGGCTATAACTCCTAAACTAGGCGTCTACGGGGGTCATATTATGCACCAGAAAAAAGAAAATTCAAAACTTTAAAATGGCTATAACTCCTAAACTAGGCGTCTGCGGGGGTCATATTATGCACCAGAAAAAAGAAAATTCAAAATCTTAAAATGGCTATAACTTCTAAACTAGGAGTCTGCGGGGGTCATATTATGCACCAGAAAAAAGAAAATTCAAAACTTTAAAATGGCTATAACTCCTAAACTCGGCGTCTGCGGGGGTCATATTATGCACCAGAAAAAAGAAAATTCAAAACTTTAAAATGGCTATAACTCCTAAACTAGGAGTCTGCGGGGGTCATATTATGCACCAGAAAAAAGAAAATTCAAAACTTTAAAATGGCTATAACTCCTAAACTAGGCGTCTGCGGGGGTCATATTATGCACCAGAAAAAAGAAAATTCAAAACTTTAAAATGGCTATAACTCCTAAACTAGGCGTCTGCGGGGGTCATATTATGCACCAGAAAAAAGAAAATTCAGAATCTTAAAATGGCTATAACTCCTAAACTAGGCGTCTACGGGGGTCATATTATGCACCAGAAAAAAGAAAATTCAAAACTTTAAAATCGCTATAACTCCTAAACTAGGCGTCTGCGGGGGTCATATTATGCACCAGAAAAAAGAAAATTCAAAATCTTAAAATGGCTATAACTCCTAAACTAGGAGTCTGCGGGGGTCATATTATGCACCAGAAAAAAGAAAATTCAAAACTTTAAAATGGCTATAACTCCTAAACTAGGCGTCTGCGGGGGTCATATTATGCACCAGAAAAAAGAAAATTCAAAATCTTAAAATGGCTATAACTCCTAAACTAGGCGTCTGCGGGGGTCATATTGTGCACCAGATAAAAGAAAATTCAGAATCTTAAAATGGCTATAACTCCTAAACTAGGCGTCTGCGGGGGTCATATTATGCACCAGAAAAAAGAAAATTCAAAATTTTAAAATGGCTATAACTCCTAAACTAGGCGTCTGCGGGGGTCATATTGTGCACCAGATAAAAGAAAACTCAGAATCTTAAAATGGCTATAACTCCTAAACTAGGCGTCTGCGGGGGTCATATTATGCACCAGAAAAAAAAAATTCAAAATCTTAAAATGGCTATAACTCCTAAACTAGGCGTCTGCGGGGGTCATATTATGCACCAGAAAAAGGAAAATTCAAAATTTTAAAATGGCTATAACTCCTAAACTAGGCGTCTGCGGGGGTCATATTATGCACCAGAAAAAAAAAAATTCAAAATCTTAAAATGGCTATAACTCCTAAACTAGGCGTCTGCGGCGGTCATATTATGCACCAGAAAAAGGAAAATTCAAAATCTTAAAATGGCTATAACTCCTAAACTAGGCGTCTGCGGGGGTCATATTATGCACCAGATAAAAGAAAATTCAGAATCTTAAAATGGCTATAACTCCTAAACTAGGCGTCTACGGGGGTCATATTATGCACCAGAAAAAAGAAAATTCAAAACTTTAAAATGGCTATAACTCCTAAACTAGGCGTCTGCGGGGGTCATATTATGCACCAGAAAAAAGAAAATTCAAAATCTTAAAATGGCTATAACTCCTAAACTAGGCGTCTGCGGGGGCCATATTATGCACCAGATAAAAGAAAATTCAGAATCTTAAAATGGCTATAACTCCTAAACTAGGCGTCTACGGGGGTCATATTATGCACCAGAAAAAAGAAAATTCAAAACTTTAAAATCGCTATAACTCCTAAACTAGGCGTCTGCAGGGGTCATATTATGCACCAGAAAAAAAAATTCAAAATTTTAAAATGGCTATAACTCCTAAACTAGGCGTCTGCGGGGGTCATATTATGCACCAGAAAAAAAAAAATTCAAAATCTTAAAATGGCTATAACTCCTAAACTAGGCGTCTGCGGGGGTCATATTATGCACCAGATAAAAGAAAATTCAGAATCTTAAAATGGCTATAACTCCTAAAGTAGGCGTCTACGGGGGTCATATTATGCACCAGAAAAAAGAAAATTCAGAATCTTAAAATGGCTATAACTCCTAAACTAGGCGTCTGCGGGGGTCATATTATGCTCCAGAAAAAAAAAATTCTAAATCTTAAAATCGCTATAACTCCTAAACTAGGCGTCTGCGGGGGTCATATTATGCAACAGAAAAAAAAAATTCAAAATCTTAAAATGGCTATAACTCCTAAACTAGGCGTCTGCGGGGGTCATATTATGCACCAGATAAAAGAAAATTCAGAATCTTAAAATGGCTATAACTCCTAAACTAGGCGTCTGCGGGGGTCATATTATGCACCAGAAAAAAGAAAATTCAAAATTTTAAAATGGCTATAACTCCTAAACTAGGCGTCTGCGGGGGTCATATTATGCACCAGAAAAAAAAAATTCAAAACTTTAAAAACGCTATAACTCCTAAACTAGGCGTCTGCGGGGGTCATATTATGCACCAGAAAAAAGAAAATTCAAAATTTTAAAATGGCTATAACTCCTAAACTAGGCGTCTGCGGGGGTCATATTATGCAACAGAAAAAAAAAATTCAAAATCTTAAAATGGCTATAACTCCTAAACTAGGCGTCCACGGGGGTCATATTATGCACCAGAAAAAAGAAAATTCAAAATCTTAAAATGGCTATAACTCCTAAACTAGGCGTCTGCGGGGGTCATATTATGCACCAGATAAAAGAATATTCAGAATCTTAAAATGGCTATAACTCCTAAACTAGGCGTCTACGGGGGTCATATTATGCACCAGAAAAAAGAAAATTCAAAACTTTAAAATCGCTATAACTCCTAAACTAGGCGTCTGCAGGGGTCATATTATGCACCAGAAAAAAAAAATTCAAAACTTTAAAATCGCTATAACTCCTAAACTAGGCGTCTGCGGGGGTCATATTGTGCACCAGAAAAAAAAAATTCAAAATCTTAAAATGGCTATAACTCCTAAACTAGGCGTCTGCGGGGGTCATATTATGCACCAGAAAAAAGAAAATTCAAAATTTTAAAATGGCTATAACTCCTAAACTAGGCGTCTGCGGGGGTCATATTATGCACCAGAAAAAAAAAATTCAAAATCTTAAAATGGCTATAACTCCTAAACTAGGCGTCTGCGGGTGCCATATTATGCACCACAAAAAAAAAATTCAAAATCTTAAAATGGCTATAACTCCTAAACTAGGCGTCTGCGGGGGTCATATTGTGCACCAGAAAAAAGAAAATTCAAAACTTTAAAATCGCTATAACTCCTAAACTAGGCGTCTGCGGGGGTCATATTATGCGCCAGAAAAAAAAAATTCAAAATCTTAAAATGGCTATAACTCCTAAACTAGGCGTCTACGGGGGTCATATTATGCACCAGAAAAAAGAAAATTCAAAACTTTAAAATGGCTATAACTCCTAAACTAGGCGTCTGCGGGGGTCATATTATGCACCAGAAAAAAGAAAATTCAAAATCTTAAAATGGCTATAACTCCTAAACTAGGCGTCTGCGGGGTCATATTATGCACCAGAAAAAAGAAAATTCAGTACTTTAAAATCGCTATAACTCCTAAACTAGGCGTCTGCGGGGGTCATATTATGCACCAGAAAAAAGAAAATTCAAAACTTTAAAATGGCTATAACTCCTAAACTAGGCGTCTGCGGGGGTCATATTATGCACCAGAAAAAAGAAAATTCAAAATCTTAAAATGGCTATAACTCCTAAACTAGGCGTCTGCGGGGGTCATATTGTGCACCAGATAAAAGAAAATTCAGAATCTTAAAATGGCTATAACTCCTAAACTAGGCGTCTGCGGGGGTCATATTATGCACCAGAAAAAAGAAAATTCAAAATTTTAAAATGGCTATAACTCCTAAACTAGGCGTCTGCGGGGGTCATATTATGCACCAGAAAAAGGAAAATTCAAAATCTTAAAATGGCTATAACTCCTAAACTAGGCGTCTGCGGGGGTCATATTATGCACCAGATAAAAGAAAATTCAGAATCTTAAAATGGCTATAACTCCTAAACTAGGCGTCTACGGGGGTCATATTATGCACCAGAAAAAAGAAAATTCAAAACTTTAAAATGGCTATAACTCCTAAACTAGGCGTCTGCGGGGGTCATATTATGCACCAGAAAAAAGAAAATTCAAAATCTTAAAATGGCTATAACTCCTAAACTAGGCGTCTGCGGGGGTCATATTATGCACCAGAAAAAGGAAAATTCAAAATCTTAAAATGGCTATAACTCCTAAACTAGGCGTCTACGGGGGTCATATTATGCACCAGAAAAAAGAAAATTCAAAACTTTAAAATGGCTATAACTCCTAAACTAGGCGTCTGCGGGGGTCATATTATGCACCAGAAAAAAGAAAATTCAAAATCTTAAAATGGCTATAACTCCTAAACTAGGCGTCTGCGGGGGTCATATTATGCACCAGATAAAAGAAAATTCAGAATCTTAAAATGGCTATAACTCCTAAACTAGGCGTCTACGGGGGTCATATTATGCACCAGAAAAAAGAAAATTCAAAACTTTAAACTCGCTATAACTCCTAAACTAGGCGTCTGCAGGGGTCATATTATGCACCAGAAAAAAAAATTCAAAATTTTAAAATGGCTATAACTCCTAAACTAGGCGTCTGCGGGGGTCATATTATGCTCCAGAAAAAAAAAATTCTAAATCTTAAAATCGCTATAACTCCTAAACTAGGCGTCTGCGGGGGTCATATTATGCACCAGAAAAAAAAAAATTCAAAATCTTAAAATGGCTATAACTCCTAAACTAGGCGTCTGCGGGGGTCATATTATGCTCCAGAAAAAAAAAATTCTAAATCTTAAAATCGCTATAACTCCTAAACTAGGCGTCTGCGGGGGTCATATTATGCAACAGAAAAAAAAAATTCAAAATCTTAAAATGGCTATAACTCCTAAACTAGGCGTCTGCGGGGGTCATATTATGCACCAGATAAAAGAAAATTCAGAATCCTAAAATGGCTATAACTCCTAAACTAGGCGTCTACGGGGGTCATATTATGCACCAGAAAAAAGAAAATTCAAAACTTTAAAATCGCTATAACTCCTAAACCAGGCGTCTGCGTTGGTCATATTATGCACCAGAAAAAAAAAATTCAAAACTTTAAAATGGCTATAACTCCTAAACTAGGCGTCTGCGGGGGTCATATTATGCACCAGATAAAAGAAAATTCAGAATCTTAAAATGGCTATAACTCCTAAACTAGGCGTCTACGGGGGTCATATTATGCACCAGAAAAAAGAAAATTCAAAACTTTAAAATGGCTATAACTCCTAAACTAGGCGTCTGCGGGGGTCATATTATGCACCAGAAAAAAGAAAATTCAAAATCTTAAAATGGCTATAACTCCTAAACTAGGCGTCTGCGGGGGTCATATTATGCACCAGAAAAAAGAAAATTCAATACTTTAAAATCGCTGTAACTCCTAAACTAGGCGTCTGCGGGGGTCATATTATGCACCAGAAAAAAAAAATTCAAAATCTTAAAATGGCTATAACTCCTAAACTAGGCGTCTACGGGGGTCATATTATGCACCAGAAAAAAGAAAATTCAAAACTTTAAAATGGCTATAACTTCTAAACTAGGCGTCTGCGGGGGTCATATTATGCACCAGAAAAAAAAAATTCAAAACTTTAAAATGGCTATAACTCCTAAACTAGGCGTCTGCGGGGGTCATATTATGCACCAGATAAAAGAAAATTCAGAATCTTAAAATGGCTATAACTCCTAAACTAGGCGTCTACGGGGGTCATATTATGCACCAGAAAAAAGAAAATTCAAAACTTTAAAATGCTTATAACTCCTAAACTAGGCGTCTGCGGGGGTCATATTATGCACCAGAAAAAAGAAAATTCAATACTTTAAAATCGCTATAACTCCTAAACCAGGCGTCTGCGGGGGTCATATTATGCACCAGAAAAAAGAAAATTCAAAATTTTAAAATGGCTATAACTCCTAAACTAGGCGTCTGCGGGGGTCATATTATACACCAGATAAAAGAAAATTCAGAATCTTAAAATGGCTATAACTCCTAAACTAGGAGTCTGCGGGGGTCATATTATGCACCAGAAAAAAGAAAATTCAAAACTTTAAAATGGTTATAACTCCTAAACTAGGCGTCTGCGGGGGTCATATTATGCACCAGAAAAAAGAAAATTCAATACTTTAAAATCGCTATAACTCCTAAACCAGGCGTCTGCGGGGGTCATATTATGCACCAGAAAAAAGAAAATTCAAAATTTTAAAATGGCTATAACTCCTAAACTAGGCGTCTGCGGGGGTCATATTATGCACCAGAAAAAAGAAAATTCAATACTTTAAAATCGCTATAACTCCTAAACCAGGC
Organism: Volucella zonaria; assembly: GCA_963966105.1. Taxonomy (NCBI): domain Eukaryota; kingdom Metazoa; phylum Arthropoda; class Insecta; order Diptera; family Syrphidae; genus Volucella; species Volucella zonaria. Next base: position 284,523,185 of record OZ014530.1, on the reverse strand, counting down.
GTCTGCGGGGGTCATATTATGCACCAGAAAAAAGAAAATTCAGAATCTTAAAATGGCTATAACTCCTAAACTAGGCGTCTACGGGGGTCATATTATGCACCAGAAAAAAGAAAATTCAAAACTTTAAAATGGTTATAACTCCTAAACTAGGCGTCTGCGGGGGTCATATTATGCACCAGAAAAAAGAAAATTCAATACTTTAAAATCGCTATAACTCCTAAACCAGGCGTCTGCGGGGGTCATATTATGCACCAGAAAAAAGAAAATTCAAAATTTTAAAATGGCTATAACTCCTAAACTAGGCGTCTGCGGGGGTCATATTATGCACCAGAAAAAAGAAAATTCAATACTTTAAAATCGCTATAACTCCTAAACCAGGCGTCTGCGGGGGTCATATTATGCACCAGAAAAAAGAAAATTCAAAATCTTAAAATGGCTATAACTCCTAAACTAGGCGTCTACGGGGGTCATATTATGCACCAGAAAAAAGAAAATTCAAAATCTTAAAATGGCTATAACTCCTAAACTAGGAGTCTGCGGGGGTCATATTATGCACCAGAAAAAAGAAAATTCAAAACTTTAAAATGGCTATAACTCCTAAACTAGGCGTCTGCGGGGGTCATATTATGCACCAGAAAAAAGAAAATTCAAAATCTTAAAATGGCTATAACTCCTAAACTAGGCGTCTGCGGGGGTCATATTGTGCACCAGATAAAAGAAAATTCAGAATCTTAAAATGGCTATAACTCCTAAACTAGGCGTCTGCGGGGGTCATATTATGCACCAGAAAAAAGAAAATTCAAAATTTTAAAATGGCTATAACTCCTAAACTAGGCGTCTGCGGGGGTCATATTGTGCACCAGATAAAAGAAAACTCAGAATCTTAAAATGGCTATAACTCCTAAACTAGGCGTCTGCGGGGGTCATATTATGCACCAGAAAAAAAAAAATTCAAAATCTTAAAATGGCTATAACTCCTAAACTAGGCGTCTGCGGGGGTCATATTATGCACCAGAAAAAGGAAAATTCAAAATTTTAAAATGGCTATAACTCCTAAACTAGGCGTCTGCGGGGGTCATATTATGCACCAGAAAAAAAAAAATTCAAAATCTTAAAATGGCTATAACTCCTAAACTAGGCGTCTGCGGGGGTCATATTATGCACCAGAAAAAGGAAAATTCAAAATCTTAAAATGGCTATAACTCCTAAACTAGGCGTCTGCGGGGGTCATATTATGCACCAGATAAAAGAAAATTCAGAATCTTAAAATGGCTATAACTCCTAAACTAGGCGTCTACGGGGGTCATATTATGCACCAGAAAAAAGAAAATTCAAAACTTTAAAATGGCTATAACTCCTAAACTAGGCGTCTGCGGGGGTCATATTATGCACCAGAAAAAAGAAAATTCAAAATCTTAAAATGGCTATAACTCCTAAACTAGGCGTCTGCGGGGGTCATATTATGCACCAGAAAAAGGAAAATTCAAAATCTTAAAATGGCTATAACTCCTAAACTAGGCGTCTACGGGGGTCATATTATGCACCAGAAAAAAGAAAATTCAAAACTTTAAAATGGCTATAACTCCTAAACTAGGCGTCTGCGGGGGTCATATTATGCACCAGAAAAAAGAAAATTCAAAATCTTAAAATGGCTATAACTCCTAAACTAGGCGTCTGCGGGGGTCATATTATGCACCAGATAAAAGAAAATTCAGAATCTTAAAATGGCTATAACTCCTAAACTAGGCGTCTACGGGGGTCATATTATGCACCAGAAAAAAGAAAATTCAAAACTTTAAACTCGCTATAACTCCTAAACTAGGCGTCTGCAGGGGTCATATTATGCACCAGAAAAAAAAATTCAAAATTTTAAAATGGCTATAACTCCTAAACTAGGCGTCTGCGGGGGTCATATTATGCTCCAGAAAAAAAAAATTCTAAATCTTAAAATCGCTATAACTCCTAAACTAGGCGTCTGCGGGGGTCATATTATGCAACAGAAAAAAAAAATTCAAAATCTTAAAATGGCTATAACTCCTAAACTAGGCGTCTGCGGGGGTCATATTATGCACCAGATAAAAGAAAATTCAGAATCCTAAAATGGCTATAACTCCTAAACTAGGCGTCTACGGGGGTCATATTATGCACCAGAAAAAAGAAAATTCAAAATCTTAAAATGGCTATAACTCCTAAACTAGGCGTCTGCGGGGGTCATATTATGCACCAGATAAAAGAAAATTCAGAATCTTAAAATGGCTATAACTCCTAAACTAGGCGTCTACGGGGGTCATATTATGCACCAGAAAAAAGAAAATTCAAAACTTTAAAATGGCTATAACTCCTAAACTAGGCGTCTGCGGGGGTCATATTATGCACCAGAAAAAAGAAAATTCAATACTTTAAAATCGCTATAACTCCTAAACCAGGCGTCTGCGGGGGTCATATTATGCACCAGAAAAAAGAAAATTCAAAATTTTAAAATGGCTATAACTCCTAAACTAGGCGTCTGCGGGGGTCATATTATACACCAGAAAAAAAAAATTCAAAATCTTAAAATGGCTATAACTCCTAAACTAGGCGTCTACGGGGGTCATATTATGCACCAGAAAAAAGAAAATTCAAAACTTTAAAATGGCTATAACTAATAAACTAGGCGTCTGCGGGGGTCATATTATGCACCAGAAAAAAGAAAATTCAAAATCTTAAAATGGCTATAACTCCTAAACTAGGAGTCTGCGGGGGTCATATTATGCACCAGAAAAAAGAAAATTCAAAACTTTAAAATGGCTATAACTCCTAAACTCGGCGTCTGCGGGGGTCATATTATGCACCAGAAAAAAGAAAATTCAAAACTTTTAAATGGCTATAACTCCTAAACTAGGAGTCTGCGGGGGTCATATTATGCACCAGAAAAAAGAAAATTCAAAACTTTAAAATGGCTATAACTCCTAAACTAGGCGTCTGCGGGGGTCATATTATGCACCAGAAAAAAGAAAATTCAAAACTTTAAAATGGCTATAACTCCTAAACTAGGCGTCTGCGGGGGTCATATTATGCACCAGAAAAAAGAAAATTCAGAATCTTAAAATGGCTATAACTCCTAAACTAGGCGTCTACGGGGGTCATATTATGCACCAGAAAAAAGAAAATTCAAAACTTTAAAATCGCTATAACTCCTAAACTAGGCGTCTGCGGGGGTCATATTATGCACCAGAAAAAAGAAAATTCAAAATCTTAAAATGGCTATAACTCCTAAACTAGGAGTCTGCGGGGGTCATATTATGCACCAGAAAAAAGAAAATTCAAAACTTTAAAATGGCTATAACTCCTAAACTAGGCGTCTGCGGGGGTCATATTATGCACCAGAAAAAAGAAAATTCAAAATCTTAAAATGGCTATAACTCCTAAACTAGGCGTCTGCGGGGGTCATATTATGCACCAGAAAAAAAAAATTCAAAATCTTAAAATGGCTATAACTCCTAAACTAGACGTCTGCGGGGGTCATATTATGCACCAGAAAAAGGAAAATTCAAAATTTTAAAATGGCTATAACTCCTAAACTAGGCGTCTGCGGGGGTCATATTATGCACCAGAAAAAAAAAAATTCAAAATCTTAAAATGGCTATAACTCCTAAACTAGGAGTCTGCGGCGGTCATATTATGCACCAGAAAAAGGAAAATTCAAAATCTTAAAATGGCTATAACTCCTAAACTAGGCGTCTGCGGGGGTCATATTATGCACCAGATAAAAGAAAATTCAGAATCTTAAAATGGCTATAACTCCTAAACTAGGCGTCTACGGGGGTCATATTATGCACCAGAAAAAAGAAAATTCAAAACTTTAAAATGGCTATAACTCCTAAACTAGGCGTCTGCGGGGGTCATATTATGCACCAGAAAAAAGAAAATTCAAAATCTTAAAATGGCTATAACTCCTAAACTAGGCGTCTGCGGGGGCCATATTATGCACCAGATAAAAGAAAATTCAGAATCTTAAAATGGCTATAACTCCTAAACTAGGCGTCTACGGGGGTCATATTATGCACCAGAAAAAAGAAAATTCAAAACTTTAAAATCGCTATAACTCCTAAACTAGGCGTCTGCAGGGGTCATATTATGCACCAGAAAAAAAAATTCAAAATTTTAAAATGGCTATAACTCCTAAACTAGGCGTCTGCGGGGGTCATATTATGCACCAGAAAAAAAAAAATTCAAAATCTTAAAATGGCTATAACTCCTAAACTAGGCGTCTGCGGGGGTCATATTATGCTCCAGAAAAAAAAAAATTCAAAATCTTAAAATGGCTATAACTCCTAAACTAGGCGTCTGCGGGGGTCATATTATGCACCAGAAAAAGGAAAATTCAAAATCTTAAAATGGCTATAACTCCTAAACTAGGCGTCTGCGGGGGTCATATTATGCACCAGATAAAAGAAAATTCAGAATCTTAAAATGGCTATAACTCCTAAACTAGGCGTCTACGAGGGTCATATTATGCACCAGAAAAAAGAAAATTCAAAACTTTAAAATGGCTATAACTCCTAAACTAGGCGTCTGCGGGGGTCATATTATGCACCAGAAAAAAGAAAATTCAAAATCTTAAAATGGCTATAACTCCTAAACTAGGCGTCTGCGGGGGTCATATTATGCACCAGATAAAAGAAAATTCAGAATCTTAAAATGGCTATAACTCCTAATCTAGGCGTCTACGGGGGTCATATTATGCACCAGAAAAAAGAAAATTCAAAACTTTAAAATCGCTATAACTCCTAAACTAGGCGTCTGCAGGGGTCATATTATGCACCAGAAAAAAAAATTCAAAATTTTAAAATGGCTATAACTCCTAAACTAGGCGTCTGCGGGGGTCATATTATGCACCAGAAAAAAAAAAATTCAAAATCTTAAAATGGCTATAACTCCTAAACTAGGCGTCTGCGGGGGTCATATTATGCTCCAGAAAAAAAAAATTCTAAATCTTAAAATCGCTATAACTCCTAAACTAGGCGTCTGCGGGGGTCATATTATGCAACAGAAAAAAAAAATTCAAAATCTTAAAATGGCTATAACTCCTAAACTAGGCGTCTGCGGGGGTCATATTATGCACCAGATAAAAGAAAATTCAGAATCTTAAAATGGCTATAACTCCTAAACTAGGCGTCTGCGGGGGTCATATTATGCACCAGAAAAAAGAAAATTCAAAATTTTAAAATGGCTATAACTCCTAAACTAGGCGTCTGCGGGGGTCATATTATGCACCAGAAAACAAAAATTCAAAACTTTAAAAACGCTATAACTCCTAAACTAGGCGTCTGCAGGGGTCATATTATGCACCAGAAAAAAAAAATTCAAAACTTTAAAATCGCTATAACTCCTAAACTAGGCGTCTGCGGGGGTCATATTGTGCACCAGAAAAAAAAAATTCAAAATCTTAAAATGGCTATAACTCCTAAACTAGGCGTCTGCGGGGGTCATATTATGCACCAGAAAAAAGAAAATTCAAAATTTTAAAATGGCTATAACTCCTAAACTAGGCGTCTGCGGGGGTCATATTATGCACCAGAAAAAAAAAATTCAAAATCTTAAAATGGCTATAACTCCTAAACTAGGCGTCTGCGGGTGCCATATTATGCACCACAAAAAAAAAATTCAAAATCTTAAAATGGCTATAACTCCTAAACTAGGCGTCTGCGGGGGTCATATTATGCACCAGAAAAAAGAAAATTCAAAACTTTAAAATCGCTATAACTCCTAAACTAGGCGTCTGCGGGGGTCATATTATGCGCCAGAAAAAAAAAATTCAAAATCTTAAAATGGCTATAACTCCTAAACTAGGCGTCTACGGGGGTCATATTATGCACCAGAAAAAAGAAAATTCAAAACTTTAAAATGGCTATAACTCCTAAACTAGGCGTCTGCGGGGGTCATATTATGCACCAGAAAAAAGAAAATTCAAAATCTTAAAATGGCTATAACTCCTAAACTAGGCGTCTGCGGGGTCATATTATGCACCACAAAAAAAAAATTCAAAATCTTAAAATGGCTATAACTCCTAAACTAGGCGTCTGCGGGGGTCATATTATGCACCAGAAAAAAGAAAATTCAAAACTTTAAAATCGCTATAACTCCTAAACTAGGCGTCTGCGGGGGTCATATTATGCGCCAGAAAAAAAAAATTCAAAATCTTAAAATGGCTATAACTCCTAAACTAGGCGTCTACGGGGGTCATATTATGCACCAGAAAAAAAAAATTCAAAATCTTAAAATGGCTATAACTCCTAAACTAGGCGTCTGCGGGTGCCATATTATGCACCACAAAAAAAAAATTCAAAATCTTAAAATGGCTATAACTCCTAAACTAGGCGTCTGCGGGGGTCATATTATGCACCAGAAAAAAGAAAATTCAAAACTTTAAAATCGCTATAACTCCTAAACTAGGCGTCTGCGGGGGTCATATTATGCGCCAGAAAAAAAAAATTCAAAATCTTAAAATGGCTATAACTCCTAAACTAGGCGTCTGCGGGGGTCATATTATGCACCAGAAAAAAAAAATTCAAAATCTTAAAATGGCTATAACTCCTAAACTAGGCGTCTGCGGGGGTCATATTATGCACCAGAAAAAGGAAAATTCAAAATTTTAAAATGGCTATAACTCCTAAACTAGGCGTCTGCGGGGGTCATATTATGCACCAGAAAAAAAAAAATTCAAAATCTTAAAATGGCTATAACTCCTAAACTAGGAGTCTGCGGCGGTCATATTATGCACCAGAAAAAGGAAAATTCAAAATCTTAAAATGGCTATAACTCCTAAACTAGGCGTCTGCGGGGGTCATATTATGCACCAGATAAAAGAAAATTCAGAATCTTAAAATGGCTATAACTCCTAAACTAGGCGTCTACGGGGGTCATATTATGCACCAGAAAAAAGAAAATTCAAAACTTTAAAATGGCTATAACTCCTAAACTAGGCGTCTGCGGGGGTCATATTATGCACCAGAAAAAAGAAAATTCAAAATCTTAAAATGGCTATAACTCCTAAACTAGGCGTCTGCGGGGGCCATATTATGCACCAGATAAAAGAAAATTCAGAATCTTAAAATGGCTATAACTCCTAAACTAGGCGTCTACGGGGGTCATATTATGCACCAGAAAAAAGAAAATTCAAAACTTTAAAATCGCTATAACTCCTAAACTAGGCGTCTGCAGGGGTCATATTATGCACCAGAAAAAAAAATTCAAAATTTTAAAATGGCTATAACTCCTAAACTAGGCGTCTGCGGGGGTCATATTATGCACCAGAAAAAAAAAAATTCAAAATCTTAAAATGGCTATAACTCCTAAACTAGGCGTCTGCGGGGGTCATATTATGCTCCAGAAAAAAAAAAATTCAAAATCTTAAAATGGCTATAACTCCTAAACTAGGCGTCTGCGGGGGTCATATTATGCACCAGAAAAAGGAAAATTCAAAATCTTAAAATGGCTATAACTCCTAAACTAGGCGTCTGCGGGGGTCATATTATGCACCAGATAAAAGAAAATTCAGAATCTTAAAATGGCTATAACTCCTAAACTAGGCGTCTACGAGGGTCATATTATGCACCAGAAAAAAGAAAATTCAAAACTTTAAAATGGCTATAACTCCTAAACTAGGCGTCTGCGGGGGTCATATTATGCACCAGAAAAAAGAAAATTCAAAATCTTAAAATGGCTATAACTCCTAAACTAGGCGTCTGCGGGGGTCATATTATGCACCAGATAAAAGAAAATTCAGAATCTTAAAATGGCTATAACTCCTAAACTAGGCGTCTACGGGGGTCATATTATGCACCAGAAAAAAGAAAATTCAAAACTTTAAAATCGCTATAACTCCTAAACTAGGCGTCTGCAGGGGTCATATTATGCACCAGAAAAAAAAATTCAAAATTTTAAAATGGCTATAACTCCTAAACTAGGCGTCTGCGGGGGTCATATTATGCACCAGAAAAAAAAAAATTCAAAATCTTAAAATGGCTATAACTCCTAAACTAGGCGTCTGCGGGGGTCATATTATGCTCCAGAAAAAAAAAATTCTAAATCTTAAAATCGCTATAACTCCTAAACTAGGCGTCTGCGGGGGTCATATTATGCAACAGAAAAAAAAAATTCAAAATCTTAAAATGGCTATAACTCCTAAACTAGGCGTCTGCGGGGGTCATATTATGCACCAGATAAAAGAAAATTCAGAATCTTAAAATGGCTATAACTCCTAAACTAGGCGTCTGCGGGGGTCATATTATGCACCAGAAAAAAGAAAATTCAAAATTTTAAAATGGCTATAACTCCTAAACTAGGCGTCTGCGGGGGTCATATTATGCACCAGAAAACAAAAATTCAAAACTTTAAAAACGCTATAACTCCTAAACTAGGCGTCTGCAGGGGTCATATTATGCACCAGAAAAAAAAAATTCAAAACTTTAAAATCGCTATAACTCCTAAACTAGGCGTCTGCGGGGGTCATATTGTGCACCAGAAAAAAAAAATTCAAAATCTTAAAATGGCTATAACTCCTAAACTAGGCGTCTGCGGGGGTCATATTATGCACCAGAAAAAAGAAAATTCAAAATTTTAAAATGGCTATAACTCCTAAACTAGGCGTCTGCGGGGGTCATATTATGCACCAGAAAAAAAAAATTCAAAATCTTAAAATGGCTATAACTCCTAAACTAGGCGTCTGCGGGTGCCATATTATGCACCACAAAAAAAAAATTCAAAATCTTAAAATGGCTATAACTCCTAAACTAGGCGTCTGCGGGGGTCATATTATGCACCAGAAAAAAGAAAATTCAAAACTTTAAAATCGCTATAACTCCTAAACTAGGCGTCTGCGGGGGTCATATTATGCGCCAGAAAAAAAAAATTCAAAATCTTAAAATGGCTATAACTCCTAAACTAGGCGTCTACGGGGGTCATATTATGCACCAGAAAAAAGAAAATTCAAAACTTTAAAATGGCTATAACTCCTAAACTAGGCGTCTGCGGGGGTCATATTATGCACCAGAAAAAAGAAAATTCAAAATCTTAAAATGGCTATAACTCCTAAACTAGGCGTCTGCGGGGTCATATTATGCACCAGAAAAAAGAAAATTCAGTACTTTAAAATCGCTATAACTCCTAAACTAGGCGTCTGCGGGGGTCATATTATGCACCAGAAAAAAGAAAATTCAAAACTTTAAAATGGCTATAACTCCTAAACTAGGCGTCTGCGGGGGTCATATTATGCACCAGAAAAAAGAAAATTCAAAATCTTAAAATGGCTATAACTCCTAAACTAGGCGTCTGCGGGGGTCATATTGTGCACCAGATAAAAGAAAATTCAGAATCTTAAAATGGCTATAACTCCTAAACTAGGCGTCTGCGGGGGTCATATTATGCACCAGAAAAAAGAAAATTCAAAATTTTAAAATGGCTATAACTCCTAAACTAGGCGTCTGCGGGGGTCATATTGTGCACCAGATAAAAGAAAATTCAGAATCTTAAAATGGCTATAACTCCTAAACTAGGCGTCTGCGGGGGTCATATTATGCACCAGAAAAAAAAAAATTCAAAATCTTAAAATGGCTATAACTCCTAAACTAGGCGTCTGCGGGGGTCATATTATGCACCAGAAAAAGGAAAATTCAAAATTTTAAAATGGCTATAACTCCTAAACTAGGCGTCTGCGGGGGTCATATTATGCACCAGAAAAAAGAAAATTCAAAATTTTAAAATGGCTATAACTCCTAAACTAGGCGTCTGCGGGGGTCATATTGTGCACCAGATAAAAGAAAATTCAGAATCTTAAAATGGCTATAACTCCTAAACTAGGCGTCTGCGGGGGTCATATTATGCACCAGAAAAAAAAAAATTCAAAATCTTAAAATGGCTATAACTCCTAAACTAGGCGTCTGCGGGGGTCATATCATGCACCAGAAAAAAGAAAATTCAAAATTTTAAAATGGCTATAACTCCTAAACTAGGCGTCTGCGGGGGTCATATTATGCACCAGAAAAAAAAAAATTCAAAATCTTAAAATGGCTATAACTCCTAAACTAGGCGTCTGCGGGGGTCATATTATGCACCAGATAAAAGAAAATTCAGAATCTTAAAATGGCTATAACTCCTAAACTAGGCGTCTACGGGGGTCATATTATGCACCAGAAAAAAGAAAATTCAAAACTTTAAAATGGCTATAACTCCTAAACTAGGCGTCTGCGGGGGTCATATTATGCAGCAGAAAAAAGAAAATTCAAAATCTTAAAATGGCTATAACTCCTAAACTAGGCGTCTGCGGGGGTCATATTATGCACCAGATAAAAGAAAATTCAGAATCTTAAAATGGCTATAACTCCTAAACTAGGCGTCTACGGGGGTCATATTATGCACCAGAAAAAAGAAAATTCAAAACTTTAAAATCGCTATAACTCCTAAACTAGGCGTCTGCAGGGGTCTATTATGCACCAGAAAAAAAAATTCAAAACTTTAAAATCGCTATAACTCCTAAACTAGGCGTCTGCGGGGGTCATATTGTGCACCAGAAAACAAATTCAAAATCTTAAAATGGCTATAACTCCTAAACTAGGCGTCTGCGGGGGTCATATTATGCACCAGAAAAAAGAAAATTCAAAATTTTAAAATGGCTATAACTCCTAAACTATGCGTCTGCGGGGGTCATATTATGCACCAGAAAAAAAAAAATTCAAAACTTTAAAATGGCTATAACTCCTAAACTAGGCGTCTGCGGGGGTCATATTATGCAACAGAAAAAAAAAATTCAAAATCTTAAAATGGCTATAACTCCTAAACTAGGCGTCTGCGGGGGTCATATTATGCACCAGATAAAAGAAAATTCAGAATCCTAAAATGGCTATAACTCCTAAACTAGGCGTCTACGGGGGTCATATTATGCACCAGAAAAAAGAAAATTCAAAATCTTAAAATGGCTATAACTCCTAAACTAGGCGTCTGCGGGGGTCATATTATGCACCAGATAAAAGAAAATTCAGAATCTTAAAATGGCTATAACTCCTAAACTAGGCGTCTGCGGGGGTCATATTATGCACCAGAAAAAAAAAATTCAAAATCTCAAAATGGCTATAAGTCCTAAACTAGGCGTCTGCGGGGGTCATAATATGCACCAGAAAAAAGAAAATTCAAAACTTTAAAATGGCTATAACTCCTAAACTAGGCGTCTGCGGGGGTCATATTATGCACCAGATAAAAGAAAATTCAGAATATTACAATGGCTATAACTCCTAAACTAGGCGTCTGCGGGGGTCATATTATGCTCCAGGAAACTAAAATTCTAAATCTTAAAATCGTTATAACTCCTAAACTAGGCGTCTGCGGGGGTCATATTATGCAACAGAAAAAAAAAATTCAAAATCTTAAAATGGCTATAACTCCTAAACTAGGCGTCTGCGGGGGTCATATTATGCACCAGATAAAAGAAAATTCAGAATCCTAAAATGGCTATAACTCCTAAACTAGGCGTCTACGGGGGTCATATTATGCACCAGAAAAAAGAAAATTCAAAATCTTAAAATGGCTATAACTCCTAAACTAGGCGTCTGCGGGGGTCATATTATGCACCAGATAAAAGAAAATTCAGAATCTTAAAATGGCTATAACTCCTAAACTAGGCGTCTGCGGGGGTCATATTATGCACCAGAAAAAAAAAATTCAAAATCTCAAAATGGCTATAAGTCCTAAACTAGGCGTCTGCGGGGGTCATAATATGCACCAGAAAAAAGAAAATTCAAAACTTTAAAATGGCTATAACTCCTAAACTAGGCGTCTGCGGGGGTCGTATTATGCACCAGAAAAAAGAAAATTCAAAATCTTAAAATGGCTATAACTCCTAAACTAGGCGTCTGCAGTTCAGTTTTTTTTTCAGTTTATATGCATTTTTATTGTATTACTTAATTTACTCTTACTTGCTAGACAAAAAATGCTTAAAAATTAGCTTAATTAACTTAAAATTATCTTATTCTAGCTTACTGACCCCATGCGGGCACTCTAAGTTAAACCTAACACTTAAATTATGTCTTTCGACGTACCTTACTACTATACTATACTATTTCTATTCCTTATAATTAAAACTAAGAAAACATTTTTTCAAAAAAAAAAACTTAGTAACATGACTTTTTTTTATATTTTATTATAAAACTTAAAACTAAAATCCTAAAAACTACCTAAAAATAAGTCTTAATCTACTTAAACTACTTACATCTAGTACATACATATATATATATATACATAATATATATATACTTAATATATAAATATATGTATATATATATAGATGTATGTTTTTTTTTGAATTTTTTATTTTTATTAATTTTTTTTTTATTTTTTATATATTTTTTTTCCTTAAATCTAACTTACTCCTACTTAAAACTATGTAAGCCGGCCATGGCTAAAAGAAAAATTAGGCGACCCACTTTGCTTCACATGAAGCTACTAAGAATTGGAGGAATTCGACGACGAAGCATCCCCTCCTTCTAAAAGCCACCAAAATTGTTGGTGCTGCCGAGCAACATCCCTCATGTCGCGACTCCCTACGGCTCTACTGAACCGGAGACGCTCCGCACTGCCGTGTGCGACGTCTCTGTCGTAGTTGAGTCGCCTGTCCGCAGCTGTTCGAGCAACGTGGAAGATTAGCGGCACAGCCAATCTGTCCTGGATCAGACCTTTGCTATCAAGGTAGAGAAACGCTTCTGGAGGAACATAGCCGTCTAAGCGAACTCTCTCGTGATACATATAATTAGGGTAGTAAGCCCCGGAGATCAGGTTGTTCGATGAGGTCATTGCTCTTGCAATGTGCCTTCGAGTCAACTTAATAACAAAATTGTCCACTCTTATTAGGTTCGCCCTATTGTACAAGACCTCATTGCGATAGAATTTTATGTACTCAGACTCTGGTGTTCTGTATAACCGAAGACAAGCCCTAAGGCAAGCCCTCTCAAACACCCGAATCTTTTCCAATAAACTTGCTCTCACGTTGAACCACACGGGACATCCAAACACAAGCATAGGCCGGATAAGGGCCATGTAGCAGATCACCTTCACCCTCGCATCGAGTTGGCTGTTGTAAAACAGTCTCCTTGTAAGGGCAAAAGCACCTCTGGCTCTGGCCAGAGCAACATCTATATGTTTGTTAAAATATAGATATTGATCTAGCCAGATCCCAAGGTATCTGACTACATTTCGACAAGCAAGTGGCTGTCCATGTTGTCCGACGATAGAGAACTTTCGCCAATTCTTTCTGGTATCCCTAGAGGCCCCAGACAAAGGCGTCCTAAACAGAATGGTTTCCGACTTCTGAAAGTTGATTTTCAACTTCCAGTCATCGCAATATTGCTTAATTTTGTCGAAGTCACGTTGCAAAAGCATACTAATGACCTCGATTTTTGGACCTGATCTGTACGCAATTAAGTCGTCTGCGTACGCTATGGCATGGGGAAGTGAACCTATCAGATCACTTGTGTAAATGTTGAATAGGATCGGCGAATTTACCGCACCCTGTTGCAGACCGTTTTTAATGTTAAATATTCCAGCAGAAGTCACATCGCCATTCTTCACGATGAACTGTCTACTGGAGAGCATATCAAAAAGAATATACAGCAGTGGTTTACTAATGCCCAACCTGTCCAGCTTGAAAAAGAGTCCCTCTAACCATACGGTATCGAAGGCTTTTTCCAAGTCAATCAGGCAGGCACCAGTGCACTGTTTCTTGCCTTTGTTCCATTGGATATCGGAAACCAGTTTAGACGCAGCATGAATGATATCATGCCCCGCCTTGAAACCGAATTGATTATCCGGAACTATATGTTTGTCCTCAATCCACTTGGTCAGGACTCTATTGATTACCTTCTCGAAAACCTTACTGATGTTTGGAAGAAGACTGATCGAGCGGAGATTCGCCGGATTGGAAGTATCTTTATTCCTTTTGGGAATGGGATGTACCACCGCCGTTTTCCAATGCGCTGGATAATGTGCATTATTCATTGCATTATTAAACAGGGTGGTATAAATGTCCACCGCTTCTAGTGGGAGATGTCGAAGCACAATGTTCGGTATTTCATCGGTTCCCACTGATTTCTTACTTCTAAGCGATTCGAAGATCGTTTGGAGCTCTTCCTTCGAAATGAACGGTGGTAATACCCTTTCGTTGGTGATGACATTATTTGCCATATTCTCGTCACTGAACTGGGTGAAACCCGAGCTCTCGAATCGCCAATTCACAATTTCATTTCGAAGGCAGGCATTGTGCATAAGGACTCGACTTTCCAGGTCGTGATTCGGGCCAATGATGTCATTCGCCTTGTACACTTCCTGGAAAGTCGCTCCTACAGCCTCTACCTTCTCCTGCGGATCCTCGACCACAAAGAAGTTGTCATCATCAACTGCCTCATTTGGATCGATACCTGCTGCTACGAGTATTTGTTCGTTGTTCGTCGTTCGGGCGATTTTGAGACATGGAAGGTCGTTTTGATTATTTCTCCGAAATATTTTATTTATTTGCGGGAACATATTCGGGTTGCTGGTGTTTACAGCCCGAATTTTGTTGTTCCAATACAAACTTACAGAGTTTCTGTAATTTTCCTTTATTAATGTTTGGAGGTTTTTAATCGACGACTTCAATGTCATGATCTCCGGGTTATGTCTGTCAGTGAACTGTCTGTACAAGGTTTTTAGTCTTGACAGCAGCCTACTTTTTTGTCGGTGCAGTGCGTCAATAGTGGCATTGCGGAATAAGTCTTCGTCGTCAGTGTGTTGATACCGAGATATCGTTTTGTCCATTGTTCGTTTAATTGTCTCGTCCATTAGTCTAAGATACCTGTCAATCTCCTCGTTTGACAGATTTCTGTTGGACGGTGGGTAGAGCGAATTCGAGGAGAGTGCTCTAGTCAGTGTTCTGGTGAAGTGTGTCCAGCGCACCCTACTATAATTGTAGGAATGCCTTTGCACAAACTCATCCAATTCCGCAATTTCGTTGGGAACAGTTATTTCGGTGCTGAGACCGCAATGGTCACTGTCATACACGAAAGTGCGTAGACAGTTTGTAGTTTGTTGGTTAGTGCACGTCAGTTGTATTCGTGAATCGAATAGCAGGAGATCCAGATAGGACCCGTGTCTGGGAAACGACGGACTATCCGTCGCTTTGAGGCCGAGTCTATACATCACACTGTGCTGACTCCACCAATTGAATAGTAGATTCCCTCTAGTATTTGGTGTATTATTTCCCCAATCACTATGTTTGGCGTTAAAATCTCCGCCGATAATAAAAAAGTTCTCCTCCAATTCCAGCCTCAGGAATCGAAACAGTGTCTCGAGCTCTGAGATGAATAAAGTGGATTGAGTAGCCTTAGATGCATAAACAGACACCATGTACAACCGCTTTCCACTACGGAGAGGGATGTACATGATGCATGCTTCCAGCACCTGAAACCCACGTACTACACGACTATATACTCTTTTGAAACGCAGTCCCTTTCTTACAAAGATCGCAACACCACCTCCTTGAATAGAATTGGGTCGGTTTCTTCTTAATATTTCATATCTTCTGTGTCTCATTTTGTGCCTTTTGGTAAGCTTAGTTTCGCTAACCAAAAGCACATCAGGGGCTTGGTCTTTAAGCAACTTAAACAGTGCGGCTCTTCGTTCGAACCTAATCAGTGAATTAACATTCACTGCAAGGACCTTCAGGGTTTGCTCCGCCATGTACGTACCCATTACGACTGGAGGTGCGTTAGGCCCGGCAGCAGCGCGTATATTTGATCTACCCGCTTAGCCTGTTCCTGTATTTGACGCTGAAGCTGAGCCACCTGCCCCTGAATAGAGAGCAAGATAGCCAACATATCAGGTACAGGTTCAGGTGCTCTAGGCGCTGGGGCCTGAGAAGCTACCTTTGCTTGTTGTACCGTAGTTCCCCTACCTGCCGCCATTTGGGCGTAGGTAACTTGGGGAGTAACGGCTGGTGTTTGAGCCTGCACGAGTGGACGTTTAACTTCCACTTTCTGCTGCCGAGCCAGATTTACTCTTTTGATGTATTGGAATTTGGGACAACCCCGATAATTTGCGGTGTGTCCCGTGTTCCTACATAAAGCACAAGAGAGTTGGCTTTTTTCCGACGCTCCGTCCATACCTAGAGCGCATTCCTCTGACTTGTGGTCCTTTCCACACTTCACACATCGAGGCTGCATTTCGCAGTTCGACGCGGCGTGCCCGAACCTTTGGCAGCGAACACATTGTAAAATGTTTTCGCTCCTCTTTAATTTTTCCCAGTGTACAACCTGGTAGTCTAGGACTTTGATACTCCTTAGACCATCCAGTTTGCTGTTGGGACTTAGCTGAACCAGGAAGAACGGTAGTTTCCGCTTCTCCCTTTTAGCTCTAGCCGTGACAAACGGCTTAACCCCTACGAATTTGAGCCCTTCGCACTCCTTCTCTTTCAGCAGTGCAAGGAGCTCCTCCGGATCAGTCGACGGCTCTAATCCCCTCAGCAGCATTGTTTGCAGCTTTTCACCCTTAGGGGTGTAGGAGAAGAACTCCGTCGTCGAATCCTTCAATAAACTTTTGATTTTGTGGTAGCGCTCCACTGTGTTACAGTGGATCGCGTGCCTATCTACACTTAGTCTTTTAATAAAAAAATTACAGCCTATGGCCGACTTACATAGTTCGATAGTGTCCTTTAACTCCATTTTAAAGGTGTTAATTGGTGGCACTTTTTGTTTGGTGGCTTTCTGCTCTTGCTGTTGTCTCTGCTGCTGTTGCTTTTGCTTATGTTGTTGTTGATGCTGTTGCTGTTGTTGTTGTTGCTGTTGATGTTGCTGCTGTTGTTGTTGCGGCTTATTCTTCTGTACATTTTGTTGTTTATGTTTTTGCTGTGTTTGTACATCTGTTTTTGTTAATTCCTGTGCAGGTTTCTGTGTTTTTTGTTTTGCCAGAGGTTGTTTCTGTTGTTGTTGTTGTTGTTGTGGAAGCTCCACGTTTATGTTTGCTTGTCCCTGAGGTCTCTGGAGTAGTTGCTGCTTCTCCATCTCCCTCCTTGCCACTTGCTTTGCTTTTATGGCTAGCACTTTTTGTTGTAGCTGCTTAATGCTACTGTAGAGAGCCTCGACCTCCTCCTCTTCGTCATCTGACTCAGATGCAGCGAGGGATGCAAAGCTATTGTCTGCTGCGCTTGCTGCTATCCTCGCAGCTCTCCCCCGCACTCTGCCATGCAGCATTTCTAGCGAAGCTGAATGCGCACGCGTCATGATATTCGGAGTCGGCTCCAATTTCCTCCTCCTCTTTGTGTCTGTTATTGTTGTTGTTGCTGATTTTGCGTGGACTGGCTTAACGGCTTGATCATCAGACGACATCCTGCCATCTGCTGACCCCGCTATTGGGATAGCGGACCGCTTAGTTCCACTCATCACACGATCGATCTCACTTTCTATTTATCGAAATTGTCTATTCAATTAAACTTTATTAAAAAATAAAAATTCGATGGAAATTTTTCGCGGAATCGAACCCACGACCGCTGCTTTGTCGGCCGACACCACTACCGCTGGGCCACCGATGCACTTGGACAAAATGTTTCTAATGCACTTTATATCGATGTTTTTTTTATTATTTACTTTTTTCACTTTGAAAGCCGAAACACGTCTATTCCTCACGGAGGTCTATGAACGACTAAAAAACTAGGCGTCTGCGGGGGTCATATTATGCACCAGAAAAAAGAAAATTCAGAATCCTAAAATGGCTATAACTCCTAAACTAGGCGTCTACGGGGGTCATATTATGCACCAGAAAAAAGAAAATTCAAAATCTTAAAATGGCTATAACTCCTAAACTAGGCGTCTGCGGGGGTCATATTATGCACCAGATAAAAGAAAATTCAGAATCTTAAAATGGCTATAACTCCTAAACTAGGCGTCTGCGGGGGTCATATTATGCACCAGAAAAAAGAAAATTCAAAATTTTAAAATGGCTATAACTCCTAAACTAGGCGTCTGCGGGGGTCATATTATGCACCAGAAAAAAGAAAATTCAAAACTTTAAAAACGCTATAACTCCTAAACTAGGCGTCTGCGGGGGTCATATTATGCACCAGAAAAAAGAAAATTCAAAATTTTAAAATGGCTATAACTCCTAAACTAGGCGTCTACGGGGGTCATATTATGCACCAGAAAAAAAAAAATTCAAAATCTTAAAATGGCTATAACTCCTAAACTAGGCGTCTGCGGGGGTCATATTATGCACCAGATAAAAGAAAATTCAGAATCTTAAAATGGCTATAACTCCTAAACTAGGCGTCTACGGGGGTCATATTATGCACCAGAAAAAAGAAAATTCAAAACTTTAAAAACGCTATAACTCCTAAACTAGGCGTCTGCGGGGGTCATATTATGCACCAGAAAAAAGAAAATTCAAAATTTTAAAATGGCTATAACTCCTAAACTAGGCGTCTGCGGGGGTCATATTATGCACCAGAAAAAAAAAAAACTACAAAATCTTAAAATGGCTATAACTCCTAAACTAGGCGTCTGCGGGGGTCATATTATGCACCAGAAAAAAGAAAATTCAAAATTTTAAAATGGCTATAACTCCTAAACTAGGCGTCTGCGGGGGTCATATTATGCACCAGAAAAAAAAAATTCAAAATCTTAAAATTTCTTTAACTCCTAAACTAGGCGTCTGCGGGGGTCATATTATGCACCAGAAAAAAAAAAATTCAAAATCTTAAAATGGCTATAACTCCTAAACTAGGCGTCTGCGGGGGTCATATTATGCACCAGATAAAAGAAAATTCAGAATCTTAAAATGGCTATAACTCCTAAACTAGGCGTCTACGGGGGTCATATTATGCACCAGAAAAAAGAAAATTCAAAACTTTAAAATGGCTATAACTCCTAAACTAGGCGTCTGCGGGGGTCATATTATGCACCAGAAAAAAGAAAATTCCAAATCTTAAAATGGCTATAACTCCTAAACTAGGCGTCTGCTGGGGTCATATTATGCACCAGATAAAAGAAAATTCAGAATCTTAAAATGGCTATAACTCCTAAACTAGGCGTCTACGGGGGTCATATTATGCACCAGAAAAAAGAAAATTCAAAACTTTAAAATCGCTATAACTCCTAAACTAGGCGTCTGCAGGGGTCATATTATGCACCAGAAAAAAAAATTCAAAACTTTAAAATCGCTATAACTCCTAAACTAGGCGTCTGCGGGGGTCATATTGTGCACCAGAAAAAAAATTCAAAATCTTAAAATGGCTATAACTCCTAAACTAGGTGTCTGCGGGGGTCATATTATGCACCAGAAAAAAGAAAATTCAAAATTTTAAAATGGCTATAACTCCTAAACTAGGCGTCTGCGGGGGTCATATTATGCACCAGAAAAAAAAAAATTCAAAATCTTAAAATGGCTATAACTCCTAAACTAGGCGTCTGCGGGGGTCATATTGTGCACCAGAAAAAAAATTCTAAATCTTAAAATGGCTATAACTCCTAAACTAGGCGTCTGCGGGGGTCATATTATGCACCAGAAAAAAGCAAATTCAAAATTTTAAAATGGCTATAACTCCTAAACTAGGCGTCTGCGGGGGTCATATTATGCTCCAGAAAAAAAAAATTCAAAATCTTAAAATCGCTATAACTCCTAAACTAGGCGTCTGCGGGGGTCATATTATGCAACAGAAAAAAAAAATTCAAAATCTTAAAATGGCTATAACTCCTAAACTAGGCGTCTGCGGGGGTCATATTATGCACCAGATAAAAGAAAATTCAGAATCCTAAAATGGCTATAACTCCTAAACTAGGCGTCTACGGGGGTCATATTATGCAACAGAAAAAAGAAAATTCAAAATCTTAAAATGGCTATAACTCCTAAACTAGGCGTCTGCGGGGGTCATATTATGCACCAGAAAAAAGAAAATTCAAAATTTTAAAATGGCTGTAACTCCTAAACTAGGCGTCTGCGGGGGTCATATTATGCACCAGAAAAAAAAAAAACTACAAAATCTTAAAATGGCTATAACTCCTAAACTAGGCGTCTGCAGGGTCATATTATGCACCAGAAAAAAGAAAATTCAAAATTTTAAAATGGCTATAACTCCTAAACTAGGCGTCTGCGGGGGTCATATTATGCACCAGAAAAAAAAAATTCAAAATCTTAAAATGGCTTTAACTCCTAAACTAGGCGTCTGCGGGGGTCATATTATGCATCAGAAAAAAAACTTCAAAATCTTAAAATGGCTATAACTCCTAAACTAGGCGTCTGCGGGGGTCATACTATGCACCAGAAAAAAAAAATTCAAAATCTTAAAATGGCCATAACCCCTAAACTAGGCGTCTACGGGGGTCATATTATGCACCAGAAAAAAGAAAATTCAAAACTTTAAAATCGCTATAACTCCTAAACTAGGCGTCTGCAGGGGTCATATTATGCACCAGAAAAAAAAAATTCAAAACTTTAAAATGGCTATAACTCCTAAACTAGGCGTCTGCGGGGGTCATATTATGCACCAGAAAAAAGAAAATTCAAAATCTTAAATGGCTATAACTCCTAAACTAGGCGTCTGCGGGGGTCATATTATGCACCAGAAAAAAAAAATTCAAAATCTTAAAATGGCCATAACCCCTAAACTAGGCGTCTACGGGGGTCATATTATGCACCAGAAAAAAGAAAATTCAAAACTTTAAAATGGCTATAACTCCTAAACTAGGCGTCTGCGGGGGTCATATTATGCACCAGAAAAAAGAAAATTCAAAATCTTAAAATGGCTATAACTCCTAAACTAGGCGTCTACGGGGGTCATATTATGCACCCGAAAAAAGAAAATTCAAAACTTTAAAATCGCTATAACTCCTAAACTAGGCGTCTGCAGGGGTCATATTATGCACCAGAAAAAAAAAATTCAAAACTTTAAAATCGCTATAACTCCTAAACTAGGCGCCTGCGGGGGTCATATTGTGCACCAGAAAAAAAAAATTCAAAATCTTAAAATGGCTATAACTCCTAAACTAGGCGTCTGCGGGGGTCATATTATGCACCAGAAAAAAGAAAATTCAAAATTTTAAAATGGCTATAACTCCTAAACTAGGCGTCTGCGGGGGTCATATTATGCACCAGAAAAAAAAAAATTCAAAATCTTAAAATGGCTATAACTCTTAAACTAGGCGTCTGCGGGGGTCATATTATGCACCAGAAAAAAAAAATTCTAAATCTTAAAATCGCTATAACTCCTAAACTAGGCGTCTGCAGGGGTCATATTATGCAACAGAAAAAAAAAATACAAAATCTTAAAATGGCTATAACTCCTAAACTAGGCGTATACGGGGGTCATATTATGCACCAGAAAAAAGAAAATTCAAAATCTTAAAATGGCTATAACTCCTAAACTAGGCGTCTGCGGGGGTCATATTATGCACCAGATAAAAGAAAATTCAGAATCTTAAAATGGCTATAACTCCTAAACTAGGCGTCTACGGGGGTCATATTATGCACCAGAAAAAAGAAAATTCAAAACTTTAAAATCGCTATAACTCCTAAACTAGGCGTCTGCAGGGGTCATATTATGCACCAGAAAAAAAAAATTCAAAACTTTAAAATCGCTATAACTCCTAAACTAGGCGTCTGCGGGGGTCATATTGTGCACCAGAAAAAAAAAATTCAAAATCTTAAAATGGCTATAACTCCTAAACTAGGCGTCTGCGGGGGTCATATTATGCACCAGAAAAAAGAAAATTCAAAATTTTAAAATGGCTATAACTCCTAAACTAGGCGTCTGCGGGGGTCATATTATGCACCAGAAAAAAAAAAAACTACAAAATCTTAAAATGGCTATAACTCCTAAACTAGGCGTCTGCGGGGGTCATATTATGCACCAGAAAAAAGAAAATTCAAAATTTTAAAATGGCTATAACTCCTAAACTAGGCGTCTGCGGGGGTCATATTATGCACCAGAAAAAAAAAATTCAAAATCTTAAAATGGCTTTAACTCCTAAACTAGGCGTCTGCGGGGGTCATATTATGCACCAGAAAAAAAAAACTTCAAAATCTTAAAATGGCTATAACTCCTAAACTAGGCGTCTGCGGGGGTCATATTATGCACCAGAAAAAAAAAATTCAAAATCTTAAAATGGCCATAACCCCTAAACTAGGCGTCTACGGGGGTCATATTATGCACCAGAAAAAAGAAAATTCAAAACCTTAAAATGGCTATAACTCCTAAACTAGGCGTCTGCGGGGGTCATATTATGCACCAGAAAAAAGAAAATTCAAAATCTTAAAATGGCTATAACTCCTAAACTAGGCGTCTGCGGGGGTCATATTATGCACCAGATAAAAAAAAATTCAGAATCTTAAAATGGCTATAACTCCTAAACTAGGCGTCTACGGGGGTCATATTATGCACCAGAAAAAAAAAATTCAAAATCTTAAAATGGCTTTAACTCCTAAACTAGGCGTCTGCGGGGGTCATATTATGCACCAGAAAAAAAAAACTTCAAAATCTTAAAATGGCTATAACTCCTAAACTAGGCGTCTGCGGGGGTCATATTATGCACCAGAAAAAAAAAATTCAAAATCTTAAAATGGCCATAACCCCTAAACTAGGCGTCTACGGGGGTCATATTATGCACCAGAAAAAAGAAAATTCAAAACCTTAAAATGGCTATAACTCCTAAACTAGGCGTCTGCGGGGGTCATATTATGCACCAGAAAAAAGAAAATTCAAAATCTTAAAATGGCTATAACTCCTAAACTAGGCGTCTGCGGGGGTCATATTATGCACCAGATAAAAAAAAATTCAGAATCTTAAAATGGCTATAACTCCTAAACTAGGCGTCTACGGGGGTCATATTATGCACCCGAAAAAAGAAAATTCAAAACTTTAAAATCGCTATAACTCCTAAACTAGGCGTCTGCAGGGGTCATATTATGCACCAGAAAAAAAAAATTCAAAACTTTAAAATCGCTATAACTCCTAAACTAGGCGTCTGCGGGGGTCATATTGTGCACCAGAAAAAAAAAATTCAAAATCTTAAAATGGCTATAACTCCTAAACTAGGCGTCTACGGGGGTCATATCATGCACCAGAAAAAAGAAAATTCAAAACTTTAAAATCGCTATAACTCCTAAACTAGGCGTCTGCAGGGGTCATATTATGCACCAGAAAAAAAAAATTCAAAACTTTAAAATCGCTATAACTCCTAAACTAGGCGTCTGCGGGGGTCATATTGTGCACCAGAAAAAAAAAATTCTAAATCTTAAAATGGCTATAACTCCTAAACTAGGCGTCTGCGGGGGTCATATTATGCACCAGAAAAAAGAAAATTCAAAATTTTAAAATGGCTATAACTCCTAAACTAGGCGTCTGCGGGGGTCATATTATGCACCAGATAAAAGAAAATTCAGAATCTTAAAATGGCTATAACTCCTAAACTAGGCGTCTGCGGGGGTCATATTATGCACCAGAAAAAAGAAAATTCAAAATTTTAAAATGGCTATAACTCCTACACTAGGCGACTGCGGGGGTCATATTATGCACCAGAAAAAAGAAAATTCAAAACTTTAAAAACGCTATAACTCCTAAACTAGGCGTCTGCGGGGGTCATATTATGCACCAGAAAAAAGAAAATTCAAAATTTTAAAATGGCTATAACTCCTAAACTAGGCGTCTGCGGGGGTCATATTATGCACCAGAAAAAAGAAAATTCAATATTTTAAAATGGCTGTAACTCCTAAACTAGGCGTCTGCGGGGGTCATATTATGCACCAGAAAAAAAAAAAACTACAAAATCTTAAAATGGCTATAACTCCTAAACTAGGCGTCTGCGGGGTCATATTATGCACCAGAAAAAAGAAAATTCAAAATTTTAAAATGGCTATAACTCCTAAACTAGGCGTCTGCGGGGGTCATATTATGCACCAGAAAAAAGAAAATTCAAAATTTTAAAATGGCTATAACTCCTAAACTAGGCGTCTGCGAGGGTCATATTATGCACCAGAAAAAAAAAATTCAAAATCTTAAAATGGCTTTAACTCCTAAACTAGGCGTCTGCGGGGGTCATATTATGCATCAGAAAAAAAACTTCAAAATCTTAAAATGGCTATAACTCCTAAACTAGGCGTCTGCGGGGGTCATATTATGCAGCAGAAAAAAAAAATTCAAAATCTTAAAATGGCCATAACCCCTAAACTAGGCGTCTACGGGGGTCATATTATGCACCAGAAAAAAGAAAATTCAAAACTTTAAAATGGCTATAACTCCTAAACTAGGCGTCTGCGGGGGTCATATTATGCACCAGAAAAAAGAAAATTCAAAATCTTAAATGGCTATAACTCCTTAACTAGGCGTCTGCGGGGGTCATATTATGCACCAGAAAAAAAAAATTCAAAATCTTAAAATGGCCATAACCCCTAAACTAGGCGTCTACGGGGGTCATATTATGCACCAGAAAAAGAAAATTCAAAACTTTAAAATGGCTATAACTCCTAAACTAGGCGTCTGCGGGGGTCATATTATGCACCAGAAAAAAGAAAATTCAAAATCTTAAAATGGCTATAACTCCTAAACTAGGCGTCTACGGGGGTCATATTATGCACCCGAAAAAAGAAAATTCAAAACTTTAAAATCGCTATAACTCCTAAACTAGGCGTCTGCAGGGGTCATATTATGCACCAGAAAAAAAAAATTCAAAACTTTAAAATCGCTATAACTCCTAAACTAGGCGCCTGCGGGGGTCATATTGTGCACCAGAAAAAAAAAATTCAAAATCTTAAAATGGCTATAACTCCTAAACTAGGCGTCTGCGGGGGTCATATTATGCACCAGAAAAAAGAAAATTCAAAATTTTAAAATGGCTATAACTCCTAAACTAGGCGTCTGCGGGGGTCATATTATGCACCAGATAAAAGAAAATTCAGAATCTTAAAATGGCTATAACTCCTAAACTAGGCGTCTGCGGGGGTCATATTATGCACCAGAAAAAAGAAAATTCAAAATTTTAAAATGGCTATAACTCCTACACTAGTCGTCTGCGGGGGTCATATTATGCACCAGAAAAAAGAAAATTCAAAACTTTAAAAACGCTATAACTCCTAAACTAGGCGTCTGCGGGGGTCATATTATGCACCAGAAAAAAGAAAATTCAAAATTTTAAAATGGCTATAACTCCTAAACTAGGCGTCTGCGGGGGTCATATTATGCACCAGAAAAAAGAAAATTCAATATTTTAAAATGGCTGTAACTCCTAAACTAGGCGTCTGCGGGGGTCATATTATGCACCAGAAAAAAAAAA
The DNA here is from genome assembly GCA_963966105.1 of Volucella zonaria. NCBI lineage: Eukaryota > Metazoa > Arthropoda > Insecta > Diptera > Syrphidae > Volucella > Volucella zonaria. The sequence continues at coordinate 284,497,875 of OZ014530.1, read as the reverse complement.
AACTACAAAATCTTAAAATGGCTATAACTCCTAAACTAGGCGTCTGCGGGGTCATATTATGCACCAGAAAAAAGAAAATTCAAAATTTTAAAATGGCTATAACTCCTAAACTAGGCGTCTGCGGGGGTCATATTATGCACCAGAAAAAAGAAAATTCAAAATTTTAAAATGGCTATAACTCCTAAACTAGGCGTCTGCGAGGGTCATATTATGCACCAGAAAAAAAAAATTCAAAATCTTAAAATGGCTTTAACTCCTAAACTAGGCGTCTGCGGGGGTCATATTATGCATCAGAAAAAAAACTTCAAAATCTTAAAATGGCTATAACTCCTAAACTAGGCGTCTGCGGGGGTCATATTATGCACCAGAAAAAAAAAATTCAAAATCTTAAAATGGCCATAACCCCTAAACTAGGCGTCTACGGGGGTCATATTATGCACCAGAAAAAAGAAAATTCAAAACTTTAAAATGGCTATAACTCCTAAACTAGGCGTCTGCGGGGGTCATATTATGCACCAGAAAAAAGAAAATCCAAAATCTTAAATGGCTATAACTCCTAAACTAGGCGTCTGCGGGGGTCATATTATGCACCAAAAAAAAAAATTCAAAATCTTAAAATGGCCATAACCCCTAAACTAGGCGTCTACGGGGGTCATATTATGCACCAGAAAAAAGAAAATTCAAAACTTTAAAATGGCTATAACTCCTAAACTAGGCGTCTGCGGGGGTCATATTATGCACCAGAAAAAAGAAAATTCAAAATCTTAAAATGGCTATAACTCCTAAACTAGGCGTCTACGGGGGTCATATTATGCACCCGAAAAAAGAAAATTCAAAACTTTAAAATCGCTATAACTCCTAAACTAGGCGTCTGCAGGGGTCATATTATGCACCAGAAAAAAAAAATTCAAAACTTTAAAATCGCTATAACTCCTAAACTAGGCGCCTGCGGGGGTCATATTGTGCACCAGAAAAAAAAAATTCAAAATCTTAAAATGGCTATAACTCCTAAACTAGGCGTCTGCGGGGGTCATATTATGCACCAGAAAAAAGAAAATTCAAAATTTTAAAATGGCTATAACTCCTAAACTAGGCGTCTGCGGGGGTCATATTATGCACCAGAAAAAAAAAAATTCAAAATCTTAAAATGGCTATAACTCTTAAACTAGGCGTCTGCGGGGGTCATATTATGCACCAGAAAAAAAAAATTCTAAATCTTAAAATCGCTATAACTCCTAAACTAGGCGTCTGCAGGGGTCATATTATGCAACAGAAAAAAAAAATACAAAATCTTAAAATGGCTATAACTCCTAAACTAGGCGTATACGGGGGTCATATTATGCACCAGAAAAAAGAAAATTCAAAATCTTAAAATGGCTATAACTCCTAAACTAGGCGTCTGCGGGGGTCATATTATGCACCAGATAAAAGAAAATTCAGAATCTTAAAATGGCTATAACTCCTAAACTAGGCGTCTACGGGGGTCATATTATGCACCAGAAAAAAGAAAATTCAAAACTTTAAAATCGCTATAACTCCTAAACTAGGCGTCTGCAGGGGTCATATTATGCACCAGAAAAAAAAAATTCAAAACTTTAAAATCGCTATAACTCCTAAACTAGGCGTCTGCGGGGGTCATATTGTGCACCAGAAAAAAAAAATTCAAAATCTTAAAATGGCTATAACTCCTAAACTAGGCGTCTGCGGGGGTCATATTATGCACCAGAAAAAAGAAAATTCAAAATTTTAAAATGGCTATAACTCCTAAACTAGGCGTCTGCGGGGGTCATATTATGCACCAGAAAAAAGAAAATTCAAAATCTTAAAATGGCTATAACTCCTAAACTAGGCGTCTGCGGGGGTCATATTATGCACCAGATAAAAAAAAATTCAGAATCTTAAAATGGCTATAACTCCTAAACTAGGCGTCTACGGGGGTCATATTATGCACCAGAAAAAAAAAATTCAAAATCTTAAAATGGCTTTAACTCCTAAACTAGGCGTCTGCGGGGGTCATATTATGCACCAGAAAAAAAAAACTTCAAAATCTTAAAATGGCTATAACTCCTAAACTAGGCGTCTGCGGGGGTCATATTATGCACCAGAAAAAAAAAATTCAAAATCTTAAAATGGCCATAACCCCTAAACTAGGCGTCTACGGGGGTCATATTATGCACCAGAAAAAAGAAAATTCAAAACCTTAAAATGGCTATAACTCCTAAACTAGGCGTCTGCGGGGGTCATATTATGCACCAGAAAAAAGAAAATTCAAAATCTTAAAATGGCTATAACTCCTAAACTAGGCGTCTGCGGGGGTCATATTATGCACCAGATAAAAAAAAATTCAGAATCTTAAAATGGCTATAACTCCTAAACTAGGCGTCTACGGGGGTCATATTATGCACCAGAAAAAAGAAAATTCAAAACCTTAAAATGGCTATAACTCCTAAACTAGGCGTCTGCGGGGGTCATATTATGCACCAGAAAAAAGAAAATTCAAAATCTTAAAATGGCTATAACTCCTAAACTAGGCGTCTGCGGGGGTCATATTGTGCACCAGAAAAAAAAAATTCAAAATCTTAAAATCTTAAAATGGCTATAACTCCTAAACTAGGCGTCTACGGGGGTCATATCATGCACCAGAAAAAAGAAAATTCAAAACTTTAAAATCGCTATAACTCCTAAACTAGGCGTCTGCAGGGGTCATATTATGCACCAGAAAAAAAAATTCAAAACTTTAAAATCGCTATAACTCCTAAACTAGGCGTCTGCGGGGGTCATATTGTGCACCAGAAAAAAAAAATTCAAAATCTTAAAATGGCTATAACTCCTAAACTAGGCGTCTGCGGGGGTCATATTATGCACCAGAAAAAAGAAAATTCAAAATTTTAAAATGGCTATAACTCCTAAACTAGGCGTCTGCGGGGGTCATATTATGCACCAGAAAAAAAAAAATTCAAAATCTTAAAATGGCTATAACTCCTAAACTAGGCGTCTGCGGGGGTCATATTATGCACCAGAAAAAAGAAACTTCAAAATTTTAAAATGGCTATAACTCCTAAACTAGGCGTCTGCGGGGGTCATATTATGCACCAGAAAAAAGAAAATTCAATACTTTAAAATCGCTATAACTCCTAAACTAGGCGTCTGCGGGTGTCATATTATGCACCAGAAAAAAGAAAATTCAAAATTTTAAAATGGCTATAACTCCTAAACTAGGCGTCTGCGGGGGTCATATTATGCACCAGAAAAAAGAAAATTCAAAATTTTAAAATGGCTATAACTCCTAAACTAGGCGTCTGCGGGGGTCATATTATGCACCAGAAAAAAGAAAATTCAAAATTTTAAAATGGCTATAACTCCTAAACTAGGCGTCTGCGGGGGTCATATTATACACCAGAAAAAAAAAATTCAAAATCTTAAAATGGCTATAACTCCTAAACTAGGCGTCTGCGGGGGCCATATTATGCACCAGAAAAAAGAAAATTCAAAATTTTAAAATGGCTATAACTCCTAAACTAGGCGTCTGCGGGGGTCATATTATGCACCACAAAAAAAAAATTCAAAATCTTAAAATGGCTATAACTCCTAAACTAGGCGTCTGCGGGGGTCATATTATGCACCAGAAAAAAGAAAATTCAAAATTTTAAAATGGCTATAACTCCTAAACTGGGCGTCTGCGGGGGTCATATTATGCACCAGAAAAAAAAAAATTCAAAACTTTAAAATCGCTATAACTCCTAAACTAGGCGTCTGCAGGGGTCATATTATGCACCAGAAAAAAAAAATTCAAAACTTTAAAATCGCTATAACTCCTAAACTAGGCGTCTGCGGGGGTCATATTGTGCATCAGAAAAAAAAAATTCAAAATCTTAAAATGGCTATAACTCCTAAACTAGGCGTCTGCGGGGGTCATATTATGCACCAGAAAAAAGAAAATTCAAAATCTTAAAATGGCTATAAATCCTAAACTATGCGTCTGCGAGGGTCATATTATGCACCAGAAAAAAAAAATTCAAAGTCTTAAAATGGCTATAACTCCTAAACTAGGCGTCTGCGGGGGTCATATTATGCACCAGAAAAAAGAAAATTCAAAATCTTAAAATGGCTATAACTCCTAAACTAGGCGTCTGCGGGGGTCATATTATGCACCAAAAAAAAAATATTCAAAACTTTAAAATCGCTATAACTCCTAAACTAGGCGTCTGCGGGGGTCATATTATGCACCAGAAAAAAGAAAATTCAAAATTTTAAAATGGCTATAACTCCTAAACTGGGCGTCTGCGGGGGTCATATTATGCACCAGAAAAAAAAAATTCAAAACTTTAAAATCGCTATAACTCCTAAACTAGGCGTCTGCGGGGGTCATATTATGCACCAGAAAAAAGAAAATTCAAAATTTTAAAATGGCTATAACTCCTAAACTAGGCGTCTGCGGGGGTCATATTATGCACCAGAAAAAAAAAAATTCAAAATCTTAAAATGGCTATAACTCCTAAACTAGGCGTCTGCGGGGGTCATATTATGCACCAGAAAAAAGAAACTTCAAAATTTTAAAATGGCTATAACTCCTAAACTAGGCGTCTGCGGGGGTCATATTATGCACCAGAAAAAAGAAAATTCAATACTTTAAAATCGCTATAACTCCTAAACTAGGCGTCTGCGGGGGTCATATTATGCACCAGAAAAAAGAAAATTCAAAATTTTAAAATGGCTATAACTCCTAAACTAGGCGTCTGCGGGGGTCATATTATGCACCAGAAAAAAGAAAATTCAATACTTTAAAATCGCTATAACTCCTAAACTAGGCGTCTGCGGGGGTCATATTATGCACCAGAAAAAAGAAAATTCAAAATTTTAAAATGGCTATAACTCCTAAACTAGGCGTCTGCGAGGGTCATATTATGCACCAGAAAAAAAAAATTCAAAATCTTAATATGGCTATAACTCCTAAACTAGGCGTCTGCGGGGGTCATATTATGCACCAGAAAAAAGAAAATTCAATACTTTAAAATCGCTATAACTCCTAAACTAGGCGTCTGCGGGGGTCATATTATGCACCAGAAAAAAGAAAATTCAAAATTTTAAAATGGCTATAACTCCTAAACTAGGCGTCTGCGGGGGTCATATTATGCACCAGAAAAAAGAAAATTCAATACTTTAAAATCGCTATAACTCCTAAACTAGGCGTCTGCGGGGGTCATATTATGCACCAGAAAAAAGAAAATTCAAAATTTTAAAATGGCTATAACTCCTAAACTAGGCGTCTGCGGGGGTCATATTATGCACCAGAAAAAAGAAAATTCAATACTTTAAAATCGCTATAACTCCTAAACTAGGCGTCTGCGGGGGTCATATTATGCACCAGAAAAAAGAAAATTCAAAATTTTAAAATGGCTATAACTCCTAAACTAGGCGTCTGCGAGGGTCATATTATGCACCAGAAAAAAAAAATTCAAAATCTTAATATGGCTATAACTCCTAAACTAGGCGTCTGCGGGGGCCATATTATGCACCAGAAAAAAGAAAATTCAAAATTTTAAAATGGCTATAACTCCTAAACTAGGCGTCTGCGGGGGTCATATTATGCACCAGAAAAAAAAAATTCAAAACTTTAAAATCGCTATAACTCCTAAACTAGGCGTCTGCGGGGGTCATATTATGCACCAGAAAAAAAAAATTCAAAATCTTAAAATGGCTATAACTCCTAAACTAGGCGTCTACGGGGGTCATATTATGCACCAGAAAAAAGAAAATTCAAAACTTTAAAATCGCTATAACTCCTAAACTAGGCGTCTGCGGGGGTCATATTATGCACCAGAAAAAAAAAATTCAAAACTTTAAAATCGCTATAACTCCTAAACTAGGCGTCTGCGGGGGTCATATTATGCACCAGAAAAAAGAAAATTCAAAATTTTAAAATGGCTATAACTCCTAAACTGGGCGTCTGCGGGGGTCATATTATGCACCAGAAAAAAAAAAATTCAAAATCTTAAAATGGCTATAACTCCTAAACTATGCGTCTGCGAGGGTCATATTATGCACCAGAAAAAAAAAATTCAAAGTCTTAAAATGGCTATAACTCCTAAACTAGGCGTCTGCGGGGGTCATATTATGCACCAGAAAAAAGAAAATTCAAAATTTTAAAATGGCTATAACTCCTAAACTGGGCGTCTGCGGGGGTCATATTATGCACCAGAAAAAAAAAATTCAAACTCTTAAAATGGCTATAACTCCTAAACTAGGCGTCTGCGGGGGTCATATTATGCACCAGAAAAAAGAAAATTCAAAATTTTAAAATGGCTATAACTCCTAAACTGGGCGTCTGCGGGGGTCATATTATGCACCAGAAAAAAAAAAATTCAAAATTTTAAAATGGCTATAACTCCTAAACTAGGCGTCTGCGAGGGTCATATTATGCACCAGAAAAAAGAAATTCAAAATCTTAAAATGGCTATAACTCCTAAACTAGGCGTCTACGGGGGTCATATTATGCACCAGAAAAAAGAAATTCAAAACTTTAAAATCGCTATAACTCCTAAACTAGGCGTCTGCGGGGGTCATATTATGCACCAGAAAAAAGAAAATTCAAAATTTTAAAATGGCTATAACTCCTAAACTGGGCGTCTGCGAGGGTCATATTATGCACCAGAAAAAAAAAAATTCAAAATCTTAAAATGGCTATAACTCCTAAACTATGCGTCTGCGAGGGTCATATTATGCACCAGAAAAAAAAAATTCAAAGTCTTAAAATGGCTATAACTCCTAAACTAGGCGTCTGCGGGGGTCATATTATGCACCAGAAAAAAGAAAATTCAAAATTTTAAAATGGCTATAACTCCTAAACTGGGCGTCTGCGGGGGTCATATTATGCACCAGAAAAAAAAAATTCAAAACTTTAAAATCGCTATAACTCCTAAACTAGGCGTCTGCGGGGGTCATATTATGCACCAGAAAAAAGAAAATTCAAAATTTTAAAATGGCTATAACTCCTAAACTAGGCGTCTGCGGGGGTCATATTATGCACCAGAAAAAAAAAAATTCAAAATCTTAAAATGGCTATAACTCCTAAACTAGGCGTCTGCGGGGGTCATATTATGCACCAGAAAAAAGAAACTTCAAAATTTTAAAATGGCTATAACTCCTAAACTAGGCGTCTGCGGGGGTCATATTATGCACCAGAAAAAAGAAAATTCAATACTTTAAAATCGCTATAACTCCTAAACTAGGCGTCTGCGGGGGTCATATTATGCACCAGAAAAAAGAAAATTCAAAATTTTAAAATGGCTATAACTCCTAAACTAGGCGTCTGCGGGGGTCATATTATGCACCAGAAAAAAGAAAATTCAATACTTTAAAATCGCTATAACTCCTAAACTAGGCGTCTGCGGGGGTCATATTATGCACCAGAAAAAAGAAAATTCAAAATTTTAAAATGGCTATAACTCCTAAACTAGGCGTCTGCGAGGGTCATATTATGCACCAGAAAAAAAAAATTCAAAATCTTAATATGGCTATAACTCCTAAACTAGGCGTCTGCGGGGGTCATATTATGCACCAGAAAAAAGAAAATTCAATACTTTAAAATCGCTATAACTCCTAAACTAGGCGTCTGCGGGGGTCATATTATGCACCAGAAAAAAGAAAATTCAAAATTTTAAAATGGCTATAACTCCTAAACTAGGCGTCTGCGGGGGTCATATTATGCACCAGAAAAAAGAAAATTCAATACTTTAAAATCGCTATAACTCCTAAACTAGGCGTCTGCGGGGGTCATATTATGCACCAGAAAAAAGAAAATTCAAAATTTTAAAATGGCTATAACTCCTAAACTAGGCGTCTGCGGGGGTCATATTATGCACCAGAAAAAAGAAAATTCAATACTTTAAAATCGCTATAACTCCTAAACTAGGCGTCTGCGGGGGTCATATTATGCACCAGAAAAAAGAAAATTCAAAATTTTAAAATGGCTATAACTCCTAAACTAGGCGTCTGCGAGGGTCATATTATGCACCAGAAAAAAAAAATTCAAAATCTTAATATGGCTATAACTCCTAAACTAGGCGTCTGCGGGGGCCATATTATGCACCAGAAAAAAGAAAATTCAAAATTTTAAAATGGCTATAACTCCTAAACTAGGCGTCTGCGGGGGTCATATTATGCACCAGAAAAAAAAAATTCAAAACTTTAAAATCGCTATAACTCCTAAACTAGGCGTCTGCGGGGGTCATATTATGCACCAGAAAAAAAAAATTCAAAATCTTAAAATGGCTATAACTCCTAAACTAGGCGTCTACGGGGGTCATATTATGCACCAGAAAAAAGAAAATTCAAAACTTTAAAATCGCTATAACTCCTAAACTAGGCGTCTGCGGGGGTCATATTATGCACCAGAAAAAAAAAATTCAAAACTTTAAAATCGCTATAACTCCTAAACTAGGCGTCTGCGGGGGTCATATTATGCACCAGAAAAAAGAAAATTCAAAATTTTAAAATGGCTATAACTCCTAAACTGGGCGTCTGCGGGGGTCATATTATGCACCAGAAAAAAAAAAATTCAAAATCTTAAAATGGCTATAACTCCTAAACTATGCGTCTGCGAGGGTCATATTATGCACCAGAAAAAAAAAATTCAAAGTCTTAAAATGGCTATAACTCCTAAACTAGGCGTCTGCGGGGGTCATATTATGCACCAGAAAAAAGAAAATTCAAAATTTTAAAATGGCTATAACTCCTAAACTGGGCGTCTGCGGGGGTCATATTATGCACCAGAAAAAAAAAAATTCAAAATTTTAAAATGGCTATAACTCCTAAACTAGGCGTCTGCGAGGGTCATATTATGCACCAGAAAAAAGAAATTCAAAATCTTAAAATGGCTATAACTCCTAAACTAGGCGTCTACGGGGGTCATATTATGCACCAGAAAAAAGAAATTCAAAACTTTAAAATCGCTATAACTCCTAAACTAGGCGTCTGCGGGGGTCATATTATGCACCAGAAAAAAGAAAATTCAAAATTTTAAAATGGCTATAACTCCTAAACTGGGCGTCTGCGAGGGTCATATTATGCACCAGAAAAAAAAAAATTCAAAATCTTAAAATGGCTATAACTCCTAAACTATGCGTCTGCGAGGGTCATATTATGCACCAGAAAAAAAAAATTCAAAGTCTTAAAATGGCTATAACTCCTAAACTAGGCGTCTGCGGGGGTCATATTATGCACCAGAAAAAAGAAAATTCAAAATTTTAAAATGGCTATAACTCCTAAACTGGGCGTCTGCGGGGGTCATATTATGCACCAGAAAAAAAAAATTCTAACTCTTAAAATGGCTATAACTCCTAAACTAGGCGTCTGCGAGGGTCATATTATGCACCAGAAAAAAAAAATTCAAAATCTTAAAATGGCTATAACTCCTAAACTAGGCGTCTGCGGGGGTCATTTTATGCACCAGAAAAAAGAAAATTCAAAATTTTAAAATGGCTATAACTCCTAAACTGGGTGTCTGCGGGGGTCATATTATGCACCAGAAAAAAAAAATTCTAAATCTTAAAATGGCTATAACTCCTAAACTAGGCGCCTGCGGGGGTCATATTATGCACCAGAAAAAAAAAATTCAAAATCTTAAAATGGCTATAACTCCTAAACTAGGCGCCTGCGGGGGTCATATTATGCACCAGAAAAAAAAATTCAAAATCTTAAAATGGCTATAACTCCTAAACTAGGCGCCTGCGGGGGTCATATTATGCACCAGAAAAAAGAAAATTCAAAATTTTAAAATGGCTATAACTCCTAAACTAGGCGTCTGCGATTGTCATATTATGCACCAGAAAAAAAAAATTCAAAATCTTAAAATGGCTATAACTCCTAAACTAGGCGTCTGCGGGGGTCATATTATGCACCAGAAAAAAAAAATTCAAAACTTTAAAATCGCTATAACTCCTAAACTAGGCGTCTGCGGGGGTCATATTATGCACCAGAAAAAAAAAATTCAAAATCTTAAAATGGCTATAACTCCTAAACTAGGCGTCTACGGGGGTCATATTATGCACCAGAAAAAAGAAAATTCAAAACTTTAAAATCGCTATAACTCCTAAACTAGGCGTCTGCGGGGGTCATATTATGCACCAGAAAAAAAAAATTCAAAACTTTAAAATCGCTATAACTCCTAAACTAGGCGTCTGCGGGGGTCATATTATGCACCAGAAAAAAGAAAATTCAAAATTTTAAAATGGCTATAACTCCTAAACTGGGCGTCTGCGGGGGTCATATTATGCACCAGAAAAAAAAAAATTCAAAATTTTAAAATGGCTATAACTCCTAAACTAGGCGTCTGCGAGGGTCATATTATGCACCAGAAAAAAGAAATTCAAAATCTTAAAATGGCTATAACTCCTAAACTAGGCGTCTACGGGGGTCATATTATGCACCAGAAAAAAGAAATTCAAAACTTTAAAATCGCTATAACTCCTAAACTAGGCGTCTGCGGGGGTCATATTATGCACCAGAAAAAAGAAAATTCAAAATTTTAAAATGGCTATAACTCCTAAACTGGGCGTCTGCGAGGGTCATATTATGCACCAGAAAAAAAAAAATTCAAAATCTTAAAATGGCTATAACTCCTAAACTATGCGTCTGCGAGGGTCATATTATGCACCAGAAAAAAAAAATTCAAAGTCTTAAAATGGCTATAACTCCTAAACTAGGCGTCTGCGGGGGTCATATTATGCACCAGAAAAAAGAAAATTCAAAATTTTAAAATGGCTATAACTCCTAAACTGGGCGTCTGCGGGGGTCATATTATGCACCAGAAAAAAAAAATTCTAACTCTTAAAATGGCTATAACTCCTAAACTAGGCGTCTGCGAGGGTCATATTATGCACCAGAAAAAAAAAATTCAAAATCTTAAAATGGCTATAACTCCTAAACTAGGCGTCTGCGGGGGTCATTTTATGCACCAGAAAAAAGAAAATTCAAAATTTTAAAATGGCTATAACTCCTAAACTGGGTGTCTGCGGGGGTCATATTATGCACCAGAAAAAAGAAAATTCAAAATTTTAAAATGGCTATAACTCCTAAACTAGGCGTCTGCGATTGTCATATTATGCACCAGAAAAAAAAAATTCAAAATCTTAAAATGGCTATAACTCCTAAACTAGGCGTCTGCGGGGGTCATATTATGCACCAGAAAAAAAAAATTCAAACTCTTAAAATGGCTATAACTCCTAAACTAGGCGTCTGCGAGGGTCATATTATGCACCAGAAAAAAAAATTCAAAATCTTAAAATGGCTATAACTCCTAAACTAGGCGTCTGCGGGGGTCATATTATGCACCAGAAAAAAAAAAATTCAAAATCTTAAAATGGCTATAACTCCTAAACTAGGCGTCTGCGGGGGTCATATTATGCACCAGAAAAAAGAAAATTCAAAATTTTAAAATGGCTATAACTCCTAAACTGGGCGTCTGCGGGGGTCATATTATGCACCAGAAAAAAAAAATTCAAAATCTTAAAATGGCTATAACTCCTAAACTAGGCGTCTGCGGGGGTCATATTATGCACCAGAAAAAAAAAATTCAAACTCTTAAAATGGCTATAACTCCTAAACTAGGCGTCTGCGGGGGTCATATTATGCACCAGAAAAAAAAAAATTCAAAATCTTAAAATGGCTATAACTCCTAAACTAGGCGTCTGCAGTCAGTTTCAGTTTGTATGCATTTTTATTTTCATTCATTAATTAATTCTTATATGCTAGACAAAAAACCGCTTAAAAATTAGATTAATTAACTTAAAATTATCTTATTCTAGCTTACTGGCCCCATGCGGGCACTCTAAGTTAAACCTAACACTTAAATTATGTCTTTCGACGTACCTTACTACTATACTATACTATTTCTATTCCTTATAATTAAAACTAAGAAAACATTTTTTCAAAAAAAAAAACTTAGTAACATGACTTTTTTTTATATTTTATTATAATAACTTAAAACTTAAAACTAAAATCCTAAAAACTACCTAAAAATAAGTCTTAATCTACTTAAACTACTTACATCTAGTACATACATATATATATATATACATAATATATATATACTTAATATATAAATATATGTATATATATATAGATGTATGTTTTTTTTTGAATTTTTTATTTTTATTAATTTTTTTTTTATTTTTTATATATTTTTTTTCCTTAAATCTAACTTACTCCTACTTAAAACTATGTAAGCCGGCCATGGCTAAAAGAAAAATTAGGCGACCCACTTTGCTTCACATGAAGCTACTAAGAATTGGAGGAATTCGACGACGAAGCATCCCCTCCTTCTAAAAGCCACCAAAATTGTTGGTGCTGCCGAGCAACATCCCTCATGTCGCGACTCCCTACCGCTCTACTGAACCGGAGACGCTCCGCACTGCCGTGTGCGACGTCTCTGTCGTAGTTGAGTCGCCTGTCCGCAGCTGTTCGAGCAACGTGGAAGATTAGCGGCACACCCAATCTGTCCTGGATCAGACCTTTACTATCAAGGTAAAGAAACGCTTCTGGAGGAACACAGCCGTCAAAGCGAACTCTCTCATGATACATATAATTAGGGTAGTAAGCCCCAGAGATCAGGTTGTTCGACGATGTCATTGCTCTTGCAATGTGCCTTCGAGTCAACTTAATAACAAAATTATCCACTCTTATTAGGTTCGCCCTATTGTACAAGACCTCATTGCGATAGAATTTTATGTACTCAGACTCTGGTGTTCTGTATAACCGAAGACAAGCCCTAAGGCAAGCCCTCTCAAACACCCGAATCTTTTCCAATAAACTTGCTCTCACGTTGAACCACACGGGACATCCAAACACAAGCATAGGCCGGATATGGGCCATGTAGCAGATCACCTTCACCCTCGCATCGAGTTGGCTGTTGTAAAACAGTCTCCTTGTAAGGGCAAAAGCACCTTTGGCTCTGGCCAGAGCAACATCTATATGTTTGTTAAAATACAGATATTGATCTAGCCAGATCCCAAGGTATCTGACTACATTTCGACAAGCAAGTGGCTGTCCATGTTGTCCGACGATCGAGAACTTTCGCCAATTCTTTCTGGTATCCCTAGAGGCCCCAGACAAAGGCGTCCTAAACAGAATGGTTTCCGATTTCTGAAAGTTGATTTTCAACTTCCAGCCATCGCAATATTGTCTAATTTTATCGAAGTCACGTTGCAAAAGTATGTTAATGACCTCAATCTTTGGACCTGATCTGTACGCGATTAAGTCGTCTGCGTACGCTATGGCATGGTGAAGTGAACCTATCAGATCACTTGTGTAAATGTTGAATAGGATCGGCGAATTTACCGCACCTTGTTGCAGACCGTTTTTAATGTTAAATGTTCCAGCAGAAGTCACATCGCCATTCTTCACGATGAAGTGTCTACTGGAGAGCATATCAAAAAGAATATACAGCAGTGGTTTACTAATGCCCAACCTATCCAGCTTGAAGAAGAGTCCCTCTAACCATACGGTGTCGAAGGCCTTTTCCAAGTCAATCAGGCAGGCACCAGTGCACTGTTTCTTGCTTTTGTTCCATTGGATATCAGAAACCAGTTTAGACGCAGCATGAATGATATCATGCCCCGCCTTGAAACCGAATTGATTATCCGGAACTATACTTTTGTCCTCAACCCACTTAGTCAGGGCTCTATTTATTACCTTCTCGAAAACCTTACTGATGTTTGGAAGAAGACTGATCGAGCGGAGATTCGCCGGATTGGAAGTATCTTTATCCCTTTTGGGAATGGGATGTACCACCGCAATTTTCCAATGCGCTGGATAATGGGCATTATTCATTGCATTATTAAACAGGGTGGTATAAATGTCCACCGCTTCTAGTGGGAGATGTCGAAGCACAATGTTCGGTATTTCATCGGTTCCCACTGACCTTTTACTTCTGAGTGATTCGAAGATCGTTTGGAGCTCTTCCTTCGAAATGAACGGTGGTAATACCCCTTCGTTGGTGATGACATTATTTGCCATATTCTCGTCACTGAACTGGGTGAAACCCGAGCTCTCGAATCGCCAATTTACAATTTCATTTCGAAGGTAGAAATTGTGCACAAGGACTCGACTCTCCAGGTCGTGGTTCGGGCCAATGCTGCCATTCGCCTTGTACACTTCCTGGAAAGTCGCTCCTATAGCCTCTACCTTCTCCTGCGGATCCTCGACCACAAAGAAGTTGTCATCATCAACGGCCTCACTTGGATCAATGCCTGCTGCTACAAGTATTTGTTCGTTGTTCGTCGTTCGGGCGATTCTAAGACATGGAAGGTCGTTCTGATTATTTCTCCGAAATATTTTATTTATTTGCGGGAACATATTCGGGTTGCTGGTGTTTACAGCCCGAATTTTGATGTTCCAATACAAACTTACAGAGTTTCTGTAATTTTCCTTTATTAATGTTTGGAGGTTTTTAATCGACGACTTCAATGTCATGATCTCCGGGTTATGTCTGTCAGTAAACTGTCTGTACAAGGTTTTTAGTCTTGACAGCAGTCTACTTTTATGTCGGTGCAGTGCGTCAATGGTTGCGTTGCGGAATAAGTCTTCGTTGTCAGTGTGTTGATACCGTGGTATCGTTTTGTCCATTGTTCGTTTGATTGTATCGTCCATTAGTCTAAGATACCTGTCAATCTCCTCGTTTGACAGATTTCTATTGGACGGTGGGTAGAGCGAATTCGAGGAGAGTGCTCTCGTCAGTATTCTTGAGAAGTGTGTCCAACGCACTCTACTATAATTGTAGGAATACCTTTGAACAAACTCTTCCAATTCCGCAGTTTCGTTGGGAACAGTTATTTCGGTGCTGAGACCGCAATGGTCACTGTCATACACGAAAGTGCGTAGACAGTTTGTAGTTTGTTGGTTAGTGCACGTCAGTTGTATTCGTGAGTCGAACAGCAGGAGATCCAAATAGGACCCGTGTCTGGGAAACGACGGACTATCCGTCGCTTTGAGGCCGAGTCGATACATCACACTGTGCTGACCCCACCAATTGAATAGTAGGTTCCCTCTAGTATTTGGTATATTATTTCCCCAATCACTGTGTTTGGCGTTGAAATCTCCGCCGATAATAAAATAGTTGTCTTCCAATTCCAGCCTCAGAAATCGAAAAAGTGTCTCGAGCTCTGAGATGAATAAGGTGGATTGAGTAGCCTTAGGTGCATAGACAGACACCATGTACAACCGCTTTCCACTACGGAGAGGGATGTACATGACGCATGCTTCCAGCACCCGAAATCGACGTATTACACGACTGTATATTCTTTTGAAACGCAGTCCCTTTCTTACAAAGATTGCAACACCTCCTCCTTGAATGGAGTTTGGTCGGTTTCTTCGTAATATTTCATATCTTCTGTGCCTCATTTTATGTCTTTTGGTAAGCTTAGTTTCGCTAACCAAAAGCACATCAGGGGCTTGGTCTTTAAGCAACTTAAACAGTGCGGCTCTTCGTTCGAACCTAATCAGTGAATTCACATTCACTGCAAGGACCTTCAGGGTTTGCTCCGCCATGTACGTACCCATTACGACTGGAGGTGCGTTAGGCCCGGCAGCAGCGCGTATATTTGATCTACCCGCGTAGCCTGTTCCTGTATTTGACGCTGAAGCTGAGCCATCTGCCCCTGAATAGAGAGCAATATAGCCAGCATGTCAGGTACAGGTTCCGGTGCTCTAGGCGCTGGGGCCTGAGAAGCTACCTTTGCTTGTTGTACCGTAGTTCCCCTACCTGCCGCCATTTGGGCGTAGGTAACTTGGGGAGTAACGGCTGGTGTTTGTGTTTGCACGGGTGGACGTTTAACTTCCACCTTCTGCTGCCGAGCCAGATTTACTCTTTTTATGTATTGGAATTTAGGACAACCCCGATAATTTGCGGTATGTCCCGTGTTCCTACATAAGGCACAAGAGAGTTGGCTTTTTTCTGACGCTCCATCCATACCTAGAGCGCATTCCTCTGACTTGTGGTTCTTTCCACATTTCACGCATCGAGGCTGCATTTCGCAGTTCGACGCGGCGTGCCCAAACCTTTGGCAGCGAACACATTGTAAAATGTTTTCGCTCCTCTTTAATTTTTCCCAGTGTACAACCTGGTAGTCTAGGACTTTTATACTCCTTAGACCATCCAGTTTGCTTTTGGGACTTAGCTGGACCAGGAAAAACGGTAGTTTCCGATTCTCCCTTTTGGCTCTAGCCGTGACGAAAGGCTTAACCCCCACGAATATAAGCTCTTCGCACTCCTTCTCTTTCAGCAGTGCAAGGAGCTCCTCCGGATCAGTCGACGGTTCTAATCCCTTCAGCAGCATTGTTTGCAGCTTCTCCCCCTTCGGGGTATAGGAGAAGAACTCCGTCGTCGTATCCTTCAGTAAACTTTTAATTTTTTGATAGCGCTCCACTGTATTGCAGTGGATCGCATGCCTATCTAAACTTAGTCTTTTAATATAGAAATTGTTGCCTATGGCCGACTTACACAATTCTAATGTATCCTTCAATTCCATTTTGTAGGTATTAATTGGAGGCACCCTTTGCTTTGATTTCTGCTGCTGATTTTGCTGTTTTTGTTGCTGTTGTCCTTGAAGTTGTTGTTGTTGCTGTTTTTGCTGTTGTTGTGGTTGATGATGTTGTTGTTGTTGTTGCTGCTGCTGTTTTTGTTGGTTTTTTTGTGGTTGCAATTTCTGTTTATTTTGCTTTTGTTGCGCAGTAGTACGTTTTTCTGCCTGAAACATATTCTGTTGTTTTAGTGTTTGTATTTGTTGTTGCTGGATTTGAGATTGTTTCTCATTTGTCTGCTGTTGTTGTTGTGGTTGGGAATTTTGTGTCCCTTGCAGTTCCCTCGCCCTTCTTGCTATTTGTTTGGCTTTAATTGCCAGCACACGTTCTTGCATCTGCTTAATACTGCTGTTAAGCGAATTCACTTCCTCTTCTTCGTCCTCTGATTCCGAAGCCATCAGAGAGGCGAAGCTATTATTTGACCCCAAGTACTGCACCTCGCCGCCATCAGAGATGTATGAGTGATCACTACCGTGTTGTTTTTGTTTTTCTTCATTTGTCTTGACATCTTCCATCACTACAACCTGCGGTTTCGCAGACGAAGCAGATAGGGCGATGCGTTTAACGGGGTTGGGGGCCGGATTTACCTTTCTCCTCCTCTTGGACCTTGTTTCACGAGACAAGTTTTCCGCAATTACTGCCTCATCGGCTGAAGTGTTGGCGTCATCCGCTAATCCCGCTATTGGGGGAGCGGAGCGCTCACTTTTATCCATCTCCTGATTTTATCTGCCTTGTAAACACTTTTATTACAAAAACAAATAAAAAATAAAAAAAAAAGAAAAAAAAAAATTTTTTTGTTTCCCGACGGGACTCGAACTCACGCCACTTTGCTTTTCGTTCAAATAACACTCCCACTGAGCTGAATGAGCCTTTGCGAAACGTCGCCAAATAATGGTTTACACGTTGTACGTATATTTATTTGTTTTATTTTTATTTTTATTTTTCTTTTTTTTCTCGAAAAAAGCCGAAACAGGTTTTCACTCCACGACGGTCTGTGAACGACTCAAACTAGGCGTCTACGGGGGTCATATTATGCACCGGAAAAAAGAAAATTCAAAATTTTAAAATGGCTATAACTCCTAAACTAGGCGTCTGCGGGGGTCATATTATGCACCAGAAAAAAGAAAATTCAAAATTTTAAAATGGCTATAACTCCTAACCTAGGCGTCTGCGGGGGTCATATTATGCACCAGAAAAAAGAAAATTCAAAATTTTAAAATGGCTATAACTCCTAAACTAGGCGTCTGCGGGGGTCATATTATGCACCAGAAAAAAAAAAATTCAAAATCTTAAAATGGCTATAACTCCTAAACTAGGCGTCTACGGGGGTCATATTATGCACCAGAAAAAAGAAAATTCAAAATCTTAAAATGGCTATAACTCCTAAACTAGGCGTCTGCGGGGGTCATATTATGCACCAGAAAAAAAAAAATTCAAAATCTTAAAATGGCTATAACTCCTAAACTAGGCGTCTACGGGGGTCATATTATGCACCAGAAAAAAGAAAATTCAAAATCTTAAAATGGCTATAACTCCTAAACTAGGCGTCTGCGGGGGTCATATTATGCACCAGAAAAAAGAAAATTCAAAATTTTAAAATGGCTATAACTCCTAAACTAGGCGTCTGCGGGGGTCATATTATGCACCAGAAAAAAAAAAATTCAAAATCTTAAAATGGCTATAACTCCTAAACTAGGCGTCTACGGGGGTCATATTATGCACCAGAAAAAAGAAAATTCAAAACTTTAAAATCGCTATAACTCCTAAACTAGGCGTCTGCGGGGGTCATATTATGCACCAGAAAAAAAAAATCAAAATCTTAAAATGGCTATAACTCCTAAACTAGGCGTCTGCGGGGGTCATATTATGCACCAGAAAAAAGAAAATTCAAAATTTTAAAATGGCTATAACTCCTAAACTAGGCGTCTGCGGGGGTCATATTATGCACCAGAAAAAAAAAATTCAAAATCTTAAAATGGCTATAACTCCTAAACTAGGCGTCTACGGGGGTCATATTATGCACCAGAAAAAAGAAAATTCAAAATCTTAAAATGGCTATAACTCCTAAACTAGGCGTCTACGGGGGTCATATTATGCACCAGAAAAAAAAAATTCAAAACTTTAAAATCGCTATAACTCCTAAACTAGGCGTCTGCGGGGGTCATATTATGCACCAGAAAAAAGAAAATTCAAAATTTTAAAATGGCTATAACTCCTTAACTAGGCGTCATATTATGCACCAGAAAAAAGAAAATTCAAAATCTTAAAATGGCTATAACTCCTAAACTAGGCGTCTGCGGGGGTCATATTATGCACCAGAAAAAAAAAATTCAAAATCTTAAAATGGCTATAACTCCTAAACTAGGCGTCTGCGGGGGTCATATTATGCACCAGAAAAAAGAAAATTCAAAATTTTAAAATGGCTATAACTCCTAAACTAGGCGTCTGCGGGGGTCATATTATGCACCAGAAAAAAAAAATTCAAAATCTTAAAATGACTATAACTCCTAAACTAGGCGTCTGCGGGGGTCATATTATGCACCAGAAAAAAGAAAATTCAAAATTTTAAAATGGCTATAACTCCTAACCTAGGCGTCTGCGGGGGTCATATTATGCACCAGAAAAAAAAAATTCAAAATCTTAAAATGGCTATAACTCCTAAACTAGGCGTCTACGAGGGTCATATTATGCAC
This sequence comes from Volucella zonaria, assembly GCA_963966105.1. Lineage (NCBI taxonomy): Eukaryota > Metazoa > Arthropoda > Insecta > Diptera > Syrphidae > Volucella > Volucella zonaria. Next base: position 284,478,607 of record OZ014530.1, on the reverse strand, counting down.
CAGAAAAAAAAAATTCAAAACTTTAAAATCGCTATAACTCCTAAACTAGGCGTCTGCGGGGGTCATATTATGCACCAGAAAAAAGAAAATTCAAAATTTTAAAATGGCTATAACTCCTTAACTAGGCGTCATATTATGCACCAGAAAAAAGAAAATTCAAAACTTTAAAATGGCTATAACTCCTAACCTAGGCGTCTGCGGGGGTCATATTATGCACCAGAAAAAAGAAAATTCAAAACTTTAAAATCGCTATAACTCCTAAACTAGGCGTCTGCGGGGGTCATATTATGCACCAGAAAAAAGAAAATTCAAAACTTTAAAATGGCTATAACTCCTTAACTAGGCGTCATATTATGCACCAGAAAAAAGAAAATTCAAAACTTTAAAATCGCTATAACTCCTAAACTAAGCGTCTGCGGGGGTCATATTATGCACCAGAAAAAAGAAAATTCAAAATTTTAAAATGGCTATAACTCCTTAACTAGGCGTCATATTATGCACCAGAAAAAAGAAAATTCAAAACTTTAAAATGGCTATAACTCCTAAACTAGGCGTCTGCGGGGGTCATATTATGCACCAGAAAAAAAAAATTCAAAATCTTAAAATGGCTATAACTCCTAAACTAGGCGTCTGCAGGGGTCATATTATGCACCAGAAAAAAAAATTCAAAATCTTAAAATGGCTATAACTCCTAAACTAGGCGTCTGCGGGAGTCATATTATGCACCAGAAAAAAAAAAATTCAAAATTTTAAAATGGCTATAACTCCTAAACTAGGCGTCTGCGGGGGTCATATTATGCACCAGAAAAAAAAAATTCAAAATCTTAAAATGGCTATAACTCCTAAACTAGGCGTCTGCGGGGGTCATATTATGCACCAGAAAAAAAAAATTCAAAATCTTAAAATGGCTATAACTCCTAAACTAGGCGTCTGCGGGGGTCATATTATGCACCAGAAAAAAGAAAATTCGAAATCTTAAAATGGCTATAACTCCTAAACTAGGCGTCTACGGGGGTCATATTATGCACCAGAAAAAAAAAATTCAAAACTTTAAAATCGCTATAACTCCTAAACTAGGCGTCTGCGGGGGTCATATTATGCACCAGAAAAAAAAAATTCAAAATCTTAAAATGGCTATAACTCCTAACCTAGGCGTCTGCGGGGGTCATATTATGCACCAGAAAAAAGAAAATTCAAAATTTTAAAATGGCTATAACTCCTAAACTAGGCGTCTGCGGGGGTCATATTATGCACCAGAAAAAAGAAAATTCGAAATCTTAAAATGGCTATAACTCCTAAACTAGGCGTCTGCGGGGGTCATATTATGCACCAGAAAAAAAAAATTCAAAACTTTAAAATCGCTATAACTCCTAAACTAGGCGTCTGCGGGGGTCATATTATGCACCAGAAAAAAAAAATTCAAAATCTTAACATGGCTATAACTCCTAAACTAGGCCACTGCGGGGGTCATATTATGCACCAGAAAAAAAAAATTCAAAATCTTAAAATGACTATAACTCCTAAACTAGGCGTCTGCGGGGGTCATATTATGCACCAGAAAAAAGAAAATTCAAAACTTTAAAATCGCTATAACTCCTAAACTAGGCGTCTGCGGGGGTCATATTATGCACCAGAAAAAAAAAATTCAAAATCTTAAAATGGCTATAACTCCTAAACTAGGCGTCTACGGGGGTCATATTATGCACCAGAAAAAAAAAATTCAAAACTTTAAAATCGCTATAACTCCTAAACTAGGCGTCTGCGGGGGTCATATTATGCACCAGAAAAAAAAAATTCAAAACTTTAAAATCGCTATAACTCCTAAACTAGGCGTCTGCGGGGGTCATATTATGCACCAGAAAAAAAAATTCAAAATCTTAAAATGGCTATAACTCCTAAACTAGGCGTCTGCCGGGGTCATATTATGCACCAGAAAAAAAAATTCAAAATTTTAAAATGGCTATAACTCCTAAACTAGGCGTCTGCGGGAGTCATATTATGCACCAGAAAAAAAAAAATTCAAAATTTTAAAATGGCTATAACTCCTAAACTAGGCGTCCGCGGGGGTCATATTATGCACCAGAAAAAAAAATTCAAAACTTTAAAATGGCTATAACTCCTAACCTAGGCGTCTGCGGGGGTCATATTATGCACCAGAAAAAAAAAATTCAAAATCTTAAAATGGCTATAACTCCTAAACTAGGCGTCTGCGGGGGTCATATTATGCACCAGAAAAAAGAAAATTCAAAACTTTAAAATCGCTATAACTCCTAAACTAGGCGTCTGGGGGTCATATTATGCACCAGAAAAAAAAAATTCAAAATCTTAAAATGACTATAACTCCTAAACTAGGCGTCTGCGGGGGTCATATTATGCACCAGAAAAAAGAAAATTCAAAATTTTAAAATGGCTATAACTCCTAAACTAGGCGTCTGCGGGGGTCATATTATTCACCAGAAAAAAAAAATTCAAAACTTTAAAATCGCTATAACTCCTAAACTAGGCGTCTGCGGGGGTCATATTATGCACCAGAAAAAAAAAATTCTAAATCTTAAAATGGCTATAACTCCTAAACTAGGCCACTGCGGGGGTCATATTATGCACCAGAAAAAAGAAAATTCAAAACTTTAAAATCGCTATAACTCCTAAACTAGGCGTCTGCGGGGGTCATATTATGCACCAGAAAAAAAAAATTCAAAATCTTAAAATGGCTATAACTCCTAAACTAGGCGTCTACGGGGGTCATATTATGCACCAGAAAAAAAAAATTCAAAACTTTAAAATCGCTATAACTCCTAAACTAGGCGTCTGCGGGGGTCATATTATGCACCAGAAAAAAAAAATTCAAAACTTTAAAATCGCTATAACTCCTAAACTAGGCGTCTGCGGGGGTCATATTATGCACCAGAAAAAAAAAATTCAAAATCTTAAAATGGCTATAACTCCTAAACTAGGCGTCTGCCGGGGTCATATTATGCACCAGAAAAAAGGAAATTCAAAATTTTAAAATGGCTATAACTCCTTAACTAGGCGTCATATTATGCACCAGAAAAAAGAAAATTCGAAATCTTAAAATCGCTATAACTCCTAAACTAGGCGTCTGCGGGGGTCATATTATGCACCAGAAAAAAAAAATTCAAAATCTTAAAATGGCTATAACTCCTAAACTAGGCCACTGCGGGGGTCATATTATGCACCAGAAAAAAGAAAATTCAAAATTTTAAAATGGCTATAACTCCTAAACTAGGCGTCTACGGGGGTCATATTATGCACCAGAAAAAAGAAAATTCGAAATCTTAAAATGGCTATAACTCCTAAACTAGGCCACTGCGGGGGTCATATTATGCACCAGAAAAAAAAAATTCAAAATCTTAAAATGGCTATAACTCCTAACCTAGGCGTCTGCGGGGGTCATATTATGCACCAGAAAAAAGAAAATTCGAAATCTTAAAATGGCTATAACTCCTAAACTAGGCGTCTGCGGGGGTCATATTATGCACCAGAAAAAAAAAATTCAAAATCTTAAAATGGCTATAACTCCTAAACTAGGCCACTGCGGGGGTCATATTATGCACCAGAAAAAAAAAATTCAAAATCTTAAAATGACTATAACTCCTAAACTAGGCGTCTGCGGGGGTCATATTATGCACCAGAAAAAAGAAAATTCAAAACTTTAAAATCGCTATAACTCCTAAACTAGGCGTCTTGGGGTCATATTATGCACCAGAAAAAAAAAATTCAAAATCTTAAAATGACTATAACTCCTAAACTAGGCGTCTGCGGGGGTCATATTATGCACCAGAAAAAAGAAAATTCAAAATTTTAAAATGGCTATAACTCCTAAACTAGGCGTCTGCGGGGGTCATATTATGCACCAGAAAAAAAAATTCAAAACTTTAAAATCGCTATAACTCCTAAACTAGGCGTCTGCGGGGGTCATATTATGCACCAGAAAAAAAAAATTCAAAATCTTAAAATGGCTATAACTCCTAAACTAGGCCACTGCGGGGGTCATATTATGCACCAGAAAAAAGAAAATTCAAAACTTTAAAATCGCTATAACTCCTAAACTAGGCGTCTGCGGGGGTCATATTATGCACCAGAAAAAAAAAATTCAAAATCTTAAAATGGCTATAACTCCTAAACTAGGCCACTGCGGGGGTCATATTATGCACCAGAAAAAAAAAATTCAAAATCTTAAAATGACTATAACTCCTAAACTAGGCGTCTGCGGGGGTCATATTATGCACCAGAAAAAAGAAAATTCAAAACTTTAAAATCGCTATAACTCCTAAACTAGGCGTCTGCGTGGGTCATATTATGCACCAGAAAAAAAAAATTCAAAATCTTAAAATGACTATAACTCCTAAACTAGGCGTCTGCGGGGGTCATATTATGCACCAGAAAAAAGAAAATTCAAAATTTTAAAATGGCTATAACTCCTAAACTAGGCGTCTGCGGGGGTCATATTATGCACCAGAAAAAAAAAATTCAAAACTTTAAAATCGCTATAACTCCTAAACTAGGCGTCTGCGGGGGTCATATTATGCACCAGAAAAAAAAAATTCAAAATCTTAAAATGGCTATAACTCCTAAACTAGGCCACTGCGGGGGTCATATTATGCACCAGAAAAAAGAAAATTCAAAACTTTAAAATCGCTATAACTCCTAAACTAGGCGTCTGCGGGGGTCATATTATGCACCAGAAAAAAGAAAATTCAAAATTTTAAAATGGCTATAACTCCTAAACTAGGCCACTGCGGGGGTCATATTATGCACCAGAAAAAAAAAATTCAAAATCTTAAAATGGCTATAACTCCTAAACTAGGCGTCTACGGGGGTCATATTATGCACCAGAAAAAAGAAAATTCGAAATCTTAAAATGGCTATAACTCCTAAACTAGGCGTCTGCGGGGGTCATATTATGCACCAGAAAAAAAAAATTCAAAATCTTAAAATGGCTATAACTCCTAAACTAGGCGTCTGCGGGGGTCATATTATGCACCAGAAAAAAGAAAATTCAAAATTTTAAAATGGCTATAACTCCTTAACTAGGCGTCATATTATGCACCAGAAAAAAGAAAATTCAAAACTTTAAAATGGCTATAACTCCTAACCTAGGCGTCTGCGGGGGTCATATTATGCACCAGAAAAAAAAAATTCAAAACTTTAAAATCGCTATAACTCCTAAACTAGGCGTCTGCGGGGGTCATATTATGCACCAGAAAAAAAAAATTCTAAATCTTAAAATGGCTATAACTCCTAAACTAGGCGTCTGCGAGGGTCTTATTATGCCCCAGAAAAAAGAAAATTCAAAATTTTAAAATGGCTATAACTCCTAAACTAGGCGTCTGCGGGGGTCATATTATGCACCAGAAAAAAAAAAATTCAAAATTTTAAAATGGCTATAACTCCTAAACTAGGCGTCTGCGGGGGTCATATTATGCACCAGAAAAAAAAAAATTCAAAATTTTAAAATGGCTATAACTCCTAAACTAGGCGTCTGCGGGGGTCATATTATGCACCAGAAAAAAAAAATTCAAAATCTTAAAATGGCTATAACTCCTAAACTAGGCGTCTGCGAGGGTCTTATTATGCCCCAGAAAAAAGAAAATTCAAAATTTTAAAATGGCTATAACTCCTAAACTAGGCGTCTGCGGGGGTCATATTATGCACCAGAAAAAAAAAAATTCAAAATTTTAAAATGGCTATAACTCCTAAACTAGGCGTCTGCGGGGGTCATATTATGCACCAGAAAAAAAAAATTCAAAATCTTAAAATGGCTATAACTCCTAAACTAGGCGTCTGCGGGGGTCATATTATGCACCAGAAAAAAGAAAATTCAAAATTTTAAAATGGCTATAACTCCTTAACTAGGCGTCATATTATGCACCAGAAAAAAAAAATTCAAAATCTTAAAATGGCTATAACTCCTAAACTAGGCGTCTGCGGGGGTCATATTATGCACCAGAAAAAAAAAATTCAAAATCTTGAAATGGCTATAACTCCTAAACTAGGCGTCTGCGAGGGTCTTATTATGCCCCAGAAAAAAGAAAATTCAAAATTTTAAAATGGCTATAACTCCTAAACTAGGCGTCTGCGGGGGTCATATTATGCACCAGAAAAAAAAAAATTCAAAATTTTAAAATGGCTATAACTCCTAAACTAGGCGTCTGCGGGGGTCATATTATGCACCAGAAAAAAAAAAATTCAAAATTTTAAAATGGCTATAACTCCTAAACTAGGCGTCTGCGGGGGTCATATTATGCACCAGAAAAAAAAAATTCAAAATCTTAAAATGGCTATAACTCCTAAACTAGGCGTCTGCGAGGGTCTTATTATGCCCCAGAAAAAAGAAAATTCAAAATTTTAAAATGGCTATAACTCCTAAACTAGGCGTCTGCGGGGGTCATATTATGCACCAGAAAAAAAAAAATTCAAAATTTTAAAATGGCTATAACTCCTAAACTAGGCGTCTGCGGGGGTCATATTATGCACCAGAAAAAAAAAATTCAAAATCTTAAAATGGCTATAACTCCTAAACTAGGCGTCTGCGGGGGTCATATTATGCACCAGAAAAAAGAAAATTCAAAATTTTAAAATGGCTATAACTCCTTAACTAGGCGTCATATTATGCACCAGAAAAAAGAAAATTCAAAACTTTAAAATGGCTATAACTCCTAACCTAGGCGTCTGCGGGGGTCATATTATGCACCAGAAAAAAGAAAATTCGAAATCTTAAAATGGCTATAACTCCTAAACTAGGCGTCTACGGGGGTCATATTATGCACCAGAAAAAAAAAATTCAAAACTTTAAAATCGCTATAACTCCTAAACTAGGCGTCTGCGGGGGTCATATTATGCACCAGAAAAAAGAAAATTCGAAATCTTAAAATGGCTATAACTCCTAAACTAGGCGTCTACGGGGGTCATATTATGCACCAGAAAAAAAAAATTCAAAACTTTAAAATCGCTATAACTCCTAAACTAGGCGTCTGCGGGGGTCATATTATGCACCAGAAAAAAAAAATTCAAAATCTTAAAATGGCTATAACTCCTAAACTAGGCCACTGCGGGGGTCATATTATGCACCAGAAAAAAGAAAATTCAAAATTTTAAAATGGCTATAACTCCTAAACTAGGCGTCTACGGGGGTCATATTATGCACCAGAAAAAAGAAAATTCGAAATCTTAAAATGGCTATAACTCCTAAACTAGGCCACTGCGGGGGTCATATTATGCACCAGAAAAAAAAAATTCAAAATCTTAAAATGGCTATAACTCCTAACCTAGGCGTCTGCGGGGGTCATATTATGCACCAGAAAAAAAAAATTCAAAATCTTAAAATGGCTATAACTCCTAAACTAGGCGTCTGCGGGAGTCATATTATGCACCAGAAAAAAAAAAATTCAAAATTTTAAAATGGCTATAGCTCCTAAACTAGGCGTCTGCGGGGGTCATATTATGCACCAGAAAAAAAAAATTCAAAATCTTAAAATGGCTATAACTCCTAAACTAGGCGTCTGCGGGGGTCATATTATGCACCAGAAAAAAGAAAATTCGAAATCTTAAAATGGCTATAACTCCTAAACTAGGCGTCTACGGGGGTCATATTATGCACCAGAAAAAAAAAATTCAAAACTTTAAAATCGCTATAACTCCTAAACTAGGCGTCTGCGGGGGTCATATTATGCACCAGAAAAAAAAAATTCAAAATCTTAAAATGGCTATAACTCCTAAACTAGGCCACTGCGGGGGTCATATTATGCACCAGAAAAAAGAAAATTCAAAATTTTAAAATGGCTATAACTCCTAAACTAGGCGTCTACGGGGGTCATATTATGCACCAGAAAAAAGAAAATTCGAAATCTTAAAATGGCTATAACTCCTAAACTAGGCCACTGCGGGGGTCATATTATGCACCAGAAAAAAAAAATTCAAAATCTTAAAATGGCTATAACTCCTAACCTAGGCGTCTGCGGGGGTCATATTATGCACCAGAAAAAAGAAAATTCAAAATTTTAAAATGGCTATAACTCCTAAACTAGGCGTCTGCGGGGGTCATATTATGCACCAGAAAAAAGAATATTCGAAATCTTAAAATGGCTATAACTCCTAAACTAGGCGTCTGCGGGGGTCATATTATGCACCAGAAAAAAAAAATTCAAAACTTTAAAATCGCTATAACTCCTAAACTAGGCGTCTGCGGGGGTCATATTATGCACCAGAAAAAAAAAATTCTAAATCTTAAAATGGCTATAACTCCTAAACTAGGCCACTGCGGGGGTCATATTATGCACCAGAAAAAAAAAATTCAAAATCTTAAAATGACTATAACTCCTAAACTAGGCGTCTGCGGGGGTCATATTATGCACCAGAAAAAAGAAAATTCAAAACTTTAAAATCGCTATAACTCCTAAACTAGGCGTCTGCGTGGGTCATATTATGCACCAGAAAAAAAAAATTCAAAATCTTAAAATGACTATAACTCCTAAACTAGGCGTCTGCGGGGGTCATATTATGCACCAGAAAAAAGAAAATTCAAAATTTTAAAATGGCTATAACTCCTAAACTAGGCGTCTGCGGGGGTCATATTATGCACCAGAAAAAAAAAATTCAAAACTTTAAAATCGCTATAACTCCTAAACTAGGCGTCTGCGGGGGTCATATTATGCACCAGAAAAAAAAAATTCAAAATCTTAAAATGGCTATAACTCCTAAACTAGGCCACTGCGGGGGTCATATTATGCACCAGAAAAAAGAAAATTCAAAACTTTAAAATCGCTATAACTCCTAACTAGGCGTCTGCGGGGGTCATATTATGCACCAGAAAAAAGAAAATTCAAAATTTTAAAATGGCTATAACTCCTAAACTAGGCCACTGCGGGGGTCATATTATGCACCAGAAAAAAAAAATTCAAAATCTTAAAATGGCTATAACTCCTAAACTAGGCGTCTACGGGGGTCATATTATGCACCAGAAAAAAGAAAATTCGAAATCTTAAAATGGCTATAACTCCTAAACTAGGCGTCTGCGGGGGTCATATTATGCACCAGAAAAAAAAAATTCAAAATCTTAAAATTTCTATATCTCCTAAACTAGGCGTCTGCGGGGGTCATATTATGCACCAGAAAAAAAAAAATTCAAAATTTTAAAATGGCTATAACTCCTAAACTAGGCGTCTGCGGGGGTCATATTATGCACCAGAAAAAAAAAATTCAAAATCTTAAAATTTCTATATCTCCTAAACTAGGCGTCTGCGGGGGTCATATTATGCACCAGAAAAAAGAAAATTCAAAATTTTAAAATGGCTATAACTCCTTAACTAGGCGTCATATTATGCACCAGAAAAAAGAAAATTCAAAACTTTAAAATGGCTATAACTCCTAAACTAGGCGTCTGCGGGGGTCATATTATGCACCAGAAAAAAGAAAATTCAAAATTTTAAAATGGCTATAACTCCTAAACTAGGCGTCTGCGGGGGTCATATTATGCACCAGAAAAAAAAAAATTCAAAATTTTAAAATGGCTATAACTCCTAAACTAGGCGTCTGCGGGGGTCATATTATGCACCAGAAAAAAAAAAATTCAAAATTTTAAAATGGCTATAACTCCTAAACTAGGCGTCTGCGGGGGTCATATTATGCACCAGAAAAAAAAAATTCAAAATCTTAAAATGGCTATAACTCCTAAACTAGGCGTCTGCGAGGGTCTTATTATGCCCCAGAAAAAAGAAAATTCAAAATTTTAAAATGGCTATAACTCCTAAACTAGGCGTCTGCGGGGGTCATATTATGCACCAGAAAAAAAAAAATTCAAAATTTTAAAATGGCTATAACTCCTAAACTAGGCGTCTGCGGGGGTCATATTATGCACCAGAAAAAAAAAATTCAAAATCTTAAAATGGCTATAACTCCTAAACTAGGCGTCTGCGGGGGTCATATTATGCACCAGAAAAAAGAAAATTCAAAATTTTAAAATGGCTATAACTCCTTAACTAGGCGTCATATTATGCACCAGAAAAAAAAAATTCAAAATCTTAAAATGGCTATAACTCCTAAACTAGGCGTCTGCGGGGGTCATATTATGCACCAGAAAAAAAAAATTCAAAATCTTAAAATGGCTATAACTCCTAAACTAGGCGTCTGCGAGGGTCTTATTATGCCCCAGAAAAAAGAAAATTCAAAATTTTAAAATGGCTATAACTCCTAAACTAGGCGTCTGCGGGGGTCATATTATGCACCAGAAAAAAAAAAATTCAAAATTTTAAAATGGCTATAACTCCTAAACTAGGCGTCTGCGGGGGTCATATTATGCACCAGAAAAAAAAAATTCAAAATCTTAAAATGGCTATAACTCCTAAACTAGGCGTCTGCGGGGGTCATATTATGCACCAGAAAAAAGAAAATTCAAAATTTTAAAATGGCTATAACTCCTTAACTAGGCGTCATATTATGCACCAGAAAAAAGAAAATTCAAAACTTTAAAATGGCTATAACTCCTAACCTAGGCGTCTGCGGGGGTCATATTATGCACCAGAAAAAAAAAATTCAAAACTTTAAAATCGCTATAACTCCTAAACTAGGCGTCTGCGGGGGTCATATTATGCACCAGAAAAAAGAAAATTCAAAACTTTAAAATGGCTATAACTCCTAAACTAGGCGTCTGCCGGGGTCATATTATGCACCAGAAAAAAAAAATTCAAAATCTTAAAATGGCTATAACTCCTAAACTAGGCGTCTACGGGGGTCATATTATGCACCAGAAAAAAGAAAATTCGAAATCTTAAAATGGCTATAACTCCTAAACTAGGCGTCTGCGGGGGTCATATTATGCACCAGAAAAAAAAATTCAAAACTTTAAAATCGCTATAACTCCTAAACTAGGCGTCTGCGGGGGTTATATTATGCACCAGAAAAAAAAAATTCAAAATCTTAAAATGGCTATAACTCCTAACCTAGGCGTCTGCGGGGGTCATATTATGCACCAGAAAAAAGAAAATTCGAAATCTTAAAATGGCTATAACTCCTAAACTAGGCGTCCGCGGGGGTCATATTATGCACCAGAAAAAAAAAATTCAAAACTTTAAAATGGCTATAACTCCTAACCTAGGCGTCTGCGGGGGTCACATTATGCACCAGAAAAAAAAAATTCAAAATCTTAAAATGGCTATAACTCCTAAACTAGGCGTCTGCGGGGGTCATATTATGCACCAGAAAAAAAAAATTCAAAATCTTAAAATGGCTATAACTCCTAAACTAGGCGTCTGCGGGGGTCATATTATGCACCAGAAAAAAGAAAATTCGAAATCTTAAAATGGCTATAACTCCTAAACTAGGCGTCTGCGGGGGTCATATTATGCACCAGAAAAAAAAAATTCAAAACTTTAAAATCGCTATAACTCCTAAACTAGGCGTCTGCGGGGGTCATATTATGCACCAGAAAAAAAAAATTCAAAATCTTAAAATGGCTATAACTCCTAAACTAGGCCACTGCGGGGGTCATATTATGCACCAGAAAAAAGAAAATTCAAAACTTTAAAATCGCTATAACTCCTAAACTAGGCGTCTGCGGGGGTCATATTATGCACCAGAAAAAAAAAATTCAAAATCTTAAAATGGCTATAACTCCTAAACTAGGCCACTGCGGGGGTCATATTATGCACCAGAAAAAAGAAAATTCGAAATCTTAAAATGGCTATAACTCCTAAACTAGGCGTCTGCGGGGGTCATATTATGCACCAGAAAAAAAAAATTCAAAACTTTAAAATCGCTATAACTCCTAAACTAGGCGTCTGCGGGGGTCATTTTATGCACCAGAAAAAAAAAATTCAAAATCTTAAAATGGCTATAACTCCTAAACTAGGCGTCTGCGGGGGTCATATTATGCACCAAAAACAGAAAATTCGAAATCTTAAAATGGCTATAACTCCTTAACTAGGCCACTGCGGGGGTCATATTATGCACCAGAAAAAAAAAATTCAAAATCTTAAAATGGCTATAACTCCTAACCTAGGCGTCTGCGGGGGACATATTATACACCAGAAAAAAGAAAATTCAAAATTTTAAAATGACTATAACTCCTAAACTAGGCGTCTGCGGGGGTCATATTATGCACCAGAAAAAAAAAATTCAAAATCTTAAAATGGCTATAACTCCTAAACTAGGCGTCTGCGGGGGTCATATTATGCACCAGAAAAAAGAAAATTCGAAATCTTAAAATGACTATAACTCCTAAACTAGGCGTCTGCGGGGGTCATATTATGCACCAGAAAAAAAAAATTCAAAACTTTAAAATCGCTATAACTCCTAAACTAGGCGTCTGCGGGGGTCATATTATGCACCAGAAAAAAAAAATTCAAAATCTTAAAATGGCTATAACTCCTAAACTAGGCCACTGCGGGGGTCAAATTATGCACCAGAAAAAAGAAAATTCAAAACTTTAAAATCGCTATAACTCCTAAACTAGGCGTCTGCGGGGGACATATTATGCACCAGAAAAAAGAAAATTCAAAATTTTAAAATGGCTATAACTCCTAAACTAGGAGTCTGCGGGGGTCATATTATGCACCAGAAAAAAAAAATTCAAAACTTTAAAATCGCTATAACTCCTAAACTAGGCGTCTGCGGGGGTCATATTATGCACCAGAAAAAAAAAATTCAAAATCTTAAAATGGCTATAACTCCTAAACTAGGCCACTGCGGGGGTCATATTAGGCACCAGAAAAAAGAAAATTCAAAATTTTAAAATGGCTATAACTCCTAAACTAGGCGTCTACGGGGGTCATATTATGCAACAGAAAAAAAAAATTCAAAATCTTAAAATGGCTATAACTCCTAAACTAGGCGTCTACGGGGGTCATATTATGCACCAGAAAAAAGAAAATTCGAAATCTTAAAATGGCTATAACTTCTAAACTAGGCGTCTGCGGGGGTCATATTATGCACCAGAAAAAAGAAAATTCGAAATCTTAAAATGGCTATAACTCCTAAACTAGGCGTCTGCGGGGGTCATATTATGCACCAGAAAAAAGAAAATTCGAAATCTTAAAATGGCTATAACTCCTAAACTAGGCGTCTCCGGGGGTCATATTATGCACCAGAAAAAAAAAATTCAAAACTTTAAAATCGCTATAACTCCTAAACTAGGCGTCTGCGGGGGTCATATTATGCACCAGAAAAAAAAAATTCAAAATCTTAAAATGGCTATAACTCCTAAACTAGGCCACTGCAGAGGTCATATTATGCACCAGAAAAAAGAAAATTCAAAACTTTAAAATCGCTATAACTCCTAAACTAGGCGTCTGCGGGGGTCATATTATGCACCAGAAAAAAAAAATTCAAAATCTTAAAATGGCTATAACTCCTAAACTAGGCGTCTGCGGGGGTCATATTATGCACCAGAAGAAAAAAATTCAAAATCTTAAAATGGCTATAACTCCTAAACTACGCGTCTGCGGGGGTCATATTATGCACCAGGAAAAAAAAATTCAAAATCTTAAAATGGCTATAACTCCTAAACTAGGCCACTGCGGGGGTCATATTATGCACCAGAAAAAAGAAAATTCAAAATTTTAAAATGGCTATAACTCCTAAACTAGGCGTCTGCGGGGGTCATATTATGCACCAGAAGAAAAAAATTCAAAATCTTAAAATGGCTATAACTCCTAAACTAGGCGTCTGCGGGGGTCATATTATGCACCAGAAAAAAAAAATTCAAAATCTTAAAATGGCTATAACTCCTAAACTAGGCCACTGCGGGGGTCATATTATGCACCAGAAAAAAGAAAATTCAAAATTTTAAAATGGCTATAACTCCTAAACTAGGCGTCTGCGGGGGTCATATTATGCACCAGAAAAAAAAAATTCAAAATCTTAAAATGCCTATAACTCCTAAACTAGGCGTCTGCGGGGGTCATATTATGCACCAGAAAAAAGAAAATTCAAAATTTTAAAATGGCTATAACTCCTAAACTAGGTGTCTGCGGGGGTCATATTATGCACCAGAAAAAAAAAATTCAAAATCTTAAAATGGCTATAACTCCTAAACTAGGAATCTACGGGGGTCATATTATGCACCAGAAAAAAGAAAATTCAAAACTTTAAAATCGCTATAACTCCTAAACTAGGCGTCTGCGGGGGTCATATTATGCACCAGAAAAAAGAAAATTCAAATTTTTAAAATGGCTACAACTCCTAAACTAGGCGTCTGCGGTGGTCATATTATGCACCAGAAAAAAAAATTCATAATCTTAAAATGGCTATAACTCCTAAACTAGGTGTCTGCGGGGGTCATATTATGCACCAGAAAAAAAAAATTCAAAACTTTAAAATCGCTATAACTCCTAAACTAGGCGTCTGCGGGGGTCAAATTATGCACCAGAAAAAAAAAATTCAAAATCTTAAAATGGCTGTAACTCCTAAACTAGGCGTCTGCGGGGGTCATATTATGCACCAGAAAAAAAAATTCATAATCTTAAAATGGCTATAACTCCTAAACTACGCGTCTGCGGGGGTCATATTATGCACCAGGAAAAAAAAATTCAAAATCTTAAAATGGCTATAACTCCTAAACTACTCGTCTGCGGGGGGCATATATGCACCAGAAAAAAGAAAATTCAAAACTTTCAAATCGCTATAACTCCTAAACTAGGCGTCTGCGGGGGTCATATTATGCACCAGAAAAAAAAAATTCAAAACTTTAAAATCGCTATAACTCCTAAACTAGGCGTCTGCGGGGGTCAAATTATGCACCAGAAAAAAAAAATTCAAAATCTTAAAATGGCTGTAACTCCTAAACTAGGCGTCTGCGGGGGTCATATTATGCACCAGAAAAAAAAATTCATAATCTTAAAATGGCTATAACTCCTAAACTACGCGTCTGCGGGGGTCATATTATGCACCAGGAAAAAAAAATTCAAAATCTTAAAATGGCTATAACTCCTAAACTACGCGTCTGCGGGGGGCATATATGCACCAGAAAAAAGAAAATTCAAAACTTTCAAATCGCTATAACTCCTAAACTAGGCGTCTGCGGGGGTCATATTATGCACCAGGAAAAAAAAATTCAAAATCTTAAAATGGCTATAACTCCTAAACTAGGCGTCTGCGGGGTTCATATTATGCACCAGAAAAAAGAAAATTCAAACTTTAAAGTCGCTGTTAGTGTGTTTGCTTGAGAGTGCAAAGGTTGTGGGCTCGACTCCGAGTGGTCGGCAGAAGTTTTTCTTTCTTTTTTTTTTTTTTTTTTTTTTTTTTTTTTAATAAAAATAAGTGATACTGGTTTTGGGCAAACATCACGTGATGGATTGCGGTGAGCGGTCCGCTATGCCGATAGCGGGATCGGCTGAAATGTCAGGTGAGGCTTCGAGTGGTTCGAGCCAAACCCCAAAGACAAATAGAAGGAGGAAGCTTAGTCCACCTTCTAACTTGGAAAAACCTCCCACTCTACCAACGGCCACTGTAAAGCTGCTTGGCGGGGTGAGGGAAGGGAACAACTTCGCTTCATTGGCAGCAAGCGAATCTGAAGATGAAGAGGAAGAAATGGAGGCCATACGTAGCAGCATCAAAATGCTACAGCGAAGAGTGCGGGCCATAAAAGAAAAGCAAATCTTAAGAAGGAAGAGGGAAGAGCAATCCCAACAACAGCAGCTTGCTCAAAAGCAGACACAACAACAACACCAAACAAATAAAATAGCACAAGTGCTACAAAAACAAAACGTTAAGAAGCACCAGCAACAAAAACAAGAGCAGTCACAACAACGGCAACAGCTAAAACAGCAGCAGCCACAAAAGCGGCAACAGCGAAAACAGCAGCAACAACAACAAAAACAACAACAACAACAACAGCAGCACCATCAGCTGAAGAAGGAGGAGAAGGTGCCTTCTATCAACACCTATAAATTGGAGGTAAATGCTACCAAGGACCTGTGTATGCTGGTCATTGGCAATAATTTTAACATTAAGAGATTGGGGAATGATCGCCATGCTATCCACTGTAATACAGTGGAGTGCTACGCAAAAGTGAAAGAGCTCCTAAAGGAAACGACGACGGAGCACTACTCATTCACACCGAAGTGTGAAAAGTGGCAATCGATGCTGCTGAAGGGGTTGGAACCGTCTTCTGATCCTGAGGAGATCCTGAAACTGCTCAAAGAGAAGGAGTGCGAAGGACTCAAGTTTGTGGGTGTAAAGCCATTTACCACAGCTAGAGCCAGGCGGGAGAAACGGAGTCTGCCGTTCTTCCTGGTGCAGCTCAGTCCCAAAAGCCGTCTGGATAGTCTAAGGAGTATCAATGTCCTAGACTACCAGGTGGTTCACTGGGAAAAATTAAAAAGGAGCGAAGGCGTTATACAATGCGTTCGCTGCCACAGGTTCGGGCACGCCGCGTCGAACTGCCAAATGCAGCCTCGATGCGTGAAGTGCGCAAAGAACCACAGTTCCGAGGAGTGTGCTCTGGGTAGGGACGGAGCGTCCGATAGGATGCAGCTCTCGTGCGTATTATGTGGGAACGTGGGACACACCGCAAACTATCGGGGTTGTCCTAAGTTCGTTGATATTAAGAAAGCAAAACTGGCTCAACAGCAGAAGGTAGAGGTCAAACGTTCACCTGCTAGAAGCGGTGGATATTTACACCACCCTGTTTAATAATGCAATGAATAATGTATATTATCCAGCGCATTGGAAAACGGCGGTATTGCAACCTATCCCCAAAAAGGGAAAGGATATATCCAATCCGGCGAATCTCCGGTCGATAAGTCTCCTTACGAATATCAGTAAGGTGTTTGAAAAAGTAATCAATAGGGCTCTGTCTAGGTGGGTTGAGGACAAACATATAGTTCCGGATAATCAATTCGGTTTTAAGGCTGGACATGATATCTCACATGCCGCGTCTAAACTGGTGTCCGATATCCAATGGAATAAAGGCAAAAACCAATGTACTGGTGACTGCCTTGTTGACTTGGAGAAGGCCTTCGACATGGCCTAAAGGGCCTTTTCTATAAGCTGACTAGGCTGAAGATCAGTAAACCACTCTTGTACATTCTTTATAATATGCTAAGCAACAGACAGTTCATCGTGAAAAATGGCGATGTGACTTCTGTTGGAATATTTCAAATTAAAAATGGTCTTCAGCAAGGCGCGGTCAATTCGCCGATCCTATTCAACATTTATACAAGCGACTTGATGGGTTCACTTCCCCATACGATTTGATAGCGTACAGAACAGGTCCAAAAATTGAGGTCATTAACATACTTTTGCAACGTGACTTCGATAAAATTAAACGATATTGCGATGACTGGAAGTTGAAAATCAACTTTCAAAAATCGGAAACCATTCTGTTTAGGACGCCGTTGTCTGGGGCCTCTAGGGATACCAGAAAAAATTGGCGAAAGTTCTCTATCGTCGGACAACATGGACAGCCACTTGCTTGTCAAAATGTAGTCAGATACCTTGGGATCTGGCTAGATCAATATCTGTATTTTAACAAACATATAGATGTTGCTCTGGCCAGGACCAAAGGTGCTTTTGCCCTTACAAAGAGACTGTTTTATAACAGCCTACTCGATGCGAGGGTGAAAGTGATCTGTTACATGGCCCTTATCAGGCCCATGCTTGTATTTGGATGTTCCGTGTGGTTCAACGTGAGAGCAAGTTTATCGGAAAAGATTCGGGTGTTTGAGAGGGCTTGTCTTAGGACTTGTCTTCGCTTATACAGAACACCAGAATCTGAGTACATAAAATTCTATCGTAATGAGGTCTTGTACAATAGGGCGAACCTAATAAGAGTGGACAATTTCGTCGTTAAGTTGACTCGAAGGCACGTTGCAAGAGCAATGACCTCATCGAGCAACCTGATCTCCGGGGCTTACTACCTCCAGAAGCGTTCCTCTACCTCGACATGAAAGGTTTGATCCAGGACAGTTTAGCGGTGCCGCTAATCTTCCACATCGCTCGGACAGCTGCGGACAGGCAGAGACGTCGCACACGGCAGTGTAGAGCGTCTCCGGTTCAGTAGGGCGGTAGGGAGTCGCGACATGAGGGATGTTGCTCAGCAGCACCAACAATTTTGGTGGCTGGTTGAAGGAGGAGAGGGTTCGTCGTCAAATTCCTCGGGTACATGATTTCTTCACTAGGAAGCAAAGTCGGTCGTCAATCTACTTTATTAGCCGTGGCCGACTTACATAGTTTTAGGTAGAATTAGGGTAGATTTCCTTCTCTAAAAAAAAGGGGTAATCCTACAAAAAAAAAATTGTATGTACATATACAGGTATAAGTAAAATTAGATAGTCTAAGTAGGTTAAGTAGGTTAAGATTTATTTTTTCCGTAGTGTATAGGTTTAGTTTTAAGTTTTATATTACAACAAAAAAGTCCAGACACTAAGTTTTTTTAATAAAATTTATTTTCTTAGTTTTAATGTTAATAAATGTAAAAACAAAAATGAAAGTAGACTGTAAGAAACGTCGAAAGACATAGATTAAGTATTATGTTTAACCTAGAGTGCCTGCATGGGGCCAGTAAGTTAGAATAAGATTATCTGTAAGTTATTTAAGCTAATTTTTAAGCATTTTTTTGTCTAGCATGTAAGAATTAATGAATTAACTGAAATAAAAATGCATTTAAAATGAAATGAAAATGACAACTGAACTCACTCATTACGAATGCAACACTGGGCGCATCCATTTCGTATTGTTTGGAATTTGACAGTTGATATTTATGCTTCATTGTGACGTAAAAAGTTTTTGACACTAATTGCTTACAATCGTGGAATGGGGCGACATCGAAAATCGTTGTTGTAGTTGGCCTACTTAAATGCAACATGGAAAAAGGCGATATCTTTAGGACGTTGCGCCCGCTTGGAATCACTCGCAATTTTGTGTATCGTGCTGTAAAGTTGTGAGGATACTGGTGGAGTACGAGACCGTCAAAGATCCGGCCGTCCGCGCACTGTGAGAACTCCGAAAGCGATCAAAGCCGTGAAGAAAAGTATATCAATCGACCGTCTTGGAACCCATTGTGAAGTCTCTCAACCAATCAATATTCAACAACGAGCCATGGACTTTCCAGCAAGACTCTGCTCGAGCTCACAAAGCAAAAACGACTCAACTCTGGCTCAAAAACAACGTTCCGGACTTCATGTCAACGGATGATTGGCCAGCTGGTAGTCCAGACCTCAACCCGTTGGATTACAAGTTTTGGTCCGTATTAGAGGGCATGTCTTCTCTACTCGACACTCAAATATTGAGTCGTTAAAGCGAGCCCTTGTTCGTGTAGTGGACAATTTCCCCATGCATGAAGTGCGTCTCGCAATCGACATCGACATCGTCTTAAGTCGTGCTGAAAGGCAAATGGAAGTCATTTCGAATAAGTTGTTCTAAGATTTGTAGCGATTGAATAACCCAATAAAAACAAAAAAAAATTGTTTAAGTATTAATTCGTTTTCATCTTGTTGCAACTTCAAGTTGTTTCAGCATTTACGGATAGACTAGGTAGTTGCCTCTCTGATGGGCTCGTGGTGTTTTTCCTTTTCGAGCGGCAGGGTACAATTACTGCAATAGATTCTCTTTTCATTTTCGTGTGAAGTTTTAATTCCATTTAATATACAAATTTTCACGATTCAGGAGGAAGTAAACTGCCTGCAAAAAGGATAATTGTGAGGCAATTTGCGGACCAGACACAAATCGAAGCGATGTATTTATAAATCATTTGTGTAAGAACCCGTATGAATATTAACTATTAACAACTAAAACAATTCAATTCTATTTCATACATGTGGAAATATATTTTGTAAAAGTAAATGAATAGTTACATGGCTTAAATATTTTTAACCTACTAAACTACTACTTCACATAAATCATGATAACAAAAGAAAAATAACATTTCATTTTTCTACAGAAAGTAAAAGGACACATACTATATCGATTCCATCTGCATTCTGGAATTCGGTTCTTCATTGGAGTACAGCTTTGAGAATTAATAAGCTTCGCCTATAGTTTCTAAGCAACAAATCATCTGAAAACAAGTTTAAAAACTGAAGTTAACATATTATATAATTTTTTTAAAAGGTTCTTACAAGTAAATAAATAATTTAATGTCCAAGCTGCATACTACCAAAAAAGATAGACTTGAATCTTTATGGCCCTAATAGCTCAGCTAAAGTTTTAGCGCACCAAAACAATAGAAATTTTCTCTAGCGATTGCAATAGTCTCTTCTGGAATAGAATAGTCCAGAAGGAAATAGCCTTCGCGGATTCGTCAAAATGGACGCGATATACGAATACATAAACATGAGACTTACCCATACTTCAAATAGATCCATAGTCAAACTCCTTTCGGCTCAAGACATCACACCTAACCGAGGGAATTTAAAATGTGCTTTTTCTATGCTTTATAGAAAATACCATTATGCATTTATTCAGATTATAAAATATTGAATCAATCAATATATTGGCAAAAATAAAATAAAATATAATACACAAGTTGAGAAAACATTGCAAAAGTATAAATACAAAAATACAAATGAGAATAAAAACTTTAAAACTGGTTAAAACATTTAAAATTGTAAAAATAAAAGTTTATAATGTGGAGCTAGCTCATTCCACCATTATTTCATATTCAGAGACTTCTTGGCACATTTTATTGAATTCGTCAGCAAATCTATTTAATTCAGCCTAGAAATGGTAAAGAAACATTGTTAAAGTTTTTGAGTTTTGTGATCAAGAATACCAAGGGCTTACCTTTCGTTCCTCCTCCTTGGGATCTCTTCTTTGACGTTTCTTTGCCTTCACTTTATAGACTTCATCATCTTCGTCCTCAGATGGATAGTCGATGAAATAATTACGATGTGATTTGCCATGCCTTCTGCTGTATGATCGCCTTGGTTGCTGTTAGACAAATCAACGACAGTGAGTTTATGGTTTTATTTTCATTCAAAAAATTAGTAACAAGTCTGTTTAAAATGCTCACATTCGAGAAAAACCAAAGAGACAGATGTAGAATAGAAAGGAGATTAAAGAGAATGCTGTAGAAGGATTTTTTTCACCTATAGGATTGGACTACGCCCTACTGTATACCCATTTTCCAGGTAACGATCACGATGAGTAACAACCTTAACAGGACTACTGCAGCCGCAACTAAAATTCATGATCTGATTACAAGAGATAAGCTGCTCTGGGCGCTGCGTAGCTTTAAGCCATACAAGTCTGCTGGTCCGGACGGCATAATACCTGCCGAGCTACAAAGGCCCTCAGATATTAGAGAATAGGAACTCCGTAGAAATGATCAACATTCCCTTGTAATGGAGAGAAGTTAATGTGGATTTCTTTCCCAAAGCCGGAAAATGTTCTCTTGTTGTCTCATGTTGTATGCGAGTACCATCTTTCCTTCCGAAAACTCTAGAACGACTGATTGATATCCATATACGATCTACAATTGATCCACGCCTGCTCAACATGCCTACTGTAAAGGAAAATCGGTAAAAACGGCTCTACATTCACTGGATAGCCACATCGAACAATCCCTACATTATAGCTCTTTTTTTTTTTCTTTTTTAATTGGCGCACGCACAAGGGAATAAAGAGCTCGGCAGAGCATTCCATAAGCGAGTTGTACGGCTTAGGAACGAATCACAATATGTGTTTCATAGCGAGGAGGGTGTAACGGTTAAAAGTTAGAAGGGGTGGAATGCTACTGGCAATTTCAGAGGAGCGCTGGTGGTGAAAATTGCAATGCAACAAGGTGAGACAGGAGACGTTACGTCTGTGTTCGAGAGTGCTGAATGACTGTGTGATATTGTCATCACCTATGAGTTTTACCGCACGACTTTGGATCTAGCAAGTGCAATGAGGTTTTAGGAGCACCTGACCAGATGTGAGCATTGTACTCCAACTTCGGGCGTATGAACTTAATTCGTGCGGTTTTTTTTTTTTTCAAAATTTGAACGTTTATTTAAGAAAAACATGTACAATAGCATTATTCAAAGTATTGCCCATCTGAAGCTATGACTTTTTCCCATCTTTCTGGCAATTTGTGGATCCCATCCCAAAAGAACTGCGCCGGCTTGGCAGCCAAGAATGAATCAAGCCAATTTTTGATATTCTGCTCTGATGTGAACCGTATTTCAGTGAGGGCGTTCTGCATCGACCGGAACAAATGGTAGTCAGAAGGGGCAAGGTCTGGGCTATAAAGCGGGTGGGGTAAGACTTCCCATCCACTGTTTTCCAAATAGTTCTTAACCGGAATAGCAACGTGGGGCCGAGCGTTATCATGATGGAAAATTATTGCCTCGTGTCTGGTCGCATATTCCGGGCGTTTTTCGGCCGCTGCCCTCTTCAAACGGATTAATTGTGTTCGGTAGCGTTGTCCATTGATGGTTTCACCCGGTTTTAGCAGCTCATAATACAGCACACCCATCTTATCCCACCAAATACAGAGCATTACCTTCGCGCCATGGATATTCGGCTTTGCCGTTGATTTGGCTGGTTGGCCGGGTTTCACATATGATTTTTTGCACTTGGGGTTGTCGTAATGGATCCATTTTTCATCACCAGTTACAATCCGATGCAAAAATGACTTCCTTTTGTGGCGTTCCAGCAGCATTTCGGACATGCAAAACCGCCTTTCGACGTCTCTCGGCTTGAGTTCATGTGGAACCCAATTTCCTTGCTTTTGAATATATCCAGCTGCTTTTAAACGTTTTTAAATGGCTGCTTGAGTGACACCCAACGATTCTGCGAGCTCTTCTTGTGTTTGGCAACAATCTTCATAGAGTAATGCTTCCAGTTCTTCATCTTCAAACTTTTTTGGCTTTTAAATCGTGCAAACCACTTTTGGCAGGTTCGCTCAGCTAGTGCAAGTTCACCGTAAACTTCCACTAAAATACGATGACTTTCGGCAGCAGTTTTCTTCATGTTAAAGTAATGAAGAAGAACTCCCCGTAAAAACACTTTTTCAGGCACAAAGTTCGACATATTTGAGTGAAAAAAAATTATTGTTGTTTACGCTTCAAATGAATGACATATACTGAAATGACGTACAATGACAGTAGCTTTCCAACGCATGTTCCAATGGAATAATACAAGTTACCCCATCTCTTAGCGAACCGAACGAATTAAGTTATAGACCCAATAGCTTTTGAAAAATAAATAACAAAGATTAAAAGTTAATGGTAAAATTGGTCGAAAAATTCCAATTTTTGCAGGTATTATAGTCGAAAACGGTTGCAGGTGCTTGAACCAAATCAAGCGAAAAAAATTATTCACTCATCGGAGGGTTAATGGAAAAAATTTCGTCTCCCTAGAAGCTTGTAATCAAACGCCCTATGAAAGCGGCATTATAAAATTGCCCGAAAGGTGGCAGAATGTGGTATCAAATAATCGTGCATATATAACTGAATAAAGTTTCTCCTTACAATAAATGTTTAATCTTTAATTGCAACTAAAACAACAGAGAAAACAACACAGTCCATAACCCAGAAGCCATGAGAAGATAGATCGCTTTATCGTTGATTGAACAAAAATATTTAATGAAAATTGGTACACTTACCTCTTGATTAAATGTTGTCTCCGGTCTCGAGTCCTTAAACAAATCACCAGGGCTATTCATGTTTTCGTCTTGGCTATTATCATATGCCAAATCGCTTTGCCGTTTTTCAATCATTGTTGAACATAATTGCTTCATCGTTAATTGTCTTCGTCGTTCATCATCAAAGACAGGCTTAATGCGGTGATTGTTCTTCTTCGCCGTAGTTGTAGGTGGAATTTGAGGTCTCAACGTTCTCAACCGCAGCATTTCTGCCTTCAAATACTGCTTTCTTGAAACTGTTTCTGTGACATCTACATTATCGTCTTCAGTGTCCGACATGTCTTCGTCAAAACCGAACAAACCAAAGTCAGTTGACTTACTGGATTTATCTTTAGTGGTATTTTCTTGAGAAGTTTTGTTGGCTGTTTTGTGTGCAGTGTTGTTTGCCGTATTGTTTACAGTTTTGTTTGACGTGTTATTTGACATGTTGTTTGCAGTGTTGTTTGCAATGTTGTTTGATGTATTGTTTGCACTTTTGTTTGCTACTTTATTCATGGTCAGTGGAGGTAGATGAACTACATCAATAATATTTATATTCTTGAGAGGGCTACGATAGCTTAGTGCCCGTCGAGCATTCAAAGTGTTTTGCGTTTGATTTTCGTTGGCAGCCACTTGTATGCTGGGTGGTGGCATGTTCTCCATATTCGAATCATTTGAAGAGAATGATGATAGCGATTTTGATTTAGATTTATTTTTTACTGGCGTCGAAGGAATGTGATCTGATGAGAAGGACGGTAAGTTATCTGAGTTGCGGCTGAAGTAGAAAGCTTTAGGAAGACTATCATCGTCCACTCGCCAGGGCGATGAGCTTCCAAGAATTGGAGAAAACTGTGATGTGTTTGCGGGCGCTAAGAAAGTTATATTGGGAGTGGATTGGCCGACAATTTTTTGAACCATTGCAAGCAATTCTCCTTTGTTTGGAATTGGTTTTCTTTGTGGTGTTTGATGGCTTTTGCTTGCCTGCTTGATCATGGCTGATCGGGCCAACTCACTGAAACCGCCTTGATCACCTCTGGGTTCGTCGTCGAAAAACCCATCATCTTCGTATTGCGGTTGATCATTGAATGTTACAACATTTGTCTCCTTTAATGGATGTCGTTTGGTAAGAGGTTTCGGCTGAACATTGCTTTCGATTTGGCTGGTTATTTTCTTTGTAAGTTTTCTTCGTTTTTGTTGTGGCAATACCATCTTTCCTGTTCCTTTCTTAAGCTTGGCAACAGTCACTTTTCCGGTTTTAATCATTTTTTGAATAACATCTGCTATTGGATCCACGTCATCGGATGATGATTGTGAGAGAAATTCATAGACGCTGTCTTGTTTTCTTTTTCTTCCACTTTTCCTTGTGGTTTTTGGCTCTTTTAGGGGTTTCGGATCGACAATTGATTTTTCTTGACGAGAATGAAAGAATTTCTTAGTAGTGGTCGAATTCGCTGTACTGAAATTGGTTGGAATGTTTTCCACATCGTCATTGTTATTGGAGGAAGATAGAATTTGTTCAATCTCGGAATTGTTCAAGAGATTCTGAGACCGTGATGAAGGAGAAACAGGATTTTCTGTCACTGAAAAAGAATTAAAAGAACTTTATTAGATATGTTAGATGTGAAAATGCACAGAACAACATGCAATACAACATACGATTAACTTTAGCTCCTTGCAATACTGATATGTTGAGTGTCTTTTAGCTCACAGCAATGAGAAAAAAAATGTTGTCGTACAGAAAGACTCCGTAAGTAAATCTGAAGTACATATTAGGCTGTGAACGAACATCTACAGACAATACGGATCAAACCTAAAACCGCCAACATATCCCTATCTAATGTAGAGAAAAGAGAAAGGAATTCTCCATGGCTCCGAGAATGATCATGACAAGGTCTCTTATTCCTGCGTAGGATAGTATATGATAGTATGATGCGCACCGTAGTAGGGGCCCTGTATTCTCAACAAATGCCTAACCGAACGGACACCATAGTGTGGTTAATGCAAGGGACGTCTCCAGTATTATGGAGATTTGAAGTTTACAATCGGCTACATTGCTGTTGCTGCCGGATATTCGTGCCAAAAAAACAATACTGCCACAAAGTAAGACCCAATAACCCAGAATCATAGGTGACTAATAGAAATGTTGCTGTTCAACGAGATTTATTACAACTACTCGCATTGCAAGTGGAATTATTACACCTACCGGCTTAAGCAACGATGCCAAGAGATTATCATAAACACTTCAAAATATTTACTAGTTTTCGATTGACCACTTTAGCGCTAGACCTTGTCAACGCAGTAAAAATAAATGTGTACAACGCGGACCTGTGAAATAAGAACGACAGCTCCGCAAGACTGTGAACAACACTGACGGAAGCGAGATAGGAAAAAAACGATAAGTGACATCGAGAAGCGCTTGATTGAAGATACTCTGGAATCAATGTGCGGATTTTCTTGCGTTTATTTAATATACGTAATGAACATTATTCAATGATGTATTGGCCGTTTTGTTCGATATGATCTTTGACTTTATAATACCGCGTTCATAAAACTTCCTAATTTGCTCTGCATGAAACTTGTCAAAGTGATGTTTGATGAGGTCTTCGGGAGCATACGTTCTACCATTCAAGGAGTGAAATAAGTGGAAGTCTGATCGTTTAAGGTCTGGGTTATACGGTGGATGTGGCAACACATCCCAACCAAACTGCAACAATTTTTGCCGAGTGACCAAACTTGTAGACCGCACACGGTTTTTGTCGTAGGGAAACACCACACCCTTACGGCTGATCAGTTCGAAATGTCTCTGTGCAATTGCATCACTGAATTTTTGTAGCCGATCACAATAGACATCGGAGTTAATCGTTTTGTTCTTTGGAAGCAGCTTATAGAAGACTGTGCCGTTCCAATCCCACCAGATTGGCAGCATCATCTTTTTTTGGCGGCTGATATTGTTGTAGACAAACCATTTTTCGTCGCCCGTGATCATACGCTTCGAAAATGGATCGTTTTCTTCGCGTTTGGTGAGTTGATGGTAGGTGTTTATGCGCTTCATCAGATGAATTTTTCTTTCAACTTATGCGGTGTTCAAATATCGAGCCCCTTTACGAAGCCCAGCAATTTCAAATGGCTCTGAACGCTTTCACTTTTAGGGAGGTAACAAGCTCCTGAACCGTTCAATGCTTATTTGCTTGCACTAATGCTTTGATTTTATCGTCGTCAATATCGGAAAGCCTATCGAAGTGATAAGCGTCTTCAACTAAAAAGTCACCATCAAGGAATCGGGCGTACCAATTCTGGCACTGGCGTTTTTCGATGACATTTCTGCCAAATAACTTTATGCAACTTTACCCTTGTCTCACTTTCTTTCTTCCCTTTTTTTAAGTAATAAAGCAAAATATGGCGAACCGAAATTGCGAGCACAAAACTCGCTAATTGTCAACAAAAAAACGCGCGCAAACATTTGATTTGACATACACGGTCTTTCAATAGGGACTGCCGAACTTTGACCGTTTCTAGCAGACATATTGTTGAAGCTACATCTGTCAAATTGGGTGTTGTTTATTCAGTCTGTTTTGCCAAATCACCATGGACGGACATAGCGTTCATCAACACCTGCAAATGATAAAATGGTTTTATCAAAATGGGTGTTCTGTTCGGACAACATTCCGCGTGCTTTGCTCATTTTACGGTCGCCTTAATCGTCCTACCGGGAGGACTATTCACAGTGTGGTGAATAAATTTGAGTCCACTGGTTCAGTAAACGGTAAACCAACACCCGTACGTCGACGAACCGCAAGATCTGCCGAAAACATCGCCGCTGTTCTTGAGAGTGTGCAGGAGAGTTCGAGGCAGTCGATTTCGCGTCGCTCACAAGAACTCGCCTTTTCGCAGACCTTGTGGAATTCATCAATGACGAATTCATCAAAAAATCACCTTCAGCGATGAGGCTCATTTCTGGATGAATGGGTACGTCAACAAACAAAATTGTCGAATTTGGGACAATACCAATCCACGTGAGATCTAAGAGCGCCTAATGCATCGCGAAAAAGTCACTGTTTGGTGTGGATTTTGCGCTGGCTTTTGGCCTAAATTGGATGTTATGGACACCACCGACAAGTGGTTTCAACAGGATAGTTCTATGTGCCACACAGCTAACGCCACATTGCAAATTCTGTACGAGCGATTCGAGGCCATGGTCATGATGTGATGTGAACTGGCCATCGAGATCGTTCGATTTGACACCGTTAGATTTTTTCTTGTGGGGTTTTCTGAAGTCGCAGGTCAAGGCGAATAAACCACAATCCACAGCGGTCCTCAAAGCCAACATAGCCTAGGAAATCGGTCAAATTCAGCCTGATTTATGCGCCAGAGTCATGGAAAATTGGAAAGTTAAAATGCGCGCCAGCCAGAGAACCCGCGGCGGACATTTGGACGATGTTATATTCCATACATAATGGTATCAATAGGCCTTTCAAATGAATTAAAAATTTCGATGACATCTCACACACACTTTGTTTTATTTAAATTTAAAGATAGGAAGCGCTTAATGAAACACCCTTTACTAGGTGACGCAAAAGTCATCATCATATTGGAAGGTGCTATAATTTTTGCGAAAAGCGGCAAATGTCAATTCTGTTGTGATGTTGGCGCGGCGTGAATTTCGGCGCAGATTTCCCGGTCGTCCCACACCAACTCCGCGAACACAACAACGTTTAGCCGCTCGTCTAGAAGAGTATGGGACAACGCGAGATGCTGCCAGATGCTGGCCGGCCCCGGAGCAGCCGTTCTGCTGAGAATATCGCAGCTGTGGTTGAGGATATCGCAGAGGACATCAGAGTATCAACCAGACGACGTTCCACACAATTGGGCATCAATCGGCGATCTTTACAGAGAATTTTGGTGAAAGACTGTAAGGTTTTAACCGCGCCAGACTTCTTTTTGTAAGTTTTCTTGAAGTCATGAGTCTATGTCAACAAGCCTCGAACTCTTGAAGCCCTCAAAGAGAATATCCGCCAAGAACGCGAGGAACTATCGCTGGAAGTTCTAGCAAGAGTGATGGAAAATGCCACAAATCAGGCCCGAATGGTCATCAATTCTGAAGGCGGTCACTTAGGCGATACCATTTTCTCGACTTAACGGAAAAAAATGCAAGACATCAAATAAACATAATTCAAAAGCAGAACAGCGTCCTTCATTCATAAAAAAAAAGTACAACTAAAGAACATCGGGTAACAACTTTTGTGCCACCTTGTATATGTCACGCTCAGATACAAATCTATTGCAAAGACAAACGCATTGACTTTTTGAATAACCCAATAGAAGATGAAAACGTCACGAAAACGGAACAAATTAGGCGCAGAGGACAAGGCCATTTAGTTAAGTGAAGGAAATGTAAAAAAAAAAAATTAAAATAAAATCAACGAAGTAAACTATTTACATAGATGTGGTGATAATCAAAAATTCCATTGAGGCCCTCCAGGTTGCCGGCATAGATAGCAAGTGTAAATGCCACTAAAACATTTCTAAGGTTTCGTCAAATGAATAGGATCCCGACATTGTTTTCCAGCTTCTCACGAAGGAAATCACTTAAAATAAGCCACAAACTTATGGATAAGGAGATTCAAAAACGCTCTGTACATCAGACGCTAAACATGGCTCTATCCGCGAAATTTAAGATTTCAATCCTGACCTTACCTTCTCGATCAAGAAGGAAAACAAAAAAATGGCCAACTTGGTTAAGATCAAGCTCGCACGAAAACAATAAGTTATCTGATCAAAGACCCAATTTGGACAGAAGTGCGTTTTGTCACCATTATACCATGAACTGATGACAAGAAGAGAAGCTAGTGATAAGGAGCGTGTGCGTCACGTAATAACAAAGCGGAAAGAATAAATTTTCATGATGGCATTGTCGTTCCAAAGTCCTGTTAAGAAAAGAGGATGGGTTCTGAGAAATAATAGTACAACTGGCCGCTTTTCAGTATGGTAAATCCGACCCGCACTAAACACTCGAATCTGCACAAATGCACGTGAGTGATCTTCAGTACATAAGCTTGTATCAGACAAGGCCTAGTAGAAGTAGCATCTTCCGATAGATGTTGGTTCGCCAAATAATGAGATAGAAGACTGTACAGTCGAACATCTTGTAGCTGTTAAGAAGGCCTACTCCACGCCTCCTCGCGGCGTCATCTGGGAATTTCTTCGGGAATTGCGAAGTGCAGGGGACAAATGGCGAGCTTTCTGCACCATAAAGCAGGATTAGTCCCGGTTGGTCTGTGGCCCAGGAAGCCGGAACCGTAAAAAAATGTATTACTCCGAAACGCCACATCAAGAATTTTGGCTATCGACTCAGGAGACAAAGATCTTCAGAATGCCAGATATAATATGGGCATATTGACAACATGGACGCTGGGGAATTCCACTCGCCCACACAACCACTGTCTTGCTCTAATCTAGGAAACCATCCGGAAGTACTCGAGAGCCACAATACCAACAGCGAAAAGCAGCCTCAAACCGTACAGTGATCAGATATTGACGGCCAGATTTCAAATTAGGGTAAGAAAAATTACCATCATCCAGTGCTATGCGCCGACGGAAACAGCGACTGATGACAAAAAGAGCAATTTTGGCAGTCACCTTGGCGCCGCCCTCAACGTAATGCCTAAGGGGGACATTGTAATCATAATGGAAGATTTCAACGCTAAGGTAGGCAAAGACAACACAGTGCTCGAACACCCGATGCCAGCTCACAGCTTCGGAGACTATGGGGGAATGGTTTGTAGATTTCTGCAATACCAATCGGCTAGTCCACTAGGACCACTCTGTTCGAGCACAAGGTCTGCTACAAGATTATCTTGCCTGTCAGATGTCAAACCAAATCGACTATTTTGTGATAAGTCGACGCTTAAGAAATTGTGTCCTAGATGTCCGAAACACACGTAGAGCAGATATCGGGATGTATACTATACGTCTTCGTACTGCATTCGTCAACAGCAACCGCTTAATTTTGCTTCGAGTTACTGAAGGCAGAACCGTCTACAGCATCATAAAAGAACTTACTGGTGGTCGGAGTCCTAAAAAAAAAAAACATCCAGTGAAAAGTTTAGACGGCAGTCTGTTGGTTTCGGATGAGGATCAGCTCAGAACTGAGAACGTCATAGTCCCAAATTCCAACGAGGTTGCCGCAGCAACAAATTTCCGAATTCGAACCGGACCTTTCAGCAATAAAGAGATAGTAGCCGCTATCAGATCCCTCAAAAGAAGTAAAGTGGTAGGCATTGATAGTATCCGTGCCGAGCGGGATGATCATCAAACTTCCAACGAAGGTCAATTTGATAGAATGTGGAAACTGGAGAGGAATATGCGTTGTCCCAGCCGCAACCAAGATAATAGCTAAGATAGTTCTAGAGCGGATAAGAGAGCATCTCGTTTCAGCACTCGGGACTTCGGGGTGGATACTCTTGCATAGCGGATACAGGTGCTTGAGATCGCCTGGATTACGCTGATGATGTTTACCTCCTTACACATAAAATAATGGATCTCAACCAAATGCCACAAAATGTGCAAGGTGGGGCAAACAAAGTAGGGCTTAATATAAATCAGGGAAAAACAAAGGCTCTGAACATTTTCAACTCCGACGCTCAATTCAAGATTGTCGAACCACAGGTCGAGAGTCGAAAATTTTCTATACTTAGGTGGTGGCACCGAACTCGATGTAAGCAGCAGGATCGGGTAAGCTAAAGCTGCGTATATAATGCTATCAAAAATCTGGAAAAGCAATGTTCTAAGCACAAAAACCAAGCTGAGACTGTTCAGGTCCAATGTAGAATCAATCATTGTCACTCGAAGACTGTAAACTTTCGTGAATAGATTTGGCCGAAATGCATCTCCAATGAACAGCTTTATCTGAGAACGCCCCAAGAAATTATAGACATCACCATAGGGAGGAGGAAATGGCAATGGATTGCTCACTACTTGGGGCATGAAAACGGCCCTATTGCGAAATATGCCATGCAGTGGAACTACTCACCCAGAACGGGGTGAGCTAAGTAAACATGGCGAAGAGCAGTCGAAGAGGAATCGAGACTACTGGCAAAGAGATGCAGTGGGTTGAAACGCATTGCAGAAATTCTAACAAGATGGAGCGCAGGCGTTGTTGCCCCCCTATGACCCCTCAAGAGGTGACAGGATTAAGTATGTAATTATATGCACTCTTCTTCGAACATTGGCTGTAACTTGAGCTTCTAACGCGTTTAGAACATCAGGTTCTTCGTCAGTCAGATTCTGAAGTCTTCAACCAACATAATAAAGAAACCCTCCGCCGAATTAGGAGGTAACGCAGTATTTGCTCGATCTTTCGACTTCGATGACTGGAATTGGGTTAGAACGATAGAGGAGTAGCGAAGAGGTTCGGGCTGTGCTGTTTCACGGGAAACTAAAACGGTCGAAAGGGTTCCAAAAAGGCACAGTCTGAAGACGTGAAGCAAACGCACATCGCATAGATGCGGCAAGGACGCCACTTGCCAATGTAATCCAGACCACACTCTTCCAGCGGATGGAGAAAAGAAATACAGGGTGACCAGATAGCAATGATAGTTTTTCCAATTGTTATATTTCAGCAGCTGTCAAAGTCACCAATGACATCCAACAGTCAAAATATTCAGTAAGGTTTGCCATTTCATCATGCATCGTTTTATGTTACGCTTACCGAACGTGCGGAAATTATTAAAAAAATCTTATCGAACAACGGGCTCAGAGGTAAATACGCAACGTGAAATTCGTCGTGAGATCGGTCGTCATCAGACCCAGAAAAGTCGATTCGCCGCCAATCAGCTGAATTGGGCATCGCAAGAGTCGACCCGGTTTATTTTGCGGTTGAATTTGTCCCTCCGTATGGGATTGTGCTGACGCATGAATTAAAGCTGGACAACCATAGACAACGCGGTGAGTTCACAAATTGGGCGCCGGAAATGTTGGCCGGATATCCGGATTTTGGCCAAAAAATTATCTTCTCGGACAAGCTCAGCGGCGATATTAACAAGCAAAATTGCCATTATTGGAGCGAACACTATCCACAAGTGTTCGGCAAGTATCGGTCTATGGCATGGCGGCATCATCGGACCTCATTTCTTTCGAAATGAGCAAGGAGACACAGTTACCGTCTCAGGTATAGAGCGATGTTAGACCACTTTCTGTCGTCAGAGCTCGACAACGTCGATATATCCGAGCTGTGGTTCCAACAAGACGGCGCTACATGCCATAAAAGCGACGCAATGCTCGAAGTTGTGAGGGAGAAATTTGACGACTGGGCATCTCACGACGAGCGTTCATCAATTGGCCGCCGCGATCATTTTCTCCTGACACCACTTGATTATTTTCTCTAAGGCTACGTCAAGTCCTTAGTCTACGCTAACAAGCCAACCACTTTGGACGAGCTCGAGACCAACATTTGACATGCTATTGCCGAAATAACGCCGCACATATTGGACTGAGTCATCAAAAATTAAACCGACCGCGTGAAGCACTACCAACGAAACCGAGGCGGCCATTTGAATGATGTGTTATTACATACATAATGACATGATGCGAGGGTAAAAGTAATCTGCTAAATGGCCCTTGCGCTGGGATTTGGATGTCCCGTGTGATTCATTTGGGCGCAAAGTCGGTATGTTTAATATTTAAACCATGACTGGCTTACATAGTTTATGTGTAGTAAGCTTTTAAGTTAAAAAGAGATTTGCACATAACACTCCTACAAAATAAGGGCTTTTCTGAACGCATGTGGCAAACTGAATTCACTGAGTCAAGTTTGTTCCCAGGTCACACTGGAATCACAAGAAATGAGGGCACCAGTGAACTTGCTATGTGAAATCCAGAGGAGAGTATCTCAGAACACGAAATTCCGCCAGCATGTCGGAAAACCAAACTGCTGTCCTGCTGTCCCTCAGTGGGAAAGACTGTAGACTGCTTATTGGTGTCGCAACTGCGCTTTTACTAAGCACCTAAGTGTGCTATGTATAAGTAGCACATCCTGCGACCTCTACTGTGATAGTGATGATGAAAACGGCGTGCTTTGCCTTTGTGGGTGTCCGGCCTACGATCGCATCAAGCTGCAGGCACTCGGCGCTGATGTGGTGAGTGTGGATGCTGTACATACTTAATCACTGAAGCATTTACTTATCCTTCAACAAACTGAGAAAGGAACATAGGATAACAATGGGCTTGTCCTTTGTCTGCGTGCTCTGTTCCCACACGAAAAGAGAAAAATAGGGGGATTCGACGACGATTGGCTATAGAAAATATACTTTCGCTGAACAGAATGTAGCCTACCAAACAAACGCTGCGTTCTATCTAACGAAAGTGTCTCTGTTCAGTGACAATCGTATTGGACTGAAGCGTATTTCCAACGTCATAGCCGTTCAACAGGCAAAGCGAGACAGATACGCGAGTACAATCACCAGAAAGTTTCTTAGAATAACTAGAGACAAAAAAAACTTTTCAACTTACCGGTTTCGTTCGACTGATTTTGTCTTTCTCGGGGACTGTCCACAACCTTGCTCTCATCCGGTGGCGGCTTTATATTTTTCCTACCGTTCTCTCCAGTCCTATTCAACGCTGATTGTTCGGCTTGTGAGCGCCTTTGTGGTACATCTTTTTCCGGAGAACTGATCTTCAAGCAAGATACAGATTCCACTGTTTTATTCAAGAGATCTTTCCACGTTGGAGCGCGTTTGGAACGATTCTTCTCGGCCTCATTATCGTTTTCAAATTCCGCTGAACTAGAGTAACCATCTTCTTCATCGACATTAATTCTAGACGTACGTAGAGGTTTTCCGGAACAGACACTGTCCTCGCAGCAGGTAATCTCAATAAGTGGCGATAACCGGCGCTTTCCCGCTCTCAAGGGAGTGTACTTTTGAAATGCATTTACCATCGTGTCCTCTGTGAATTTAGATGGCGTTTGCTCAAAAGACGAACTAGACCAATCGGCCTGGAGGCGCTTAACCATTGAGTTATCTCCTGTTTTGTTGAGACGAGTGGAAATTGAATTAGCAGTTTTATTAGCAGCTAGCATTTCCCTTATAGACGGCGAACGAGGGACTCGGACTCGCAGATTATTGCCTTTTTCTTTGCTTCCATTTGTCTCTACTTTACGCATTCCGACAGATCTTCTACGGCGATGGGTTATTGTCGACAAAAATGGATCCTGATTACTGTCCTTTGAGAGCATATTCTTTATTGTAGGTGAACGGGGTACTAGAACGCGAACACTGCTATTTCTTCTGTCCGCATAGCACATTTCTGAACTTTGACTTGATGAAATGCTTCTGGGACGGTTCTCATTTGAAACTTTAACTCTCTTCGGGTCTGGAAAGCTTTTAGCAGTTTTGTTGGATTCGGTCCGAGTTCGTTTGGCGTTCTCCTTTGATACATTTGACTGCTTTCCGTTCTTCTTTGTTTCAGTTGTAGATAATTTCTTATTTTTGGCAATCTCTCGAGCCCTATTTGTGTTCCGATTACCAATATCCGCTAAAATGGGACTTGGAAGGGTCTTTACTGCGAAGCTCCCGAAGAACTGGGCAAACTTAAGATTTGGTTTCGCCACTCTTCCACTGCGCGAAACATGTTTAGGTCGTCCAGTCATTGGTGTCGAAGTACACTTCGACATATTACCCGAAGGAAAGGGCATAGCTGCTGAGATTTTACTTGAGGATTTCTCCGCCTTGCGCGGTCCTAACCGACCTTCGGTTGCTTTTTCTTGGATTTTCCTGGTAAAAGGTGTTACTGGAGCTAGTTCACTATTTTTTACTTTAGTTACCCTCCCATTCAACACTTTATTCCTTACTTTAGTCTCCTTTGGGCTATCTTTCTTCTTTTTGGTCATGCTTTGGATATTTTTTATTTATTTTCTTCGTAGGAGGAACGATTTCCCGCTCAAATTGGATCTTGTTTTTGTTTTTATGAATATCAATAAAAAATATAGGGAATTTGTAAAATTTTTTACCACATGCAAACTCACAAATAGTAGATAAATAGATTTTGCGAGTTTTTTACAATTAACACACTGAATTTTTCAAATAATTTCCAAATAAAACACGCAGTCTCTGCGTAGTAGGAGTACCATGACACTTTTTCCTTTTCAAAATGGTATGCGTTGGTATGCGTCGCTGGACGCCATCTTTATTACATGTTGTGAAATACTTTCGTTAAGTAAATTCGAACTTAAAGGAGGGACTACACTATTTAAAGTTCATTAAACACAGAAATTGATTTTGCTCAACCGAAATAACATTACAAATTAAACTGATTACGAACTAGCAAACGACAAAAGGAGGACAATCACGTTTGTGCAGTATCGCGAACGAGAACTTCACGGTAGATGTAAAACCTATTCGAGGATTTAATAGTTCTAAAGCAATTTCAAATGCTGAACAATTTTCTTCTGCACAGATTTTGGGCAGAGTACGTTTTCCTCTTGACCTCATCCCATATACTATCAAGTCATTCTCTTAATGCCTACTGCCTTTCTAGATTACAAAACGCCAACATAAAACAATTCATCCACTGCAAGGGACGTTTCTTAGTAAGTTCAGATGTCATTGTAAGCAGTTGGCATAGAACTTACCTCTCCACCGATTTCCGCTATCGGATCGGTCTAATAGTAAGCTCTTTGTATTTGGATTGGCTATTACTAGTAAGTAATCTTACTCAAATTCAATTGTTCCTTCATGTAGCGGAGAATTAAGCTCTGATTTTTGTAATACTTCAGCTTGGAAAACTTTTAAATCGGCTCGGAGAGGAACAGCTAACAGAAAAATGACTCATCTAAGACTGCAAACATGGGTTAAGTTTGTACTCACTCCAAGAATCTTGAATTTAAATGATTTCCATTCGTGGTATTCAACTATTCTACATGTCCTAGCTAATTTAAGTGACTAATGAGACCTTTTAGTGAACAAGGTCGATGTCGTTCTTATATCTCCTCCTTCAAAGTCCGTCAACGCCGGAATTCACCCGGATAATATTGCGTTCAAAAAGACCAATGATATCTTCATCTACAATTGAAGCATTCCGCTCTGTAACCGGTAATTTTATCGGAGCTCCAAATGTGCGAAGATGTAAAGAGCTTGAGAGCCAGGATGTGCACTAGAGGTCAAGGGAATCATTTGGCTGATGTTGTTCTTTATTTTTAATAGCAAACCTTCTTCTTTCTATTGAGACAAAACACTTTGTGGTTATATGGCAGTTCTTGGATGCTCGGCTGACCGTGGTTTGTTCCAGGTCCAAACATCCGAACATCATTGTTTTTTTTTTTTGTTTGGCAGGGTTGTCAGCGTATTCCAGACTTTTTGTTGTCTCGTTACATTACCCCACCCGGAATGGCAGTCTCCTACTTTATGCAGGATATTTGGGAGATATGAGAGCTCCTGTTAACTCTTTAAGAGTTCATCTGGCTTTAAATCTACTTGAATCCTTTAATTCTTCGGTTACAGAATCGTCTTGGGGTACAACATCTATTATATAGCTCAAAATCGCGCTTATAAGTCAAGGCCGGACAAAGGAGACCAGTATCCTGTGGTCGTTACTTACTTACTTAGATGGCGCCGCAGTCCGGGCCAGGATTGCCTTACCAGCTGCCTCTAGTTCCGCACACGGAGTTGGCTAAGGTGCCCTTCCAATTATGTGCGCCACCTAAGATGAGATTATACTCTACTGCGTAGTCCCTATGGGTTGAGGTCGAGTTATCTGAGCTTTTTTCACGAGGTCGGCATCGCTATTACAGCCTGTACTGATGTAAACGTGACCGGAAATTACCCGTAGAACTTCTCCCTCAAAGCGCCCGAGATTATTTTCATCCACTTTCGTCAGCGACCTGGGAAGTTCAGGGTCCAGTACAAAGTCTGTTTGGGTGGTCTTTGCTACTCAATTGCCTTCCAAAGAAGCAGCGATCAGCAAGAGTGATTTTACGCAAGATTTCCGCCCAGGTGTCGTGAGCGGAGAAAAATGTTGTGCCTTACATCGTCAAAGTTGAAGCTGCGTATAATGATGTTTTGTCCGAGGCATCGATGTATGTGTACGTCTTTGTTGACTGCATATACATACTTTGTTTTCCTTCGTGAACCGCTGTACCCATTTTTGCTGCTTCGGTAGCCCGTGTGGTACGTTCGGAGTCGACTTGTGAGATTCGCACAATTCTTTCAGGAAGGACCTTGAGAAAATCACATGACACATCGCCCTGTTTAAATACTTTCCTGACGTTAAAGGTTTCGGTTTTGTCATTACCAACTTTGACGGAGCAGCGTGCACTCTCCATCGTCGCCTTGCAAAATCAAATGACCCTGGCAAGGATGCCGAAACTAGACATGGCTCAATGCAGTACGTCTCTGTAGATGCTCATTAGGTGATGTGTACCGATTTGGAATTTCTGAATTTTTTCCAAGATCTGTCGTTATCTTAAAATTTGATCTATGGCGATCTTTCATGTTCGAAAACTGTACTGATAGGGGCCCATCAGACTGGCAATGTTGAGGAAACCTGAGGTCTTTAGGAATGCTGAGGTTTCATTCGTTTGCCCAGATTTTGGAGGTAGGTTGATGTATGCTCTGTATCCAATCATCACGTTCTGCTCTAAACAGGCCGGGAGTAAGCCATCGGTTCCAGCGGCTTTGTTAGTATCAGGTTTCCTCACAACGGATCTCTGGATTTGGCCTGTTACGGATATCCGTACCCGTATCCGTATCTCGGCTTTAAC
Organism: Volucella zonaria; assembly: GCA_963966105.1. Lineage (NCBI taxonomy): Eukaryota > Metazoa > Arthropoda > Insecta > Diptera > Syrphidae > Volucella > Volucella zonaria. Next base: position 284,440,295 of record OZ014530.1, on the reverse strand, counting down.
AGTATAATGATCCGGGTCGATGTTAGGTGCTTGGAAAGTTCGAACACCCAAAACACTAGAGGACTGCTTTGCGTCGATCGTAATGTGATCGATTTGGTTGATAGTTTGTTGTTGGATATCGTGAAGTGGAAACCATGATGTCGTAGAATCTTTACTTTCCGATAGTTTTACCAAAGATGCCATCCTTGGCTATTTTGGTATTAAAATCGCGAATGGCAGGTTTTATCGAGAAGTTCATAGAAGCAACTTTGGTAAAGTCGTTCTTTGCCTCTGTAAGGGTGTGGACGTTTATGGGGCTTACGTTGGCAAACTAAGCCTTTGTGCGAATCGACGTCGGGCGTTCGCTTACAAGCTCTGGACTTGTTCCCTAAGTCTTCCTCTTACGGCGAATCCACATCCGAATAAACGCTGCGACTGTTATCCTCTTCGGGCCGCTCGTCTCTAACATCCCTGGTAGATATCATAGTTTTTCATCCTCTTTTTGTCCGTTCCATCCCACCGCTCGGCACTTCTGACCGTTATGTCTGTTTTGTAGCAGTCGAGGATCTCCGCTAGTTACTCGTCCCGTGGGAGATTTGTGGGTGGCCGTGGCTCAAGTGGTAGTGTGTTGGCTTCCCAATCGGACGGTTCGGGGTCCAATACCAGCCGTGACCGAAAGACTTAAATCTTGTGAGATGAATGGTTGCCTAAATATAACATCAAGTCCAATTTACACTAGTAATTTAGTCTCCCCATTAAATGTTGGATGCCACCCATGGAGCGAAATAACCACTGAGCCCAAAAATCTTTCTCTCTCTCTCTATCCAATTTTCCGAAAAACTTAACACGTGCTCCGGCATTTTAAGAGTAGTAATACCCTCTTGAGTGTTAAGTTCTTTAAAAAAAAAAAAAAAAAAAGGTTTGTTGAGAGGCCGAAGATTCCACGCGCAGATCATTGTCCTTACTCTTTTAGCTGGTTCTTAACATTTTTACAAAACTCAAACAGGCCGATCATGTTTAAAAATATAAGAATTCAAGTTAAAACTTAATTTCATTGATTACCGTGAATGAGTCTAGCTATTTCTCTTTGAATGCATCCGATTCATAAATTCGCTTTTATAGAGCGCTTTCCTTGCGAACGCGTACATTTCTATTCAATTTGAAGTTTTTAACTTTCAAAAAAAGGACCAAACTCTATCTTTTGTAAATAAGAAAACAAGTACGTAAACGGCTTGATATTTCTCCTAATCAAAATATGGAAGAAAACACTGAAGATCTTAATTCGCTTTGCTACGAAGATGACTTAGATGGTGCTGCTGATTGTTCACATATGAGTGGTAAGAAGAGAATCAGAACTCTGAAAATCTGAGTCCAGAAACCTGATCAATTTTACAAATTTCTTTAGAATTCCTTCCAGTAGCTGAAGAGGAATCAAAGTGGACACCAACCACCATTAATTACCTGCTGGATGAGTGTCTAACAAAGAAACGCGACCTGCACAATCCACGACATCGTCGCAGTAAGTTTTTCCGCGAAATAAGCGATCGATTAATTGCACGTGGATTCTTCTTCCAATCGAAGACGCTGGAAAGGAAGTTTCACAATCTAAGGAAGCACTTTGTCCTCATTTGCCATAATAGGGAGAATGGGATCACATCTCCAGACAAGCCGATTACATGGCCATATTTTCAGAAAATGATGGGAATCTTTGCAGAAGAACTAGAGATTGATGATGCACCTACAATGGCTTCGCTGTACCCAGATCCACCGTTGCCAAAGAAGAGGGCAATGTTACAACTCCAAGAAGAAGTGGAATTGAATGGTGAAGTCCATCTTGAAACCGAAAATGAGTACGAAGATGATTCGAACGATGGTAAGTCTCGGCGTTTTTTTTTTAATTTGTTTTACGTGACACTCGTTTCAGGGGAAGAAGAATCACGTTGGAAGCATGAGACTGTGCTGGCCTTTCTACGGGAATGCTGTAGAAAAAAGACCGAACTATGGGACCCTAATGTGCGACGTCGCAAGATATTCATTGACATACGACACCGACTGAAGGCGAAAGGATACAACTTTTTCCAAGAATCTCTCGACAGAAAACTGCGCAACATGAAAAAGCATTTTCAAGTCATCGTTGAGAGTGCGCGGGAGACGGGGAAAGATGGTATTAAGCGACGACGACACATCACATGGCCCTACTTCAATTATTTGAAAGAACTTTACGGCATTGAGATGGAAAGGGAAATCAAACGAAAGAAGGGAGTCTGGAGGAAACGATTGGACTCAACCAGCGAACCCTCCTCGACGTATTATCCGATAGCACCAAAAGAAGGCAAACATGCAGACGAGGGGCCCATTGCCTTCCAAATGTCGAACAATATGAATTTCCCTCATAAAAGGGAACCTCTGTCCGATGTGGACGAAGAAGACGAGATCTATGACGAGCGCCCACCGCGAAAGTTACGCAAAATCGAGCGCGACGAATCGGCTTCAGATTATTCCGTAGAGATAGCGCGCAATGCAAAAGCTCGTAAGAAAATTTCAAGGAAAAAAGTTGTATCACTTCAAATTAAGGAAGTCATGCCGGATGAAGTGCATAAATCCACCACCTACATCGGGGGCAGACTTCAGTTTTCCCTGGACATACTGGCTCTCGAGAAACGGCGTACTATTGTGGCCGAGGAGATGCACAAAGAGCTTATCGCCTCGAATGATATTTGGCAAAAACGTCTCGAGCTAAAGCGCAGTAAATTAGCTTACCTAGCCGCACGAGCGAAGCGAAAAAAGAACGGTTTCATGTCGAAGAAGTAAAGACCCACTCGTGTGATATCCTAGATTGTGTATTTCTTATCAAATAAATTCAAACAACGAGAGCAGGTAGTTTCTCTTCTGCAGGCCGTCTGTGTCTTCATCTGAAACGGACGGCTCTTCGTCGTCATAATTGAGGAACAGATCGATGTCTTCTTGGACGATTTCCTCTTCGTCATCGTCTACGTCCGTGGTCAAAATGTGATTGTGAAGGATAATGCAGGAACAAACCATTTTATTTGCGAGTTCCGGTTTGGATGTGTCAAGGTAGGTAAGCCTACGAAAGCGGGCGATAAGCAGCCTTAATGCCTGTACTACGGTATTGTTCGCTTTGTATAGGCATTCATTGAAGAGCATCTGCGTGTCGGTGAGTGTGCCTTCATCTGTAAAGGGTATCACCAAGTTCTTCATCGGCGGGTAGTACGAATTCCCCACGATGTGATAGTCCTCGGGAATTAGATTTTGGATTTCTTTGTACAGCGGACTCCTGCGGAAAACTCTCTCCGTGTACAGACACCCCGGCGCACCGACGTAGACGTCCGTGAATATTTTCTGGTGATCGCAAACAGCTTTACAAAAATGAAAAATAAATCATTTAGCCGAGAAGTACTTTGAAATAAACTTCCTCACCTTGTAGAACGATTGAATGTGTATTATTTCGATTGCAGTAAATGGAGCAGTGTGCTGGCTTCTTGATAAGTATGTGACAGCTCTCAATAGCGCCGATAATTCCGGGTACGTATCCACCAGTCCGCGGTTTGAAGCCCTAAACCTCAAACATCTTGTAACATTGTTTGGTTTGAAAGATTTTATTGCACCTACCTGTTCAATGTGCGAGAAGATCGTTTCAGATGGCCAGTGGACGTAGCTCTTGAACATCAAGCACAAACCATCGATAATCTCACAAAAGTATTGGTAAGCAGCGCCTTTTGCGAAACCAAATCTTTGGCCCACGGCACAGAAACTCTCCCGTGTGCTCAACATCCAAATGGCGAAGAGGAACTTCTTCTCCATATTGTAAATCTTGACTTTGTTTCCAAGATTATCGATCATTCGCGCAAAACAGCTGCGGCTCATGCGAAAGTAGAAACGAAATTCACTTGGCGTGTATACTGGGATGATTTCCTCATAAAAAGCATTGTCCTTTGGGATGAATTGGCGCCTGAGGCCTTTGGAGTTGGTTTTGTCTGGGCTTTCGACGTTGATTGGTTGGTCTTGTTCAGAATAGGATATCTCGTGTTGGTTCTCGATTTGACTTACCAGGAGTTGGACAATGTCATCTGGGAAATAAAGTTCTGTTTAGTTAAGTAGTGGATGGAGATGGTTCGCGTATCATACCGGGATCAGGCACAGTGCTCATTTTTTTTTTTGGGAAATTCAAAGTGAAACTATTTTTTGAAGACGAGCAAAGCGAAATCGATGGTAAACATCGGGTTAAACCAAACAAAAGCGATTGCCTGTCAATTTCGAGGTAAGTCATAGAGAGCGTTCAAACTGGGTGGAAGTGATAGAGGGTGTAAATTCTAACACCCCGGTTTCATTGCAACTTTTTATTATAATTTCTCTGAATGTCGTCTGATATACTCGAGAGGATGTGAATGATGTGGGATCAGAGCTTTTTTTATTTTACGTGTTCCAGCATCTTTGTGTTGGGTGGACAGGCACTGAGCGTCGTCAATTTAGCGACGTCCAATGCCCAACATCTGATAAAACATCAATTGCGCCTCTTCTGCCTCATCGCCAAACTTATAAATGCGAGTGTGAGCAAGAAGATAATAGCAACACTTTTATACGTGACTAGTAGCAGCTAACTAGCGGAGAGTCCAGAATGTTATAAAGGATACGATTGCCAGCCAAGGAGTGAAGTGTGATAATCAGGAAAAAAGGGGGACCTAAAACTGTCACTATGGTGACTCCTACCAACAACACATCAGCTCTATTTAGGTGCGCATTTGTTGTAAACAACAGACTAAAGCAAGAAATATTGAGCATTTGACATGTGAGTGATGATAGCCTATCCTATCAATTTATGGTTCTACGAGCTCCTCGACAAAACCTAAGACCAATGGCTAATGTATGACTTTTTAAAGAAGAAAGAAAAAGGAGTACCAATGTATACCTTCATTGACATTGACAACAGCTGTTGTTCGACATTTAAAAGTGCATTCTAATTTTGTTTATCAAATTTTTGGACGAATAAGAAAAAAGTCTTTTTAGACAGAGTTTGTACCGAAGAAGTGCATTTACACTTTATTATGCCCATATCCCTGCATGTTAACTTTATATCCAGCGATGGCTTCACCTCCATACTTCTTGCGACAATCTTCAATGAACGTGATGGGATATTTGCCAGAAGCAAGTATTCGCTCTCAGACTTGCAACAAACTCCGAGTGAAAACCAAGTACAAGCATTTAGAAACCAACTTGCTTCAGAGTCTAGTAATAGGTCGAAAACAAGTCCTGTGGCATTCCACTGTTTATCATTTCCGGCTTTATGCTCAATGAAGACTCACACGAGGACCAGCAATTGTATGGTGTATGTTTGAGGCGCATAATCTTAAAACAATCACATCGCCGTTAATGATACCTGGGATCTACAAGGAGATCCCACATCTCAAAGAATATTTTTATATCTTCAACGGAGAAAGCTGGTAGGAGGTGGAGTACGCTCACTGCTCTGTAAAGTTCGAAAGCCAAGACCGGGACCTTTGGTGTTTAAAAAGAGTTTAGAAGAGTTATTAACTTTCATGAGACTTCCTTAGCATCTTTCGAGAAAATCATAATTTCGACAACTGTGATGTGAGTTGTCACTGGTGCGTTTGCAAGCATCAGAACAGAACCCGCCACGAAGGTAAACTCATGTATAGGGTACGCCGACGAGTCGGCCAGAACATTGCAAAAGGTAGATATAGCTTTAAGGTTATAGTACATTTTGTATACTTCGGTTCCGCTTTAAGCCCTTAAAATGATGATGAACTCTATTGCGCAATAGTATGGACGTTAGCGAAAGCAGATGCATACGAGTATATCATCAAGTTTGCGTTGATGCGTAAAATGGCTAGCACATGTAGAGCGAATTGATATCAACTCTCCGGGCCAAAAAGTCTTCGACTTCAACCTGAAGCATTGACTGGAAATGCTAGTTGGTCTCTCTCTAGTCACATTTAATGTTTCGCATAAGGAGTCAGCATATTTTAGAGCTTAGCCTAAATTTGAGGCCGAAGTAAGCATAAAAATCATAAAATTTTGATTTGAATAGCTCACGAATCTGTTCAGTGAAATTTTAGGAAAGCGGAAAACTTTCTTCTTTCTCTGAACGAGTATACGGGCAAGTCCGACACACAAAACTGGAACAAGTATCCAATCGGCGAAGCTTATTTCGCAAACAGTAAAATTTGATGAGAGAACTTTATAACGGGTGACCAGATAGCAATGATAGTTTTTCCAATGACATTTAGCTATCAAAATATTCAGTAATGGTTGACATCGTTTTACACTTGCCGAACGTGCAGAAATTATTAAAAAATATTACCGAAATTCCAGTCGACATCATCGCTTCAGTGTGCAGGAAACTCGTCGCACCGTGGAAAAGTTTGAGCGTGGGTACACTCTTTTGGACCTTAAGCCACCAACCAGACAGAGATTGGTGCGAAATGAAGAAAACATAGCTGCCGTAGCGGCCAGTATCGAAGAAGACCCAGAAATGTCAATTCGGCGCCGATCACCTGGATCGGGCATCGCCAGAGAGACAACCCGGCTTATTTTGCGGTTGGATTAGGGCCTACATTCGTATAAGATTGTTCTGACGCATGTATTGAAGCCGGATGACAGTAGACAACGCATTGAGTTCACTAATTGGGCGCTGGAAACGTTGGCCGGAAATCTGGATTTTGGTCAAAAAATCATCTTCTCGGACGAGGCCTATTTTTGCCTCAGCGGCTTCCATTATTGGAGTGAACACAATCCACAAATAAGCATTAATGCATGGCGGTATCATGGGACCTTATTTCTTTCGAAATGAGGAAGGAGACACCGTTACCGTCAATTGTCTCAGGTATAGTGCGATGTTAACCGACTCATCATCTCACAGCGAGCGTTCATCAATTGGCCGCCGCGATCATGCGATTTGACACCACTCGATTATTTTCTCTGGGGCTACGTGAAGCCCTTAGTCTAAGCTAACAAGTTAACCACTTTGGACGAGCTCGAGGCCAACATTCGACACGCTATTGCCTGAATAACGAGGCACATATTGGGCCGAGTGCTCAAAAATTGGAACGATCTCTTGAAGCACTGCCAACGAACCCGACGAGGCAATTTGAATGATGTGCTATTCCACACAAAATGGCATGAACGTAGCTTCAAAATAAAGCCAAAATCATTTTTACATCTCACACCGTTGTTGTTTTATTTAAATTTTTTATTCTGTCGTTCTTATCTGGTCACCGCGCAACGAAATTAAACTTCACGGTATACGAATAGTTGTTGGCTTGTGTCATTTTTTGCGGATATCGATGCAGAAACGTCGTAAGTTCGTTTGCGCAATTGGAGGATATTAGTATCAGACCGCTCTAAATGGAAAGCACTGTTGGTTGAGACCCAGACTGTAGTGCAACGTAAAGAAAATCAATCTATTCTTAAACGATTTTATTCGTTTTCTGCGTTTCGATAGACTGGAACTTTTTGTTTTGCTTTTCTGTCGGAACAAAGGACTCCGACAAGTCCATTGTACTCCCTCCATGTTCCTTTTACTGAAATTTCTCAGTCTTTCGAAAAAAGATGAGTAAGCGCTACAGTGATAAAGTGACTAAAGGTACCATTACTCACAACCTCAACGCCGAGTACTTAAAGCCTGATGCGAGCGTACCTTCACATAAGTAGTGCCGCGCGGTGTCGGCGTCGACCCAGGATGCTGTATCAGTTATGCTCAGCACACTTAAGTTACGTAAATAGCCTGCATCGTTTTTTACTGAGGTATAGTAGGAAAGTCACCGACCTTTTAGAGACGCCGCGAAGCATTTCTGGAGAGTCGTGTCATCTGCAGTTATGCTCATATGAAACCCACCTATCAATGGAAGCCTCAACCGAGGGCGCAGGTAGATCTAACGTAGGTTCAGGTTCTGAAAAACTCTCCTCTGTACCTTGCTTGGCAAGTTCATAGGCGATTTCATTTCCCGCGATCCCATTGTGACCTGGGACAAGGGCCACTGAATTTAGTCTTCCGACTGCGTTCAATGATCTCTTGTATTCTTGAAATAGCTTGGAAGTCGTAAGAGGGTTCAGCAAGGCTCTAAGCGAAGTTTGGCTGTCGCTACAGATGCAAATGCTTCGCCCCCTCCACCGGTTCTCCGACATATATTTAGCTGTTATCAGGATTGCGTAAATCTCCTCTTGGAAGACAGATGCAAGCTTTCCTAACGTGAAGTGAAATCTGACATTGTCGTCCTCCAGAAAGATACCAGTGAAGACCCGACTGCATTCCTTTCTTGGCTCAGATTCTGGCCGAAACTAGTCCTGGGCACAGGGAAAGTCGATTTCGTATTTTTTCCACAACAGAAGTTCTGGTCTCATTGCATCAGACGGCGAGTCCATGAGACCAGAGTCAAAAGACGCGCAAGGTGATCAAAGCTTCAGTGCGTGTTGTACCAATGACCATTCTTTTTAAATGGAAATTGGCATTGAGAGTGCACCTCTTGATAAGAACACCAAGATGATGGAGACGGTAACGACCCTAAAGGCCGAAAGCGTCTTTGAGGATTTCGACGTTACATGCTTAGTCCAAAGAAGTTTGTTATCCAGGGTGATACCCAAATGCTTAACTTCTTTGGAAAATTGGATGGTAGCCTTTAAGCACAAGATGAGTCAGACCAGTCAATGTTCTCCTAATCGTAAAGAGAACAACTTCAGCAATTGTGCAGCAATCGTCGATCAAGTCTAGCGCTGCCTACGGTTTAGAGCAGACAGTCGCCAGACGTGATCCAACAAACAGTACAACTAAATTATCTGCATATGCCAGAGCATAGACGTTAGAAGTATTGACAGCGTGGACCGTGTAGTCCAGCCGAGTTCTATATGCCATCAAAAATTGCGTTGTCGAAAGCAGTCCAAATGTCGAACCAAATGTCCAGCGCGTATTCCTTGTCGTGTGCACCTTCAATCATCAATCATGTTGAATCTTAAACAGTGAATTCGTTCGCAAGGGAGTTTTCCCCAAATGAAGCTCGACTATACATATGTTATTCTGAGTGCTCTTCAAAATGTAGGAGGTTAAATTGATGGATCTGAAGCTATTGGCGAGAGTGTAGTCATATTTTATGATTTTAGGTATAAGGGCTACTCTTGCTGTACGCACCGGTTCGGTATATATGCCAGTCTCAGGCAAGCAGTGAAGATTCTCCTCAGAGTTGCCAGCAGATAGTCTATACTTTTTTGTAGCATAATTGGATATATGCCATCGGTACCAGGCGACTTGAAGCTATCAAATTAAGCAACAGCGTATTGGATGAGCTCATACTCGTACATCACCAAAATCAGCTTCGTTGGTAGGTCATGTAGGTCATGTTTATCTCATTTATTCTAGTCTAAGTGATGCTCATCTTTTGAGAAGATTGACTGGCCTGTGAGTTTCTCCCAGTGTTTCGTTTTCTGAAAGGCCGTATTCGAAATCCGAATAAGCTTCTTATATTTCTTGGATCTGTAAGGATTCAAGTCTTACTCCAAATTGGTTTTAAGTGACTTGCTTAGAAATTTTCTGGTTTCCTTATGTAGTCGCTACAAATCTCTATTAGCTCATGGAACGGGGCATCTAGAGGATTGTTTCCCAGCGTGTCACATGCGATCAAAGCAGTTGGTAAGGGACCGTTGGAGTTCTGAACAGCTTCCCCTACCTTTTGTTTTGTCCTAAGTTTTAGAGGTTTAAAGCGTGTCCAGTGCGAGACTTTGCGTTCAATTCTGAATTCGGTGTACCTATGGGCTGACACGGGAGCCTACGACATTACTTTCCAACCGGTAATCCCCTTAGCGTACCTTTTGGAGGGCGTTAAGTCGATTACTTGCTGTCTTACTTTCATAGCAGTTAAGACGATAATATGAAATCGACTGGTACTAGTCTTGTCCATTAAGCGGGCCGTAGAATTCGCCGGCACTTGTTGTAACTCAAACCAAAACTAGTTAAATCGTGACAGCAGTCCTTTTGACCCCTAAGAACTGCAGAAACCATTATTTTCGCATCAAATGAAAACTTTATTTTCTTACAAAAACAATTGTTGCTACACTATCACATGTTTTAACCTAAGTATAGAAATGCCTACACCTTTCCAGCCACAGCTTCCTTGAAGAAAGCCTCACAAGCTACCAGGCATTGATCAAAAACCTTTTCAAACGGAGCTTCTCCCACAAACTGAAAATGATTCAATAATTTAGGTTTCAAAATCGATCATAAAAGCCATTTCCTCACATAATACGGATCCTGAATAATGCGATCTGAATTCTCTAGTCCAAAATCTCCCAACATCAGTAGTTTTGCTTTACAATCCTTCGGTGCCAGTCGCCGCAAATGTCTCATGTTATCCTCATCCATGCCGAAGATGTAATCGTATTCTTCGAAATCTCTAGGTCGAATTTGACGTGCTTGATTTGAGTACTTCAGACCACGTTTATTCATGACACTCATGGCACGATGATCAGGATTGCTTCCTGAGTGCCAGGCACCTATGGCCGCACTGTCCACATGCCATTCCTTGTCGGCGCCTGCTTTCTGGATAATGTCCAACATAATGGCTTCTGCAATTGGGGATCGGCAAATGTTACCTGAAAGTAGGTGTGTAATGTTTACAAATGTAAGAAAACATTGGATTAAGGTTCTACCTAAGCAAATCATTAAAATTTTTTTTCTGTCACTCATGGTAGAGTTTTGAAGTTGGAGTAAAATAAAAGCAAATCTTGAAATGTTTTGGAATGTAAACAAGTGGTTTCTGCTTGGCAAGTGCCGATAACTGGCAAATTGACAGTTGGTTACGGACAGCTTACGTTTGACGTTTCGTTAAGTTGAGTTGAATAGTGATGAAAGCTCATTTTAACTTCAATTGTGAATTAAAGCTTTCGCTTTCAAGCCGTTTTATTTGAATTTGAAAAATTTTCAAGCACCTTTCATGCGAGTTGGCTAAATTAAAAGATTCATTGCACTTGTTAGGATGTAGACTGCCCATGGTCACTGACTTTAAGCTAAGAAGGGAACGCCTGGTTCAGTTCCGCATCCATGTCACAATGGAAAAGAACAGCTTTTCATAGTGTAATGGGCCACCTCAGACGAGAAATTTATGACTTCTTAGACAGAGGCTATGCAAAGGGCGATGTCGGAAATGTACTATGGACCTTCGCTGCCAAATTCGGCGGAATAATCGGTAGGCAGCGCCCGCGCATTATAACAGGTAAGCAGAAGCTGCCCACTAAATATCGAAAGGGAGTGCCACTGAAACTACTCGTGACATGAAGTGGTCTTATATCAAGGGTCCATGCGAATGGTACAGAGACAAAAAGTTGTCATTTCGGAACTTGAGAAGCAGCACGCGGCTGCCTGCGGCTGGAGTTGCCTGCTGATTATATGTAGTATTGTGTAAACATTCGATTGAACAGTAGTCTAGATACCTATTGAATGTGGATATACCGAAACACGAGCTTAGCGTTTTAAATAGCATGCGCAACGACTAATATTATTGAAGGCGAGATCAAGTTTACTTGCTTAAGGTGGCGGTACAGTCCGGGGTGGACGTGGGCTTCAAGCAACAAGCGTCTCCAGCCATCTCCATCTTTAGCTAGCTGCCTCCAGTTTCGCACGCTAAGTTCCTTCTACTTGAGTGCGCCACCCGAGTCGCGGTCTTCCTCTACTGCACTGTTCCATGGGGACGGAATCGAATATTTTTCGGAACGGAACATTGGTGTCCATTCGCTTTACATGACCCATACCACCTCAGTGGTATTTGGTTCGCCATCGCTGTTATGCAGTCAACAGAAATGCTTTTTCCAAATCCTCAGAATCGATTGCAACTCTGCTATCTGTTCCCTGGTTCGTCTCAACAGGCTTCGGTTCGGGGTTTTTTATCCGTGGCATGTCTTTTTTTACATTTTGGTATTACTTATGAATCTCATTCTTGGAGTAATTTCTCAATTTCCTCAATTTCCGTAAAGCTCGTCAGCAGGTCTAGTCCTTCTATGCAGCGCCGTTGTGTATGCCTCTTGCTTAGGTGGATGTGATTGCGGGCACTCGACGTCAAAGCAGGAGTTTCGTTGTGGAGGCAGAGTGAAACCCAGCTCACCAGCATCTCTGATGGTTTCTTGTCAATGTGGCCCCTGTCTTGAATTCTTGGTGCTGGCGGCAGAGGACCTCTTAAGAGATTAAGAGAGACTCGATCGGAAAAGGATTTGGCGATCTCTTGTAATTGTAGCGTCTGACGCGAAAGTTTCTCAAAAAACTTCGAATCAGTCACCTGAGATGGCTAGCTCCGGCCTGCAGAATCTTCGAATGTAACCGGGAGGGACAACGCAGTAGAGGAAGACCTCACCTTAGGTTCGGCGCATAAGTGGAACAGAGCTCGGCCGCATCGAAGTCAGTTAGCTAAAGACCGGCTTACTGGAGAGGCTTGTTAGTCAAGACCATGGTTCATCGCGAAGTGTGGCGCCACCTAAGTGAGTAAGGTGAGTACTATCACCTGAACATACTACGAGCGCAAGAAATTTATACGGCAAACATCATTAAGATGTTATGATATGATTTAACCTAACATTTGGTAGGAGATATACCATATATCGATTATGAGCTCGAAACTTTTTTCAAGATCTGCCCTAGTGCGAGAATCTTGTCGATGGAAGACCTTTCAGGTCTAAAGCCTTATCTTTAAGGTCCCATTAGTTGGTTGAGAAATTGTTTGAGGCGAACCAGGGTACAACAGAGAAGATCTTATAGGTGATATTGAGCAGACTGATGTCCCTATAGTTGGTGCAAACTAGAAGTTCTCCTTTTTTCAGCATCTTGCATAAAATTCTGTACTTCACTTCGTCTAGCGTGCGATTGTCTGACCATATTTTAGAAATGATTTGGTACATGCTTTTCACAAAGCTATTACCAGCTTCCCTGAAAAGCACGGCAGCTAGACCACTCGTTTCGAAAGCCTTATGGAAGTTAAGTTTGGAAATGGCCTTTTTCACTTCATCGAGATCGGATGTACGGATTTGTTGCTTATCATTGTTCATGTCGAATGGCTCGCTTTGCAAATCATAGCACAGCATCTCTGATGACTTTCGGAATCGTTGCCACTAAGATTTAGGACAAGATGTGCTGCCAGAACGAAGTTATGGGGCACTTGATCGGCAAAGGCCCTGATGGTTTCTTGTGAGTTCAACCCTGCTCTAAGTATTTTCTTTTCTTACTGGCTTCAAGCATATCTACATTCGCACCTTTGTGCTCCGAGTCAAATTCCGTCCATCGGAATATTCGCACATCCGGAATACTTGGGAGGCATCTTGTGTCGATAGCAATGTGAACAAGAAGTTCAGGATATCCGCGACCGTACCTTGGCTACAACAAGGTAATAGTCCGAGTCCATGTTGGCTCCTAGAATGATCGGACATCCGTAATATTAGAGGAGTGCCTTGCGTAGGTCGCCATGTGTTCAAACTGGTTAATGGTTGATTGGTCAGGAGTTCTCCAAGTCCCGTCACAAATATCGAGACGCGCGAACCGAGTGCTAGCTCCAACAATGTTTCGCCCCGCCTCAAAGTCGATTAGGCTGAATCCGTTATCGGAGGTGGTGTCGTGCAGGCTATACTTCCGACAGTACTTCCAAAGATGCCCGCTCTTCTTGGCTTTGCATTGATGTCACCGAGAAAAATTGTAAGTCTTGTCCAAGAGCACGTAGAAACTATGTTTGGTGTTATGGGTAAGGTTGACAAATTTAGCCTTAATATGGATTGTTACGAAGTGCTCGTTAAGACGCCGAGAACTCAAGACTTCGTGCCTAACAAATAGCCGTAGTGGATGTCGCAGTTTTTCATCGTCTTTTTGTCCGGCCCATCCCATCTGCATTGAAGCAGGGGCCTCCGCTAGTTGTTCGGCTGCACGTGGCCTATTAAGAGAGCTTACATTCCACCCTCAGAGAGCTGAAGTTGGTTGTCCTTGTTTCGTTTGCAGGGGTTGTCAACAGTATCCGGTTCGTATCCGAGGCTTGTTGTTGCTTCGTAATTTAACTTTCTTTTTCATAGCCGGGCAGATATCCCAGCGCCCCAGCGCCACAACAGATGCGATAAATAGACATTTTTTTTTGGAGCCGTGTGTGAAGACCGGACTGCATTCCTTTCTTAGCTAAAATTCTAGCCGAAAGTCGATTTCGTATTTTTTCCGCAACAGGAGTTCTAATGTCATTGCATCGGGCGGCAAGCTGGGGAAAGCCGCCATGCATCCGATGTAAACCGTTCTTTGGAGTGTGGTAAAAGCAGCAATCACGTATTTTTGGAAGAGCTTATTCCACCAGACAAACGACGCATAGGATATAATTGGCCTTATCATAGCCGTGTAGATCAAAAGGACCCTTCTCGATGACGGGCTCCATGTCCTGCCGACAGCGCCTTAGATACTTTCGACGTAACATGTGTAGTCCAGAGAAGTTTGTTGTGCCTTTAAGCACCGACCAGGCAGCTTCCTCCTTCTCGTAAAGAGAACAACCTGAGTTTTGAGAGGATTGACTGAAAGTTCATCACGTCTAGGGCGCTAGACGTTAGAACTATTCAGCGCGTTGAGCAGTGAATCCACTAACATGCATGATAGCAGTGAAGACAGAATGCCGCCTTCGGCGTTTACACCTGCCACCTCATATTGGGTGCAGCCAGCATCTGCAATCAGTGTCCTATTTACTGGTGATTCATCTACTCCGTGTTGTCAGGCAGAGTTACACCTGCCGAAAGCACCTTCAACGTCGATGAAAATGTCCAAGGCGTATTCCTTCTTGTCGAGTGTGCCTTCAATTTCGCCTACCAGATTCTGAAGCGCACTCTCGCAGAATCTTCCGCGTTGGTAGGCGTGTTGCATCGCCTATCTTGCATTCGCAAGGCGGTTTTGCGCACATGGATCTCGACCACTCTCTCGATGCTTTTCAGCACGAAGGAAGTCAGACTTATAGGTCTGAAACTTTTAGCGAGCGAGTAGTCCTCCTTTCCAATTATCGGTATAAAGGCCATTCTCACTGTTCGCCAGGGATTCGGTATGTATGCCAGTACCAGGCTAGCAGTGAAAATTCTCTTCAGAGTTGCTAGCAGCTGGTCTATAACTTTGTGTAACTGGGTAAATACCATCGATGCCAGGCGACTTGAAGCCACTAAAGGAAGCAACAGCATGTTAATAATGGAATCATCCGTCACCACAACCGATGGGATATACTAGCTATGGCGTGTTGTGCTGTCCAGCTCACTACCAGTTCCGTTGATAGGAGCTAGTTGTGAGCTGGTTTCAATTAGGTTACCTGGGAAGTGGGACTCAAGAGTTAGACGGAGAGTTTCTGCCTTCCACTCAGTATAGGTACCGTCAGATTTTCTTTTGAAGACTTTGACCATTTTCGATCTCCCTTAGCAAACCTGCTGGATAACGTTACATCGATTACTTTCTGTCTCACCCTCTTAACAAAAGTTGGCTGAGAGCCAATACTGTTGACAACCAGGTCAGACGATAGTATGAAATCCTGTTTCTCTAAAAATGGCGCTCGTCAGTTTCGGTTGTTTGAAAACCTCGAAAGCCTTGGTTTCCAGGGGTAGAATTTTCGGCACAGATTTGTTTAGCCATTCAGAAGTGCGTGGAGCACTTCACTCCAAGATGCTGGCATCCCTACTTTGTGAAAACGAGGGGTGAATTTAAGGTCCCTCCACTCTTACTCCTACTACTTGAACCGTTTTTGAAACATCAGTATACCACTTTGGTGAATCAGTGCTCAGACAAATAGGATTTGCCCTCCTTTCATCCCTATACATCTTTGGAAAGCTAATGGCTTGAGATCTGGCAAAGGTACCTTTTATCTTCGTTACCTTGATTGAAGTGCTTTGCGAGATGTATCTTGGGTGCTTGCATTGCTGCTTCCTTTTGAATTGAAGCTGAACTAACGCCGAGCTGGGCAAAGCTCGGTTAGAATGCCCGTAACTAGGGGAACCCCTCAGGGTGAAGTCATATCTCCACTCCTGTGGGTACTGGTTATCAATAACATCCTCAAAAAGCTTAGTACAATGGGTATAAGTGCATAGGCAGATGACGTGGTCATAATAGTGCAGGGAAAATAGTTTGAGTATTTTAAGCGAAATTATGGAAGTGGCTCTGAAGACGATCAACACTTGGGCAAAAAGCTGTGGTCTCAAGGCCAACCCTTCCAAAACGGAACTGGTTCTTTTTACCAGAAAGCACAAGATACCGCAATTCAAACTTCCAAAACTCAACGGAATGGAACTGTCCCTTTCGGACAGCGCGAAGCATCTGGGTGTGATTCTGGACAAAAAACTGAATTGGAACCTTAATGTAGCGGAAAGAACCAACAAATTTGCGATCTAAAACCTACTATGGTGTACTGGCTGTACACGGTGGTGGTACAAACAAAAAAATGATTTAGCGGTGGTTCAAAGAACGGTTCCATAGCCATTACACCCTGATAAGTACTCCGTTGATGTGCTCTCCCCTTTAGGCTAGTCGGACCATTGTGTCATATTAGCTAATCACTCACTACAAAGTTAGAGAAAAGATTCCTAAAAGAACCGTGCGGCAATACGATAAGCCAATTGGAGGGGACTTAACAACTTCTTTAGGAATTTTAACTGGTCGTTATGTTTCCTCGATAACGACGTGGATGCCGCTGCTGACATGATCACAGAAACTATTCTCTTTAGAATGAGATGCTTTATCCCTCATCGGATGAAGAGTATCAAACCAAAAGAAAAGGCATGGTACGACTCGAGTTGTAAAGAGGCTGTCAGGATTAGAGAACTGTTTTTTCGGTCCTACAAGACCAACCCGACAGAGGAAAACCGAAAAAAGTTCAAAAGAGCCAGAAATGACTGCAACGTCTTTCTCAAGCGTGTGAAATTTCTATACGACCAAAACCTGAGGCACAAAATACTGCAATGTCCCAAAGGCAGTAAAAATTTTTGGTCATTCGTCAAAAACATTACAAATTCTGCCTCATCCTCCATCCCAACGCTCATTTACAATGACATTCCAGCTGTCAGCTCTTTGGACAAGGCCAATCTGCGCGCTGCGCACTTTGTGGTTAGCTCAACACTTCCAGATTGTGCTTTGCCTCCGACTACACTTGAGTGCGTCGAATCTTCAATGGGACGAATCTAACACATGGGCTGAAAAGTCCGTTTTATAGTAAAACACAAAATTTTTGCAAAATTCAACTTTATTTATCAATATACTCGTAGTTGCCTTCGAGGGCGATACACTGATTGAAACGATTTTTCAATCTTTCGATACCAGTTTTGTAGTAGATCGGTTTAGCCTCAAAATAGGCCTCTGTTTCGGCGATTCGGTCTTAAATCTCTTTCCGGCGAGCAGTTTTTTGAGGTCTGCGAACAGGAAATAGTCGTTGGGGGCCAAATCTGAAGAATACGGTGGGTGGGGAAGCAATTCGTAGCCGAATTCTTTCAATTTTACCATCGTTTTTATCGACTTGTGACACGGTGCATTGTCTTGATGATACAGCACTTTCTTTTTCTTCAAATGCGTCCGTTTTTCTGCGATTTCGTCCTTCAAACGCTCCAACAACGCAATGTTATAGTCGCTGTTGATAGTCTGCCCCTTTTGGAGATAGTCGATGAAAATTATTCCATGTGCATCCCAAAATACGGATGCCATAACCTTGCCAGCCGAGGACGAGGTTCGTCGCCTGCTCGCCACTCAGCTGACTGCCGACTTGACTCTGGTGTGAAGTGATGGAGCCAAGTTTCATCCATTGTCACATACCGACGCAAAAATTCGGCTTTATTGGGGTTGAACAGCTTTAAACACTCCTCTGAATCATCAACACGTTGTTGTTTTCGGTCGACTGTGAGCAAACGCGGCACCCACTCTTTGAACAGAGCTTTCGCATGTCCAAATATTCGTGTATGATATATCCAACACGTTCTTTTGATATCTTCAGAGCCTCAGCTATCTCGATCAACTTCACTTTACTGTCATTCGTAATCATTTTGTGGACTTTTTTGATGTTTTCATCTGAAACAGCCTCTTTTGGACGTCCACTGCGTGCATCATCTTCGGTGCTTGTATGACCACTTTTAAATTTTTCAATCCACTTGCGAATAGTTCGTTCGCCTGGTGCAGAGTCCGGGTAATACTTATCAAGCTATTTCTTTGCATCGGCTGCATTTTTTCCCATCAAAAAGCAATGATAAATTAACACACGAAATTGCTTTGAATCCATTTTTTTCACAATAACAAAAGTTGCTTCACTCACAACGCTATATCTCGAGAACTAATCGTCCGACAGCTGTCAAATTTATACACGTATCTTTTGGTACTAACTGAAAATGGTATGGATTTAATTCAAGTGGTGCCCTCTCTTAGAAATGCCACGGACTTTTCGCACTCGTGTAGTAGCAAGAGTACTTAAAGATCTTAACATTCAAAAATCCGCTGGCCCGCTGAAGAGGTGTTCTTCCTCGCTGGTAAAACCACTGCATAAGCTTTAGGACTATTGAAATATCTCGAAACACGAAAACTTCTTAATGACGTGCAGTATGGTTTTCGTAGCAACTGGTGATCTGATGGCATGTGTCACCGAAAAGTGGAATCAAAGCCAACACAATCTGGTGAAGGCCGGATAGTTGCACTTGATATTTCTAAGGCATTTGACAGAGTTTGGCATCAGGCTGTTTTGTCGAAAATGCGTGCTTTTGGAATCGATGACTCTCTTCTTCAATGGATTAGAAATTACCTTTCGGAACGTTCAATTCAAGCTGTCTTGGACGGTTTCAAGTCTGATATTCACAAAATAAATACTGGTGTGCCGCAGGGTTTTATCAATGATGTCTTATCTTCTACTTCTAATCCAATATATTCCTTTGCTGACGGCAGAACTCTTTGCTTTTCATATTCGTTCCCGGACTCACGTCCCTGCTCCTCGGCAGCGTATGTTAAGCTCATTAAATTCCGATACTAACTGCATAACCAATTGGGGAACTATCAACCGAGTGGAATTTAATGCTTCCAAACCTCAATGCTGTCTGCTGTCATTAAAGTGAAATTTAAACTCTCAGCCATTATCCATGAATGGCACTTGCATCATCGAAGCCGATAAACTTCCCATTCTCAGTATGTGTGTCAGTGGCAATTTAAGTTGACGAATGATGTCGTCAAAAATGCCGCGAAATGTCTAGGTTTCCTCAAGCGATGCAAGAAATATTTTACCCCTTCTGATCTGGCCACAATATATAAGGCATTCATCCGCATTCATTGGATGCCCATAGCAGGTGCATCCTAAAACATTTCTGCACTGCTAGAATTCAAAACCGTGCGATAAAACTCATAGGTGATACTAACATCAGTCAGTCAATGGACACCCTCGAACACCGACGTAATGTCCCTTGTCTCACTTTATTGTATCACTATTTCTACCACCAGTGCCCATTCAAACTTTGAACCGCAACATCCGTCTCGCTATGAATGCTCATCAGTATACCCTTAAACCCATTTTCTGGCGTACTGTAGGTCTAAAATATAGTGATTCGTTCCTAAGCCGTACAACTCGCTTATGGAATGCCCTGCCGATCTCTATATTTCCTGGTCGTTATAACTTACAAACATTTAAAAACAATGTACATGGGTACCTGTTTTTTCTTCCTCCCTAAATTTGCTTCGCCAGCGCTGTGTACAAACATTTTAAGGATCCCTTGAGCGTGCGATCCTACGGCAGCATTGGACACCTTTTCGCACCTAACACCGCTTGACTTACAGATCAAAAAACTTGCTGGCATCAGTGCGATACGACTCACTAATTTGCGTTAATTCAAAAGCAGTAGTTTCGGACATGGCAAGGTCCTAACGGAGCTACTGCCAGGCAATCCAATTCTAACAGATTAAATTCCTTCCTTGGTGGACTTCAACATTCCGTACGATATAATTTATCCGGGGGGTGAGGACTAGGAAAAAATGCAGTAATCAGGTCAAATGAAATTGGAATTTTCACGGATGGCTCAAAAACAGAGGAAGGAACAGAACTAAGAGTATCTATAAGACTTCTGGACGCAAGCAGTGCCTTCTAATCAGAGGTTCTGGCTGTCCTCAGGGCGGCTGAGGTAATGCAGATGAGGTCGGTATCCGAAAGAAGACCAACATCATCGATCAAAATCGATTCTGATATAGTCAGCGACTGTCTCATAGTGCTCAAGGCATTATGCAGATAGAACCGGGTGAAATAGTGCTGGGTGCCAGGACATTGCTGTATAAAGGGAAATGAACAAGCGGATGAACTTGCAAGAAGAGGAAGGCTACTCGATAATAGCGAGATTGCCAGCATCAAACCGCCCCTTTGCATAGTAAGAGTCTATCGAGGAAAAAAAATCATAAAGACTGGCAACCTAAGGTGGTCAAGTCTTGAAGGACACAGGGTATCTAAGGCTCTTTGGCCGCTTTTGATGGCAAAAGATCTAGGAAGTTAATAAAATTAAACAGGGATAAGCTTAGGACAGTAATAGGTCTCCTGACAGGACACTGTCCCCTGCGGCAACATGCAAAGAGACTCAGATTGTCAGATACGGATATCTGCAGATTCTGCGGTGAGGACATAACACACATACTGTGTGAATGCGAGCCAATATTGCGTAGTGGAAGAAAATTTTTAGGGAAATACTTTGTCGAAAACCTAGAGGAAATAGACGGCACGAACTTCATAGGCCTTCTTCGCCTTTGCAAATAAATTGGGTGTTTCATCAGGGCGATTGTTTAGGTTTTTGCCACAGGGATCGCGATGGGTCCGTTTTGATGCCTGGTGTCTGTGTGTTGGCATATCCATTACACCCCTATATAACCTAACTTAACCTAACCTAACGCCTCCATACTCATAGCTGGAGCCGTTCTCATAGCACCTGTAATGAAGACACTCGACAACCGTTGAATCCTCCTCAATTTCATTATTGTTGATTCTTGTTTGGTCTTGCTTCTTGAGGTGGATAAGTTTTTGCGAAATTTTGTTGAAAGTTTTGCTGAAATCGGTGGCAATTACATCAACTCTTTACCATCTTCTAGAGCGCACAGAGAATCTTTACATTGGAGGAAAGTTTTACGATGGGCCTATAATTTGGGATTTCGTCTTTCAGCCTTTCTATTGGAGAGACATTAGGGAAACTAGGTTGATAAATGGAGAACTGAACTACTACGCACCTACATACGAGTATATGCATAAATATCTTCACAATTTAGATATTCAGCTTTGGTGTCCATGGTATAGCTAAGCTATAGAACAAAATATGTACATGTACTCGTGCAGTAGAAAATTGCACCAAAAGGTTTCAATTAATCGGAGGTTACCTACTTTTACTTCTTTTTAATTTCCATAACCCATTAGCTGTACTACCAATAAAAGAGCAAAAAACAAAAAAAAAAATCATTTGAAGGTTAAAGCGATAGATTACCAGAGCCCAAATGAGTAAGCCATGCCTACAATCGAAGGTAAAAGCTCAAGAAATGGGGGCCCGAACCAAGAAAAGTGATTGTACGAGTATTAACAACACGACAAACCGAACGCGTCACTATGTACTCGTACTTGTATCCACGATATGTCCTCAATGTTAATTGCTCCATGTGACATTCCACATTCAACACAGCATGCTGTAGTCTACATTGTTACAACCAGTTTCATTGTTTGCTGCTGCCACACCTCTTCCACGTACGGATACGTGCGAGCAACAAATCAATTTCCCCATTATCCGTGTTGCACAAGAATGCTGAATGCCTCTGCTGGGGCTAAGCTCCCTAATTACCAAAACATTACGATCACTTATGGAATTTAAAAAAAAAAAAAAAGCCAAAAAACAATAAAATCCATAAAAGAAAAAAACTGTCGACGTCGACACATTTTTCGTATCTTGGCACACATACGATTCACGTAGTCGTCGTCATCGTTGGTCGTCGGTAGGTAGCTAAGCTACTCACCCCGCCTAGATGACAACAGTCCGTTGGCAAAATACCAAAATACCACAGCCAAATCCAAAAGCAAAAGCAAAAGCAAAAGCAAAATCAAAATCAAATCCAGCGCGCGCGAGAAGAGAAACCCAAAAGCCTGGCCTAAAACTTGTTAATTCCCATTCCAAACACAAATACGTAAACACGAAAAAGTTAAAAAGTTTTCGCAGTAAACACTCTTAGCCTTTGATTCTTGGCTTTAGTGTGTGCAAATAAACGAGTAAGTGACGCATCAAATGTTACACAGGCCAACAAGAGAGCGTAGAATGTATCGAGATACAAATTGAGATGAGATTTGGGTGTGGAGTGCAAGCAAACGAATATCGATATTCATTTTAGCCGAGACAATTGGTTTATTAGCAACATGTTGATGGGAGTTCATTTCCAGCTGAATGGTTTGTGTCAGAGATAAAACAAATATGTATCTACACATTGCTGTGTAGCAACTCTGTGGTTGTTGCGGACCTTGTGCCGGGTATATGCACACACACACACACACGCACACACTGTGAAGCCTAATTAAAAAATGTGTCTATGCATTTATATGGCACATGCACACATACGTACATTGTGAGTTGCTGTCGTTTGAATAATTATTGCAGATGCAGTGCACTTGTTACTAGCGAGAGGTTGCAATTTAGGTATGAATGCCAATCTCACAGTTAATAGTGTCATTACTCGTTGCACCGTATAATTCCGTAAATTTTGGGTAAATGGGGTCGTTTTCTTGGTAAGAGATGCGACTAGAGTCAATAAAATTTTATTGGTAGTGTTCGCAAAAAGGATTAAAATGGAAAAGAAGTCCACAATTTATATTTTAAGTATTTCTGTGCTCTAAACATCCTAAAACTCTACCTAGACGCCAGATATTTAACCGGCTAATGACCCATACAAAAACACGGCGCACAATTTTCACATTTTTGACAATCCCGTGAGGTTGCTTGACAACGATCTCTTGGGCCTTCTTCAGAAGTTTGTACAATGAAACTGCAGTACCTTAGATCATAACTAAAACAAAAAAAAACATTTATAATCGCTAATCTTATCTGTGGAAAACTTATTTAGTTTGGTGGCGCTATTGTGCGGGGTGAACCTAGGCCTCAACAATAGTTGGCACGATCTCTCGCCAACTGTCTCCAGTGCGGCAGTAGGTCCCATTGCAATTGCGTACGCCACCTTAAATGCGATCGTCCACTACAGGGCCAGCCTTCAGGGTTAAACTCGACAACTCTTGGGAGCGTTCGATTCTTAGACGCCCAACCCGTAAAGTCTGTGATTGATTCTTCTTTTACATTGCCCGTTAGAAGGAATCTAAAATCACGGGCAGTATCTTTCCCCCGAAACAGCAAAGGGCTTTGCTATACGCTTTAGACAATGTCCAAGTCTTTCCGCCATAGAACAGGACTGGGATGATAAGAGCTTTGTATAAAGCTAGTTTGATCCGACTAGAGAGAAATCTGCTAATCAATTGCCTCCTGAGCCGAAAGAAACGGCGATTGGCAAGAGTAATGCTGTGTCTAATTTCTGCATTTCTGCTACTCCCCTACTGCGGAGTCAATGCAGACAAAGTCCTTAACAGCCTCGAAGTTAAAGTACCAAAGGTGACGCCTTGTCAAGCAGTCGGTGGAATGCATCCTTTTCTGATAACAGCATGTACTTTCTTTTGCCCTTGCTTACTTTATTGACGACTCACTATCATATCATAAAAAGGATCGTCCGTCTTTAGTTGGCCAGTAAGTTTTACACGATTCTCTTAGCGAGATTTTAAACAAGTCACATGACAGCACATCGCCTTGCCTGAAGCTTGGCCATGAACGCTACCAATGCACACTTTTAGAGCGGTAGTAAGTTCCCGGACCACTTAATGCTTATTTGCTTGCACCAATGCTTTGCTTTTATCATTGTCAATCTCGGAAAGCCTACCGGAGCGATGAGCGTCTTCAGCTGAAGAATCATCATCACGGAATTGGGTGAAGCAGTTCTGGAACTGGTGTTTTTCGATGACATTTCTGTCATAAGGTTTACGCAACTTTTGCCTTGTCTCAGTTGCTTCCTTCCATGTTTTGAAGTAAACAAAATATGGCGAATATGCTCTTCAAAATTCTCCATGTTTGAACTACAATTGCAAGCGTGAAAAGTCGACCAAGTCACGCTCGGATACAAATATGCTTGGGCAAAGCCATCTATTCCAAAAAAACGCAATGACATTTTGAACACATTGCCATATGCGATTTTGAAGTCGACAAATAGAAGGTGAGTGTGGATTTTAAGATCCTGGGTCCTTATCAAGATCTATCGTAGTGTGAATATTTGACCGATGAGGTGGAATTTACTGGCCCAACTTATTTCTCTGCAGTTGGCTCAGCAAAAGTGTCTCCTTTTTTGTGGATCGGACAAATGATGCTCAGATTCCATTTATTGGGCGTGTTCTATTCTGATCTGTTGCTTTAAATAGTTCAGCAGACATCAGCATCT
This sequence comes from Volucella zonaria, assembly GCA_963966105.1. Taxonomy (NCBI): domain Eukaryota; kingdom Metazoa; phylum Arthropoda; class Insecta; order Diptera; family Syrphidae; genus Volucella; species Volucella zonaria. The sequence goes on along the minus strand of OZ014530.1, from coordinate 284,415,826 downwards.
GTACCAGCTTATAGATAGACTTACTTACTATCTTAACTTCGTCTGGATCAGGGGAATTGAATTCTAAGTCGTCCTTATCCAGGGTAGATTTTGACTGAGAGCGGTATTGTGACCATCATCGCAATTACACATTTTCAGCACCGATTGCGACTTTACTACTAGATGTCCATGTTTATCCTTGCAGGCTTCCATTCCAGCTTTGTGAAAATGACCATCGATACTCACTTTTGGTTGTATCACAACCAAGGGAGATACCTATTCCCCCAGGCGTCATCAACGACGGATTCTTCTTGGTTTCGTCTGATCAACATCTTGCAGGTTTTACAAAATTTTACTTGCATGTCCTATGTAAATTATTCTGATCCTCTGGCAGTGGAGTTGGAATTTGACCTGGAAAGCATACCTCACCACAGCATAGAAAAAACTATCCTTCCTCAGCTATTTTGAAGGAGTTTCTGTAGACTAGCACCTACCTAGTTTCGTCTTTTGGAAATTAGTTGAAACTGTTTTAGTCCTGTGTGTTAGCAAGATTCTCGAATCAATCATGCTCAGAAAGATAAACTTCTTGAATGAAAAGAGAGCACTTCTACCGACTAACCAATATGATTTGAGGCTGAAAATTCAACAATTCATTTCCTGCTGCAGATCAACAGGAAGGAAAAAAGGTGGCATGGCTCTGCAAGGCATTGAGTGTGTGGATCAAGGGTTTGACCTTAAAATTAATTCAGGTTGCTTTCTTTTGACATCTGGTAAGAATTATTAACAGATATTAACCCACAAGATTTTTGTTATGTACTGATACAAAACTACAAGTCCGCAGCAAAAGGTATTAATTCTGGAGTACCACAGGGAACAAGGTTGGGTCCAGTCTTTTTTATGTAATGGCTGCCGAGTAGGCGACGCTGCTATGTGTAGGCGACTCCATCATCTATGCGAGCTCCCTTCGCTGGAGATAGCAACAAGAAGAGTTTAAGACCAAACTAGATATCTCTGGTACGATTACTTAAAGTAGGAGCTAGAAGTCAACAGCAGTAAAGCGGAACTCATCTTTTTCAGAAGGCCTCTAACAGTCATTAGTGGAAGAAGGAGAATGTCACTTATAAGTAGAAGCAAGAATTTCTTCCAGACGGTACATGGATTTCTACTCGTAAAAAAGCCAACGATTCGAAGTTTAAATTCGAGAAACTTGACAAGACCATCGGTAAACGAGCACCCGATAATTTATAGGAATCACCTATAGTGAAGCTTATTCGAAAAGAACGTCAGCATACATAGGAGAGGCTTACATACTTACTCCGTTGGGGTTACAGTCCGGGGTGGAGCTACGCCTCAACCAATAGGCCTATCCAGTTAGCATGGCCTCTGGTTAACTGCCTCCAGTTGTCCACTCCAAGTTGATTGAGGTGGTCTTGTTCTACTTGCGCGCGTCAGCTAAGGTTAGGCCTTCCTCCGGGTTGGAACCGAAGAGTCCTCGGACTGGAGCGGTGGTGTTCGTTCGCTCTAAAGGTCCCTAAAGCGATTAATATGCAATTTTCTGACCAGGTGAATGTCACTGTATAGCCCGTAGAGTTCGTCGTTAAATTTCATCCTCCAACCCCGTTAATGAAAACGGGACCAAAAATCATTCGAAGAATTTTGCCGTCGAAACGGCCAAGAATATCTTCATCCAGCCTCGTTAAAGTCAATGCTTCTGCACCTTCAAGCAGTGCTTCTTTACATACCCTTATTGCGAATACACATTCAGGAAACAGCGATGGGAAAGGGTTACCCTTCGTTTGATTTCTAATGAGATGTCATTGTTAGATTTCATAGCGGAGCTGAGGTATACAAAGTTCCTAAAAATCTCAAAGTTATAGCTGTCATCGATGTTAAGTGTTGCCAGAATAACATATATGTACTCGTGCATACTTAGTTTTGCCCTCATTCGCGACTAAACCTATTTTGCTGTTTCTGCTCCAATACTTGCGAAAGAACCAGTGATAACCCGATGAGTATTGCCAATGATGTCAATGTCATCAGCGCAGACAAGTAGCTGTACAGACTTTTGGAAAATTGTGTTTCTGGTGTTGCCTTGCGAGTTTCGCACAATTTTCTCAAGTATGATGTTGGAAAAGTTACAGCGCACTACCTTGCCTGAATCGCTTTTTGACATCAAAGATCTCGGGGAGATTACTTCCGACCTTAACGAAGCAGTGACCGTTCTCCATCAGGACGCATAATGTGACGAGTTTGGCTGAGATATCAAGGCTAGACATGGTTCTATATAGCTCGTCTCTGTAAATGCTGTCACATGCGGTTTTAAAATCGATAAAGAGTTAGTCGGTATCCTTCTGGATTTCTCGGATTTTCTAAAGGATTTACCGTAGTGTAAAAATTTGGTCAATTGTGGACCTAACCGGTCTAAAAATGGAGTAGTAGGAGCCAATCAGAAAGTTGGCATATTGCTTCAGGCGCACGCATAATACGACCCATAAGATCTTGTACGCCACCTTAACGAGACTAAATGTTCATCAGCCATACATTCCTCCGACCAAATCTTGGAAATAAGCTTATGTATGCTCTCTACCACTGTCTTCCATTGCCTTAAATAGTTCGATAGGAAGGTTGTTTGCTAAGCAGCTTTGTTGTTATTTTAGTCGAGTCGATACCTTGATGGTATTTCATATTTCTTTTATGGGGGAATGATCACGCTGGTGGAGTATGGATGCTGCCTGTCAAGGTCGGTAATGACAAAACCGAGACCTTCAACGTCAGAAAAGACTTAAACAGATTTTTTCAACATTATTCTTGAAAGAATTATGCAAAACTCACAAGTTAACTCCAGCGGCATAGTCTTTGAAAAGTCTGTTCACGACATTGGCATAATGGGAAGAACACAGCGAGCTGTCAATGGAGCATTTGCAGCCAGGGAAGCAGAAGTGGGAAAGATGGGTTGGTTTTCACGGGTGAGAAACAACGTACATGTAAGCTATCAACAAAGAGGGTGGGAGTTCAGAGAACCCCTATTGAAATAATGGTTCGCATCTGATGGAAAACCCTTTAGTTCTTGCTCAACATTAACTGAGACCAGTATCCGGGGGCTATCATGAGTATCCTATAACTTGGATTGGTCCAGCAGCGCTACAATCACGTTCATAGCGAAGTGCTTGCCTTACCTCCCAGTGATGGCCCCCAGTAACTGCACAAATAAGGGTTCACATGAGCAAGAAGAGATTAAAAAATGTGACGAACCAACTAATGGCCTAGGATAAAAATGGGCTCACTGTTGACGACCCTAGCAAACGCTTAAAGGACAATGACGTTCGGATTTGCACGTGGAATGTATGAACCTTTAACAACTCATGCCCAAGCGAACAGATAGCACAGGCCCTTGACCGCTGTCATGGAGATATCACCGCCATCCAGGAAGTGCATTGGGATGGGGTGGACATAAAGAGGATAAAAAGCTGTGACATACGAGTGTAATATGGTGATAGCTGTAGGGAAAAGAAACAGCGCTTATTCGGATGCTGATTTGCCATATGCGGCAAACTTAGGCAAGCAGTCTTGTCGGAAAAGTTGGCGAGCATCTTATCCGCATCAAGGCTAAATTCGCTAACATAAGCCTAATCTCTGCCCATGCCCCTATGAAAGATAAGTATGTTGTCACTATAGGATGTTTCTATGAGCTCCTCGACAAGACCAATGAGCAATGTCAAAGTATGACACTAAAATCATACTAGGACAGCTGGCAAGCATAGAATACACGCCACCACGTCTGGTAACGGACTTATTGACTTTGCTGCGGGACGAAATATCACTATAGCAAGCACAGGGTTTCTTCATCTCAATTTATATAAGGGGACATGGCGGTCTCCGGATCATCGAACACTAAATCATGATCATTTTGCGATAGACGTAAAGCATGCCTCCAGTATTCTGAACGTCCGAACGTTTCAGGCAGTCAACATTGACTCGAGTCACTATCTCATTGCAGCCAAGATGCGAATGCGGATCTGCCTAGCACCACCACAAAGAAGAACTACTGTGAGAAGATATAACGTAGAAAGGTTCAATCACAAGAGACCGCAAGAATTTTTGCCGAACCCGTATTCCGAAATCTCTCAACTACTCCTCTGTCGCCAGCATCAAGTACCGAAGACCAGTGGCAACGATGGTTGCCGCAACTGATGTCCTGGATTTCTCCTGAACACCACCAAGAAATCCATGGCTTGACGAAAAATGGCGGCAAGCACATGCAGCTAAACAAGAAGCATACAACGCCGCGCTGCAACGAAGGACTAGAGCCTAGAGCAGAAGAGATGTTCAGAACATCGGCTTCTTTAAAAGAAGAAAAAAGAGCATGAGAAGCGTGCGATCGCAGATATTGAGAGGTTGTACCAAGAATAATGTTTGGAAGATTTACCAATAGATAAAAAGAAAGTGTCATGGCAAGGCCTGTAGAGATAAAGAAGGAAACCTTGTAGTGGAGTCAGAGTTGGTGCTGAAAATATGAGAAATGTTTTTGTGCAGCCTGTATAACTGCGAATAAGCCCAAGATGCCGCCGTCACGTAGAATAGACTATTCAACTTAGACGATGACCTTACTTCCATCTGATAAAAATGAAATAAGGATAGCAGTATCTAAGCTGAAAACCAACAAGGCAGCTAGATCTGATGGCTTAACAGCCGTGATATTCAAAGTAGCTGGAAGTGACTTTGTGAAGAGCATGCACCAATTCATTTCTCAGATATGGTCAGGAGAGTGTATATCAGATGAATAGAATCGCAGTATGGTTGACAACACCTACGGGGTTGTACTCTGGTGGACGGCCTTAGACAATGCAGTCAACTGCAGCAATCTAAGCAGAATCCAAAGAACAGCAGCCCTACGTTCTACTCCCTCCGCGGCATTAGAAATTCTGTTTCACTTGACACCCCTCCATATCTTCAGTATGAAATTAGCTGCGACTGCAGCTATTCGCCTTAAAGCGACTACACAATGGACAAATAATTTATTTGGCCACGCTAATGTTCTTAATTTACTAGAAATCCTCACAGAGAACATCGATTGCACCATACCTGAACTTTAATGTGACAAAGACTTCCATGTAAGCTTTCCCTCTAGGTCTTTCTGGAAGGAAAATGCTTTCATGGAGGACAAGTCAATCCATTTCTACACAGATGGATCTAAAACCGATAGGGGTTGGTGGCAGTGTTTTCTCAGATAAGCTAAATCTAAGTCTCTCCTTCCGTCTTCCAAATCACAGAAGCTCTGTCCTGGCTGAAGAAAAACGTGATATCTGTAAAGGATATCCGCATCTTTTCAGATAGCCAGACCGTCTCATTAAATTCTAAAACCGACCTTGAATGCAGATCATCTTTTATGGAGATGGCAGAGCAGTACAACCTTCACCTTTACTGGGTGCCGGACCACAGATTCCAGGAGCCGATGAACTCGCCAAAATTGGAACCACTCTACCGATTCTACCGGAAAAGGGTAGCATAGGTATACCAATCGCTACATGCAAATTAATATTAAAGCTAGATGCTAACAAAAGAACCGACTTTAGGTGGACTTTTGGACCAACATGCTTAGTGACCAAAGAGATCTGGCCAAAGCTGGACCTGAATCGCTCTAAGTGCTTGATCTATCTATTGTAAATAGGAAACATCTCAGCGCCATCATAGGTGTCATCACTTGACACTGCCTTATAGGCCAGCATGCAAGAAGTCATGGCACCTTTGCAAAAGATTTTTATAGAAGCTGCATGGACGAGGAGGAAGAGGAGACAATCGTCCACCTACTCTCTACATCTCCAGCTCTCTCCCAGGGAAGAAAACTTCACTTAGGAACTTGATTCTACAATGACCTAAACGATCCGAACAAAGCTCAAACTGGTTCCATGAGTAAGAGGATCATAGATCCACGTGGCATTACAATCACTTTTACCTACCTACCTACCGTCGTTGGCCGATCCATAAAAACGAAGAAAACCCCTCCAACTGCGCCAGCTATAGAGCTGTAAGTCTTCTCAACATCGCATACAAGGTCTTATCCGCAATATTGTGTGAATTTCTGAAACCCTTCGCCAACATCCAAATTGGTCCCTATCAGTGCGGTTTCAGACCAAGAAATTCCCCAATTGGCTAACTCTTCACACCCCAGCGGATCCTGAAAAAAACTCATGAAGTCGCATCTGACGGCATTTATAGAGATGAGCTGTATAGAGCCACGTCTAGTTTTGGCATCCCTGTCAAACACGTCCGTCTGTGCAGAATGACGATTGAGGACCGCCAAGGTCAGTAACGACTTAACCGAGACCTTTGATCTCAAAAAAGGTTTTAGAGAAGGTGACGCGCTGTCATGTGACTTCTTTAACATCATTCTTGAAAGAATATTGCGGAACTCACAATGGAACACTGGAGGCACAATCTCTCAAAAATCCGTACAAGAACTAGCGTGCGCCGATGATATCGACATAATTGGGAGAGCTCGCTCTTGCCAATTGCTGTTTCGCTGGGTTAAGAAGGCAATTGCAATTTAGTAGTGAGGATCCATCCCGAGAAACTGAGGAGACTCTATGTAAGACCTTGATCATCCCAGTCCTGCTTTATGGCGAAGAAGAATGGACCCTATCAAAAGAGGATGAATATGTCCTCAGAGGTCTTTAGAGAAAAATCCTTCGTAAAATATTCAGTCCCATTTGCGTTGACGGGCTTTGGAGGAGAAAATTCAATGATCTGTATAGCGACACCGATCTTGTCAGATCAGTCAGTCAGGCGCATCAGTCGCCTGAGATGGCTTGGACATGTACTAGTAGATCGAATGGACACCAGAGCTCACAGAATCTTCGTATCTAGCCCGGAGGGACAACGGAGTAGTGGAAGACCTCATCTTAAGGAGTGCGCAACTAGTTAGTTAACTAAAGGACCGGGCTAACTGGAGAGGCTTCTTAGTTGAGGGCCAGGTTCACCCCGATCTGCACCACCAAGACACCATATCTTAAATATCTTTACCGATGTTCATTTTTGGATGTGAACCTTACTCTATTCGAAGCCGTAGGAGCACATTTGAATTTGAATCTTCGGTCTCGGTTCCAAACTGGCAGGCTTCTTCTTACAAAATTTTTGGCAACAATTTTATTTGCTTGAATTTACATTTGTCGTCGCCTATGTTTCCTCAAAGATAACATAAGTCCAGAGCCACAAAAAAAAGAAAACACATGTTTACATTCTTGTTCATAGATACGAGTGCATACGTGTATATCACATTTCATGAGGCACCAAGAGCAAACAGCATTAAAGGCCTTAGCAAGTCAATATTTGCCGACAGCGTAAGAATTCTTAGAAAATGAGTGCATCCCCTTCTAAGTATGTACATATGTACTCGTAAACATACCGATAAACATGACCTTTATGCATTCAATGCAAATGCTGATTGTTTATCTGAGATCTTGGGTGACTTCATTGGCCCTATTTGCCACTCGAAATTCAAAGTTTTATTAAAATAAGAAATCGGCAGGTAAATTTGCAGTTTGTTAAATTAGACGGATAAACAAGTTCTCAAAGGCTTTCTAATTTTGTGTAAAAGCTTCGAATCTAAAAGGAATATATCGAGACAGAACACAGGGATACGAGTAGGATACCCCAATCAATATGGTCCATTGCACTTTGCCGAGTTTACATACTCGTAAATGTGCACTTTGTGAATGCATGTGTGATTTACATACTTTCCACTTTATCCATCAGAACTTAAGCTCATACATTCACAAACGTAAACGCTCATTTGTGTGGCTGAAATTCTATTAGGATTCATGAGTATCCTGTTCCACAAAATACACATGGCAGGTGAGTGATTGACTTAAAGGACAACCAGATGCCATGTTTATCGTCGATATCTCCAGATTGTTATGAGTCCTTCGGTCCATGCAACGCTCAATGCATGCATACTCCTACATACGTAAGTGAATCCTCTCCCTTCGGTCTACATATGATGTGATTACTGCCAAGTCTTCCTTGCTCTTTTTATACAATTTCCTAGCAACAACAGTACCAGCATAAACATCGTGAATATTCAGCTGTTTACATTGCACAAGCATCCTGTTTATTATTTCCTTACACCAAGACATTCTGAAGGACATGTTAAAGCAAAAGTCACTTTAAATTCATAAGTTGACGTTGGAAGGTGTACGACTCCGAGTATGGCTGGATAAACAGTTCGAATTTGTCAATCTAAACAAGAATGCGAGATAAACCGTAGGAGTGAAATAATTTAAGACGACCATGACCATGGGGATGACCATCTTACAAGAACTGAGATTTCCCAATCATGACTGGGCGGAATATTGATGAGTTCTATTAGAATTTCTAATAGACCAATGTCTTTGAACTTTCCTAATTTGATGGCGAGGCAAGCAATCAAGAGAACTCCACAACAATTCCATGGGGATTTACTTTAATTTGTTCAAATTGTGTTCTTTTTTTAGATTTCCGATGCATGCTCTCACACGGTACACACACGGGGATACGGGGATACGGAAGTTAAAAATATGACGAATTGGGGGAGAATAACGTTTTGGACTAATTGAAGAAAGGAAAGAGTCTTTGATGGAGCCGTCAGTTTGTAAAAAAATCTTTGAAATTGAATACGTTAGAGCGTTTATTATTCAATGGATTAGTTCACATTTAGGTGGTTGGTGGTTAACCTGGCGCAGATTAATGCTGCAGTTAGGACGGCATGTACTCATACCAAGGCAAGGACCCAAGTTCACGCCCAATATTGCCATAGATTCGTACCCACTTTACATACAACTGTTATACGCTCTAGAGTCTGAAGCAGCCAGCATAATAAAGGAGCTATTCCGAAAGGTTGGGTTTGCATTGTTCGTTCAACTAAACCACTTGGAGACTCGTGAATAAATGCCTGTGGATGGAAAATAACGATTTCACGGAAATAACAAATCACATAACTACTTTTAAATAAATTTTTATTATTTCTTTCTACTCGTATATGTTAACTTACGTACTAGACAAAAATGGTTAAATCTAATTTGACAGCGACCGTTTCTGAATTTAGCCTACTGGCTCTTACCGAGCGCTCTAAACTTATCGATATTACTACAACTAATGTCTTCGACCTCTGATACAGGGTGTCCCAGTTTAGCAGTATAATCCATTAAGGGTATATCCCCGAAGTTCCGCCCAACAAGAAATTGTATGGCAGGGGGGGTCTATTCTCATTCCATTTCAAGTTACAGCCCAGCAAAGTGAGTGACCTCTAATTTGGAGATGTAACCACTTTAAACGCTATAATTTCGAAACTATGACAGGAACAAAATAGTTTTGGGCATTTTGGAAAGATAACTTAGTAGTGCATACAATGCTTAAATAATTTGAGTACATCTGTGCAGCAACAAAAAATTATGGCTCGTTCAACTCAAAATTATGAAAATTTGCTGTTCCTTTTTTTTACGATATAACATATGTAATAGGCGATATCAACATAAATATTCAAAATGAGAATGAGATATAGACGAGGGTTGTTTCCGACCAAACAATGATACAAGACAGTTTTTCTCAATTTTTTTTTATTTTTCTACATAGTCTCCTTGTAATTCTACACACTTCTCCCAGCGATGCTCCCATCTCTCTAACTCGTCTAAATAGTACTTGGCCATGGCAACGGCTGAGGAGTGAGACGGCGCGTTATCTTGGTGAAACAGGATTTTCTTTTTCTGCAAATGTGGCCGTTTTTCCGCAATTTCTGCCTTCAGCTTGGCAAGTAATGATGCGTAGTATGCTCCTGTAATGGTTTTTCCTTTTTGAAGATAATCGATTAAGATAACTCCTTTACTATCCCAAAAAACAGTCGCCATCACTTTCCCAGCCGAAAAAACAGTTTTTGCTTTTTTTGGGGCCGGCCCGCCTTTGCAGTCCACTGTTGTGACTAATTTTTTGTTTCGGGCGTATAATGGTGTATCAAAGTTTCATCTACAGTGATTAATCGGCGCCAAAACTCGGATTTATTGCGCCTAAACTGCTCCAAGAGAGCGTTGGAAATGTTCATTCGAACACGTTTTTGGTCTAACGTAAGCAAACGCTGCACCCAACCCGCGGACAGCTTTCTCATGCCTAAATTTTGATTTAATATGTAACAAACACGTTCTTTGGACATTTTTATAACCTCTACTATCTCTCTCACTTTAATTCGGCGGTCGTCTAACACCATTTGGTGAACTTTAGAAATGTTATCGTCAGTGGTAGCAGTTTTTGGACGTCCCGAACGTTCATCATCTCCCAAGCTCTTACGGCCACGTTTAAATTCAGCTGCCCAAAATTTGACTGTGGTAAATGATGGTGCAGAGTCGCCATACACAGAGTCCAACTCATTTGCTTTTCAAAAACAAGAATTTAATAACAGCTCGATACTAAATTTTTTCCATTTTCACAAAAAACACTCACAGCGACTCACTCAAACGACTGTCAACTAAAAACTGCGCGTCCAAAATGATTGAAACTCCGGTAAGTAATTGTCAACAGATGCACAACTAGCTTTTATTGACGAGTGCCGGAAACTTTTCAGACAACCCTCGTAGACACTCTTAGTTCTGGGTCTTCTGAGAAAATACTAGAACCTGTTCCTTCCTCTGTTTTCGAGCCGTCTGTGAAAATTGCAAGTTCATTCGATCTGATTACTCCATTTTTTTCCCAGTCCTCACTCTCCGGATAAATTATGTCCTATGAGATGTCGAAGTCGACCAGGGAAAGAATTTGTTCTGTTAGAATTGGATTGCCTGGCAGTAGCTCCGTTATGACCGTGCCATGTCCGAAACTACTGCTCTTGAAGTAACCCAGATTAGTGTTTCGTATCGCACTGTTGCCAGCAAGTTTTTTGGTAAATCAAGCGGCATTAGGTAGAAAAAGGTGTCTAATGCTGCCGTAGTTGTGGTACGGAGCGCACCTTTAATGGCTATGAAAGCCGTTCTTCGGACCGCTGCTAATTTTCCGTAAATCATTTGTTTGTTTGTTGCTTTCTATGTAGTGCGCCATATGTAAGTATGGGTCTTACCACCAGTACACCATAGCAGGTTTAAATTAAAAGAGCATTATACCAAAAAGTTCCCGGAATTTATTCAGAAAATTAAAAATACAAGTGTATTCATCTAAATCTATATTGTCCCCGTCAAAGTAATCCCCATCGACTGCAACACACTTATGCCAACGCTTGATCCAATCCTTGAAACATTTTTTATATTCAGTTTTCGGTATGTCCATCGATTCCTGCGATTTTTCCATTACTTCCTCTCGGCTGCTGAAACGCGTTCCCCGTAGTGGTTTTTTAACTCGATTGAACAGAAAGAAGTCACAGGGAGCCAAATCAGGTGAATTCGGTGGCTGTTGGATGGTATTTGTTGCATTTATCGTCAAAAAATTACGAATAATGATGGCACTGTGCGACGTCGCGTTATCATGGTGCGAAATCCGCGAGCTTTCTGCTCACAATTCTGGTCTCTTTCGGCAAATTGCTTCACGCAAACGTCTCATAACGCCCAAATAATAGTCTTTATTTATTGTGTGGCCTTCTGGCAAAAATTCATGATCCACTGCACCATTGTAATCCATGAAAACCGTGAGCATTGCCTTCTTTTTTGACTGAAAACGACGTGTTTTTTTTGGTCTCGGCTCATTTAGTTAACGCCATTCACTTGCCTGATGTTTGAATTGCGTGTCGTACTCATAAACCTACGTCTCGTCTCTAGTAATGATCCTTTTGATGAATGTGGGATCGGATTCAGCTTCGCAAATCATCTCTTTTGCGATATCAATACGGTCTCTTTTTTGCATGAAATTTAGGTCTTTTGGCACCAACTTTGCTGCTACACGACGGAAACCCAAATCATTAACCAAGATGTTTTGGACGGACCCATAGGCAATGTTCAAGTCCTTCGCTATTTCTCTGATGGTTAATTTGCTGCTATGGACCAACATTTCTTTTACTTCATCAATGTTTTCGTCGGTTTTCGATGTCGATGGCCTGCCACTGCGTGCATCATCTTCGATTGACTCACGCCCACTTTTGAACCGCTCGTGCCACTGGTAAACGACCGGTTTCTTTAGAGAATTGTTGCCGAAACACTTTTCCAAAATTTCCAACTTTCGCACACCCTTAAATCCGTTTTTTACGCTAAATTTAATACTCGTACAAGTTCGTTGTTGCAAATTTAAATGCATTTCTAAAATTGTAAAAAATCGTCAACACACAGAGAGGTAGATGTACTCTTGGCTACGTAACTTTTGCAAATGTCAAGCTATGACGCTAAGATTTAGAGGGAATGTCAACAACAGATTTATCAACTTAACAAAAAAAACAGAACTCAAATCCACTCCATTGAGTTTTGGTACCGCAGTTCCGTTTTGGAAGGGTTCGCATTGAGACCACAGCTTTTGCCCAACTGCTGACCGTCTTCAGAGCCACCTCCATAATTTCGCTTAAAACGTTTAAGTATTTTCCCTGCACTATTATGACCACGTTATCTGCGTATGCCGTGGCACTTATACCCATTGTACTAAGCTTTTTAAGGATGTCATGAGTGGGGATATGACTCCACTCTGAGGGGTTCCCCTGGTTACGGATATTCTGACCGAGCTTTGCCCAATGGAACAGTTTATTTTCCTGCTTGCAAGCATGTTGCGAAACCGGTGCACTCCACGTTATTGAAGGCTCCCTCAATATCAAAGAAGGCCATCGCAAACTCTCCGAAGTGTAGACTCTTCTCTATTTTCCCCACCACTTCGTGCAGGGCGGTTTCTACAGATTTTCCTTTCATGTATGCGTGTTGTGACTCAGTCAAAAAGCCATTACTGCGTCTATTCCTAATGTGAATCTCCAATAAGCGCTCCAGGTTTTTACGCATAAATGATGACAGACTTATTGGTCTGAAATGTTTTGCTGTTGTATGGCCCTGTTTGCCAGCTTTAGGTATAAAAACCATCTTAACTTCCCTCCAAGCTATTGGTATGTACCCTGTTCTATAGTAAGACTGCGTCCAGGAATGTCCATGTCAATGTCCTGTGATTTCTATAGCATAATCGCTAGAAAACCATCCGGACCGGGAGATTTGCACAGCTTAAAGGATTAAATTGCCCACCGTAATTGTTTCCTATTAATAAGAACACCTATACCCTCTTCGGAGAGAGAGAGCTTAATGTTCTCAGTGTGATATAGCATGCCAGGGTCATCTGATACTGTGGATCCCGGAAAGTGGGTTTACACTAGTGTTGCCAAAGCCTCTTGACTACTTTCATCCCGGGTTTCGTCATTTACCCTGAGATAGCTAGGAGCGCTCGCTTCCTTTGAGAGCATTTTGCGTAGCCTTGAAACTTCGTCTGTTACCGCGATAGATTTGCAGTACTTCTGTCATGTGTTTTACTTACGTAGTAGTCATTCCATGTACTGTCGCTTCTGAAAAGCTTCTGACTTCTTTCCTTTCCACCATTTTAGAAGTTCTTTTTGCCGGCCAAGCTTTCTCAAACGCCATTGTTAGTGTCTTATTAATATTTTCTACCGCCCTGTCTAAGTTACAATATTATCGCAGGTGATTCATTGGGTATTCAGGTGTATATTTACCACCTCTGTGGTAGTTTTCCTAGGATTTCTTTGAAAACAACATATCCTGTTCTGAAAGTTAACCTTGAAGCGTATCTATCGGTGATCCGACATCGACGCTTCGTCGACTACTCTGCATTCCCTTATTTCTAACCCTATTTGAGGCAAGGGTGATACGAGTATCTAGCACCCCATGCCTATTTCTCACCACAAAGTGGATGAATTCCCTCTGCTACAAATATTGAGGTTGGAAGACAAAATGAAATCCTACAAACACTCACCTCTTGGATTAATATCACCGCTTCCCCATTGTGTATGACGGGCGTTTGCGCCACAGCCCAGCACCAGCATCCAATCTTTCTGCCTTGCAAAGTCCTTTAGCTTCTCCGAGATCACTACTTCGGAGTCATAGGGGAGTTAAGCCGAGGTCAGACAGAATGGTTTGCCACACTCCCTTTCGCATGGTGCCGTAATTATTCAAAGGAAATGCATCTATTTGGTTTTTGATTTGGTTGCAAGTCCTGATTTTACCTTCTGCCTTGTAAAACAACGTGTTATTCTTCAGCCTAAGTCCCTGGATCTTGTTGTCCTTATTGATCCAGGGCTCTTGTTTGAGTACGGCTGTGACATCCTGTCTGGTGTGTACTCCACCAGGCAAGCCGTCGCTGCCTGATTATGATGCAGATTTATCTGCAGCACTTTCATCATATTAAGACGGGGGGTTACCCCTCGTCTTTGCCCTTGGTCGATGGCTAATCTATCAATCGGTGTTAATATTAATTAAATTCCAAAATAAATGTCGCCCTAACACTAATGTGCCAAAAGTTATTGAAGATCAAATGAGATATTTTTATTCTTAAAAAAAACTTAAAATTTTGACTTTGTCAACGTTTTTTTCCAAAAATATCTTATTCACTCCCACTTTTTGCAATTTTGGAAAGTGTATTTAATATTTCAAAAAAGAAACTCAGGCTATTTCATCTCAAGTCAAGATACGACCCAACTTGTTTAAACTATAAAACTAAAACTGGGGTATTCTTTTAAAACAGCCCTATATAATTAACTATTGTAGTTAAGGGGTTAGGCCACTCTAGAGGGCCTAATTGGCTTTTTTGGAATTTTTTTTTCAGGAAAAATATAAAATAAATTGAGTTTACAAAGGTAGAAGTTTATAGTACATATGGTGACTGTAAAACATAATTTTTATAGAATAATTTATTTAAAAATGGTGACTGTGCAGCGTTTCGCAGATGACCTCTGTTTTTTGTAAGGGTCTACTCCCGTACCAACAGCTTCTGCAAATTTTGAATTATGAGGAGTCACTAAATTTTTCTTTATTGTACATAACAACAGCTAGAGAAGTACGTAGGAGTTTTTTGATATATTGATTTTTGGCCGAATGTCGCATTTCCAAAGTCAAACATGCAAAATTCGCAGAAAAATCGCCAGGAAATTGTTAATAACCATAGAACTATGCCATCCAAAAAAAATCCCGCGTAGGTACTTATTTAGACAATATATTTTTAAGGATCTCCACTCTTTTGTAGCTTCAGACAGCGATCTTTCTGCAAGCTTTATGCGATTATTGTCAACCTCGTCTTTTTATATTGTACCTATACACCCTGAATTACTCGAACTACAACCAATTTCAGACTGCTATAATTTCCAAACCGTTCATGACAGTGAGCTCAAATTTTGACACATGACAGATAATTTTATTATTTACAAGCCTTTTAAATGATTTGCGTCTCAGTTGTGTTGAAAATTTTTTATCCGCGATGGAATTCAAACGTGATAGTGTGATTGCTTTATATTTGGCTGGAAAACCACAAGTAGCTATCGTTAGAGCCCTTCAGCACCTCAACGTGAATAAATCATTTGTGTCTCGAACCATAGCTCGTTACAGTGATACTAGCAGCGTTGCAAAACGCCATGGAGGTGGTCATAAAGAAACAGCAACATCGGCAGAAATGGTTCGGAAAGCGAAGGCTCGAATTGAGCGAAATCCGCGTCGAAGTGGAAGAAAAATGGCTCGTGAGCTCAACATATCGTTGAAACGGATGCAACACATACTGAAAAATGAGCTTGGGCTCAAGCCATTGAAATTCTAAAAAGCACACGATCTTACACCGCAACAGAAAAAAGTTAGAGTCGAAAGAGCGAAGGAGTTGCTGCGCTTGCACGAAAGTGGTGAGTTGCCGAATTTGGTTTTTCCGATTAGTCGCCATTTGTTATCGAGCAATATGTCAACAAACAAAATGACCGAGCTTACTTGCCAGAGAGGTCCTTCGAAAATTTACACCTTCGGACGGCCACCAGAAAGCAGGCAGCACCGATGGTGATGGTTTGGGCCGCCCTAACCGCCGATGGTTCCTCTTCGCTCGTATTTTTGGATCGTGGCGTAAAAATTAATGCGATCGTATACCGTGAAACTCACTTAGAGGCAGTATCGAAGCCTTGGGCAAACAATCATTTCGGTCGGAAACCGTGGATATTTCAACAAGACTCGGCACCGTCTCACAAAGCGCGCGTCAACCAAGATTGGTTAAATAACAATGTTCCACACTTCATTTCTTCGACACAATGGATTGCAAATTCTCCGGATGCAAATCCGTTGGATTTCTATTTTGAAGGCGAAGGCTGGCACTAAAAAATACCAAAGTTAGGACCACCGCAAACAAGCACTTCGACGGGAATGGGCCAAAATACCGCAGAGCTACTTGCGTGCAGCGTGCTATGCTTTCTTCGGCCGTCTCAAGGCCATTATTCGCTCCAAAGGTGGACATATTGAAAACTACTGATACAATTTGAAAATTGATGTATTTTCCAACATTTTTTGCTTTGGCACAATAAAATTTATCAAAAAATAAAAAAAATTATAGCATTTTAAAAACTTGGAGTTCGAGTCATTCACCCTGTATACCTTAATTGTTTAAACTGGATGAGAGATTATAACCGGCTATGTGATACACTGCAGGATTTGGAATCAGTGGATATAATGCTTGCCGGTGATTTTAACGCACGGATCGGATTGTCGCAGAATAATTTTGTAAGTTGAGACGCATCAGCTGTTATAAACCCAACTAGCAGATCAAAGGACGGAGTATGTGATGCGAAAGGCGCAAAGATATTGGAAGTGGCCGATTCGTTAGACGCAAGAGTTCGGAATGGAAGTTGTCAAGGGGACCTAAGTGGCGAGTATACGTTTGTACGTGGTACGGCGTGCTCATTCATAGACTATTGTCTTGTATCTGGAAAGTGGAACACAATTCTGAAAGACTTCAGCATAGCTACAAAACTTTTTTCTGACCACATGCCTTTGGAAATCTTTTGTATAATTTCGAGTAGAGAGGGTATGATCAACGCCAAACAACTTGATCTGTTGCCAAAACTGGCTTGGAATGATAAAATGAAACCAGTTTTCCAAAATAATTTGAATAAGGGACTTACAAAACGAAAATCAGAGAATAATCTTTTACATATTGAGGATCTTACTCAAGTTATAACTGAAGCTGTTCCAGTAAGTAACAAAGTAAATGAATACAAGCAAGCGTGGTTTAATCTAAAGCTTCAAAGGCAACACAACACAACTTTCTTTAAGAATTTGTATGCAGCAGGAAATAAAAATTTTAAACAACTCTGTTGGTCTTGAGCAACAAACTCATCAAGATCGTCAGCAGATTTCTGGAAAGCAGCTAAAATTATAAACAGAAGAACCAATCTAATTTCGTCAACATTGCAAGCACTTCAACTTCGAGACTACTTTTATAACCTACTTAATGCCCCACAATTCTCACCGCTTCCACACTACGCAGCCCCAGTTTTTACTGACGACTTTTTAGATGCACCATTTACAATTTATGAAGTTCAGAATGTAATACAGAAAGCAAAAGTGGGAAAAGCTCCAGAAGACGACCGCGTTCCAGCTGAATCCTACAAAAATTGTGCTGTGGAATTTCTTGAAACACTAACAAGAGAATATAATAGAATATTTGAGACGGCAAATGTTCCTACATGCTTCAAAACAGCGATCATCAATTCCCCTACATAAAAAAAGGATCATATGAAATTATAGAGGAATCTCCTTCTTGAACACATCAGTCAAGCTGTTTAGCACTCTGATTTTTAATAGACTTACGGGTCAATGGAAAAAAAATACTGAGCGAAATTCAAGTTTAGGAGAAGTTATTCTACTTTGGATCAATTATCCACACTTATAAATATTGCCGATAATTTAAAAAAAAAAAGAAAAAAAAACTTTTTGCATTTTTTGTCAATTTTCGTGCTGCTAGTTAGGAATTTCAGGCAAAATTATATGTATTGCCCATCTGAAGCTATGACTTTTTCCCATCTTTCTGGCAATTTGTGGATCCCATCCCAAAAGAATTGCGCCGGCTTGGCAGCCAAGAATGAATCAAGCCAATTTTTGATATTCTGCTCTGATGTGAACCGTATTCAGTAGGGCGTTCTGCATCGACCGGAACAAATGGTAGTCAGAAGGGGCAAGGTCTGGGCTATAAGGCGGGTGGGGTAAGACTTCCCATCCACTGCTTTCCAAATATTTCTTAACCGGAATAGCAACTTGGGGCCGAGCGTTGTCATGATGGCAAATTATTGCCTCGTGTCTGGTCGCATATTCCGGGCGTTTTTCGGCTACTGCTCTCTTCAAACGGATTAATTGTGTTCGGTAGCGTTGTCCATTGATGGTTTCACCTGGTTTTAGCAGCTCATAATACAGCACACCCATCTGATCCCACCAAATACAGAGCATTACTTTCGCGCCATGGATATTCGGCTTTGCCGTTGATTTGGCTGCTTGGCCGGGTTTCACATATGATTTTTTGCGGTTGGGGTTGTCGTAATGGATCTATTTTTCATCACCAGTAACAATCCGATGCAAAAATGACTTCCTTTTGTGGCGTTCCAGCAGCATTTCGGACATGCAAAACCGCCTTTCGACGTCTCTCGGCTTGAGTTCATGTGGGACCCAATTTCCCGCAAAAACACTTTTTCAGGCCCAAAGTTCGACATATTTGAGTGAAAAAAAATTATTGTTGTTTACGCTTCAAATGAATGACATATACCGAAATGACGTACAATGACAGTAGCTTTCCAACGCATGATCCAATGGAATAATACGAGGGCGGGTCAATAATTCCGTGCATTTTTGAATTTCTGACCTCTTTACTGAAACAGCAACACTGCTCCTGTCAACAGGCATCTATCAGTTGACTCCTGTCAAAATTTAAACTTGCTGCGTCAGTTAGTTTGTGTTTGACAGCTATTTTTATCAGACTACTCACTAATTTGAGGAGAAAATGGAAAAAAGTGAATTTCGTGTGCTTATTAAGCATTATTTCTTGCGAGACCAAGGCTAAGCTTGATAAATACTATGGGGACTCTGCACCATCGATTTCAATGGTAAAAAAGTGGTTTACTGAATTTCGTTGTGGCCGTACAAGCACTGAAGATGCCGAACATCCTGGACGCCCAGTTGAGGTCTCTACACCCGAAACAATCGAAAAAATTCACGATATGGTGTTGGCCGACCGAAGATTGAAAGTGCGAGAGATTGTGGAAGCCGTAGGGATCTCGCATGGCTCAGTGGTTTCAATTTTGAATGATCACTTGGGCATGAGAAAGCTTTCCGCAAGATGGGTGCCGCGTTTGCTCACAGTCGACCACAAACGCAATCGTGTAACAACTTCACAGGAAGGTTTGGCGTTGTTTAATCGCAATATGGAGGAGTTTTTGCGCCGTTTTGTAACCGTGGACGAAACATGGATCCATCACAACACACCAGAGAACAAACAACAGTCAAAACAGTGGGTTTCTAAGGCGCCAAAGAAGGCCAAGGTGGGTTTGTCAGCCAATAAAGTTATGGCGACTGTTTTTTGGGATGCACGCGGGATAATCCACATTGACTACCTTCAAAAGGGAAGAACAATCAATGGGGAATATTATGCCAACTTATTGGACCGATTCAATGACGATTTGAAAAAAAAACGACCTCATTTGGCCAAGAAAAAAGTTCTTTTCCACCAAGACAATGCAAGGGTGCACACATGTGCAGTTGCCATGGCAAAAATCCATGAATTGGGCTATGAATTGCTCCCTCATCCACCCTATTCTCCAGATTTGGCTCCGAGCGACTACTTCTTGTTCCCAAACCTGAAGAAATGGCTTGGTGGAAAAAGATTTGACTGAAATGATGAAGTCATCTCGTCATTTTAAGGACCTCGACAAATCATTTTTTTTGGAAGGGATAAAAAAATTGGAGAAGCGTTGGACAAAGTGTATAGAGCTCAAGGGAGACTACGTTGTAAAATAAAATAATTTTTTTATCAAAAAAATCTGTTTTAATCCAAAAGTCACGGACTTATTGACCCGCCCTCGTACAAGTTACGACATTAAGTTATAGACCCAATATATTAAAGGCTATGTAACATATGAAAACAATGTAGCTTATGTGTGGGATGGTGAGTTTGTATCAGAAGAATTCACAACGCAAATGGGAGAGAAACAAGGAGCGTTTTAAACTTACTTCTTTTCATTTTGTTTATAAATCATATCGTGGAAGAAATCGGAGGAGGAATTCTGTTTGGAAACATACGAATATCTGGTCTAAATTCAGATCTGAATCTGTTGAAGAATGCAGCTTATGATAAACCGTCTTGAAAGATACTGTAGACTCTGGAATCTGTCCGTTAATTTAGAAAAATCTAAAATGATGACCTTCAGGGATGGGGGTGGAAAATATTTACGCAACGAAAAATAAAAGTACCAAGGAGAAAATGTTGCAATAGTTCGAGAGTACAAGTACTTAGGGGTTTTAATCACGGCGAACCTTAATATGAGAAGACACTGGACAATGTAAACTGGCTGAAGCAAAAAGAGCCATTTCTTCCGTCTGGAGTCGCTGCATAAATAACGTGTTTATCGAATATAGTTCAAAAATGAACTTTTTTCGTACAACTGCTGCATCAATATTGCTCTACGGCGCTCAAGTGTGGGGATATTGCCCATTTGAAAAAGTGGAACATTTTCTGAGGTATTTCTTAAAACGAGCTTTTCGGTTGCTAGCCTGCACGCCCAACTATATGCTACATTTAGAAACAACAGTATCACCATTGTTCCTAGATATCATCAAGATGCGCTTTGAATATGTCGTAAAAGTAATGGATATGGATGAAGCAAGGCTGCCTAAACAAGTACTGAAGCACACACTTGCGACCAGAGGAAACCTTGTTGCAAAGTGGGAAGATCTGGGATTTGAACCCGATAAAAACGCATTTCTTACGAAAAATTTAAAACAGAAGCACAGTCCTCACAACATCGAATGATATACAGTCAACTGAACTTTGACCTTAAGGAAAATACGTACTTCCAAAGCCGTTTCCCACTAAAAATGATAAACATAATATTTAAATTAAGCGGGGAAATTATCAACCTAAATTGCATTCCACATCGATCGGATCTACCAATTATGTGTGACCTTTGCAGTAAGAAGATGATCTCTGATCAATTCTTTGTAGACTGGCTTGATAGATTCATACACTTCAATTGGAAGAGCTGACTTATATTTGTACTCAGCCAAACTATTTGTAGCTGTAGCCTTTTGCCATGAGGACCATGAATCCTCTTCAATCGGACATTTATCGTGATGCGGTTTTGCATCAGTAGATAATTTATAATTGAGTTTAGGCTCAATTTTTCAACTGAATCACAGTTTCTACGAATGGCTAATCCATAAAAAATAGGGAGTTTTACCCCTTCCACCGAGACCTTTTGTAATCTTTTTCAAATTACCCATTCGCTTTTGAACGTGATCTACACACTCTTTCTTGAGTACTGTGACATTCTGATAGGGCTTAGCATCAGTAATGCCTTTAAAGGTCTTAGAATCACCGTCAAAAATATAATGGGTTTATTTTCGCCTGGTGCAGAGCTTCGGATCGCTGAAACATCTCAACAACTGCATCGACATCCATTTTTCCTGCTGATCTATTGTGATTCACATCGCACTTATCTTTATGATTTTGTGGATCATCAATGTGGCTTCCGGAACCAACACTCTACGATTGATCAGGTTCATAGAATCACTAATATCAATGAAAAATCATTAAAAGAAAAGAAAGTATGCTCAGCAATTTTCCTTAATGTTTGGCATGAGGGACCTTCCTGTTCAATACTCGAAAATCTTGGAATCATACATATCAGAGCGTTACTACCGAGTCAAACAAGAGGACGCTTATTCTGAACTGAAGAAAATCCAAGCGGGTGCCTCAAGGTAGTGTATTGGGGCCAGTTCTTTTTCTCCTATACACTAGTGATCTACCGGCATTGAATGAAAATATTGTTGCTACATTTGCTGCTGATCCTGCAATTTTGGCTATTGGCGACAATAATACTGAGTCAACAGAAAAGTTACAAATAGCAGTGGCTGAAATACAATGCTGGACAGCTAAGTGGCTTAATGAAACTAGATCCGTGCTTATCGGCTTTACCAATTAGCTTATAGAGTATAAGCCAGTATACAAATAGTTCCGTACGAGAATACAGCGAAATACAATATCTTGGGATGACCCTTGATACAAAACTCAGGTGGAAGCCACATGTTAAAAAAAAACAAGAGCAACTAAATCTAAATTACAGAAAAGTGTACTGGCTATTGGGTAGATACTCAGCAAGCTACTCTTGTATCAACAAGTCCTTAAACCAATCTGGAATTATCTATGACAATCAGCTTTGGATTGTGCCAGCCAAAGAAACAGAAAAATTATTCAAAAACTTCAAAATAAAGTACTTCGTGGTATTATTAATGCACCCTGGTACATTCGTAATGACAACTTGCATAGGGATCTAAATCTAGAAATTGTGGACAACGGCATCAAAAAGTACTCCTTGACCGCCAGAATGCGCTGCTACTGCAAAAATGGTTATGGTGCCTTGAAGTCTGTTCATATTTAGGCAGACATGCCAAATTTGAGTGCGATACTGTCTTTAGTTTTGTTTTGACAGCTAATTGTTGTTGACGTGTTTGGCATCGTGTTGAATATGCACAAAAACGATTTTCGTTCTCTCATAAAACATTATTTTTTGAGAGGCAAAACGGCAAAGGAAACAAAAGAAAAGTTGGATAAATATTATGGGACTAATGCTCCGTCAGATTACACCGTGAAATATTGGTTTCGAGAGTTTCATGGTGGCCGCAACTCCACTACCGATCAAGTCCGCAGCGGCAGGCCCTCCGATGCGGTTAGAGAGGATAATGTCAAAAAAATACATGAAATGGTTTTGGCTGATCGGAAAGTGAAGGTGCGCGAGCTAGCAGATACCACAAAGATAAGTACTGAGTGTACACGCCATATTTTGGGCAATATTTTGCATATGAAAAAGTTATCCTGCCGCTGAGTGCCGCGAATGCTCACTCCTGACCAAAAACGCGAACGCGAGAGCACTTCGAAAGAGTGTTTGGACTTGCTGATGCGGAATCGATTGGTAACGGGATTTGGATCCCTCGGACTATTATCTCTTCCCAAACCTCAAAAGATGGCTCATCAATAAAAAATTCAGCTCACGCGAGGAAATCGTCGACGCCACGGAGAAGTAGTTTTCAGACCTTCCGGTATCAAACTAAAAGGGGACTGTATTGAATAATACTCGTATAAAAAAAACATCTAGTAGACCGAGGTAATTCCATTCTGTGTAAGGAATCGCAGGGAAATCACAATTCTACGGGTTATTTCTCATAGCCTTTTTCAATAAATGGACTACTAGGTATCTCAGCCTGTACACATTTTTCACAGGACACTACTATATTGAATTCCAAACCGCGTTTGCACACTTTACAAAAAACCACGTTTGAAATAGCTGAAACAAACTGCAATAAAGTTTATTCTACGATGACCAAATTTAAAGTTAAAAATTTTTCCCGAATTAATTTTCAATTCATTTCACTTAGTGTCCCTAACTCGTGTCGATTTAAGGGTCTTCTTCCAGATATTTTTGGTCCCTTGCTGTATGTACATGTACAATTATCGATAAAAAGCAAACGTTCTTCAAACAGCGTCCTTCTCGAATGTTTCACTTTGCAAAACTGACTGAAACCGACGTTTCTAAAGACGAAACGAGCAATGGTCTGAACAGGTGGCAAATAGCTTCAAAAATATCTGCCGTATACCTATTCTAGTCCCCTAAAATATAGTCCCTCGTTTCGGTTATAAGAGGCCCGCTGCCTACCTGGAGGCGGCCTTGCACTATACTTTGAAAAACAAGTACTTTGAGATGTTGACCGGCTATAATCTTTTGGGATATAATTTTTCAGGTCCTAAGGGATCATTGAGTTTTTGAAAATCCTAGAGTAGCCTAACCCCTTAAGAGCTGCTTTGGATTTTTTTTCCCGTAAAATAAGTTTATTAATATGCAGTGTAAGTCTAATAATTTTTTTTACAAAAAGGTTAATTTTATTTACCCGCTTAGGGGTCACATCAGGAAAAAATAAAAAAATAAAGGTTCTCGAAAAAAAATTAAGCAGATTGGTTATGAAATTATATAGGAAAGAATAAAAAGTTATTTACATAACCTGTTGGTAATTTTCAACCGAGATATTGGCGTTTAATTTAAAACACCCTCGATGATGCACTTTTCAATTTAAGGATACGCAGACGTGGTTTATATCTATGGTTTCTGCAACAATAACGTCAACGAGCGAAATATTTGAGACAATACCCTGATAGGACTGCTCCAAACGGCAGGACATTTATTATAACATTTTCCAAGTTAAGGGGGCCAGAAACAATGTGGAAAAACGTATGTATTACGTCAGCAACCATTCAAATACCAGCCTTAGGCAACTAACCAGACATTTCAATCTGAGCAGAACTTACATCTGGAAAATTCTACATTCAAAAGGTATGCATGCATCATATATTAGTACAGGAGCTTCAACCCGAGGACTCAGAGAGGCGTTTGGAATTCTGCAATTACATTCTGGAAAGATGCTTTGCGGAAGACAACTTTATTGGATGGATTCTATGGACGGATGAGTCCCAATTCACTTGGGATGGAATCATCATGATTTCCACAATTTACATACCTGACCGGAAAGCAACCGCCACTCCATGAAACATAGAGCTTTTCAGCACAAGTTCTATGTCAAAGTGTAGGCAGGTACTCGTATATTGGGTAACAAGCTGATGGGATCCTATCGGCTTCCTCCAAGCCTTAATTCGAATGTTTCCCTTGAATTTTTGTGAAACAAATTACCAGAACTATTAAGCGATATACCACTGCAACAGAGAACAGCGAAATAATGATATGGACAAGCATTTCCATTTATTTATTTTCCAGAAAAAATACAATTTTTTTAGCAACATGTCGTTTCTTTTAGTGTATTTAAATGCGGAGTGTGTAAAGTAAAACATAGCGATACTTTTAGGCCCCTCATTTTCGCTTTATAATTGTTCCGGGCTATTCCTGGTTGCGTTTTTAATTTAGCGGTGCGAAATAGATATAAAGGGTGTTCTTTTTAGAGGTATACAAATTAAATATAAAATATAATACTTAAAGCTAATGTTAATGTCTATGATATAAGCTTTATTTAATAGATCATTTTATGCCATTAAAACCTAAATATAATATACGTGCCACGGCTAGCTCGAATGAAGCACAGTTGGGAAGTCCAATTTTCGATAATTTTATCGAGAAACTGGGGCCGTATATCAGCAATAACACGGCAAAAGTTGACTTCTAAATCGTTCAACGTCTCTGGTTTATGGGCATAGACTAGTGACGTCACATACCCCCAAAGAAAGTAATCTAAAGGTGTGAGATCACAGGATCGTGGAGGCCAATTCACAGGTCCATTACGCGAAATTATGGCCTCAGCAAGTGTTTCCCGCAATAAATTGATGGTGTCGCGCGGCGTGTGGCATATTGCGCCATCTTGTTGAAACCAAGGCTCTGTCACATCAATGTCATTCAATTGAGGAACGAGGAAGTCAGAAATAATGTTTCTATAGCGCTCTCCATTGACAGTAATATCCTGGCCGGCATCGTCCTCAAAGAAATATATCCCGATGGTTCCACCAGCCGATAAAACACACCAAACAGTGAGTTTTGATGGTTGCAAGGGCGTCTCGACAAAGGCTTCTGGGTTTTCTCCACTCCAAATTCGGCAATTATGCTTGTTTACATACTCATTCAATCAAAAATAGGCCTTATCGGAGAAAAAAATTTTGCGTTGATAATGAGGATCAATCGGAATCATGTTTTTGGCCTATTCACCGGACCTACGACGCGTATAATGGTCACGCGATTTCAACTCTTGCACAAGCTGGATCTTATAAGCTTTACAGCCAAATTTTGCACAAAGTGGATGGGTATAGCTCCATTTGCTCTGCACGATGGCGAATCCACTCATTCCGATTCTCCTCAACACTGCACTCCACAACGGCAATAACTTCTTCTACTCGCACTGTTTGGAGATGCATATTATCCACTAGAGTGTACGTAGTATGAAAACGATTCATCGTGTTCCGAATAACTTGCTCAGATGGACGATTATGTCGACCGTAAAACGGACGTAGCGCACGATAAGTTTGCGCAATTTACACGCGTTGTTCTGGCGTTAATCTATTCATCGTAAAATGGTAAGACGTATTAACAACAAATAAACTTTCAACTTGCAAAGTGGCAATCTATAGAAACATTGTTGTCAGTTTAAAAACTAAGCCTCTAAAAGAAACACCTTTTACTTATAAAAACTCTTGCCATTTAAGACGGATAAAGATGTCCTCGGTCATTTCGAGAGAAATTTTTTTCGTAAGGTATTCGGTTAACGGGGTTTTGAGGTATAGATTCAACGACGAACTATGCTAGCTGTGTGGCGAGATCGATCTAGTCAGAAAACTGCGCATTACTATAGTTACTTGATATGGCTAGATCATGCAGAGTGAATGGACATCAATGTTCTAGCAGTCAGTGTCTTCGAAACGACCCCGGAAGGAGAATATGTTAGTAGAGGAAGGCCTCGCCTTAGGTGATGTAAATACTCGTAAGTATAAGTGGACCTCAACTGACCAACCGACTTGGTGTGCGCAGCTGGAAGAAGTTAGCTATGGACCGAGCTAATTAGACAAGTTTGTTAGTTGAGACCCAGATTCACACCAATTGTAGCGCCACCTAAACAAGAAAAAGTAAGTAAATATATAATGTCTCTGTCCTCTATAGCAATCACAATAGTATGTGTCATAGTTGTTAATTTTTCGTTTGCTCGGACTATCTTGGCAGCGTAATCCGTTTTCTACCGGTCTAGATTAGGTTTAGTTAAGCCTATTGGCCCACTGTGATGCTACGTGGATCTGTGGACTCCCGGAACCAATTTGAGCTTCTGATGAAGGGTAGGAAACTGATAACGTCTATACTGCTTAGATTACCTAAGTCATTAGGAGAGAGCTGGACATGTACAAAGTGACCATGTGGCTTCTGGAGAAGTCATTTGTAAAAAAACTCGAAGCCTTCTTGCATGCTTGCCTATAGGCAGTGTCCAGTGATGACACCTATGATAGCGCTGAGATGTTTCCTATTTTGGGAGATCAAACTCTTAGAGCGATTCATATCCAGTTTTGGCCAGATTTGCTTGATCGCTAGACATGTTGACCCAACAGCCCACCTCAGATTGTTCTTCTATTAGCGCCCAGCTTTAGTTTCAGTTTGAACGCAGTGATTGATATATCGATAATATAAAATACCTTTTTCAGGTAGGATAGGTAGGGTGAGCGGATTTGAGAGCGTCCTGATTATCCGAAAAGATACGGATATCCTTTGCAGATACCAAATGATTCTTTAGCCAGAACAGGACTTCTTTAATCACCAAAATTTTCACCTGAAACAGGCTACAGTGATTGATTTAGAAGGGGGAAGGAGAGGCTGAAGTTAAGCTATCAGTCTTGGATTCATCTGTGTAGAAATAGATGGACCTATCGCCCATGAAAGCATCTTTTTCCCAGAAGGATCTAGAGCGGATGTTTACGCGAAAACCTTTGTCAAACCAATGTTGGAGCATATTGTAGTCGATGTTCTCTGGAAGTATTCCTAATGTATTAAGAATATTAGCCTGTCCATATAGTTTATTTGTCCACTATGTAATCGCTTTAAGGCAAATAGCTGCGTTAGCATCCACTTGCCTGCTGAAAAGATTGAGGGGTGTCAAGTGAAACAAGGTCATCCACCAGACAACCACCCCGTGAGTATTGATTTTATAACCGAGACGTAGCGGGTTAGGCCCAATTTGTTCCCAATGGCTTTTTTGAAAGAGAATAGAGCTACTGTAGTTTGCTCTACTCTTTCTTGAATATCAAGTTTCCAGTTTAGTTTCTATATCGGAGAAGACTAAGCTGGTAATCAACGATAGAGAAAGTCAATGATAGGGAATTTATATTTCTTGAAAAAGAGGACAAAATCAATTTTATGGGGTCTCACTCCCAATCCACAGCGATTGGCTGAGCAGATTAATCTAGTAAGACTTTCCTGTAAGAGTTCTTTAATGGTATTGAGATGCTTTCCTGAGACGGATGTAGCAACGTCATCCGCATAGGCAACCACCCTGCTACCACCCGTTTCTAGGTATATCAGCAGCTCATTGGCCACTATGTTCCAGAGAAGGGGTGACAAGTCATTTACCATTACAGTTGCAGGTCAGTCGTGATTCCTGATGTGTTGACGTTGTTAGAGGCAGATTTTATATCTAGAAACGCGATCATTGTGTACTCCCTATAATGTAGGGATTGTTCGATGTGGCTAGCCAGTGAATGTAGAGCCGCTTCCATAGACTTTCCTTTGAAGTAGGCATGTTGAGCCGTAGATAAAAGTCGTGGATCAATTCTAGATCGTATAAGGATGTCAATCAATCGTTCTAGAGTTTTCAGAGTTTTCTGAGGTCCTTTGAAACATTATGAGATCATTTACTGGCTTTGGGAATGAAAACTATATACATGAAAAGGGAATGTGGATCATTTCTACACAGCGCCTCACGATATTCACTAGGGTTGGGAGAATGATGTCTGAGAACATTTGTAACTCGGCAGGTATTATACCTTCCGGACCAGCAGCCTTGTATGGTTGGAAGGTATTCATCGCTTAGAGCAGCTTGTCTCTTGTAATCAGACTGCGAATTTTAGGTGCGTCAGCAATAGTCCTACTAAGGTTGTTACTGGCCGTGAATAGGTAGCTGCCTGGAAAGTGGGTGTCCAGTAACAGATTGAGTGATTCATCACTTGATGTTGCTCAAGAGCCATAGGCGTCCGTTAATTGTTTCGTTGCATATAGTCTGTAATGTGTCCGAGCATTCAACGAGCATAGATGAAAGCCGCTGTCCATTTTTCATTTTCTGAGTTCATCAGCCAAATCCTTCAGACGAAAGTGCCAGTAGTTCACTATTTAGATATAAAAGACATTGCTACCTTGATAGCAACTCTGGTGGTACCATATACAGGGTTTTCCAATAGGGGCCTCCGAACTTTGACAGTTGATAGCGGCCATATTATTGAAGCTACATCTGTCAAATTGGCTGTCATTTATTCAGTCTGTTTTTTCAAATCACCATGGATGGACATAGCGTTCAACAATACGCGCAAATGTTAAAATTGTTTTATCAACATGGGTGTTCTGTTCGGGTAACTTTCTGCGCGCTTCGGCCGTTTTACGGTCGCTATAATCGTCATACCAAGAGGACTATTCGCAGTGTGGTGGATAAATTTGAGTGCACTGTTTCAGTAAACGATATACCCACACCCGTACGTCAACGAAACGCAAGATCTGGCGAAAATAT
The DNA here is from genome assembly GCA_963966105.1 of Volucella zonaria. NCBI lineage: Eukaryota > Metazoa > Arthropoda > Insecta > Diptera > Syrphidae > Volucella > Volucella zonaria. Next base: position 284,386,406 of record OZ014530.1, on the reverse strand, counting down.
GGCCGCTGTCCGTGAGAGTGTGCATAATAATCCGAGGCAGTCGAATTCGCATCGGTCACCAGAACTCGGCCTTTCGCAGACCGCAACTTGGCTTGCGCCCATACAAAATTTAACTGACCTAGGAGTTGAAGGTAAATCACCATAGACAACGACCGCGACGTATGTTCACTGAATGGGCTCTGGAGCACTTGGAAACTGACTCTAATTTTCATCGAAAAATCGTCTTCAGCGATGAGGCCCACTTCTGGTTGAAACAAACAACATTGTCGAATTTAGGACGATACTAATCCACGTGAGATCCAAGAGCGTCCAAAGCACCCCGAAAATTCACTGTTTGGTGTCGATTTTGGGCTGGCGGCTAAATCCATATTTCTTTAAGAACGACGTTGGCCAGGCCATCACCGTCCATGGCGAGCGCTATAGGTAGATGATTACCAACTTATTTTGGCCTGAATTGAATGTTATCCACACCAATGATATGTGGTTTCAACAGGACGGCGCTACGTGCCACGTTGGAAATTCTGCACGAGCGATTCGAGGGCATGGTCATCTCACGTGAAGGTGTTAGACCCCATGCCACCGGTCAAATTCAGCCTGATTTATGCGCCAGAGCCATGGAAAATTGGACATTTCGAGTGCGTGCCACCCAGAGAAACCGCAGCGGACATTTGACCGATGTTGTATTCCATACATAATGGCATCGATAGGCGTTTCAAACGAATGAAAAATTTCGATGATATCTCACACACACTCTGTTTTATTTAAATTTAAAAATTGGAAGCGCTTAATGAAAGACCCTTTATATTTTGACATCCTGTTTAGATACAGAAGAATCGTCAAGTGAAGCTCAAAATACGAGTATGTCGATGTAGCTGAAATAGGACGCCGTTGACTGCTTTTTAGGAATACTCCCGCTGTTCGTATGGTGCGTATTGTGCATCATATTCAGATCTTGTTTGGACAAAAAAAATGTAAAGCACATTTCCTAAAGTGCACTTGGCAACTCACTTGTCGGATTCGATACCACTCAATGGTTCCAGATGCCACCGATTTGTATCTAAACATTTTATCGCATCGCTTCCTTAGCCTCATTCGAATAAAAAAAAAAACCCAAATGCACTTCTTCCGAACATGTATCTCCCCACACAAACCACATTGATTATCTGGTTTCTACCACACCTTGCAACATATCGCTAAGCATTTCATTCAATGGAGTTTGTTGTGTTTGTGTTAAACGAAAAGTGGCGGCACAGCTAGCACCACCACAGCAGGTTCTCCGTTGTGTCTCGCTCTGTTGAACGACCTGTATCTTTGACTCTATATTCCCCAACATCTTTCATAGTGTGGGTGCATTTTTATATGCGCTTCCAATGGATTAGTGTGCGTTAAACCGATTGAATTCAATTCAAACGTTTGTTTTGAAAACAAGTTTTTAAAGTAGTTTTAGTCGTGCTATCGGAGTTGTTGGACGTCCAAAGCCAACTTCAGCGGACGTGTAAAAATCCGTTAAAAATTCAATTTTCATTCTGTTTTTTTGTTCTTTTATATCTGTGTATATATCATCAGTGTTTTACCTACTATTCTCCATAGAGTTTAGTGTAAAAGGAGGAATATATCATAAATTAAAAGAAAATTTATTCGTTACTAATCGCTTTTATTGTATCTATGAGTACGAAATCGAAACGAGAAAATTTGTTCAACATTCCTTTGTATTGAGTATAATTCTGTGTTCATCTCAGAGTCAATGCAAACAAGTAGTATCTATGGAAATTAGAATCGTAGATACGAATATGTATGTAATGGAATAAAATTTATTTCAAAAGAGCAAGGGGCGAAAAGTAAGAAGCAGAAGAAGTTAATAAAAAAAAAAAAAAGAAGTGTGACAAGTGCAAGTGTATCTAAACAAGTTTGTTGAGCCTGAGCGTCCATCTACCAATTCTGCATGTAACACAGATAATGCTCGCCGTCGTAATATCTAAAAGTTGAATTATCTAAAGCCATTGGAATTTCTCTTTGTGCCCTGTGTTGTATCCGTACGAGTATTTTGTCTCCAAAAGAGGTATAGAGGTAGAGAATTAAAAAATTTACAAAAAAGGAAAAAAAAATCCTCTTCACAAGTAGTTTTCGTATTCGTATTCGTTCGTAGCTATCATTCGTGTTGTTTCCTTTGCTTTTTTGTTTTTTTTTTGTTTTTTTGTGGATTACTCATCATCGAAACATCGAAAACCTGTGTACGGGCATAGGATCATCATATCGAAGAAAGGTGAAGAAACACCAGCAACACCAGAAAACATCGGAAATCCCAGAAACACCAGCTAAGCGACAGATACACCAGAAACGGACAAAACCAAACGGACAAAACCAAACGGACAAGGAAGAAATCCGACGAACGAAGAAAAGTAATCAGGCGGTGGTCGCTTATATTAGGATACAAACGAAATTAACCAGCAAAAGAAAGTTCAGTCAGGTAAGCGCGAATGGATATACGAGTACGAGTACGAGTACGAGTGCTCGTACATCCGCATGTACCCGTACATGTATGAAAGTAATTGAGGAATTTGTATCTCAAAGATATAAAGTCAGGATGTGAGGTTTTTTTTTTTCCCACCATACACTTAGAGAGTCAGGTCAGTTTTTCCTTCGCACGCACACTAGTTTATATGTGCACGAGTACGAGTATAGTTGCAGCGTGTACGAATATAATAGCGCGCCAGGGTATAATGGCGTTTGCATTTGTATATTTGTATCTGGCTATCTAAAACAGGTAGAGCTACAATACATTTCAACAATCGATTCGGCTTAATTGCACGTGTTACAATCTCTACTTGAGAAAAACAATTCAGCATTTTAAATGGCAACGAGGTAGTGTGTTGTTGTTTTTTTTTTTTTTTTTTGAGTTCATGAGTATCTCAAAGATAGCCACTCATATGAGAGAGCTAGTGGCTTGACAGTGGTACGATATACGACTTCGTACTATGAAGGCTGTTGTTGTTATAACAAAAAGAAATCACGAATAAGGGAATAGAGGGAGTCTTGTGGTCCCCTTTAGACTTCCAACACTACTTCATAGGTAGTACTCTTGTGTGGTGAGTTTTAACCAGATGAATCTATTCGACTTGGAAATACTAGTTTTAAGGTTTCCTCTCTACTACTCAATGTATCTTTGTTGGAGGCTTGGGTGCTGCTGTTGATGTTGGATACTTTTTTTTGCCTAGCTAAGCATATTTGTGTCGTGATTCAACAGGTCGACATATTACGGATACTGATAGTCAATCTGTCAGATAGATTTTTTATTTTTTTCACTTTAGCTTTGTTAGGGATTTTTCTGGGTAAAACCGCATTCATTTTAGTGGTCGATAGATCGTGGTCAGTTTGATTGGAAACTTAAACCGCATGAATAAGCAAAAGATGATTGTACTCGCCACACCAATGTGTATACAGTTATGGCTGTGGTGGATTGTATTTCATTTTTTTTTGAAATAGTTTGCAAATTTTTTTTTTTTGTGTAACTGAAGTGGATAATATCTAATTTCACAGTTTAAAATAAATAAATTGTGCGATAGAGGGGAAATTTGGTTGAGAATTGGCGGTCGATTCTTGTCACTTGAATGGGAAGGTCAATGAATTTGCATTGATTTAGTCACTTTGGAGACTTTTGGAAGAGTAGCTCTGGACATAGTTAGCGAACGTCGACATATTGTACAAGACTGCGTAGAAGTCCCCACTCTAGGCTACTTACTTACTTACTTACTTAGGTGGCGTTACAGCCAAACAACGAGCCCCTCCAGCTAGTACGATCTCTCTCGGCGTCCAATGCCCCACTCCAAATTCATTGAGGTCACTTGATGCACTACCTTGGATGAGGTCGTCATTTGTTGCGTCGTCCCTTCGGATTAATATCGACGGCTCTTTGCGGCGGAACTGTGGCTTCCATTCGCTAAATATGCTAAATTGCCCTGCCATGTGAGACGTTAGATCCGTAGACGCTGTCGATGTACAGCTCATGGTTCGCGGTGGGCGACGGCAATTCACTCGAAGTATCTATCTAAAAACGGCCAAGTGTTTCTTCATCCTGCAGGACAGAAATGACAATAGTCCCGTATAAAGAAAGTTTGGTCTTACGAGAGATGGCTCTGTTACTCAATTGCCTCCTGATCCCAAAGAAACAGCAATTGGCAATAGCAATTAGGCGTCCGACTTCTGCGCTATCGCTGATGCTTCTTGTAACTGTCAAGGTATATGAAGTCCTTCATTATCTTGAATTTATAACTGCCAATAGTGACGTCCTGGCCAAGCCTTCGTTGGTGTGCGTCCTTTTCTGATGACAACATGTTCTTTGTTTTGCCTTCGTTTATCTTCAGATCGATTTTAGCCGATTCAGCTTTGACACTCGTGAGAGCTCTCTGGCGGCTCTCTGTCCTTGTCCCATCACATCAACGTTACACGCGGATAACTTGCGTTATCCTTTGAGCGTCTTAATTAATTTATTACCGACCTTGTTGGAGGATAATTCTCGATAATCATGCTGCACAAGCTGACAATTTTGGCAGTAATACCAAAACTAGACATTGCTGTACAGGCTGAATGACTCGAACTCTAACTTTTTAAAATGCTATAATTTTTTTATTTTTTGATAAATTTTATTGTGCCAAAGCAAAAAATGTTGGAAAATACATCAATTTTCAAATTGTATCAGTGGTTTTCAATATGTCCACCTTTGGCGCGAATAATGGCCTTGAGACGGCCGAAGAAAGCATCGCACGCTGCACGCAAGTGGCTCTGCGGTATTTTGTCCCCTTTGGTATTTTTTTAGTGCCAACCTTCGCCTTCAAAATACCCCAGACAGAGAAATCCAACGGATTTGCATCCGGAGAATTTGCAATCCATTGTGTCGAAGAAATGAAGTGTGGAACATTGCTTTTTAACCAATCTTGGTTGACGCGCGCTTTGTGAGACGGTGCCGAGTCTTGTTGAAATATCCACGGTTTCCGACCGAAATGATTGTCTGCCCAAGGCTTCAATACTGCCTCTAAGACAGTTTCACGGTATACGATCGCATTAATTTTTACGCCATGATCCAAAAATACGAGCGAAGAGCGACCATCGGCGGTTATGGCGGCCCAAACCATCACCATCGGTGCTGCCTGCTTTCTGGTGGCCGTCCGAAAGTGTAAATTTTCGAAGGACCTCTCTGGCAAGTAAGCTCGGTCATTTTGTTTGTTGACATATTGCTCGATAACAAATGGCGACTAATCGGAAAAACCAAATTCGGCAACTCACCACTTTCGTGCAAGCGCAGCAACTCCTTCGCTCTTTCGACTCTAACTTTTTTCTGTTGCGGTGTAAGATCGTGTGCTTTTTAGAATTTCAATGGCTTGAGCCCAAGCTCATTTTTCAGTATGTGTTGCATCCGTTCCAACGATATGTTGAGCTCACGAGCCATTTTTCTTCCACTTCGACGCGGATTTCGCTCAATTCGAGCCTTCGCTTTCCGAACCATTTCTGCCGATGTTGCTGTTTCTTTATGACCACCTCCATGGCGTTTTGCAACGCTGCCTGTTAGTACCACGGTAACGATCTATGGTTCGAGACACAAATGATTTATTCACGTTGAGGTGCTGGAGGGTTCTAACGATAGCTACTTGTGGTTTTCCAACCAAATATAAAGCAATCACACTATCACGTTTGAATTCCATCGCGGATAAAAATTTTTCAACACAACTGAGACGCAAATCGTTTAAAAAGCTTGTAAATAATAAAATTATCTGTCATGTGTCAAAATTTGAGCTCACTGTCATGAACGGTTTGGAAATTATAGCAGTCTGAAGTTTGTTGCAGTTCGAGTCATTCAGGGTGTATATAAATCGCAGCTATAGATGCTGCCATAAGCGGCCCTGAAATCGATGAATCGGTAGTGTGTATCGATTTGGAGCTCAAGGGCTTTTTTTCCAAGATCTTCCGCAGTGTGAATATTTGGCCGATGGTGGACTTTCCTGGCCTAAAACCACTCTGATATGGACCAATCAGGTTGTTGGCGAGAATCTTCAGGCATTCACACAATACCGCAGAGGGGATCTTGTAGGCGATGTTAAGAAGACTGATTCCTCTGTATTTGGCGCATTTCAGAGGGTCTCCTTTCTCGATAACCAGGCAAAAAATACTGAGGTTCCATTCATCGGGCATACTTTCGTCCGACCACATTTTATAGATGACTTGGTGTATGCTCCTTACCAAGTCATCACCTGCCGCTTTGAAGAGCTCGGCAGTCAGGTCGTCGGCTGAAGCAGCTGTGTTGAATTTAAGCTTAGATATGGCTATCTTCACTTCATCCAGGCCCGGTGGCAGGAATTGTTTGTCTACATACACCGTCCAGGTTGAAAGGTTCATTCTACCTGTCAGTGGTATTTGATTTGTCATCGCCGTAATGCAGTCTAATGAAATGCTCTTTCTAAATGCTCATCATTCCTTAGTCGTCTCTACTCGCTTCAGTTCGGGGTAAAACTTTTGAATCTCATTCCTGGAGTAATATCTCAATTTTCTCGATCCCGCGCTTCTAATGTTTTTTTTTTCCTCCTGTGAAGCCGGTGTTCGTCTCTCCTCATCTGCTTGTAAAGCTCGTGAGCAGCTCTAGTCCTTCTATGCAGTGCCGCTTTGTATGCCTCTTGCTTAGCTGCATATACTTGCCGGCACTCGCGGTCAAAGCAGGTGTTTCGCTATGGTCGCCGAGTGAAACCCAACATATCAGAGGCGGCATCTCTGTTGGCGTTTTGGCAATATTGCCACTATCCTTCGATACTTAATCCTGGCGGCATAAAACCTCTTAACCTCCAACGTCGAACTTCATAATTGTATTAGTTTACCTTTACGATCCCGGGATATCCGCAACCGCACTTCGGCTACAACAAGGTAGTGGTCCCTGTCGATGTTGGCTCCTCGGAACATTGGGGCATCCATAATACTGGATTGCGTCAATCGCGATGTGATCAGTCTGGTAGACAGTTGATTGATCAGGAGTTCTCCAAGTCCCCTTGTGAATATCGAGATGCGGAACCGCCCTTTATTTCCAGCTTTGCATTAAAATCGCCGAGGACAAATTTTAATGTCATAGCTAGGCTACTGCACGTAGGTCTTGTCATCTTTCTGTTGGCAATTTTAGCCTTAATACGGATTGTTACGAGACGCTCGTTAACATGCCAAAAACTTAAGACTTCTTGCCTAAGTCTGTCTCTAACAATAAGTCCGCATCAAAATAGGCGCTGCTTTTGCCTTCGAGAACAATCGCCGTCGTAGATGTCGCAGTTTTTCATCTTCTTTTTGTCCGGCACATCCCATGGCATTTCTTCTTCCACTAGTTGTTCGGCTGTACGTGATTTATTAAGGGACTTCACACTCCACGTGCAGATCCGAAGTTCGTTGCCCTTGTTTCGTTTGCAGGGGTTGTGAACCGTAGATCCGTCCGCATTCGAGGCTTATTGTTACTTCGTAACTTAACTTTCTTTTCCATGGCCGGTCAGTTACCCTGGCGGTATAACCCCCAACCTGGGGGGACCAGTTCCATTGTATATACACCTAAGACGAGGGGTCATTTGGACCGAAGTTCGGGGATGTGAGCGCTGCCGTAGGTCTATTAAGAGCCCATCAGCCATCATATCTTTTCTAAAACGCTGATGTAGTCTCGGTAATCTTTACCTGAGCTCGAAATCGGTCGGAGTAGCCCGGATAAGGTCTTATTTGTTTTATTCCGGGATTTCACTTCACCGTTGATTCCACCTGGGAATTCATCCGTTGTCTGGTTTATAGTGCTGCTATATTTGTCTGTTGGTTAGCACTCGCCGTTATAAGTTTGGCAAGTCGAGTCCGGATGAACATTGACCAGTACCCGATGGTTACCTGAGAGCCGAAATAAGCACAATTGATGTGTAGAAAAATTTACAGCACTGTGCGTTGCCAGGTTGAAACCAATAAGTGTATACTCTATTTCTATAGCACCCAACCATCCGTCTAGTCTACATTGATCCATATTTTGAGAGAAAGTTTCAATGAGCATGGTTCAGTAATGATGTGCATAATCCATAACGGGGGCTCAGGCCTTAAATTGAAAAAAAAAAAGAATCGGCGAGCATATTAAATTACATCAATATCAGCAGCCTTTAGGATACTGGTTTTGAAGTATGATGCTCAAGAAGTCACATAAGTCTTGAGAAGATTGCTTTCAATATTTACGGACCATTCTACAAAATGTTGCGATTTCGGCAGCGATATTAAAGCCTCGCCTGACACAGTATAACTTGTCGTTTTAATGCTGGATTACTCGGTTCTAAAACCGATAAGGCAATGAGTACCTTGACCTGGACTTCTTGCGGTTTCTTCAGGAACTGCCGTAATGTCAATATTTGGAAAATTGTGGACTTGGTATAGAACCAAACTGGGAACAATAAGTTTGTTGACAAATTTTTCAGAGCTTCACACAATGCGAGAAATAAGGTCTTAAACATAGTTGGCACAACTTAAAGGGCGTTTTTTCTTCTGAATCGGGCAAACGAAGTTCATTCATGGGGCTACATTCTTCCAAAGAATTTTTAGAAACGAGTTGATGTATGGTCTCTACCAAGTCATCTGCACCTTAAATATTTTGTCCGGTTCGGCAGCATTGTTATACACAAGTTCAGTTACTGCTATCATTACTTCCACGAACCACGCCTTCTTCAATCCACGGTTCCTGGATTAGGATAATGTCTTCTGCGTTTTTGGAAAGACGCAGAATGAGTTCGGCCGAAGCGTTTTTTGAGTGATGGAGATTAATCTGGAGACATCGTATCATTGCTACAGTTTCCGAGAGTGACCTACACCACGGTGTTGTTGAAGTTGTCTGATTTCGAAGATCATCTTTTTCCTCTGATCGTATAGAACCTCTTTTTGCTTCATCATGGGTTTCCATATCTGACAGGATGTCAGAAGAGGAGACCGACGGCCTAGTTGTCACCTCGGATAGACTGGAGTTGTTGTTATCCATTTATGGAAAGGATATCGACGCTTCAAGTTTTAAGGTTGTATTTGGTGGTGTCTCCGTTAAAGGAGGAGGAGGTTGCTTATCAGGAACCTTAGGTGTACTGACTCAAAGCCGAACTGTATCATGCCTTTTGTCTGCGTTAGAGGGTTAAGGGATTCCTGATTGATCACGATCAACGCGCATCTATAAGAGCCCCTTCTTCGCTCATCTTCGCGGCTTTCCAGTCATGAGTCGGAAGGGTCGGGTTGCTGAGCCAGATGATTTCCAGAATGCTTTCTGGGGAGGAGGTTTCCAGGTGCTAGGGATGTCGAGTTTTGCACCTGGCCGAATCTCTCCTAAAACACCTATGGCTTTAATGAAGAGATCAAGAGATCTCTGATTGGCACATGCGATAGGCTTGACGTGGCGTTGATGCCAGCCACCGTCGTTTGTGATGAGAGATGGTCCGTAACCCTTTATAATTTAATTTAGTCCTGATTTATGGCCAAAAATATGGCCGCCATAGGATCTTTGGAGAGAAAAATTCTTCGGATGATCTTCTGCCCCGTGTTCATAGACGGTGGATAGAGGAGAAGATACAGCAACGAACTTCTGTGCAGTGACATCGGTTTAATCAGAAGTGTCTGAATATAATGACTATGATGACTGAGATATTTGAGGCCGATGAATGCCAGTGCTCCGACTTGGACAATCCTCGAATGGAAGGATGATGAAGAAAAGGAAGATCTCGAGTCAGATGTCGTGCGGAAAATTGGAAGGAGCCTTATCCAACTCGGCGTGCGTAGCTTGAAGCAGCTAGGCTATCATCGAACTGGATGAAAGAGCTAGTTGGTTGAGGTCTAGATCCATTCCGGTTTGTTGTGCCATCTAAAGACTGCGTTGGTTTCGTAAGGGTGCGTTTTGTCCCCTCGGCTTTCCATTAATCAAGTATATGCAAGCGAGATGATATAGCGGTGGGGAAGAACCCAAAACGTCTGTGGAGACTCATTAAAGATTAGATTAGACTCATTGAAACAGCATTAAAGGACACAAAAAATTGAAGGTTGGGGAGCAACTCCTTGAAATACCACCTTGATCAAAAATGCACTACACCGTTGTAATCCATGAAAACCGTGAGCATTGCCTTCATTTTTGACTGAAAACGACGTGGTTTTTTTGGTCTCGGCTAATTTGGTGAACGCCATTCACTTGCTTGATGTCTGGATTGCGTGTCGTACTCATAAACCCACGGCTTGTCTCCAGTAATAATCCTTTTGATGAATGTGGGATCGGATTCAGCCTCGCAAATCATCTCTTTTGCGACGTCAACACGGTCTCTTTTTTTCATGAAATTGAGGTCTTTTGGCACCAACTTTGCTGCTACACGACGGACACCCAAATCATTAACCAAAATGTCTTGGACGGATCCACAGGCAATGTTCAAGTCCTCCGCTATCTCTCTGATGGTTAATTTGCGGTTATTGACCAACATTTCTTTTACGAGTACTTCATCAATGTTTTCGTCGGTTTTCGATGTCGATGGTCTGTCACTGCGTTCATCATCTTCGATTGACTCATGGCCACTTTTGAACCGCCTGTGCCACGGGTAAACAACCGTTTTCTCTAAAGAATCGTTGCCGAAACACTTTTCCAACATTTCCAACGTTCGCACACCATTAAATCCATTTTTTACGCAAAGTTTGTTGTTGCAAATTTAAATCCATTTCTAAAATTGTAAAAAATCGCCAACACACACAGAGATAGATGTACTCTTGGCTACGTAACTTTTGCAAGTGTCAAACTATGACGCTAAGATTCAGAGGGAATGTCAACAACAGATTTACCAACTTAAAAAAAAAAAAAAATAGATCTCAAATCGGAACAATGGGGCCGCCACACGATGGTGTCCCCCGGGAACTTTTTGATCAGGGTGGTATAACAATTTAAGGGCATTCTTTGACGGGCTTTTCACTTGATCGTACTCAAGGATTCGACATCCATAACGTGCTGTATTCAGATAGGTGTTTCCTGGGCACAAAGAGGCTAACATGACTTATACTTTCAAATGATGGGATTCATGAATAATGCCACGAGATTCGTGTAATGGTTAATGTCAACTGAATCCTAGTTGCTTTATAGAAGTTGGGGGCTTCTTCTCAAATTAGAGAAACTGATCTCCCATATGAACGTTAATAAGGCACGTAATCATACTGACTTTCATATGCAGTAAAACAAGAGTAAAATCGCGACCCGAAGGACAAAAAACCTAACAGGTCTTTCGTTGGCCATTTCATTGCGTGGAATAGCGCTTCGTTCCTTTGTATTGTAAAAAGCTAATCTTGCATCTAAGAATTACAATTGCAAATTCGAGTTTGATAATCTCCTGATTCAAATGAGCACCAATATATCACCTGAGTATGTAAATCTTTTGTGTTTCAAGTTACATTTGACTACGGCATACGTTAATATGGAGTTCGAAAGGCAGTTGAATAAATATTCGTCGAAACAAGCAAACAAAATACATTTCAACAGCGGTATCGGTATTGAACAGGGTGTTATGAATCAATATTTACACAAAACAAAAGGTGCACAACTTTTTTTTTGAGAAAAGCAGATACGTGTAAGGTTGTGGAAAAACCCATTCTAAACCTCAAGACGGAGTTGGATTTTGGGCTGATTACTACACTTCATTTAAACTCATTTGTTACATCGTAAAGATACAAGTAATTATAGTTAAAGATGTGGAGAATGTGGCGTAATTAAACACCCTGCGCTTTACGCAATCGCCACATTCATCTTATACTCGTAACTATCGGTTATTTTAGTGAATTATCATCACAACCAAATTGTGATTTGTGATTTTTGAAAGGTAAACGATCGCGTTATTATGCGAAGAATTGTTAGTCACCACTAATAGAGATACTCGTAATCATGAAGTATGAGACCGAAAATAAAATCGAATCCAATCGAAACCTAATTTCGGCTCATTCGTGGTTCATTGTGAATTTGGTTTCGCATTCCGCTCACTCTTTTGCTTTCGTTTGGCTTGGACAAATATAAATCAGCGATTTTCTGCTTCCAAAAATCAATATACAATTTCGTCTGCAGTTCTGTGTGAAAATTAAGTCTTGCAATTACAGGTTTATTGGTATTGGTATTGAGAGTGGCGCAGTAATTAATGGTTGGTGCAGTAATGTGAATTATTAATTATGACGAGCTACTTTTACACCGGAAGTGTGGATGCTCTTTCATCATCCATACACATCTTTTACTGCGTGATATTTTGAGGAAATATTTCATTCAGTAGATACAGCAATTTATCCTGGATAAAGGGTGACCAGATAAAAACGACAGGAAAAAAACAACAACGGTATGGGATATAAAATTGCCTTTATGTGTGGAATAGCACATCATTCAAATGGCCGCCTCGGCTTCGCTGGCAGTGCTTCAAGCGGTCGGTCCAATATGTGCGGCGTTATTCTGGCAGTAGCCCCAGAAAAACTCCAGTAACGAAAATATTTCTCGTCTCACATGATGATTTTTGGCCAAAATCCGGGTCCAAGGCCAACATTTCCAGGGCCAATTAGCGAACTCACGGCATTTCCTATGGTCGTCCAACCGCAAAATAAACCGGGTTGACTCTCAATCGACATGTTTGGGTCTTTTTCGATACTGGCCGCTGCGGCGGCTATGTTTTCTTCATTTCACACAAATCTCTGTCTGGTTGGTGGCTTAAGATCCAAAAGAGTGTACTCCCGCTCAATCTTTTCCACGGTGCGACGAATTGCCTGCACACTGAAACCATGATGACGACCGACTTCGTGATGAAATTACAACTGAGCCGCAATTTCGATATTTTTTAATAATTTCCGCACGTTCGGCAAGCGTAAAACGATGCGTGATGAAATGGCAAACCTTACTGAATATTTTGACAGCTGGATGTCATTGGTAACTTTGATAGCTGCTGAAATATAATAATTGGAAAAACTATCATTGCTATCTGGTCACCCGTTACTGTTCGACGATGACGACGTGATAACTGGATGTAGGTAGGTAGGTAAGAGTGGCCTAACCCACTTAGGCCTATTGGGTTATTGTGATATGATCCTCTTACTCATGGAACCAGTTTGAGCTTACGATGAAGCGTAGGAGACTGTTAGATCGCTTAGGTTAGTGTAGAAGAAAGCTCCTAAGTGCAGTTTCCTTCCTTGGGAGAGAACTGCACATGTACAGAGCAGGTGAATGCTCTCCTCCTCCTCGGCAATGCAGCTTCTATAGAAATCGTTTGTAAAGGCGCCAAGCCTTCTTGCATGGTTGACTATAACGCAGTGCCCAGTAATGACATCTATGATGGCGTTTAGAAGGATCAAACTCTTAGAGCGATTCAGATCCAGTTTTGGCCAGACCGGTTTGGTTGCTAGACATGTTCATCCAACAGTCCATCTAAGGTCTGTTCTTTTATTAGAATCCACCTTTAGTATTAGATTGCACGTTACCATCGGTAGCATCGGTATGCGGTTCCAATTGTGGTGAGCTCGTCAGCCCTACAGTTCCCTGGAATGTCTGTGGTCCGATACCCAGAAAAGGTGAAGGTTGCTCTGCTATCTCCATAAGAGATGATCGGCATTCAAGGGCGGTTTTAGAAAATAATGAGACTGTGTCCAAGGACTTGATAGCTGCCGGGCTATCTGAAAAGATGCGGATATCCTTTGCAGATATCGAGTTTTTCTTCAGCCAGCACAGACCTTCTGTGATTTGGAAGACAGAAGGAGAGACTTAGATTTAGCTTATCTGAGAAAACACTGCCACTAATCCGACTATCGGTTTTAGATCTATCTGTGTAGAAGTGGATTGATTTGTCCTCCCTGAAAGCATCTTGAGCCTAGGGGGGAAGCTTACATCTTTGTCTTTGTCACACCAAAGTTCAGGTATGGTGTAAACGATGTTCACTGTGAAGATTCCCAATGCGTGGCCAAATGAATTATTTGTCCACTGTGTAGTCGCTTTAAGGCGAATAGCTGCAGTCGCAGGGGTGTCAAAAGAAACAGAATGTCTAATGTCGCCGAGGGAGTAGAACGTAAGGCTCCGCATATGCATAGACATGCTGTTCTTTGGACGCTGCTTAGTTTGCTGAAGTTGACTGCATTATCTAAGGTCGTCCACCAGACAACAACCCCGTAAGTGAGTATCGGTCTTATGACCGAAATGTATAGCCAGTGGGTTATGCGGGGTTGAAGGTCCCATTTGTTCCCAATGGCTTATTTGCAAGAGAACAAAGCTACTGCAGCTTTCCTGACTCCTTGTTGAATGGTAGGTTTAAAGTTTAGTTTCCTGTGGAAAATGAATCCCAGATATTTTGGTGTGTCAGTAAAGCTAAACTTGTACCGTTTATTGAGGGACGGTCTATGATTGGAATTTTGGATTTCCTGGAAAAGAGGACAAGATCAGTTGTATGGGGGTTTACTCCCAATCTGCTATCTATCTGCTATCTGCCCAACGGGTTAATCTGTTGATATTTAGTTGAAGGAGTTCTTTAATGGCTTACCTGAGACGGCTATAGCAACGTAATCCGCATAGGCAATCACCCTGCTACCATCCGCTTCCAGGTATATCACCAGTTCATTAACCGCTAATTTTCAGGGAAGGGGAAAAAGGACACCATCTTGCGGGATACCTCGGCTAACGTATTTTTTAGCAGAAGCCTCACCCAGTTTGGAGTTGGTTGAGGTCCTTTGGGACAACATGAGAGCATTTGCTGGCTATGGGAAAGAAAACTACCTTGACTTCTCTCCATGACAGAGGAATGTGAATCAGTTCTACACAGTTTCCCTTGATAATCTCTAGCGTAGGCAGGATAATATCTTAGGACCTTTGTAGCTCGGCAGGTATTATATTGTCCGGACCAGCAGACTTGTATGGTTTCAAACTATGCAACGCCCAGAGCAGTTTGTCTCTTGTAATCAGACCATGCATTTTGGTCACGGTTGCACTAGTCCAGCTTAGGTTTCTACTGGCTGCGAGTTGGGAGCTACCTGGAAAATGGTGTCCAGTAGCAGGTTGAGTGATTCATCACTTGGGGTGGTTCAAGAGCCATCGGTTTTTTCAAACAGATAGGCATCATAGGATTTGTAGAGAGGATTTTTCTTAGCCGCGATGCCTGAGAGGTTTCCGTGATTTTGTCACAGAATGATCTCCAGGATTGTCGCTTTACTTTCCTCAGTTCTTTTTTGTATATTTTGAGGGTTTCTTTGTAAGAGTCCCGGTCAGTCACTTTTCTTGTGATTTTTGCTAAGTTGAAAAGTTTTCTGCAAGTGTTTCTAAGCAGCCTCAGTACTGCGGCTTTGTCTTGCCTCCATGTTGATTAAGTGGGCCTTGGCTCGGCTGAGAGCCACGGTGAATCTCCTGGCTTTCATGTCGAGCTCGTTGGTATCACGCGGGGTACTTGAGAGTTCAGAGGATATTCCTCTGTATTTTGGTCAATCAGTTTTCCGAAATTCAGACTGAATTGGATTATCTGTGGTCTGTAAATGAGTATTCAGACGATACCATCCAGTTCGTTAGCATTTGAGTGATGTTGTCGGAGGCAAGAGTGATATCTAGCACTTCCTGTCGGTTTCTTGTTATAAAACTGGGCTCATTGCCAATGTTGCAAACGATGAGGTTACTACTTATAATATAATCATAAAGTAGCTCACCTCTATCGTTGATGTCGGTACTGCCCCACATCGTCTGATGAACGTCAGCGTCGCATCCGATGATGAGGCCAGCTTTTAGCCTACCAGCTTCCAGTACCATCCTTTCTGGGTTATCACCAGGGAGAGGGCCCACATGATCGTGGCCAAGATAAGTCGATGCCAGCCAGTAGAAGCCTTTGGCAGTCTCTAGTCTGGCAACGGTTAAGTCGGGGTCGCTGAGATTAGGAAGTAAAAATTCATTACGGCTACGTTTCACTAATATACAAGTTCTAATCTTACCTTTGCCTCTTGTAAAGAGCGGAGCGTATACAGGTGTCCCAAGTCCACGAACCACGCCTTCTACTATCCATTGTTCCTGGATTAGGATAATAACTTCTGCGTTTTTGGTGAGACGCAGAATAAGTGCTGCTACAATTTACCAGAGTAGCCTCCACCACGGTGCTGTTCAAGTCCTCCTATTCTGAAGATGTGCTGAAGAGCTCATCTTCTTCCTCTGTTCGTATAGAACCTCTTTTTGCTTCGTCATCGGTTTCCATTTCCGACAAGAAGTCAGAAGAATAGACCGACGGCTTAATTGCCGCATCGGATAAATTGGAGTCGTCGTTATCCATTTCTGGAAAGGATATCGGCGCTCCAAGATCTAAGGTTGCATTTGAAGTTTCAGTTAAAGCAGGAACTGAGGGGCTCTTATAGATGAGCGTTGATCGTGATCAGTAGGGAATCCCTTAACCCTCTAGCCCAGACTAAAGGCATGATTCGGTTCGGTTTCGAGTCGATTTACCTAAGGGTCTATAAAAACGATGAGCTGGATGCTGATAAGGCCAGCTAATCCGGAGGTCGCCAGGTATATGGATACTCCGTTCGCGACTTAACTATTGGGCCCTCAGCCAGGTTGATCTTTAGTACGGGTGTTGTGACACCTTGATCCAGCCCAGGGTAAAAAGGAGCGGTTGGGATGGTGGGTGGAAGGGGGGCATCCTTTAGTTTCAGGACTCGTCTGGAGAATTTCTCGAGATTCATTAACCCTACTCAGTCTCTACAGCTCGACAAGTTCGATGCTTACGGTAGAGTTAACTTGATGTAACTTTGCTCAAATTTTTATGGAAAAGCCGTATCTGTGGATAGTTACATCGTTGCAAAATCTTCGTGCAAAAAACAATTCAATTTAGTCAAGACTCGCAGAAGTAACATCTCCCGTCCGGTGATGGTTCGTTAAATGGCAAAAAAAGCTGCTACAGCCGAACATCATACAGCTACATTGGTAAGACCAACTTGCTTCATCTCGTAGTGCAATTTCGCGATTTCTCCGAAAATCTCAAACGGAAGAGTCGTAGCAGCGAGCGCCCCTCACCTTAAAAGTTCGAAGCAGATAGGTCATTGTTAAACTGGCAATCCTTCATTCCGAATCAAGAATTTCACTATGAGAGAGTATAGTGCGGCACAAATTCTAGCGTTCAACGGCTCTGAAAAAAATATATTGTACATAAAACATTTCATAAAATATGTAGGTTAATTAAATTCATAAAAAATATCACTCTAAAGCCGTCTGACTAAAATAACTGCGGCGAATGCATGTCAAATATGCACAAAAATCGTTGAACTGTGGGAACTAAATACGGTATGGCGCCATTTAAGAGGAAAACATTTTCAATAAAAAAGGAAACTCGTAAACCTGATATAGCGATTTTTTTCCAACCAACAAATAAATCACTGTCCAAAAAAGGCGAATTGAAAAATTCTTTTCAAAAATACTTGAAATACCAAATCCATGTACGAATTTGCCTTGCCAGTCAATACATTCGTCAATTGCCCATTCAACTGAGTGCACTAAATTCAGGAAAAAAGTGCTTCTATTGGAAAATACGAATATAATTCCTTTACAGTGAAAGCATAACCAATTTTAGCAGATGTAAATTGTACTCGTGCACCTGTTTGTTTGCCTTAAATGTCTATTGTATCTGTATATACCCACTTTAACTTTTAGGACGTACTTACGCTACACAACTCTAACTCTAATTGAAAGCTGAGCAGCTGAGTTAGCAAATTTAAACAATAATTAATAGCAACAGATATTGGCACAAATATGAGGATCTCCTAAAATAGAAATTAATTTCAAAGCTCCCACATTCCATGTCCAATTAAGATGATGTGGCACTTTGTTTTCGATTTCTATCTACCTAATCAAATGCAATCTCGAAGCCTTGATACGAGTACGATAAACCATTGGAATTCACCTCAAGCTAAGCTTTGCTATTGCACCATCATATGCACTCGTACATACCGGAGGCACAATGGAACGTGTGTATCTGAAGATATCTCACTCTGATATTGGCGACCTGTTTTTTTCTATCTTATGATGCAGGTAATTGTTATTCAACTAAGTGCAGCATACTAATGCAGAACACAAGGCGAGAGACACTTAAAACGAATGCCATTTGGAGATTGTCAACATATGGCTAGAGAGATCATGAAGTGTTGTTTTGTGACCAGATTCGATCCGGATAGGGCAAATGAACATTTTTATTCCCAGAGATACATATTTACAATTGGTATGTTCTCTTATATAGTAGTTATGACAACATTTACCTCTTTTAGAAATGATACGTGCAATACTGGTATGATGGGTGGTAATGAATGGTGTTGGATGAAAGAATGTGTGAATACAGTCTTGGTTTAAGCGCGTTTAAGATTTCTGGAACAATCGGTCTTGGTAGCCTTCGAAAACAGATATTGAACAGTAAACAAATTAGTTACTCATCAGTTTTTGAGGAAGAAAACTCTCTTGGACAGTATGCCAGATTTGCTTTCGACCCAAACCTATCCAACAGGTACACTAAGGATCTCACTAACTTTAAGGCACTTTCAGAACTTTCTACATCAGACCATAGGTACAGCGAATTTGCAAAAGACAACTCAGAGAAAAACCATCTGATTCTTTGCCTTTGAGATATCAGTCAAATCCCTATCTATACACAGAACGGGGCAGTAGGTAAAGGAAGACGTCAGAATACAGATATTGCGCCGATCAAGTGTTTTGGATTCATTTCTGCACAACGCCCGTTCCATGGTCGAATCCAAATCTACAGCGACAGGTGGCGAAAAAGATCACCTTATCGGAAGACGCTATAACTGTTCCGTCCCCTTTCAAATCTCTTCCAGTTATCGCTCTCTCAAGGTAATAATAAGGTTCGATAGATATGGAAGTCTTCTTTCATAACACCGATACACAAAAAGGGATTAATTACCGCCCGATAACTAAACTTTCACATACATATACCGAAACTCCAACACGGCTTTCTGAAAGGTAGATCAACTACCACTAACCTCGTCGAATTCGTGTCCTCTGTTCTCTCAGCCTTAGAAAGTGGCAAAGAAGTTGACATTACAACAACTGATTTCAGGAAGGCTTTTGACAAGATATCTCATAAACTAATCCTGTTCAAATTGTCCGTCCTGAGCTATTTAGCAAAATGGGCTAAAATGGATATTTTCCTATCTGGATAATCGTTTTTATAGTATTCCTTTCAGGCCTGTCCTATCGGCCGCTTTCTTGGTCACTTAAGGTGTTCCTCAAGGTAGTCACCTAGCTCCACTTCTCTTCATCCTAACTATTAACGATCTTAAAAGGCTCATTCAACACTCAGCACTTTCTGTCTATGCAGACGATACCACATTTTTTAAATCCATTTCCTGACAACATGACTCCACCCTACTTCAAACGGATCGAAATAGTTTTTCCACCTGGTGCATCAAGAACTGCTTAGAACTCAATGTCACCAAATGCGAATCGGCATAATATATTATGTGACAGGGAGCTTAATTTCAGCTCGCATATTGATGGGATAATTACTAAAGCAAACTCATCACTTGGCTTCGTTAAAAGATAGTCCAAAGAATTCTGCGAAGCATACGTGACCAACGAAATCTACATTACCCCGTATCTTTTATCTACCAATCCACTGCACCACATATGGCTCTAACGAACCAATCTTCCGTATGCTGCGTAAGGTAAACTCCAACCTTTCTGTTTTCGATTTTAATCGCAGCACTCTGTTGCGGTAAAATTTACCACAACAAGCTGGACTCTTTTACCTTGAAACCTTCGCTTCACTACTTCGAACCTTTCCCTTTTAACAGTTGTTCGTCCAAGATTCTAAGAGAGTGATGGGCAGTCACAGGCGCATCAGTCATCGGTGCACTTTCTCAGCATCTTGGAAGGACAACATAAAAAGGTACGACGGACGGTAAAAAACTCTAGGAAGAACTCAGCAGATCAGGCGGACAAAATGTTGTTTTGTCTCCCCTAATGTGTAGTCTCCAGCCTTAAGTAGAGCTAGGACATCCGCACCATCCATACACGCTCCAGCACATCCGCTCCATCCATGCACGCTTCAGCTAGGTAGCGGAGCTAAGTCGAATCAGGGCAGCCATTTCTTGGTTGACCACAACGCGTTTACAAACAAGTTTACTAAAACGAGATCTAGGTCAAAGTGACAAAAGAAAGAAAATAGATTTGACATGCAACAGGATTAATTAAACAGTAAACCAAAAGAAAAAAATATTAAGTGGAAGGTCAAAGGAAAAGAAGACGAGATCAGGGAACAACTGAGAGAGCTAGGAAGACGAGGAAAGAAGGATACCGATCAACAGCTAAGTATTGTGTTGTGAGATTTTGTAGTGCGCATTCAGTACCCATCAAACCACCACCTGTGTGGTTCGGCCTAGTTTTTTTTCTTTGGAAATAATTTTTTTTTGATTCCTGCCGGCAGACCCGCTACCCATTTGTAAATTCAGATTTTGTTCCAACCCCGGGAAAATTAAAAAAACAAAAAAAAAAAAAAAACTGCAACAACTCTCTCCCTTAAATCGGATCTCCTTCACCATCCCTAGCTTTAAGCCCTAGTGATAAGTCCTAGATATTGCTAAAGCTTAATTTTTATTAGTTTTTAGATCCTCGTTTTTAAGCTATTGAACCAAATAAATGTTGGCGTTAGCCCCCACCAAAATTAAATTAAAAATTACGATTTTTTTCCGGAATAATTCGTCTGTGGTGTTGGCGCAGCATGAATTTCGGTCGTCCACCACCAACGAGGCAAACACTACGACGTTTAGCCGCTTGCATGGAAGACTACGGGACAACACGAGATGCTGCCAGGTCTGGCGACCCCGGAGCAGCCGTTCTCCTGTGAATATCGCAGCTGTGGGGTGGGGTGGGTGTAGTGGTACTAGCTATCGCTTCTCACTTGGAAGGTCAAGGTTCCAATCCTAGCCACAGCAAGTTTTCATTTGTGTAATTGGAACTCAGTCAGAAAAATCTGCGTGTGAAGGCATAACACTGACATGTAGGTTTGACTGTTGTAGGGTTTTCAAGCACAAAACAACCGTTGAAATTCACAACCTCACATTCCGAGAGAAGAAAAATCTCTCCGTCCTATTCGGACTCCCACCCCTGGAGAGTCAATATCGAAACCAAACACACCTGAGTTTCAAACCACTACATCACAAAACTTTCCTTTCTCCTTCTTCTATCTTTCCGTCCGCGCCCTGGCAACAGTATAAGGGTATCCATAACCCCTTAGGCGCGCGTAAATTATAAAAAAAAAAAAAAGATGTGTCAGAGGACGGTCTTTAGAGAGAACTTTGGTGAAAGACAGTAAGATGTTCCCTTACATAGTGCAGACAGTGCATCAGCTGTTAGTTTTTGACTGCCAAGCTCATCCTAAATTTCTACCACGAGGGAGACAACTTTTCATCGAAAATATGTGAATAAGCAAAATTATTGCTTTTGGTGCACCGAAAATCCGCGTATAACCCACAAGCCGTTATACCCGCTCAAAGTTCGAAGTCATCGGGCCCTATTTTTTCGAAAACGAGTACTGTGAACGGCGAGCGCTACAGAGCCATGCTCAACGACTTTCTCCCTCCTCAACTGGATGAATTGGGACTGGAGAACATGTGGTTGCAACAGGATGGAACAACGGCACATGCTGCACGAGCCACAACCGAAATTCTGAGGAATGCATTTCCGGGTCGCCTAATCTCTCGTTTTGGCGATTTGCACTCTCCGACAAGACCGCCTGATTTAATCGTTCCCTACTTCTTTTTGTGGGGTTTTTTGAAGTCACGAATTTATGTCAACAAGCCTCAAACTCTTCAAGCCCTCAAAGAAATATCCGTCAAGAATGTGAGGACCTATCACCGGAAGTTCTGGCAAGAGTGATGAAAAATGCCACATATCGGACTCGAATTGTCATCAATTCTGGCGACGGCCACGTAGCCGATATTATTTTCTCGGCTTAATGTAAACAAATTTAAGACATCAAGTAAACATAATCCAGCAACGTTTTTCATTCGCAAAAAAAAAATACGGCCAAAGAACATCGGGTGACAATTTTTGCGTCACCTTGTATATGCAGGATGGTAATTTCGACTTCGAAATGAAAATAGGCGAGACTAGATAAAGTGTTCAAAATAAACAAATCTGCCAGGCTGGAGGTACTACGAAAATTTGTACACTCTTACTCTTAGGCGAAACCAGACTCTCAGTTTTATTCTCGAAATTCACTTCCCAAGTAAACAGATCAGAATTGGATTACAACCAGCTCCTATCACTGGAACTACAAGTCAGTGACGGATGACGGCGGTAAACACGTTGCTCTGTCATTTGATGGCTTAAAGTCAACTGAGACCGATTTTATATTTCCAGTTGTGGTAAAAAAAGGTATTGACCAGCTGGTGACAACTCTGAAGAAAATCTTCCATGATTGTCTGGAACTGGGCTACATCCTGAATCTCTGGCGAACAGTGATGGAAGCTCCTTCTTGTTGAAAAGTGTGGAGGGAATATTTAAGCCAAACTGTCTTGGGAATGTATCCTCTGTCCAAGATACAACACGCCTACTATTAAACATAGATCATCTTTGGAGATCGCACTTCGAAATCTAGTAAGGATAATTGAATTCGTTGACATTGAACATGTGGAACTTGTTGTAGACAAATTACTGTCTAGAGGATTAAAGCAGAGAATGATGATGGTGGCGATTGCCCACAAGCATATGCAGATGATGTAGCTATAATGTTTGTCGTGTTTGTCTAGCGACTTCTGCCTCCAAGGTGTAGGAAGGCCTTCATGCAATCGACGAATGGTGGAGCAGATTTTTCACTGATATAAAGCGCTGTCGACTTTTGGCAGTGTCAGGCAGATTTTGGCAAAAGAAGGAAAGTACTCTGGATGTACACCGCTATAATACGACCAATTCTATCATATTTGTTCGGTATAATGAGTTTCTATGCAGATGCGGTTGTTTGTAAATTTTTTTAGGACGCCTTTTCCTGCTCTAGATATGCCAATGTATCTTCTTATCTTGATTTTAATATCATAACTCGAACGGTCAAAACTACCTTCTATTGAAAGAGAATGTCCCTTTGGTATAATACGCAGTGGAATTCCGTTCACCTAGTGCGTCTGCTTACTTTTAATCCCGATTTCATGGGATATGGTGCAATGACATCGGAACTTCGGTTGCTGTATTCGGGCTTAGCTGATTGTTTCTATTCGCTCTTCTAAGCAGAGGCATACCATCTACGGCGACTGCAAAGCTGCCGTTTCAACATATCGCAAATTCCAGAAGGCAAGGCTTTTCTAATTCAGCTGGAAGGCGGAATCCACTGAGCCTTGCTTGGATCCAAAGTCACAACAGGTTCTTGTGAAATGAGACGGTGGATCAACTAATTGTAATTGAAGGCTTAGAGACAGATTTCTCTGGGCTTAAACTCAAGTTAGCACTGCCCCCTAGGTTGGGGCTTCATATGATTGACAGTTGAGACTGTTGTTAAATACAACGTAGTTGACTTTAGTTTTCATGTTGCAAGTAGACCAAGTGAATGTTTCCACATGTCTTTAAAAAGTCAGTAGCCTTTCTGCCGTCCCTCGGCTGGAAAGACTATAGACTGTTTCAAAAATTTCAAAATCACCAAACAAAAGATGCAATAGAGCTCGTATTCCACGTCTTGTTCGACGTAAATATGGTTGGCAAAGTGGGATTCAGGTTCAAAATCTGCTTGCTTGGCATTGAATGTAGCTTCAAGGCAGAGCTTTATTCACTCGAGGATTACTTTATTTCTTAGGTGACGCTACAGTCCGCGGTGAATTTTGGCCTTAACAAACCAGCCTCTCCAGCTAGCACCCCAGCTGACCCTAGTGCCCCACCTCGGAGTTAGAATCATACACTCTTTGAGCCGGAGCTGTGGTGATCATTCGCCCAACATGGCCCAGTCATCGGAGACGTTGGATCTGTAGACGCTTGATTAGACCGATCAGCCCGTTTAGTTCGCGAGTGAGTCTCTTACTCCATTCACAGCGAATACAGAAGGGACTGAAAATCAATCACTTCTATAGCTACCAATTGTGGCAGATAGTCTCGTTTTACGTGGACACCTGCCGTCTAGGCCTTATTCCACGGAGCATCTACGCTCATATCCGGATTAATACAATGCGTCAATCAACGCCCTTTGGATGGTATTAAAACCACTTCCAGTACCTACTAGAAGTCGTGTATACGGCACAATCTCCTTTCTTGAGGGTTGAGGCCTATCTAAAACCTCTGCCATTCTGAGGGTCATTGCACCCGACTGCTGTGCAACTCCACACCGTGCAGACCGATTGGTTCCATAGCCATCAAATGGTTGAGCACAAGCTGTAGTACTACAGCCTATGCTGAGCCACGAGGTGACCGAGTTCTAGTCGATCTATCCACCTCACGATTTTGGGTATAAACTTGGTTAGGCCGGAACCGCAGTGCCGGGGGCTCCTGACCTCCCGTGCTACCAGAATGTAGCCTCCGGTCGAGCTTCGCAATCTTGCGGTTACTTCCAGTGGAATGGCCGCATTTAACCATCCTTACTAAGCATCAGGGTATAGCTAAGGCGACGTCTAGAAAAAGCCCTGAATCCTTGCTATTTGCGAATCGTCAGCTAGAGTGCTGCCAACGTCGCAAACACCGTCTTCAAAACCTACGTCCATAGCTCGAAGGTGCCTGACATCGTCATACAAGGGACACTCACACAGAATGTGCATCCAGTCTTCAAAAGAAGCTCCACACGAGCAGCCCTCCACTTGGCTAAGGCCCCTTTTATGCAGGAATGCGTTAAAGGAACCATGTCCAGTAACAAGAAAGCATGAACAAGACATCCTTCGAAAGCGGTAAGTTACCCTGCCTTTATCGCTATCGTCCCATTTAGATTACCAACTAGTTGTGACGCATTCGTTTAACGCTGCCGTAAGTACATCCGGTTGACATCAATGTCACTCAACCAGTCTCTCACACCTAAGGAGATACCCCTCTTTAGGTTGAAGGGCTATTTCACGTCGGATTGCCTTCAAGTCGAGAGGAAGTCCCATAAGAACCTGAAGTGCTTCCGTGGAGATAGTACGGCAAACAGGCAAGCAAGCAAGCAAGGCCACTCTTTGGCAAGAGAGGATTTTCCTGCGACCGCACACAGTCAAGACTACGTCGCACCATACTGATGCCCCAAATGTTGCACAGGCAACAAAAAAGCCACCATATATGATACGCATAGCACGCCTGCTGAGCCCCCAGTCAGATCGCATGATGAGCTTGTCATAGACTCTTGCCAAGTGTGGTAAGAAGTTGAACCTCTCATTCATGGTTATACCCAGATACTTGACTTGTGTCACATACCTCAGAGTATCTCCATAAAACCGTCTTTTTTTGAGAAACGCAAATGCCTACACTGCTGCTCCAGTCCTCAACATGTCGGAGAGCCGTGTTTCCCATTTCTTCCAGGATAATCCTGAATCGTGCTTCGAGAATGAGGTCTTCCGCGTATGCGCAGCACTTGGTTGTTTCACATATCTGCCACGGTAGAGGGTCCATCATTAGATTCCAAATAAATGGACCACAAATGGACCCCTGGGGACATCCATGCTCTACATTCACGCTCTCACCCTCATTCAGGCCATTATTCATGACGTACGTACAACGTCATGCAGCCTTCGGAAAATGCTTCTCCAACTTAGGTTGCCAAAGGCACCTTTAAAGTCTATAAAGATGCCTAACACATAGGTTGTCCTACTTGATTGGACGCTCTCTTTGACATAAGACCAAGCATCTTCAATGGACATGCCTTTTTTGAACCCGAATTGGAATGGAGACATCGGTTCGGTCAAATTATCCAGAAGTCTTTCCACCATAACCTTCTCCAGTACATTTCCAAGTACCAGAAGCAGGCTGATGCCCCGATAAGTTTCAAGATTAGTTCTTATCTTATCAGGAGCCTTCAGGAGAACGACCACCTTTGCGCTCTTCCGACCCATCCGAAAGTAGTTCGTCTCAATGCAACCAATAGTGACATGGGCTCTGGTTTTTAACGTAAACCACCTGTCGTGTAGACTTAAGTTTACGGGATGCCCGTACATCCATGGGAGCAAGGATACGCCTTGCCATCGCTCTGCCGCCTGCCTGTGTGGAAGGCACAAGTTCCTCTCTTGGTATGGGTCGAGGCCGATCTAAAACCTCTTACTTTTTTTTAGGGTTACAGCACTCAGTACTATTGCAACTGTACATTAGATCAAACCAACAGGAAGACCCTTCCCGCGACTTTGGGTTTAAACCACAGCCACCATGACGCACCCACAAGACGGCCTACCTCAAACAAGTCAGGCTCGGACTGAAATCCGGGGGGCTCCTGACTCCCATGGTACCGCGATTTAAGTCCTGATAGGGACTACCGGTGGTCCTGCCGCCAACAAGACTTATGACCGACAACTTCTTACTGAACAACTTTCGGTGGCGTCTGAAGATGTTTACGATAAGGCCAGTAATATGCTCTGCCCCCCGCTTTTTATTAGACAACGTCATTGATGAGCGAAGCCTTGATAATTGGGCGGTGGCCCCCACCAATGGTAACAATAAGCAAGTCATCTACTTTGTTTTGACCCCGTTTAACAGCAGATCAATTATGGCCGCTTCCGCTTTAATACAAAATTGGCGGCCCGCTGTATTCGCTCGCTTTTAAATGGCTCATTCTAGAGCGATGTTAAAAAGGTCCCATGCTGGCTCGTCGTCTTGCATAAAACCTTTCTTGACATTGAACGTCTCGGTTAATTCACGGAGCTTGACGGAGCAGTGAACATTCTCCATAGTCATCCAACGCAATCTGACGAATTTGGCAGAGATACCAAAACTAGAAATATACGGCTTTGAACTTGACAAATAGATTGTGAGTGTCGAAATAATTAATATTCTCGAGTCTTTTCTAAGATCTGTCGTAAAGTGAATATTTGATCGATCGAAGGAAGGTCCACCTTGCCTGAAACCGCACTGATATAGACCAACCAAGTTGTGGACGATACTGAGATTCCATGCTTCAGGCATGCAGCATATCTTATAGATGAGCTGATGCGTCTACCCAATCCAGTCATCTTCAACTGCTTTAAATCACTTAACCGACAGTTCGTCTGCGCCAGCAACCATATTAGACTCAAGCTGCAATATTGCTACTTTAACTTTGTCAAGGTTAGCAAGCCTAGAAGCAGTCTGTAGAAGCAGTTTCAAAGACTTTCATTCCAACATTAGTAGTCTCTTGACTCCGTTGTGATGATCGTCTCCTCAGAAAGGTAAGACATTCAGAATGTTCGAGAAGTGTCTTACATCGATCACAGTGTGATTGATCAGGGGATAGCCAAGTACGTTTATGGATGTTGAGATGTAGGAACCGCTACAAATTCAAATTCTATGCTATGTTTTCCCATAACCAGCTCAAAGATGGCTTCCTTTCCCAGTCTAGCGTTAAGAACTCCCAGCATAAATTTGGTGTCACAGCACTGGGCATATGTTTGGTGTAGAAGATCATAGAATTCGTCTTTGATCGTTATCCTCTGTAGGGACATTAAACAAATTCCGGCCTTGATGCAGGATGTTATGAGGCATTGGCTTACATGTCTAAAGCTTAAAACCTATTTCCTGAGTTTCATCCGAATAGCAAATCCATATCGCCTTAGGAGTCGGCGTAGTAGATGCGGTTTTTCATCTGCTTTTTACATGCCCCATCCCTTTGCATTTCTTGCTTGTATCTACCTAATAGGAGTCTAAGGCCTTCACGAGTTGTTCGGGAGTACGTGATCTATTAAGGGTCCTAACATTTCAATCGTTACTGGGGTCGTCAACATTACATCCATCCATATCCCAGTCTATTGGTTGTCTCTGAAATATTTTCATTTTGACACGATGGGGAAGTCAGCCTCACACACAACCTGGAGGATCGGATTCGTAATAAAATCCCTGGACAAAGTGTACGTCTAAACTGACCTGTGGCAGTAGCCACAGCCGTTGGCCTTATCCGGTTTCTTACACCACCATCTCCACTCTAGGGTCCTAACAAAACCATGGAACTTCTTTTAGAAGCCGGTAACGTACATGTAGATGAAGAAGTTACCTAATTGGACACTCTTCCCTACCCTCCATCTCATTTGATGTTGCAAATAACATCCCAGAGAAGTAGTAGGCTCTTAGGCTTCACCACGTGGAGGTGAGCTGATGGACAGAGGCTTGTGTGTTCATAAAATGCTGGACCCACATTGAAAACGACTCGAGGATTACTTTGTCTATTATTTTTACAACCTTAGACCTCACAAGAATTTGTCTCCTGATTTCGCACTCCATTTAACTTTCAAGTTTAGGAAGTTTGATGATAATTCTTCCTTGCCGTCTTGTCTTTCTTCAGTGATCTCATCTCAAACGGGAGCAGAAACGCGACTACGGGAAATCATTACTTCGGGCAGCTTTGACTTGGTTACATACATATTGCTGCCCGATACTCGATTAAGAACCGAATTTGTCCCCTCAGTTATCTGTGTTGATCCTCATCCGAGAAGAGCAAGTACCGTTCAAGGCTTTCACTGAAAGTTGCCTAGAGCTGTGACTACCTGTCAGTTGATTGGTAAATTTTGTAAGTAGTTCTGTTGCCACATCTTTCTGCAGCTTTTTTTGCTTTCGCAGCAATCACAAGCTAGCTCCTCATTGCCCGGGTTGCTGTATGTTGAGCTCTTACAACTTTTCGTTCTATCGGTCTCCACATGTCTTCAGAAAGCCACGTGCTCTGTTTCCATTTCGCCAAAGTGCTCTACTCTGGATGTGAAAACATTTTTCAAAGTAGTCATCTTGCAGAATCTTTCCAGAATGTTACCCATGAGATGTTTTGTGATTGAAACAGTACAAGTTTGAGAGTGGTAAAGGACATCTTCATGTTTCCTTCGCATCTATTTTGAATGCGGCTGAGACAATTTATTACGACAGGTTATCGTCAGAATATTGAGCTAAGTTTCCGTAAATTCGTCAGGTAACACCCAAGTACGAGTAACTGCGTGGCAGGAACTAGGCGCAATTGTAGAAATCCACAATCCGGCATTGTTAGTCCGCTTTTTGAAGTTATGTTGGCCGATAATAAGTCTCAGCTTCTGGTTGTTGATGGTTACTTGGGAATTCAGTTCAGTGTTCCTTTTTTGATGCTGCTCAGCTGGTTGTAAGAGTTGGTCTTCTCGCAATCAGTTGCCAGATGTGGTATGTTAGGGCATAGTGCTGTATCTGGCTGTATCTGTTTCGGTAGCCGTAGAGGAGGATTTATAACCCACGGCGCTATATTCCCATCAAACACTTCATCACAAACACGATTGCTGCCCTACTCGATCAATCCAAGTTTTGAGTGCTCAGTACTTAGAGCGCCCTCCTTCTATCATGCCCGGTTTAAACTCCAAAGCAACCTTTAACACTTCAACCGTAAATTCAATTCGATTTCTGTCTATAAACAAACATTTGCGTTCCTAGTCTGAATTATGGTGTGTTGCAGTCAATTTTTAATTATACCATTAAAGTGAAGTATCATTCATCTGGCACTCCTGGAACGACCTGAATTCAGTCTATTGATTCTCCTGGCGAAGCGCAGTACCCAGAACCTCCTCTGGTTGACCGCTTTACACAATTTCAGAACAATAAACTTCCACTATTGCCCTGGCCAATCCTTGTGTAATTATTCCACAATTAGTGTAAACCGTCGACAATGAACACACCTGCTCTATGCAGTTCCGCATGTGAACCGACAGAAATCCACTTGACATGGCAGGCCATTTGGGACAGTACTTGTACACCCGGAGCATAAAAGCCTCAGTTTTCAGTTAGTAAATTTGTTTTTCAAATAAATTTGACAGAATGACTAAACAGGAAATACGAGCACGAGTACAGTGTGTTTCGATTCAATTCAATTTGTGTTACGATTCAGTAAACCGCTCTGTGCTAGGGGTGAGAGGCTATTTAGACAGATGTTTCCCAAAAGATACCAACGGCTACACCCTCGTGTTACTATTCCAAATACACAATCGAACGTGTAGCAATTGTATGTCGGCGGACATAACATCGGATACAGATCAATGGCCATAAATTAACATCGACATTCCCAAAATAAATTTAGATCACATTAAGCACGAGTATTCGTTTATCCGAGGAAAGCAGAACGTTCCACATGCGGACTACTGAGTAAACCTCCGAGTCAGGGTTTTAATTGGACGGATAAAGGTTCGTCAGTTTCGTACTGAATTGAGGTTGTTGCAATTGCCTCGATTTTGTGGTAATTAAATTTGAAATTGACTCCAATTGTGTTTGTAGGGATTGCCTGATTGGAATGGGACACAATACCTCTAAGCTGCTTAGCTGGCCGGTACGTCTTGAACTTAATATTGAAGTAATCGAACACGCATACTCGTACACATTGATTGGTGAAAAAAAAGAAGTAAAACGGCACTCAAGTTCAATGCCTGATTTCTAAGTACAAATTTTCCGTTAAAGTAAAAAAAAAAAAGGAAAATTACTTCAAAAGTTCAATGCTTTGTTAATTTCAGCTCAACCGACATACAAAAAACCGACAACCAATAACCAACAACCAACAGCCAACGGCCAACAACCATCAGCCAAACAACGGACAAACTGTATCCATGAAGCAGTATGAAACTAGAGACGATGCCAAAAAACCCAGTCTTATGGAACTTTTGCACTTGTTCTTGAACCTGAAACTTTTGCAAAAGAAGCAATTCAAGCAATTCCTCCTTTAGAATTGGACGCGTTGACTGCGGTTCTTAGCTGCATAACGTATGGTAGGAGTACGCTACGAATATGTACTCGTACTTGTCATGTCTTGGCAATGCTTTGGAACTGTTGCCAAGAACTTAGGAATATTCCTATGCCATGAAATGTATTGTAATGGTGATGTGTATCACATAGTTGTATAGCCAAAGTCGACGACGGATGACGATGAACGCACCAGGAAACAAGACACCGCCACATATCATCGTCTGCTCTGGTGTGCTGGGTGTTTTAAGATCCATAAAGCATGCAGAGAACAATAAATGCTGCATAAGTAGCTCGAATCACAGATAAGAATTTCAATATGTACGAGTACAATGTAGATACGTACGGGTACCGTACAGGCAATGCAATAGAGATTGTCGCTTTTGGTGTCCCAAATGACATATAAGGAAGCAAATTGGCTGATGGTTAACCAAGCGGAAAAAAAAAGAACAAACATGAGTGCCACTATACTGCTATATGCACTAACGACTATTTAATCATTTTCTTTTCAAACAAACAAATGTGTGAAACAGAACATGTTTGCAAATATGCTTTTGGTTTTAGACTGGGTTAGGTGTCAGAAGTGACTTAAGCTGGTTCTCACACATATTTGGCTTTTCATTCCTACAAGGCATACGACATATCTTGCGTATACACGAGTATGTGTATATCCATTGCATATTTTGTTGACCCGGCTGGATCAAAGGTGTCTCAGAGACTCGAGGAAGATGTCTAAGAAAGAGGACTCCTGTCCGAAGTATTCCCTGCGCGACGTCGAAATGGAAAGTTGCTTTTGCAGAAATAAAGTTCAAGAATTTTGCAAAGAATATTTTAAGGCCCACGCCGAAGACTGGAACGACAACGAAGTGAACATAATAGTCGAGCCGCTATCGATGCAGAAAATATGAAAGGGGCATTCCTGCATACCGTGATTAGAAGTCAGCTGTCAGGTAGAATGAACCATTCAATTTGGACACCCGACCTAGACGAGGTAACTGATATCCATGTCTCAGCTTAAGTGCAACAAAGTTGCTAGAGGTGACGGTCTACTGGCCGTACTGTTGAGAGTAGCGGTAGATGAATTTGTAAGACGCATACACAAACTGATCGCAATTGAAGTACGCTCGATGAATGGAGCCTGAACATTGTTTACCCGATCATTAAGAAAGGTGGCCCTTTGCAGTTCGTCAATTCTGGAGGTATAAACTTCATCTAAAGGGTGTTCTTTTAGAGGTATATAAATTCAATATGAAATAAAACAGTTGAAGCCAATGTTAATGTCTATGATATTAGCTTTGTTTAATAGATAATTTTATGCCATTAGTGCTTGAATATGATATCGGATATATGCACGTCACGGCTAGCTTAAATGAAGCGCAATCGTGAAGTCCAATTTTCGACAACTTTATCGAGCAACTGGGGCGTTTTTCAGCAGTAACATGGCGAATGTTGACTTCCAAAACGTCCAACGTCTCTGGTTTATCGGCATAGGTTACTGACTTCACATACCCCATGTGTGAAATCACAGGATCGTGGAGGCCAGTTCACAGGTCCATTTATGCGCTCAGCAAATGTTTTGCACAATAAATTGACGGTGTTGCGCGCCATATGGCATGTTACGCCATCTTGTTGAAACCAAAGATCTGTCACGTGCCATTCAATTGAGGAACGAAGAACGCCATTCAACTGAGGAACGAAGAAGTCAGAACGAAGAAGTCAGAAGTCAGAAGGCCGCCTTAAAGAAATATGGGCCAATGATTCGACCAGCCCATAAAGCATACCAAACCGTGCATTTTTCTCCACTCCAAAGTCGGCAATTTTGCTTGTTTACGTATCCATTTAACCAAAAATGGGTCTCATCGGAGAACAAAATTTTGCGTTGAAAATGAGGATCAAGCTGAATCATGTTTTCGGCCCATTCAACGGACCTACGACGTGTATTATGGTCACGCGGTTTCAATTCTTGCATAAGCTGGATCTTATAACCTTTTAAGCCAAGATCTTTCCGTTAAATCTTTCATAAAGCGAATGGGCACGATTCTCCTCAACACTGCGTTCCATAGCGACAATAACATCTTCTGTTCGCTCTGTTTGTCGTCTTTGGGGATCCGTATAATCCACTAGACTGTACGTGGTGCGAAAACGACTCATCATGTTCCGAATAACTTGCTCAGATGGACGATTATGCCGACCGTAAAATGGACGTAGCGTACGATAAGTTTGTCGAATCGAACCATGGTTTTCAAAATAAGTTTGCACAATTTGCATGCGTTGTTCTGGCGTTAATCTATTCATCGTACTAACCACAGATCAACTGTCAATTGTCAAATTGACAATCACCCTTTACATCGTCTACATGATCCTATCTGCTGTACTGTGCCACAGGCTACGGTCAGATCTTGGAGAAAACCCATGAATTTCAGATGGATACATGTTACCTTTCTATCTATATTAAGGCCGAGCTATACAGAGCAGGAACTTATTTTGGTCTCACTGCCTACCTGTAGAATGCACTTGTCACATAGATCTTCGATATAAAAAATAGATTTAGGCAAGGCGACATCGGTCTTGAAATTTTTTTAAAAGCTGTTCCATTACTGGCACGCCCCGAAGATATTGACAGAGTTGGTGGAAGAATGCAACGTGATGTGAACAATGCATTCGTGAATATCGCTTTGGAAGGGGCGAAGATGGGTCTATCATTGAGCGAAGTGCGTGCTGTATACAAAAAAGGACATTCAACACAGACATTTAGGACAGAACGCAATTTCAGCCAGATATAACTTTGAAGTAGTTAAAGACGAGAGTTTCAAAGCCTTCTCTCGAACAACTAAAGCTACTTTAAATGCGACTCCAGCCTTACTCTGTGGCTCAAGAACATAGATTTTTTAAGAAACAGATGAAAGCGCCCAAGGTAGTTGACCTCCACGCAACCGTTGGCTGATAGTTTTAAGGAGCTTTCGGCAAGACATGGGCTTGTCATCGACGGGGGTCCGTTGGATCTTCACGGCAATGATAAGGGCACATATATCCTATGCGTCGGTTGTTTGGTGAGGCAAACCTTCACACCACCGCTGCTTTATAAGACCGCTAAGAACGATCTGTCTTGGCTGCATGCAGGCCTTCTTTAGCTCGGGTGCTTTTGCACTAGAATGATGAATTCCCTCTCTTTAACATTCAAAATGTTCTCTGAAATGGTTTCGGCCATTAAGGAGGCCAGGGAAGAAATGCAGTCGGTCCTTTTTTTTCTGTTGGAACAGAGCACTCAGATAAAGAACTAGTCCATTATACTCCCTGTAACTTCCTTTTTAATGAAATCTTTTAGTGCTTCAGTGATAAAGTGGCTTACCAGCACCCATCACGTAAACCAAGTATTCACAGAGGTATTGCTCCACGATGTGGTCATCACTTTCACAGCAAAAGTGTAGTGCCCCGCCACAACGTCAGTAAGCAACCTGCACTCTTTCCTGCTGACGGACAGCAGGAATCCGCTGATTTCATAGAGACGTCAGGAAGCATTCATTTGGTCTGCCTGCAATCTGGTGAATCATGCCATGTGCAGTTGTGATCATATAAAACCTAACTGTCAATGGAAACTTTAACCGAGGACGCAGGCAGGTCTAACGTAGATTCGGGTTCTGGAAAACACTTCTGAGCCTGGCGTGGTAAGTTCATCGGTTATTTAATCGGTAATCTTATTGTAACCTGCGACCCAATGATGTCTTGTATGATTGAACTAACTTGGAAGCCGTAACAGGATTCAGCAAGGCCCTGAGCGCAGCTTGATTGCCGCTACAGAGGGAAATGCTTCGATCCCTTCACCGGCTCGTTGCTATTAGGATTGCATATATCTTCGCTTAGAAAACAAATACCAGTTTTCCTAACGAGGAGTGAAATCTAATGTTGTCGTCCTGCAGAAAGATACCAGGGCCGCATTCTGTATCTACATATTTTGGAGTGATCTGTGAAGACCCGACTACATTTCTTTCCTGGCTTTAGACTCTTGTCGAAACCAGTTCTGGGCACAGGGAAAGTCGATTTGGTATTTTTTCCGCAACAGGAGTTCTGGTGTCATTGCATCGGACAGCATGTCCATAATACCATAGTCATAAGACGCGAGGTTATCAAAGCTCCAATACGTGTTGTACCAAAGACTTCTTCTTTTTAAAGAGAAGATGGCTTTGAGAGTGCAGCCCATAATATGAATATCAAGGGGAGGGAAATTCAGCAATGCGTCTTTGCCAGGCGTGCTAAGGAAAGCCCCCATGCAGGCGAGACAGACCGTTCTTTGAAGTCTGGTAAAAGCAGTAATGACGTATTTTCCTGAGACGCATAGGATATAATTGGTATTCTCAGCCATGCAGATCCATGTTCGACGTAACATGTTTAGGTCATAGAAGTTTGTTATCTAGGATGACAGCCAAATATTTAGCTTCCTTGGTGAATTGGGTGGTGATGTCTGAAGGCACTAGATGAGTTGGACTAGTCGGCTTCTTCCTTTTCGTATTAAGGGGGATTGACTGAGTGGCCATTTCTAATACACCAATCGCTGATCACCTCTACGGCTGCCTGCGTTTTAGAGCAGGGAAGATTCTCTTCAGAGTTACCAAAAGCCGACCTATGTCTTTTTGAAACAAGACTGGGTATATGCCGTCGGTGCCAGGTGGCCTGAAGCCATCAAAGTCAGCAACTGCATGTTTAACGGCCTCATCCGTCACCACAACCGATGACATATACCAGCTATGGTGGGTTGTTTTATTCAGCTCACTAGCAGCTTCGTTAATAGGATCTGGTTGTGAGCTGGTTCTGATTAGTTCAGTGAGAATCAAACATGTGGTAGGTGTTGATGCCATCAGGTTTTCTGAGTGATTGCAGCCTGGTTGATCTGGTTGACCATCATACTGTTTTCACTGACAGTTTTTATCTTTCCGCAAAAGTCGTTTGTATGTTTGCTTTGACCTCTAAAGTTTCCAGCCTTCTTCCAAATTAGCCTAAGTTGACCTGTTTAAAAGTTGTTTGGTTTCTTTCTGCAGACGCTGCAGATCTGCATTCCACCAAGGAGCGGGTGATCTGCAGGATTGCTTACTAGCTGAATATACCAATTCAAAACATTTGGTGAGGGTACCGTTCAGGTTCTGAACAGCTGGCTCTAGCTTTTGCTTTGTCCTGAGCTTAGGGTGAGCACTGTTGTACTTGTCGAGCTCCTCCTTAAATTGTGCCCAGTTCCTTTTCTGCGGATTCCTCATCTTCAACAAGGTCGTGACCTTATATCGGATTCTGAATTCGACGTATAAATGATCTGATATGAAGATCTCCGATCTCCTTAATGTTACGTCGATTACTTGCTGACTATATGAGGTTTTGTATTCAACACGGAAAGCCTCCTACATAGGAATGCAGAAGCAGACTTAATGGTCTTGACAGGAGCTTTGTCTGAGCATACAACAAGAAAAGAGTCGTCCTTATTTTCCCGATTCTTTCACTCCCTATGAGAGTAGGTTTTCCACTTTTCGTATCCAGGCTTCTGATTATGAAGATGCATCAGAACATCTCCCGTTTTCCTGAGTTACCCCGGAACCAAAAAGATGTTTGGGTTGTCTGAAAACTTCGAAAGTTTTACTTTCCAGGGGTAGAAGTTTCGGCACAGACTTATTTAACCATTCAAAAGTTTGAAGTGCTTCACTCGCTTCAGTGGGTGTCACTTCTGCCGACCTGTTTCTCTTCTCCGTCACCGTTGGGGGAGTGATATTTTTAGCACTCGCGCCTTCTACAGCAGTTGTCATCTAATTGCGCCGTGCGTTTGTCTCACGTCTTCTCTTTGACAGCCCCTTAGGCGGTAGTCCTCCAGAGTATGCGTCTTCTAGAGCCTGTTCCACCTTTTCGCTTTCCCGAGACAAGTCGTCAAAAACAGCACTCAACCACTGGTCTATTCTGATGGAGTTTAACTGTAACAAACAAGGCCTCTTCGGTACCCTCTCCAGCGTTCCAGCTCAAACCACGGAATGTATCGTAGGAAGAACCGCAGAAGTCGTCTAAATTAAGTGATACAGCAGTTCCTGGCTGAGCAGCGAAATCGGAGGGGGGCTTTCGAGATATGTTGATTGGGGCTTCCAGAATCTATGCCTGCCCGCAGTCGCAAATAAAACGGGTGGATGGTTGCTATTGCGAGTACAATCTGGAGTATAAACCTTTCGGGTCACCCCATAATTTTAACCATTTTACATCTAGTTTGGACCTCTTTGGCGCTTAGTTCGACATCTTACCTGCATTCTTTTCATAACTTAAGGATTTTTGACTCTTAAGCCAAAGAGCCAAAGGCAGCCAAAGAAATGAAGAAGTAAGGTCTTACTATCACATCATCTATGTATTTCTTTTGAGTTGAATGGGCCTTATTTTTGATCCTTTTGTCAGCGTCTTTATACAAGTGGGATAGTATGCCAAATAGAAATATGTATACAGTTTACTTAGTTTACGGAATCAAGGTTATAAATATTTAAACGCCCACTGAATACGAAAACCGCTTTGTCCGCTTGGAATGAATTCGAAGATCCTTCAGCTCAGAGCGGTGCTGTTTTAGCCCACCTTACCACGTCAATGTTGCCATTTAGTTAGTAGAGCTCTTTGTTAAATCTTTATCTCCAAGGATAGGGTCCAGGCTTCGCCGTGCCATACAAGAGAACTGGAACCATAAGGATCATACTCTACTTATTCCATTTTTCTCAGTTGCAAGAGTGATTCTTTGCTTGATCTCTTCGCTGTGGTCGTTGCTTGAATTTGCTGTGAATCCCAGGCTATCTCAAAGTTATAGTTTGCGATTGTAAGGTAAACAGCTGAGAAAGGCTATTCAGATGGCAGATAGAAGGAGAACTTTCATATTTTGGTAGAACTTCTGAACATCATTTCTGTATAAGTTCCTCTCCGCGGCCTCGATTAAGTGCTTTGGTGATTCTTGTTTTCCTTTCTAAGTAGCCAAAGTTATTCCCATGTCGTTTGCTCATAGAGTCCGTGAGCAGCTCGCGTTCTTCTTTGCAATGTCGCCTCGTATGCCTCTTATTTCGCTTCATGCGAAGGTTCGTTATTGTAGTTGGGTGAAACCTAGCACATCATATGCTAGCACCACTTGATGCTGGAATCATAGGGTTTCTTTAAAAATTTTAGAGGACTACTTGTCTTCTGCGATTGAAGCCGTCTGCCGTTAAATTTCTTTGCAGTTCTTCTTCGGTGTTCTTACGTCTGGAACTTGCTACAACAAAATAGTGATCTGAGCCAATATTATTTCCTCGAAATGTTCGCAGTCGGTTCTTTTGTGGATGTTAAAGTGTAGGAGCTCATGGAAGCAATCTTCGGCAATCCTTTGCAGGCTTATGTTGTCGAATTTAGTCAGCATTGATGTGGACTATAATCAGGCATTTGCTCAGATGCCTGAAGCTCAAAACTTATTTCTCAAGTCTTTCCCTTATGACAAATTCACATACAAATAGGCGCTGCTTCTGCTCTCTACAGGAATCACCGATGTAGATGGCATAGTTTTCTATCTTTATTTGTATAGTCCATCCATCCACAAAACTTGTTTCCTATTTACTGATTTCTGGGTTGGGTAACAGATGTCCAAATTCCTCAGCTTTATCTGAGATAACATAAATTGCGTCTTCAACACAATGAAAGCACCACCATGGATCTTCTTCTCTCTGTGCACCGCCTAATATTCAATCGAACTCTGTCTATTATTTCTCTCACTATTTATAGGCGTTGTCCAGCGAGAACACCAGCAGCCGTCTTAACAACATATTTAGTTCACCTCTTAGACTGTTGTCCTTCAGAACGCGCTTTCTCTTAATCCTGTTCAAACTTTTCTGTTTCATGAGGCAAGAAGTCAAAAGCAGTACTATGACCAGTTACCTGTGTAATTCGGTCTAGTTTAATTGCAACAGGCTGAGTCACTTTGTTAATTTTTCACCATTCTTGTCCATTCAACCGAGGGTGTTATAGTGAGAGCCGTAGATGCTATCGGCATCGAATGATCTATCAACTTCTGGTTCAGCGCCTAATGCGACGGGAGATTTTAGTAGTCTATCAGTTGGGCTCTTCAAAATCCGTACTTTGGCTGCGGTCGAAAGGCGAGTACCAATTGAAATATGTACAATAATCCAGTGGGCCCAACTTCATGCTTGATGACAGTTTAACATTGCCTCAGGACATCTTTGGCATTCAGTTACATATCTCACTTGGGCTCTTCTCGAAGCCTTAGAAACTTTATCGCGTAAGTCTTCCCGCCATGACAAAACAGCCAAACAATATATCGGGGGTTTTTTCAGAGGTTTGGTTTTTAAACTGGCAACACTATTTCTACAGATTGTGAATTTGACAGTTGACAGTTGGTTTGTGGTTATTATGTTTTGCCATTTTATGATGAATAGATTAACGCCAGAGCAAAGGGGGAAAATTGTGCAAATTTATTTTGAAAACCATGGTTCGGTTGGCCAAACTTATCATGCGCTACGTCCATTTTACGGTCGACATAATCGTCCATCCGAGCAAGTTATTCGGAGCACGATGAATCGTTTTTGCACCACGTACACTCTAGTGGATAATACGCTACGCATCCCCAAAGCCGACAAACAGTGCAAACAGAAGAAGTTATTGCCGTTGTGGAGCGCAGTGTTGAGGAGAATCCGAATGAGTCGATTCGCCATTGTGCAGATCATTTGGAGCTATTCCCATCCATTTTGTGGAAGATTTAACGGAAAGCTCTTGTTTTTTTTTTTGTGTTTATTTAAGTGTCCTTAAAATGTTTTCATACAGCACGGTCGAAGGAAAATCAGAGAAGATGGAAAGAGAGCTACCGGTGAACGTTGGTTTTAAATGTTTGAAGGTTATAATGACTAGGAAATAAAGAGCTAGGAAGGGCATTCCACAAGCGAGTTGTACTGCTTAGGAACGAATCCCGATATTTTAGAGTACGTTAGAAAGCGGGCTTGAGGGTATACTGATGAGCATTCATAGCGAGACGGGTGTTACCGTTAAAGGTTTGAAGGGGTAAAATATTTCTTACATTGCTTGAGGAAACCTAGACATTTCGCAGCAGTTTTGGCGACATCGAATATGTGGTACTTGAATTGAACGTTCCGAAAGGTAATTCCTACTTCATTGAAGAAGAGAGTCATCGATCCCAAGTGCACGCATTTTCGACAAAAGAGCCTGATTCCAAACTCTGTCAAATGTCTTAGAAATATCAAGTGCAACTATCTTCCTTTCGCCAGATTGATATACGCTTTGATTCCACTTTTCGGTGAGACATGCCATGAAATCACCAGTGGACCTATTGCTACGAAAACCGTGCTGTCGGTCATTAAGAAGTTTTCTTTAGAAGGAGGGGAGATATACCATCTGGACCAGCGGATTTGTGAATGTTAAGATCTTTAAGAACTCTTGCTACTACACGAGTGCGAAAATGGATTTGTCCCATTGAAGATTCGCGGCCCTCAAGTGTAGGCGGGGACAAAGCACAATCTGGGAGTGTTGGGCTAGCCCCAAGGTGTGCAGCAATCAGATTGGCCATGTTCAAAGAACTGACAGCTGGAATGTCATTGTAAATGACATTTGAGATGGAGGATGAGGCTGAATTTCTAATATTTTTG
Organism: Volucella zonaria; assembly: GCA_963966105.1. Lineage (NCBI taxonomy): Eukaryota > Metazoa > Arthropoda > Insecta > Diptera > Syrphidae > Volucella > Volucella zonaria. The sequence goes on along the minus strand of OZ014530.1, from coordinate 284,345,948 downwards.
ACGAACGACCAACAATTTTTACTGCCCTTGGGACATTGCAATATTTTTTGCCTCAGTTTTTGGTCGTATTGGAATTTTGCACGCTTAAGAAGACGTTGCAGTTATTCCTGGCTCGTTCAAATTTTTTTTTGGTCTTCATCTGTTAGGTTGGTCTTGAAGGACCGAAAAAACGTTTCTCTAAGTCTGATAGCCTCTTTACAGCTCGCGTCGTATCATGCCTTTTTTTTTGGTTTGATAGTCTTCATCCGATGAGGGATAAAGTTTTTCATTCCAAAGAGAATGGTGTCTGTGATGGTATCAGCAGCGGCATCCACGTCGCCGTCGAGGAAACATAACGATCACTTAAAATTCCTAAAGAAGCTGTTAAGACCGCTCCAGTTGGCTTTCTCGTATTGCCATGCGGTTCTTTTAGGAATCTTTTCTCTGACTGTGTGGTGGATGTACGAGAAATTAGCTGATATGACACAATCGTCCGACGAGAGGGGAGAACACATCAACGGAAACGGAGTACTTATCAGGGTGAGAAGTTAAAAACAAGTCAAGGGTGTTGGCGGTATGATATTAACGCCTGGTATTCGTGTGGGTTCATTTACAAGCTGGCTTAAAAGCTTATAAGATCCAGCTTGTGTTGAAACTATTATACGGGTCGTAGGTTTGGTGAATATGCCGAAAACATGATTCAGCTTGATCCTCATTTTCAACGCAAAATTTTGTTCTCCAATGAGGCTCATTTTTTGTTAAATAGATATGTAAACAAGCAAAACTGCCGAATTTGGAGTGGAGAAAACTCTGAAGCCTTTGTCGAGACGTCCTTACAACCATTAAAACTCACTGTTTGGTGTGCTTTATGGGCTAGTGAAATCATCGGCCCATATTTCTTTAAGGACGATGCCGGCCAGATTGTTGCCGTCAATGGAGAGCGCTATAGAAACATGACTTCTGACTTCTTCGTTCCTCAATTGAATGGCATTGACGTGACAGAGCCTTGGTTTCAACAAGATGGCGCAACATGCCAAACGACACGCGACACCATCAATTTATCGCTGGAAACATTTGCTGAGCGCATAATTTCGCGTAATGGACCTGTGAACTGGCCTCCACGATCCTGTGATTCCACAAGTTTAGAATACTTTCTTTGGGGGTATGTGAAGTCACTAGTCTATGCCGATAGACCAGAGACGATGGACGTTTTGGAAGTCAACATTTGCAGTGTTATTGCTGAAAAACGCCCCAGTTGCGCGGTAAAGTTGTCGAAAATTGGATTTCACGAACTAGCCGTGGCGCACATATGCCCGATGTCATACTTAAGCACTAATGGCATAAAATTATCTATTAAATTAAGCTAATATCATAGACATAAACGTTAGTTTCAAGTATTTGATTTCACATTGAATTTGTATAACTCTAAAAAAAAAACACCTTTACTATGTAGAAAGTCGAGACAAGTCTTTTGCTGGTCTTGGCTCTTGATGAGATCCAAAATTGACCCAAATAGGTGCGAGTACCCACACTTATCGGCTTCCCAGTGTTTTCAAACTAATACAAGTTGTCCTTATAACTGTGTTGACGTTATTAGAGACACTGCTCCAGATGTGAACGAGTACTCGTATCTCATTCTAAATTTAATAGATGGACTGTGCTCAGGCGAATATCTACTGGTTGTTATGCTCGGTTCTCAAACACACTGTCTAGTCTACGAAGGATGCACGAGTGTGCTCATCTTGTACTAAGCGTTGCTTAATTAAAATCATACACTCTTTGATGCTAAAGTTCTCGAACAAATATTATATCTTTTAATTGGCCGAGTAAATTATGAAATCAGCGGATTTTTATTTTTATTTCCTCCCCTCTACAGTTTTTGCTGGTTCTGGGAACATACTCATCCCATAGTACGAACAGGGCACTCCTGTTTCACTTAGCTGCTGTCCACGTTAATTGCCCTGAAGTACCCTTCTTATGCGCACTGAGATACGAGTACGAGTATGAGTACGAGCACGACCACTTTTGTCCATTTAATTTGTCTTCTTTTCCGTTCGGTCTAGATACGAGCACCAACATAGGGATAGTTGGCTGCAGTTTCCTGGAAAATGTTTATTTTTCTCCTCCGTAGATCTTCCAATTACGAGTAAGAGAATAAGTCCTTTTCACGCTGGGTGAAAAGTACAATGGTGAAGGCATGACCTCAGAGAGAAGATACAAGTGCTTGTATCTGTTATAGTTGTTCTGTCCTCTACCTAACCTAGTTGTCATTTTAAAAGGTGGCCGTTATTAAGTTGACTGATTATACAAGTGCTACGAGCAGACATTTTTCAAAACTAGAATTTGGAAAACAACAACAACAATAACAACGGAAAAGGTCTAATGACGTGTTGTAACTAGAAGTATGCTTATGTTCCAGTGAATTTGTTGTTGGTGTCGCGTTGTCCGAAAGACCGTCTACTGTGGAGGGTCTGTTTTTTTTTTTTCTTTCTAATGAGCTACAAGGTGCTGAGTTTACTCGAAATTGAGATACAAGTTCGTAGTAGTTTTTATGTTGTTTTACGGTGGTCAAATTTGTATCTGCCGAGTGAGTTATTATCTCGCATAAGCTATGATATTCGTATCTGTATTTTGTATTTTTAAGCATTTTTCATGTTTTTTTGAATCTTTTATTCTTTATTGCTCTTTAAGTGAAATAATTAAATTTCACTTTGAATGTTCATACTTATGGAGGCCTTGCATGGTGTGGAGATACTTAGCCGGTTCCTGCGGATAGTGTGGGGTTCGTTTTGGGTAATTTTGTATTTTTAAATTGGTCAGGTTTATGGGTAGGTTAAAGTGAAATCTCTTTATTAGGCAGGAGGTAATCTACGGATTTATAGTGGAACTCGTTGGGAATAGGAGTGTTCGTATCTTTATAGGTGCGAGAAACTTATTATATCGTTAGTTGGTTTTATTATTGGCAGCTCTATGACATTTTAATGGAGTTACACGGAAATAAACGAATGAAACTGTTAATGAAAAGGAAAGAGAGAGCTCGGTTGGTTTTATTGTACAGGACTTTTGGGGGTTAATGTTCGAATTTTGAACTTTTTAAGAGGTCATTCAAAACGGATGAGAGGTAAAGTACTTGTAGAACAGTTATAAAAGGCAAGAGTCTACAAGTTGACTGTAAAGAGAAGTTTTCTTTGACATTATTCTAATCCGTCCACTGGGTTATGTTCGAAATAAGTTGAATGGTCAACCTTGTTCTGAGTTTCTTCTGCTTCGGCAACTGTTACGCGGATTTCAGGTTTCTTTCCTTGATTTCTTCTCAGCTTTACTTACTCGCTTAGGTGGCGCCACAGTTCGGGGCGAACCTGTGCCTCAACTAACAAGCCTCTCCAGTTAACCCGATAACCGCACTCCAAATCGGTTTTGCTTGTGCGCGCCACCTAAAGGTGAGGTTTTCCAACCCCGCGTTGTCCATCTGGGTTAGATTCGAAGACTCTGTGGGCGCAAGTATTGATGTCCATTCGTTCTACATGTCCTAGCCATCTCAGGCGACTGAAGCGCAGTTTTTTGACAAGGCCGATGTTACCTTACAGCTCGTATAGCTCGTCGTTGAAACTTCCCCTCGAAAATCCATCAACGTAATCGGGACCGAATATTTTTTGAAGGATTTTTCTCTGTGAACGACTGAGGATATCTTCATCCGCTTTCGGTAGAGTCAATGCTTCAGCGCAATAAAGTAAGGCTGGGATGGTCAAGGTCTTATATAGAGTCTCCTTAGATTATCGTGATAGGGCCCTACTACTACTACTCAATTGCCTTTTTAGGAAAAAGAAACAACGATTAGCAAGAGTGATTCTGCTGAGGTTTTGTTGACAGAAATTATAGGGGAGCCATGGTAGACAAAGTCCCTTACTACCTCGAAATTATAGCTATCGACTCTGACGTTATGTCCAATTCATGGAGGCTGTATGTCCCTTGTTGTTGGTTTTAGCAGCTTCTGCTTCAATGCTAGTGAACGCACCGGCGACAGCCCGCTGTGGTCTCCCAACTGAAATCTTCGTATAGTAGTTGCATAGACTTTTGAAAGATTCCCTCCAGTGTTTACTTCTGTATTCCGCACAATTCTTTCAAGCATGATGTTAAAGAAGTCACATGACTGAAACATGTCTGAAACCTCTGTTGACACCAAAGGTCTCGGTGGAATCGTTACCGACCTTGACGGAGCCGCGAGGATTCTCCACCGTCATTGTTCACAGACGGACAAGTTTGATAGGGATGGCAGAACTAATCATGGTTCTACATAGCTCGTCTCTATAAATGCTGTCATATGCGGCCTTAAAATCGATAAAAAGGTTGCGGCTATCGATTTGGACTTCTCGACTCTTTTCCAGTATCTGGAGGAGTGTGAAGATTTGGTCGATTGCGGACTTCCTTGGTCTGAAACGGCACTAATACCTTGTAAGACTCGTACCTCTATAGTTGGCCCAGCTGAGGGGGCCTCTTTTTGTGGATTGGGCAAACGATATTGAGATTCCATTCATCAGGCATACACTCTTCTGACCACATCTGAGAAATGAGTTGGTGTGTGCTCTCCACAAAGTCGCTATCAGTAAGTTCGAATTCATTGGACGGTAAGCCATCACGTTATTGGAGTTTGGCTTAGATATTGCTATCCTTACTTCGTTTTGTTCAGATGGACGGAGGTTTTGGCTACCATCGTCTAAGTTGAATGGTCTATTCTGCCAGACGGCGAAATATTGGTCTTCTTCGCCGTTATACAGTCTGCAGAAAAACTTTTTCCATATTCTCAGCACCGACTGTATGTTATCTCCTCTTCAAGGATTCCTTGTTCATCTCTACAGGCTTCTGTCTTCTTATCTTGACACGTTCTTATAATCTGTTGGTAAAACTTCCATACGTTATTCCTGGAGTATAACCTCTCAATATTTTCGTAACTTTCTTCTGGAAAAGCCGATGTTCTTCCCATCTCTTCTGCTCGCAGAGCTCACGAGCGGCTCTCGTACTTTGCTGCAGCGTCGCTTTGTAGGCTTCTTGTTTAGCTGCATGTTCTTGCCGGCATTCCTCATCAAAGTACTTCGGCATGGGAGTTCCTGAAATCTCGAAGGAAAGGATTTAACTCTTCGATCTCTTTCTATGGCTTAACAAGCAAACAAAAGACCCCACACCAAAGACGACACAAAAAAAAAAAAAATTGGTAAAAGGTACAATTGGATAATTGGCGATGTAATTATTCTGAAAGTAAAAGTGGATGCCAATTGGTTTGTTGGCGAACTACGAGTAAATGGCCGCGAGGGTACATTTCCAAATTTTACATTTCCATAAATTACGTTCAAATTATTGTTGCCTTACCAATGCCACAGTGCATAGCACTATATGGTTTTAAAATGGAACCAAATGAAGAAGAAGGCTGCCTCACATTTAAAAGAGGAACAATAATACATGTGCTACGTCGTGTTGATCACAACTGGGCAGAACCTTGTCCAAACATCAAACCATCAACATATGGTCAGTGCAACGCCAAGAAATCTCCCTCTGATACCATTTGATTCAAGTAGTAGTTCGTCCATAGTCCCAATTCAACCTGCAGTATAATTCTAATTCAAATTCAATTCCTAGTAGTCCCGGATCTAATCCAACTTCACCACAAAATAATCCAGCTGTCAAATATCGAGATTATAAAGAGAAAAGGCATTAGCTTAACGCAATAACGTCCGGGGCTAGTTTAAGTATTGTATTATACAATCGAATCGACATTCGGCTGAAATACTTTAGTGTTCCAGCGTCTATTGGACAGGAGAACAACTCAAATCAAATGCAAACTGGTACATCGTGTCTAAGTTAAAGCTCAGCTAGAGGACGAACTGATTTAAGTTCTTATTCTCACATGCAGTTGCACCCTGCAACTCTTTCACAAAGTCGGGTTAATGTTCTGAAGACTGGAGGGCTACAAAACGTTCCACCCTCATTGCCATGGGGGTATTTAGCATTGTATCCTTATAAACCTGGAAAAAGCGATGAACTAGAACCGAAGAAAAGCTGCGTATACATAGTCACAGAGCGATGCTTAGATGGATGGTTTAAAAGGAAAAATTCGCAAGACATGTCAGGAGTTTTCCCTGGCAACTATGTAACACCACTTAGAAGTCGTGATCAACAATGTTAATGCATCAGTGTAAATGTGTCCAAAGTAGTCATCCGGCATCTTCGCAAGTCCAAAATCCTAAAGCCAACCAAAATTCAATTGTCTCCACCAACGTCACCACAAATGGAATAAATATTTTAGAGAACATAAACATTCGATTGTCTCAGATGTCTAGAGTGCCACATCAACCACCAGAGTTACCACCACGAAGTGCCGGTGGTGGTAGTGGCAATGTCTCATCCTCATCCGCAACATCATCATCTACATTGGTTTGGGTGAAACCTTCAAGTCATCACATGAAATCATTTTTCGATCGTAAGTCAATTGGCGGACAACAACAGCAACACCAGCAGCACCAGCAACAATCACAACAATATCAGCAGCAACAACACACAGCCCAAATAACCGGTAATGCTCAATCAACTAAAAAACTATTTATTATCTATTTATCGAAAGATAAAAACAGCAGTGGTCAAGATAAAGAAAAACAAAAAGACCAGCATGCTTCGTCGTCGTCTTCAGCTGTGAATTTGATGAAACGGCTTACCAATATCAAACGATCCAAGTCGCCCGTATTCTATGGATAACCCATCGGTTGAAGACCTCTAAAGCCCGCAATGGTTAATCAAGCACCAACAACTCAACAACAGACCCTTAACGTATCAAAAATGATCATGCGGGAAACAGCAATGCAACTTTACACCCTGTCCATGTGAGGTCATTATCCTGCCCAAGCCAGTTACTGCAAAGTTTACCAATTGATTTAAGTGCAGCTGTTTTAAACGAATCAAATCAAACCTCATTCGGTTCGCAACGACTTAACGGCAATAAGGATCAACCACAATTGCAGAGTTTGCGGAAACAAGTTGATGGAATATTTCGAATAGTCACACCAGGAGGAGGTACCTCATCAAATCATCGTTCACCCCGTCAAATAGTATTCTTCTAAGCAAATGTCAGCAGTCTACACCCGCATCTGTGGCTCAGCAAGCTGGTTTGATACATCACAGAAAGTCTCAAAGTCTTGATGCTAATACAGTCTCAACACAAGTGACCACCAATCCAGCGGGAGCAGCTAAAGGACCATCACAAGTTCGAGAAAGGTTCCGATGCATAGTGTCTTATCCACCGATTGAAGTGAACTTGAACTGGAATTAAATGTTGGAGCACAAAGGTACACATTCCCGAATGAATAAATCGGGTCTCCTTCCAGCTTCATATGTGGAGCCTGATGTATGGTATACGAGGGTTTTCTGACCGACCAATGATACAAGACATTTTTTCTCAAATTTTTTTTTTATTTTTCTACATAGTCTCCTCGTAACTCTACACACTTCTTCCAGCGATGCTCCCATCTCTCTAACCCGTCCAAATAGTATTTGGCGTTTTTCTCTGCAAAATAATTTTTCACGAAGGTTATTGCCTCCTCATTTGACGAAAATCTCTGTCCTCCGAGCGCAGTTTTTAGATGAGGGAACAAAAAGAAGTCGCTTGGGGCTAGATCTGGTGAATAAGGTGGATGATCAAGCAGTTCAAACCGTAATTCATGGATTTTCGCCGTGGCAACTGCTGAGGTGTGAGACGGCGCGTTGTCTTGGTGAAATAGGATTTTCTTTTTCTGCAAATGTGGCCTTCCGCAATTTCTGCCTTCAGCTTGGCAAGTAATGATGCGTAGTATGCTCCTTTTTGAAGATAATCGATTATAACAGTCGCCATCAGTTTTTGCTTTTTTTGGAGCCGGCTCGCCCTTTGCAGTCCACTGTTTTGACTGAATTTTTGTTTGGAGCGTATAATGGTGTATCCAAGTTTCATTTCATCTACAGTGATTAATCGGCGCCAAAACTCGGCATTATTGCGCCTAAACTGCGCCAACAGAGCGTTGGGAATGTTCATTGGAACACGTTTTTGGTCTAACGTAAGCAAACGCGGCACCCAACGCGCGGACAGCTTTCTCATGCCTAAATCTTGATTTAATATGTAACAAACACGTTCTTTGGACATTTTTATAACCTCTACTACCTCTCTCACTTTAATTCGGCGGTCGTCTAACACCATTTGGTTTTATCGTCAGTGGTTGCAGTTTTTGGACGTCCCGAATGTTCATCATCTCCCAAGCTTTTACGGCCACGTTTAAATTCAGCTGCCCAAAATTTCACTGTGGTAAATGATGGTGCAGAGTCCCCATACACAGAGCCCAACTCATTTTTGATTTGCGTACGCGTATTGCCTTTCAAAAACAAGAATTTAATAACAGCCCGATACTTAATCTTTTCCATTTTCACAAAAACACTCACATCGACTCACTCAAACGACTGTCAACTAAAACCTGCGCGTCCAAAATGACTGAAACTTCTGTCAAAAGATGCACAACTAGCATTCACTAGCTTTTATTGACGAGTGCCGCTAACTTTACGTTTCAGACAACCCTCGTAAATTTGTTTTGTTTGAAAATATTTTTGTTAGTTTTTTTTTGTTGTTTTAATTAAGATATTAAGCAGGACTTGTTGACTGTCAATCTCTGAAACCAAACATACTACGAGGCCTATACCCGAGGTGAAAAGCCAAGTGATGCCAATAGGAAGATGATAGATCAACACGACCACCATCTAAAACCCTCTAACCCATTAGTGTCTCTATTTTGGCATTCCCACGTCAAACAAGAGCTTCCTCAAATCACATGCCTCTTAAGACAGTTAATTAACCGTTAAATCCAATCCAAAACAGCTTCTCATTACGCATAATTTCGAAATACAATCCGAAATTAAAAATAAATAAATTAATTATATCTTAAATTGATCTAAGATAGATAGCATAGTCGTACTCATACTCGTACTCGTACTCGTACACCTCCAAGGGAACACTATCGCACGTCAGCAGACCATTCCAAGCTGTCATTGGATTTATATTGTAGTTCGCGGTGGCGGTAAGCAGGCGCGAAAAACCCCTGCACTCCGAGACTACGAAAACTAATTTCAGTCTGGCCGAGACCAGGTGAACTCGGCCTAAACATTGTATCCCCGTCGAGTATCACTTTCGTGGTCGAAGTCAGCCAAGTGGAAACGATGTTTCGTATCCGAAAACAAAATAACGCCGGCATGCACAAGAGCCTGCAAATGAAATCGTTTAATAAAATTTATTTCCATGTTTATTGTTGTTTTTTGTTTCCTCTTTTTTTTTTTTAAATTTAAAATTATTACGCGCTCCCTGTAATTAAAATGTTAACAATGATGGTTTCTGGGTTGCCGTACATTTTTTATAGAGCGTGGGAATTTTCCTTTTTGAATTTATTTCTATTTTTGCTGCGTTTTACAGTAGTTTTCTGTGGCTGTAGTGAAGTGTAACAGTTGTAGTATGGTCAGCAGGTGTCAGCTTAAAAGGTTCAACTGCTAAAAGCTAGCTGTGCGGTACAATTGACATTACGATGGGTGCTTGACAGGTCGACCATTCGCCGAACCTCAAGAAATCTAATTGTTTTTCTCTGTTGTATTGTGCATTTTCCTTAATGGCGGGGCATAGTCTTGTTGTATGTGTATTCCGACTTTTATGGCCCGGCCGTCTGGCATGTTTTATACTATTTTTGGGACACGAATTTGGTACTGTCTTTTCCGGAAAAGGTATAATTGGGACGTGACATGTCTAATGGCATGAGATGTTTCCGTATTTCGTTATAGTCAATTACAGTCGAGTATCCCTTCCATCAACTGGCATGGATTAGACAAAACATGACACACTCCCGGTCAGTAATACTAATTGGAGTTGAACTAATTCCCTCCGAGATTGACTTTGACTGACTTTGAAGACAAAGCTGGTATGGTATGTATCTCACTGTCTGATATAAAAGGTAAGTGGGTAACAAAAACAGCTGGTGGAGTAGGGTATCCATTGATTTGTACACAAGAATCTTGCAATCCTATCAAGAGTAATAGTTTGCTATCTAATAAAAGAAAGGAGAAAGGTTTTGTGATCTCTCAAATAATTATCTTTTTTATGAATTCGTATAAAAGCAAAGATACTTTCTCTAAACGACTTAACTATATTAATTGCAACTAATCTATGGAGAAAGGTAAATTGCCGGTGGATGGTGTATTAAATTGTCTTTTGAAGAATCCAGAATCTGATTTCGCTAGTTAACAATTGTGTACTTCTAAGTTGACAACTTTAAGTGATTTGTCAACCATTTTTGGAGGTTCTGGAGCATGAAATCACGCTGTTCTCACATTACTTAATCGGAACCAATTTCTTTTATTTCGTAGTTATCTTCAGCCGACAGTACTCAGATCTAATTTTCTGTGATCAAAAGTATGAGTAAGAAAGTAGAATCAGATATTTGCGAGATTCGGAAGTATCGCATCTGCTTGCCGCAAAAGGTTCCGAAATAAAATTTCCCTATCCACTGAAGCACCTCCTTATTCAGCGACTGTTGAAGTGATGTAAAGAACCGAAATCGAATATTGTTGGTGTAACTTCAAATATAGTCCAAAACCCAGTTTTGTCGAATCCACGTCGATATCAGGAACTGGGCATATCCCAAGAAACACTTCACTGAATTTTCCATAAAGGCTTGAGTCATAAGGCTCAACTGGCGCAAGAACTTAAGGCTGCCGAGTTTTCCGATTTTTCTAAAGAACCAATTTGAATAATGAGGCACATTTCCGTCTTCGAGGCTTGGATTATAAGCAGAATTGCCGCATTTGGAAGTGGTCTTACTTGAAGTGCACTCAGCCCAGTTGTATTTCCATTACGATATCACTAGGATAGCATGGGAGGGCGACGCCTAAGCTAATCCTGGAACCAAAAACCAATGAGATTTCTTGATAAATTTCTCAAGATCGGTGATCTTCATAGAGCAGAGATAATATACCTAGGCCTGCCATAAGTTGTGATACACAATTTCCAGCGCTTATCGTTCAAAACTTCTTGCGGGAATCGTAACTTTTTTTCAAGAACACATGCACTAATCAGTGAAGAACACTAGTCAGTTTGGTTTCGGTTTGCAAACTATTAACATGGAGTGGGGCGTTAAAGAGAATCGAGTTGCGGTAATAGCGTTGCATAAGTGCGTATAGAGGGCTGGCCAAATTTTCGAGAGAATATTCGTCTATCGGGCTATTGCTCGCTTCGGTCAATTGTCTGGAGTGGAGGACAGGCCAAGAAGTGGTCGCCCGCGCGTCGCCCGTACCAATGCGGTAGTAAAGACAGTGCGTGAGCGAATTCGGAGGAATCCGCTTAGGAAGCAGAAGATCATGTATAAGGAATTGGATATATCTAGGCTGATTCGGGATGATTTGCATATGAAAGCCTATCGTCTCGGTCCACGGGTCATCTTCTAACTCCTCAACTAAAAAAGATGCAAGCGACTTTTACAGTGAGACACAGACAATGACCATGAAAATATTCTGTTTCCGGATGAGAAAATTTTTACCGTGAAAGAAGTTTTCAACTAGCAAAATGGCAAAATGTATGCAACTTCATCTAAGGAAGCGAAAACTGTTGTTCCAAGGGCTCAACGTGGGCATCATCCCGCTTCCGTAATGGTTTGGTGGGGGGTCTCTCACCCTGGTGTCACGTCCCTCCATTTCTGTGAAAAAGGCGTAAAAATTGGTGCAAAGATTTACCAAGAAGATGTGCTAGAGGGTGTTGTGAAGGGTTTGACTAATAACCTTTTCAATGGATACTGATGGATCTTCCAACAGGACTCTGTTGATGAGCATATTGCCAGAGTGTCATTCATCTGCGTACACTACAATACTTTAAGAGATCCAAGAATGATAGTCTGGAAGCTCTTTGCTCGAAGAGACTAAATGCAAAAGGTGATGATGCCACTTTCTACACCACTCGCGGGTTTGATGCCCATCGGTGTTCCTTCAATTTTTCTTAAAAGTTAAGCTGCAAGCTAAAATATCAAAAGCATGCTCGGCCAATAGCATAATACAGGCCCACGTTGTCATAGAGCTCACAGTCCTATACGGAAGAGATTAATGTGACGAACAAACTAATGGCCTGGGATCAAAATGAACTCAATGTTGACGTCCCTAGCAAACGTTTAAAATACAAAGACATCCGGATCTGCACGTGGAATATTCGGACACTTAACAGAACACGTGCAGCCGAACAACTAGCAGAGGCCCTTGACGGCTATCACGCAGATATCATCGCCATCCAGAAAATGCGTTAAGATGGGCCGGGCATGTGGCAGTCCGCATCAAGGCTAAAACCGCTAAAATAAGTCCAATATGCGTCCATGCCCCTATGGAAGACAAGGATGACGTCACCAAAGAATGTTTCTACGAGCTCTTCGACAGACCTATGAGCAATGTCGAAAGTATGACATTAAAATGTACTAGGTCAGCTGGTAAGCAAGGTCAGCTCTGGCAACGGACTTAGGATTATTGGCTTTCCGGCGGGACGAAATATTACTATAGCAAGCACACTGTTTCCTCATCTTAATATACGTAAGGGGACATGCCGGTCTCAGGATCATCGAACGCTAAATCAATTTGATCATTTTGCGATAGACGTAAGGCATGAATTGTACTCGTATTCTGAACGTCAAAACATTCCGGGCAGTCAACTCGGATCACTAAATTGTTGCAGCCAAAAAAAGGCTTACTGTGAGAAGGCATAACGTAAAAAAGGTTCACTCACAAGAGATCGCAAGAATTTTTACCGAACACGTATCCCAAAATCGTTTACTCCCATGCCGAAGTACCGCATCCAGTACTGAAGACCAGTGACAACGCTAACGGCGTTCCATTAGAGACGCCGTAACTGATGTGCTGAGTTCCACCCGACCCTGGTTTGATGAGTAATGTCGCAAGAACATCCAACTAAACAAGAATCCTACAAAGCTGCCCGTGACCTCTCCGAGCAGAAGAGACCAGAAGAACATTGGCTTTTCCAGAAGAAGATAAAAGAACATGAGAGCGGCGCGAACGAAGATATTGAGAGGTTGTACTGCAGGAGTAAGGTATGGAAATTTTACCAACGGGTAGCACGAACGTGTCGACCCTGTAGAGATGAACAAGGAAACCTTGAAGTGGAGACACAGTTGGTGCTGAGAATATGAAAAAAGTTTTTCTGCAGACTGTATAACGGCGAAGAAGGCCAATATCTCGCCGTCCGGTATAATAGACCATTCAACTTAGACGATGGTAGCCAAAATCTCCGTCCACCTGAACAAAACGAAGTAAGGATAGCAATATTTAAACTAAACTCCAATAACCTGACGGCTTACCGTCCGATGAATTCGAACTTGCTGAAAACGACTTTGTGGAGAGCATACACCAACTCATTTCTCAGATGTGGTCAGAAGAGTGTATGCCTGATGAAAGGAATCTCAATATCGTTTGCCCAATCCACAAAAAGAGGCCACCTCAGCTGGGCCGACTATAGAGGTACGAGTTTTACAGGGTATTAGTGCCGTTTCAGACCAAGGAACTCCGCAATCGACCAAATCTTCACACTCCGCCAGATGCTGGGAAAGAGTCGAGAAGTTCAAATCGATAGCCGCAACCTTTTTATCGATTTTAAGGCCGCATATGACAGCATTTATAGAGACGAGCTATGTAGAACCATGATTAGTTCTGCCATCCCTATCAAACTTGTCCGTCTGTGAACAATGACGGTGGAGAATCCTCGCGGCTCCGTCAAGGTCGGTAACGATTCCACCGAGACCTTTGGTGTTAACAGAGGTTTCAGACATGTATCAGTCATGTGACTTCTTTAACATCATGCTTGAAAGAATTGTGCGGAATACAGAAGTAAACACTGGAGGCAATCTTTCAAAAGTCTATGCAACTACTATCCGAAGATTTGAGCATAGTTGGGAGACCACAGCGGGCTGTCGCCGGTGCGTTCACTAGCATTGAAGTAGAAGCTGCTAAAATGGGTTTGTCGGTAAATGGGCCAAAACCAACAACAAGGGACATACAGCCTCCATGATTTGGACATAACGTCAGTGTCGATAGCTATAATTTCGAGGTAGTAAGGGACTTTGTCTACCATGGCTCCCCTATAATTTCTGTCAACAAAACCTCAGCAGAATCACTCTTGCCAATCGTTGTTTCTTTTTCCTAAAAAGGCAATTGAGTAGTAGGGCCCTATCACGATAATCTAAGGAGACTCTATATAAGACCTTGACCATCCCAGCCTTACTTTATTGCGCTGAAGCATTAACTCTACCGAAATCGGATGAAGATATCCTCAGTCGTCCACAGAGAAAAATCCTTCAAAAAATATTCGGTTTCGAGTGAAAGTTTCAACGATGAACTATACGAGCAGTAAGGCAACATCGGCCTTCTCAAAAAACTGCGTTTCAGTCGCCTGAGATGGCTAGGACATGTAGAGCGAATGGACATCAACACTTCCGGCCCACAACGCCGGATTGGAAAACCTCACCTTTAGGTGGCGCGCACAAGTAAAACTGGACCTCAACCGACTTGGAGTGCGGTTATCGGGTTAACAGGAGAGGTTTGTTAGTTGAGTAAGTAGAGCTGAGAAGAAATCAAGAAAGAAGGCGCAAGACTATGTTGGCGATAGAAAAGTGTGAAGCTTTCAGAAAGAGGAAGCAAAAGACTGTGCAAAGGGCTTATCTATTGAGTTGTTCAAAAAGTCATTGCGTTTTTTTCTTTGCAGTAGATGGTTTTGCCCGCGTTTATTTGTATCAAAGCTTGACATATGATATATGTCAAATGTTTGCGGACGTCTTGTTGCTGACACTTAACCTAAAAATAAAAACAAGGTCGGTGCTGGCAAATAAGCATTCAAAGGTTCGGGAACTTGCTGCCTCTCTAAAAGTGTCCATTGGAAGCATTTGTGGGAATTTGAAATCGCTTGGCTGCGTAAAGGAGGTCGATATTTGGGTACCGCATGAGTTGAAAGTTGGTGTGCCCCAAGGCTTCGTTGTGTTAACGGCACTCTTTTTAATTTTCTTCAATGATCTCTTGTCTGCTACTTCTAATCCAATGTATTCCTTTGCTGACGACAATACTCTCTGCTTCTCACATTCATTCCGGGATTTAT
The DNA here is from genome assembly GCA_963966105.1 of Volucella zonaria. Taxonomy (NCBI): domain Eukaryota; kingdom Metazoa; phylum Arthropoda; class Insecta; order Diptera; family Syrphidae; genus Volucella; species Volucella zonaria. The sequence continues at coordinate 284,330,791 of OZ014530.1, read as the reverse complement.
TTTCCTATTTTTCGGCTGTAGAACGGGAACGACAACGTATGCTAAGCTCATTAAATTCCGATATTAACGGCATAACCAATTGGGCAACTATCAACACAGTGGAATTTAATGCTTGCAAAACACAATGTTGTCTGCTGTCGCCAAAGCGAAATTGAAACATCCAGCCATTTTCCATTAATGACACTTGCATCGTTGAAAGCGAAAAACGTTTGAATTACCACATATTCGATGTCGCCAAAAATGCTGCGAAATGTCTAGGTTTCCTCAAACGATGTAAGAAATACTTTTCCCCTTCTCATCTGGTTTCAATATAATATAAAGCATTCATCCGCCCAAAATTGGAGTACAATGCTCACATCTGGCCAGGTGCGCCTAAAACATCGCTGCATCTGCTAGACCGGATTCAAAACCGTGCGATAAAACTCATAGCTGATACTAATATCACTCGAATACCTGTGTAATGTCGCCCCTTCAAACTTTTAACCGTAGCACCCGCTTCGCTATGAATGCTCATCAGTATACCATCACTTACGGACGTACTCTAAAATATTGTGATTCGATCCTAAGCCGTACAACTCGCTTATGGAATGCCTTGTCTAGCTCTTTATTTCCTAGTCATTATAACCTTCAAACACTTAAAACCAACGTTAACCGGTACCTCTCTTTCAATTCTCACTGATTTTCCTTCGCCCGCGCTGTGTGTAAACATTTTAAGGATACTTAAATCCCTTGAGCGCGGTAAAATTAAAAAAAAATCTTTCCGTAAAATCTTCCACAAAGTGGATGGGCATAGTTCCGATTGCTTTGGACGATGACGAATCCACTCATTCGGATTCTCTTCGACACTGCGCTCCACAACGGCAATAACTTCTTCTGGTCGCACTGTTTGGGGATGCGTATTATCCACTAGAGTGTACGTGGTGCGAAAACGATTCATCGTTCGCACTTCGAATAACTTGCTCAGATGGACGATTATTTCGACCGCAAAATGGACGTAGCGCACGATAAGTTTGCCGAAGCGAACCATGGTTTTCAAAATAAGTTTGCGCAATATGCACGCATTGTTCTGGCGTTAATCTATTCATCGTACTAACCACAGATCAACTGTCAACTGTCAAATTGACAATGTGTAGAAACAGTGTTGCCAGTTTAAAAACCAAACCTCTAAGAAAAAACCCTTTATTTGGAGGCACGTGTTTCTCTCAGAATTCGATCATAATCATACTAGTGACCCCGGATTTTAGATATCAGATCACTTACAACTCCCCATTAGATTTGCAAGATCTTTCTGAGATTGGCAGGTCATCATGATCCTCTGAGAAATGCTCAAGAGTCCTATGTTTTCCTAATCAGTTCGGATGGTGTGTGAGCACTAGCGGGTTCACTAAAATGCAACCATTTTCAGTTTGTCAATTAGAAGATATCAATGTCGATTCCACTATGATTTCCAAAACTTTCAATTTATTTGCAGCATAATAGATGGCGCCACTATATTAATTAATTTTCTCTTTCTTTTATTTTCAGAAAATGAATGTTGGCCATTTGCGATGACCTTTGACTAAATGGTATGTCCACACCGTAAAAACATTTTCCCATTTGAAAAACATATGCGTGTACCTACATATTTCCCCATTTTCTAAATGGCATTATTAGTCTCATTTGTTGATGGGTAATTTGTTACATTTTTCAAATTGCTTTGTAGCAGCAACCAAAAAAAAAAAATAGAAAATCACCCCAGCTAATCACATGAAACATCACAAACAATCGGAGCAACACACTCAATTTCCCATCATCGTCATTAGCGTCAAGTTGAAGTCAAATGTCAGAGGCGTGCTCGCTTCAAACATCACCGATGACAGATTCAATGACCCACTTTGACATGAAGCGCATTAGGGTTAACGCATCGCTTGAAAGCAACATAGTGTTATAGTAGGGCAAAAAATTAAAAAAAAAAAAAAAAAAACTCATGACAGATGAACATACCTACTTGTGCAATAATGAATGAGCTCCGAGTATTTACACGCTTTCATATGCAGATGTGCGCCAAAAGGTGCAAACGAGAACTATGCGATGTCTGTTTATGCCTCCACCCTCAAAGGCATAACCACAGAGTCATAACTACGGTATCCGTACTTGCTTTGTCATAAGTTTTCCTCACTCATTTTCCTCTAATCTGTGGGTGTTTTTCCCATTGATTTCCACTTGACCGTTGTTGTCAGAGAGTGCTGTCAATGGGCCACGGTGGTAAGTTGTTCTGGTCGATAGTCGTGTAAATAACCATCTACCGATAGATGTCTCTTTATGGCGGTGACATTTGTGAATGTGTACTCGTAAAGCATCTAAAGAGGATTACTTTTACCCCGTGAGGTGTCGGAAAAGCAATTGATGGTGGATTTGGCAGATAGACGGTTTTTGGGATTACATTTGCTCGTAGTTATCCAATTCAGTCGATTTTGACTTCGGTTAATCCTTATGCGACAGTCAATTAACTTTCGCTGAACACATATTTATGCATCTGCTCGTAGTCATATGTTTGCTTGCCAATGAGTTACTTTCACTTAAGCAATTCATCCTTAGATTGCATTTTACTGCCACGAAAAAAAGTCGTCAAGTCAGAAAGTACACGAGTAAATTGCTGACTTTTTAACACAAAAAATACCCGCACCTGTCATATTTTATAAAGACGTCCGTAAAGGTTGAAATTTCTTTCTTGTCCATGAAGTAAACTTCAACCACTTGTCACTAAACAACTTTCCCATTTCTTTGCCTTGCTAACGATAATAGTGATGAAGATTGACGCTCGAGAGCGTTTCACTTTCAATCAAACATTTCATCATAAAATATTAAAAAAAAAAAAAAAGAAAAAAGAAGAAAATATGGAGAAAAACAATGCATAAACAAGATTATTGACATTGGCACCCCAGACATCTGTCTGCTGCTACTTACATTTATCCGTATCTACTAAGCCGTGTCAGCACACACGTTTCTAAATCTCAGTCGATGTTTTAATTCGAAAGAAAAATCTCACAAATTCAAGTGAAATTTATGGAAATCTTCAAGTTTCTGACATTTGCAATGAACCTATTGACTGTAGTTAATTTCCTTTCATCCAATTTTGTGTGTTTTTTTTTTTTTGTATTTTCCAATAATTTTTTCTCATCATTCTTCGAGTAAGCATCTATCTGTAAAGAAGATGAATCTTTTACTCGAAACGGAAGGTTAGAGATACGAAATACAAGAATTGCTTTCGAAGAAGAACTGGGAGCACCAAAAAAGGTTAAACGAATCAGTTTCTTGCTTTCATTTAGACGATAGTGCCTTCTGTTTGCTGGCTTGCCAGCAAACGAACATTGATGGCAGACAGTGAAAAGTGTACGTGATTTCTCTTCCTTTAATGTCTGACCTAGATTCAATTAAAGGCGTTAAATGACGGAAACTATATTTTCTTTTTCAATTTTTTTCATTTACTTCTTTTCCTCATCTTCTCCATAGTTGCATTCTGTAGTGATTTTAAGATTCAGATGTTGTACTGGACATTGTTAGATTTGCTCTATTGAACATACCCAGATTCTGTCAAATGTTAGCTTGAGGAGGAAGTGTGACATTTATTGCAATCCACATGTTGTTGTGACGTTTTTTTTTTTTTGAGAGGTGTCAAACGTTGTTACAGATTTGTTTTACTTTCTAACTGGAGAACAGGACGTTGTTTCGATGAGCATTTCTGTTTGATAAAGTTTTATAGAGGCATCCACAGCAGGCCCATCGGGATCCCTGTGGAAACAGTTGAATTTGTCTTCAAATTGCGAAAAACTAAACAATCGCTCTGGTGAAACACCCAATTTTCTTGCAAAAGCCAAGAGGGTCTTTGAAGTTCGTGCCGTTTATTTTCTCTAGGTTTTCGAAAAAGTATTTCAATAAAAATTTTCTTCGACTACGCGATATTGCCTCGCATTCACAGAGTATGTGTGTTATACCCTCAACAGCAGATCATGGCAGAATCTGCAGATATCCGTGTCTGACAATTTGAGTCCCTATGCGTGCTGCCGCAGGAGATAGTGCCCTGTCCGGATTCCTATTACTGTCCAAAGCTTATCCCTGTTTAATTTTATTAACTTCCTAGATCTTTTGCCGTCAAAAAGCGGTCAAAGAGCCTTGGTTGATTCTTGCAAGCTCATCCGCTTGCTCATTTGCGTTAATACGGCAGTGTCCTGGTATCCAGCACAGTCTTACCCGGTTCTGACTGCATAGTGCCTTAAGCACTGTGCGATAGCTCCTGACTGTATCAGAGTTGACGTTGGTTTATTCCATTGCCTTGACTGACTCGAACTGCAACCGACTTCAGACTGGATGGAATTCAAACGTGATAGTGTGATTGCTTTATATTTGGCTAGAAAACCACAGGTAGCTATCGTTAGAGCCCACCAGCACATCAACGTGAATAAATCATTTGTGTCTCGAACCATAGCTCGTTACCGTGATACTGGCAGCGTTGCAAAACGCCATGGAGGTGGTCATAAAAAAACAGCAACATCGGCAGAAATGGTTCGGAAAGTGAAGGCTCGAATTGAGCGAAATCCGCGTCGAAGTGGAAGAAAAATGGCTCGTGAGCTCAACATATCGTTGGAACGGATGCAACACATACTGAAAAATGAGCTTGGGCTCAAGCCATTGAAATTTTAAAAAGCACACGATCTTACACCACAACAGAAAAAAGTTAGAGTCGACAGAGCGAAGGAGTTGCTGCGCTTGCACGAAAGTGGTGAGTTGCCGAATTTGGTTTTTCGGATGAGTCGCCATTTGTTATCGAGCAATATGTCAACAAACAAAATGACCGAGTTTACTTGCCAGAGAGGTCCTTCGAAAATTTACACCTTCGGACGGCCACCAGAAAGCAGGCAGCACCGATGGTGATGGTTTGGGCCGCCATAACCGCCGATGGTCGCTCTCCGCTCGTATTTTTGGACCGTGGCGTCAAAATTAATGGGATCGTATACCATGAAACTGTCTTAGAAAGCGCGCGTCAACCAAGATTGGTTAAAAACAATGTTCCACACTTCATTTTTTCGACACAATGGATTGCAAATTCTCCGGATGCAAATCCGTTGGATTTCTCTGTCTGGGGTATTTTGAAGGCGAAGGTTGGCACTAAAAAATACCAAAGTTTAGACCACCTCAAACAAGCACTTCGCCGGCAATGGGCCAAAATACCGCAGAGCCACTTGCGTGCAGCGTGCGATGCTTTCTTCGGCCGTCTCAAGGCCATTATTCGCGCCAAAGGTGGACTTATTGAAAACCACTGATAAAATTTGAAAATTGATGTATTTTCCAACATTTTTTGCTTTGGCACAATAAAATTTATCAAAAAATAAAAAAAATTATAGCATTTTAAAAAGTTGGAATTCGAGTAAGTCATCCTGTACTATAGATAGCGATATCTCTTTCGGGTATCGATCTCATCTGCATTACTCGTAGCTCAGCCGCCTGAGGACAGCCAGAACCTCTGATTGGAAGACACCGCTTGCGTCCGGTAGTCTTATAGACACTCTTAGTTCTGAGCCTTCTCAGAAGATACCAGAACCTGTTCCTTCCTCTGTTTTTGAGCCATCTGTGAAAATTGCAAGTTCATTCGACCTGATTATTGCATTTTTTTGCCAGTCCTCCCTCTCCGGATATATTATGTCGTACGGAATGTCGAAGTCGATCAAGGAATGAATTCCATACGTAAGAATTGGGCCTGGCAGTAGCTCCGCTAGAACCGTGTCATGTACGAAACTGCTGCTACTGCTCTTGAAGTAACGCAGATTAGTGAGTCGTATCGCACTGTTACCAGCAAGTTCTTTGGTCTGTAAATCAAACGGTGTTAGGTGCAAAAAGGTGTCCAATGCTGTCGGAGGGGAGGTACGGAGTGCACCTGTAATGGCTATGGAAGCCGTTCTTTGGACCGCCGCTAATTTTCCGTATACCGTTTTCTTGTTTGTTGCTTTCCACCATACTAGTTCCTCATATGTAAGTATGGGTCTTCGGTCTTACCATTGCCGTATACAGCCACTACACCATAGCTGGTTTTAAGCCTCAAATTTTTCCTACTGTTCTTTTGCAGATAAAAAGAGCATTACATACCTTTTTGGTTCTTTCCGCTACATTCAGATTCCAGTTCGGTTTTTTTGTCCAGAATTGCACCACATACTTCGCACCATCCGTAAGGGACAATTCCACTCCGTTGAGTTTTGGGAGTTTAAATCGCGGTATTTTGTACATTCTGGTAAAAAGAACCAGTTCCGTTTTGGAAAGGTTAGCCTTGAGACCACAGCTTTTTGCTCAAGTGCTAATCGGGTTCAGGGCCACCTCCATAATTTCGCTCAAAATATTTAAGTACGAGGGCGGGTCAATAATTCCGTGACTTTTGGATTAAAACACAGATTTTTTGATAAAAAAATAATTTTATTTTTGAACGTAGTCTCCCTGGAGCTCTATACACTTTGTCCAACGCTTCTCCAATTTTTTTATCCCTTCCAAAAAAAATGATTTGTCGAGATCCCCAAAATAGGCCTTTGTTTGCGAGATGACTTCATCATTGGAGTCAAATCTTTTTCCACCAAGCCATTTCTTCAGGTTTGGGAACAAGAAGTAGTCGCTCGGAGCCAAATCTGGAGAATAGGGTGGATGAGGGAGCAATTCATAGCCCAATTCATGGATTTTTGCCATGGCAACTGCACATGTGTGCACCCTTGCATTGTCTTGGTGGAAAAGAACTTTTTTCTTGGCCAAATGAGGTCGTTTTTTTTTCAAATCGTCATTGAATCGGTCCAATAAGTTGGCATAATATTCCCCATTGATTGTTCTTCCCTTTTGAAGGTAGTCAATGTGGATTATCCCGCGTGCATCCCAAAAAACAGTCGCCATAACTTTATTGGCTGACAAACCCACCTTGGCCTTCTTTGGCGCCGATTCACCCTTAGAAACCCACTGTTTTGACTGTTGTTTGTTCTCTGGTGTGTTGTGATGGATCCATGTTTCGTCCACGGTTACAAAACGGCGCAAAAACTCCTCCATATTGCGATTAAACAACGCCAAACCTTCCTGTGAAGTTGTTACACGATTGCGTTTGTGGTCGACTGTGAGCAAACGCGGCACCCATCTTGCGGAAAGCTTTCTCATGCCCAAGTGATCATTCAAAATTGAAACCACTGAGCCATGCGAGATCCCTACGGCTATCGTGAATTTTTTCGATTGTTTCGGGTGTAGAGACCTCAACTGGGCGTCCAGGACGTTCGGCATCTTCAGTGCTTGTACGGCCACAACGAAATTCAGTAAACCACTTTTTTACCATTGAAATCGATGGTGCAGAGTCCCCATAGTATTTATCAAGCTTAGCCTTGGTCTCGGTAATGGTTTTTTTTCGCAAGAAATAATGCTTAATACTCGTAAGCACACGAAATTCACTTTTTTCCATTTTCTCCTCAAATTAGTGAGTAGTCTGATAAAAATAGCTGTCAAACACAAACTAACTGACGCAGCAAGTTTAAATTTTGACAGGAGTCAACTGACAGATGCCTGTTGACAGGAGCAAAAAGTCACCGCCCTCGTATTTTCCCTGCACTATTATGACCACGGCATCTGCGTATGCTGTGGCATTTATACCCATTGTGCTAAGCTTTTTGAGGAGTGGAGATATGACTCCACCCTGAGGGGTTCCCCTGGTTACGGACGTTCTGATCTGATTTCCTGCTTGCAAGCAGATCCTGGAAAGCGGGTTTCCATCAGTATTGTCAGCACTTCTTGGCTACTTTCAGCTCAGGTTCCGTCACTTTTCCTGAGGTAGCTATAAACGCTCGGGTCCTTTGGAAGCACTTTGCGTAACCTTGAAACTTCGTCCGTAACTGCGATAGATTCGCAGTACTTCTGCCATGAAGCCTTTTTTGACTTTCTAACTAGGTACTTGAATTGTTTCTTACATTCGTAGTACTCATACCATCTACTGTCGCTTCTGAAAAGCTTCGCCCTGTTATAGAGTTTCCTGACTTGTTTCCTATTCCACCATTTTAGTTGAGGCCTTTTAGAAGTTCTGTTAGCCTTCGCCCTGTTATAGAGTTTCCTGAATTCTTTCCTATTCCACCATTTTAGTTGAGGCCTTTTAGAAGTTCTGTTAGCCGGCCAAGCTTTCTCGAACGCCATTGTTAGTGCCTTATTAATATTTTCCACCGCCCTATCTAATAATAACAATATTATCGCAGCTCATACTTGACCCAATCAGTCCTCCTAGGATTTCTTTGAAAACTACATACCCTGTTCTGAAAGTTTACCTTTCTAACCCTTCTGTGTTTGTAGCAAGTGTGATATCTATCAGCTCCTGCCTACTTTTCAGCACGAAAGTGGGTGAATTTCGTCTCTTACAAATATTGAGGTTGGAAGACAAAATGAAATCGTACAGCACTCACCTCTTGTGCTGATATCACCACTTCCCCATTGTGTATGATGGGCGTTTGCATCACAGCCCAGTACCAGCATCCAATTTTTCTGCCTTGCCAAGTCCTTTAGTTAGGCCGAGGTCAGGCAGAGTGCTTTGCCATACTCCCTTTCGCAGGTTACCGCTGTCAGATCTCCTGAGCTGTGTAAATATTCAAAAGAAATGCCTCTATTTGGTTTTTGATAAGGATGCAAGTCCTGATCTTACCTTCTGCCTTCTAGAGCAACTCGTAATTTTTCAACTTAAGATCCTGAATCTTGTTGTCCTTGTTGATCCAAGGCTCTTGTATGAATATGGCTGTGACGTCCTGTCCGGTGATGTACTCCACCAGAGAGGCCGTTGCTGCGTTACTGTGGTACAGGCAGCACTTTCATCATCTTGGGGGGTTCCTCCTCGTCCTTTCCCTTGGTCGATGGCTTAACCATCAACCTACCCATGCTGTACCTTACCATACCTTTCGATTTTTTGAGGTATGGAAGCAGTCGCTTTTACTGGGCAGCATTTTCTGCTGCCCGTACTGCCCATACTACCCATACTTCCCATACTGCCTTCTAGGCTCCGATAACGCATTCAGGCTAATCGACTTTTTAGTTAGCACGTGGTTCCCACATCTCGATATTTACAAGAAGATTTGGAGAACTCCTGATAAATCTAAAGTCAGTCAAATTGAGCACATTGCATTTGATGTCCTAACATTTCGAGAGGCCAACATCAACTCGGAGCACTACCTTGTTGTAGCCAAAGTGCGGTTGCAGATATCCCGAACATCGCAAAGGCAAGCTAATACTGTGAGGAAGTTCGGGGTTGGACGGTTACAATCGCAAAAGATAGCCAAATCCTTTTCCGATCGAGTCTACCTTAATCTCTTAAAAAGTCCTATCCCGCCAGCATCAAGTATCGAAGACTAGTGGCTCAAGAACCGTCAGAGATGGCACCTCTTCTGTGCTGGGTTTTACTCAGCCACCACAACGAAACGCATGGTTTGATGACATGCGCCGCCGCAGCTAAGCAATAGGCATACAAAGCGGCACTGCACAAAAGGACTAGAGCTGCTCACGAGCTCTACGAGCAAAAAGTTTACAAGAACACCGGCTTGTCAGGAGAAAAAAGAAGGAGCACGAAAACCGCACTGTCGAGGAAATTAAGAGATGCTACTCCAGGTATGAGATTCGGAAGTTTTACAAAAAGTTAAAAAAACACCTGCTAACGGACACAAACCTCGAACTAAAGTCTGTAAATACGGACAAGGGAACACAGTAGTAGAGTCGCAGACGTTGCTGAGGTTTTGGAAAGAGCATTTCTGTAGACTGTATGAGGGCGATGACGAGCTAAATTCCCCTATTAAGCAGTATGAACCTTTCAATCAGGACGATGCAGACCAATATGTAGGATGAAATGAATATAACCATATCTAAGCTTAAGTCGAGCAAAGCTGCTGAAGCGGGCAGCCTGACTGCCGAGCTTTTCAAAGCGGCAGCCGATGGTAAGGTAAGGAGCATACCCCAACTCATCTGTAAAATATAGCCGAACGAAAGTATACCCTATGAATGGAACCTCGGCATTGTTTGTCCGATATTCAAGAAAAGAGACCTACAAGATCCTCTCTGTCATATTGTGTGAACGCCTGAAGACGTTCGTCAACAATCCGATTGGTTCATATCAAGAAATTCCACCATCGACCAAATATTCACACTACGGCAGATCTTGGAAAAAACCAATGAGCTCCAAATTGGTACGCGTTACTTATTCATCGATTTTAAGGCCGTGTAGATGACTGTATTGCATACGACAGATTTTCAGCGATCATCTCATATCACTTATTACATGTCGGTGATATTCTCTCGTATACCTAAACTCAATGAAACATTTTATATGGAGCTTTACGCTTTAAGTGCAAGTTCTTTATTCCGCCCGACAACTTGGTTTTCTAAAAGGCAGATCAACTACCACAAACCTGATTGAACTCGTGTCTTTTGCTCTCGCAACCTTAGAAAATGACAAAGAAATTGATGTTATCGCAACTGATTTCACTAAAGCGTTTGATAAGATATCTCATCAACTGATCCTCTTCAAAGTGTCTGCTCTCGGCTTTGAAGCTCTTTTATTAAAATGGATATCTTTTTGCCTTTCTGTTCCTTTCCTGGCCTCCTATGGGGTTCCACAAGGCAGCCATCTTGGTCCCATTCTCTTCTGTTTTAATTATTATTATTAACGATCTTGAAAGGGTCATTAAAATTTTCTTTTCTCCATGTCTACAGCCTTCTTCAAGAAGACCTTGATCTGTATGAAACTGATGGAACTTAATATCAACCCATCACCTCCCCGACTTTACTTTCTCTATGGTCAACCCATTCCTCTGGTTCAATCTTTTCAAAACCTTGGCATGTTATTCGACAGGGATCAGGGAAAGTCAACTCATCACTTGGCTTTATTAAACGGAGATCCAAGAAATTTTCCAACACGTACGTAACCAGATCTCTCCGTGTTACTTTTATCCGCCCCCTGCTTGAGTATGCCAGTGAAGCTGGGTTCCTCTTTCACCGAGTTAATGTTTCTTGAGTCGAGGGTGTTCAACGTTGATTCCTCCCATTTGCTCTCCATGGTCTGCCCTTATCAATTTGAATTCCTTAGAAGAACGTATGTAGCTGACATTCTTTTCCTTCATCGATTGCTCTCAGGTCCATCAACTGCTCATCCCTTTACAACGCCATTTTCTTCAACACCAAGCCGGGTAATTTACTGTCTTCGTCTCTTTTATCTACCGGTCCACGGCACTTCTTATGGTTCCAACGAACCTATTTCCCATGGGCTCCGAAAGGTCAACTCAAATTTCTCCGTTTTTGATTTCAACCTGAGCACACCTCGTCACTACTATTCCCTTGATTCCTAGTTATTACGTAAGTCGCTTTGTTTTAAGCTTGTATTAAGCCAAAATATTCGACTCAGCCTCCTCCGTCATCATTTCCGCAGGAAGCGTTGTAGGAGATTAGGCTATAATACTTTAACCCATCATACTTACCATATGTAGGTGCTTTACAAAAGCAATGTGCCCCGTTAAGACGTCAGTAAGCCGTCTACAGTCTCTCCTACTGACTGACAGCAGGGTAGTGGTTTACCTTTTGGAGATGTCGAGAAGGATTCGTTTGGTCTGCCAGCAACCTGGAGAGTCCCTGTCAATGGGAACCCTAACCGAGGACGCAGGCAGTCCCAACGCAGGTTCGGTTCCTAAAAAATTTTCTGGTGTCCTTGCATCAGACGGTACATATGACAATAAGACCAGAGTCAAGGACATTCATCAGAACTCCACTGCGTGTTGTACTAAATGCTATTTCTTTGAGAGTGCTGGCAATGATATGAATATCTACAGCAGAGTCAGGGAAAGCAGCCATTCAGCCGAGACAGACCGTTCCTTGAAGTCTGATAAAAGCAGCAGTGACGTGCTCGTACTTCTGTGAAAACAACCAATGGATAGGATATACCATAATTGGCCAAGCCCCATATTTTGCCAAAAGTTCCTTTATTATGTCAGAAAGCCGACAGCGGCCTAGAGGTTTTCGAGGCAACATGATTCCTCCAAAGAAATTTACTTTCCAAAACGACACCAATGACGTTGGGGAAACGGTCGATGATGCCTTTAAGCACTAGATGAGTCAGACTAGTCAGTTTCCTCCTTCTTCTAATGAGAATGATCTCAGCTTTGTGAGCACCAATCATCGATGACGTCTAATCCTACGCTTTACAGCAGACAGTCGCTAGGAATGAACCAAATGGATCATGGAATGAGTGCAGCAACATCATCTGCGTATGCTTGAGCATAGACGTCAGAACTATTGAGAGCGTTAAGCTGTGAGTCGACTAACATGAATTACACTACTGGGGACATGACGCTGCCTTCCGAGTAACCCTTATTTATCATCGCCCTCACATATTGGTGGCAGTTAGCCCCTGCAATCAGGGACCTATCCACCAGCCCTTCTTAGTGCTGTTCTTCTAATTTTCAGTGCAAGTGTATCTTTAGACCACTAGTCGGCTTACCTTTGCCAAAGGTTGGTTATTGATGGTTCCGAAGAGCTGGTGCTTATGTCTCTGACTCTAGAATGCTATTGTGTTGCATTCTTCAATAAGGTCCGACAGCTGTCAGTAAATGTGATAGGAGCAACACTGACGTGGAAGTTATATGACTACAGTTGGCGGTGTTGTTGTCGTTTTTTTTGTCTCAGAAACACATCTAAGCTTAGGTCGGTATTTAGGTAAACCGTGTGCACAAGAACCATCATTGTGAAAATAAGAATAGAATTCTACTCACTGCACAGCCTTGCGGAAGCCCTATGCCTGCGTCTTCCTCATTCGTACGAGTATCTGCAAAATTCTCTAAAAAAAACATCTAACCAAACATTTGTTGTAAGTTTGACACAGTTTTAGAAGAACGACCTGCAACTCTGTAAAAACAAATTGTGGCAAATTTAGCACCTTTCCTCATTCGCTTCTCCACCTCTTTCTGTAACAAATCTGTGATCAGTTAGTGGCAAGTGTGCGCCAGTCACTATACAAATAGCTTTCCACTCACTTTTTTTTCCTTTCTGCTGAACCTAATTGGAACAAAGTAACACATCAGCATGGTGTACCGCTCATAACAACTTCCATCATGCATTGACTCCTGAAGCATGTTTTCCCTTTTTCAAAGGAAAAAAAAATCACCTCTCACAACGACGGACGGATACACTGTAGAAAAGTACTCGTACACGAGTATAATGACCAATTCGAGCGTCAACACTCGTCAATCAGTAATTTTCCCAATTTTCCATCGAAAGACAGGTTTGTGGAATTTCCAAGCTGACTACAACTTTTTCCATTTCAGACGATGTGAGGTTGGTTTTGGTTTTTTTTTTTTTGCTTTTGGCTTTCAGTGCTTCGACTGGCTCTGGGTCTTCATTGGATACCACCATCGGGTGGGTCATTGATTTATCAGATATCCAAAGTGAACACAGATGGTGTGTGGTGTGGTCAATAGCGCAACGCGTACAAATGAGAAACTACCTACTACATATTCGTATAACGCCAGATGAATGCTTTTCAATAGTGTATCTGAAATTATACGTAGTTGGGATCCAAACAAAAGATACAAAAAAAGTTTATTGCCCTCAGGGCAGTGGCCACTAACTCTGACTACTAATGGCTTAGATGAAAGTGATTCTTTTTAGGTCACATTAACTGATGGCGTAGGTTTATGATTTTAAACTACTCACAGGGCTTTAGAGAGCTTGCATAAATTTTTTATTGAAATCCTTTTCCATATTGGATTCGTGCTGGGATTTTGAATCGAAAAACAAAAAAGGAAATTGAGAGGGTAACTGGTTTTTGCTTCCTTTTTATGCCATACATACTCGTACGAGTATGTCCGGAAGCAATGAGCTAATTGCAGGTTCTATGAGATACACAATTTAACCCCATCATCAATCATTGTGGTTAATGGGATTTTTTTTTTCATCTGGGGTTATGAAATAATTGCTGTCGCACTCGGACACAGAATTTTGGGTATAATCAGCGAACACAGATAGATAATCTTTCGTCAATCTATTAAGTCGTTAGGTGACTCAGATTCGTTAGAGTTCTTGATTGGAAGAACACGACTTATCCTTTGTGCATAAGAAGACTCAGATGACTGAAAAGACTCGGAGAAATTTCTTGGCAAACGACGACGCCCTGAAAACAGCTTTTACATCCAAATGGGGCGTTGTACTTGTATTCTTGTGTGACTCGATAGGATTGATCGGCTCACTTTCGCCCTCATTTGGACTCTTTGGCAGACTCAAGCTCAGTAAGTAGAAAATATTACATGAGACCCACTACGGTTTTGAAATGCTGACTCACCCTACATATTGCTCTTTCCAAGGCTAAGCCTCTGGGAATTGAAACTTTCAAGACTTCAACGTCGATTGGGAGAAAGTTAAGTATTGTTAAGCCTGCACCACACTATACTGCCGTTTTCAAGGACATGTCTGACAATCATTGAGTGTAGTTGAATTCGTCGGACGCCAGTTGCAATATGGAAAGAGTGTTTGTCCACCGAAAGACCCTTAATCATTATAACCTTCAAACATTCAAAACCAACGTTCACCGGTACCTCTCTTTCCATCCTCCTTGATTTTCCTTAGCCCGCGCTGTGTGCAAACATTTCAAGGATACTTAAATCCCTTGAGCGCGCGCAAATTATAAAAAAAAAATGGAAATATGATAGCTTGCGTCACTAAAGTTCAAAACCTTAAACTGTCAACTCTGTTGTAATAACACACATCATAGAGACCATTGCGTTCTAAGCAGGCTATCTATTGTATAGGGTCATCCAATTTGTAGTCCGGATTTGATATTCCTGTTTCAATCGTACATCTGAGCGTACTATAGGCAAAACTATAAAAAAAATTCGAAGAGACTGGCTTTGTTACAGATGTCTTAAGGCCTATCCATCAGCGGAATGCATGCTCTACACAAAATATGGCTGTCGTTAGTGAAGGTGTTGAGGAAGATCCAAATCTATCGACTTCACGGTGAGCACGGCGTATGGGCTTGTGCTACGGCACACTATGGCGTATTTTGTATTAGGATTTGTAATGGGTGAACAACGGTGTGAAGCTTTATTTCGTAGCTACGTTCATGCACACCATTCAAATGGCCGCCTCGGCTTCAATGGCAGTGCTTCAAATGGCTGGCCCAATTTTTGGTGACTCGGTCCAATATATGCGGCATTATTCCGGCAATAGCATGTCGAATGTTGGCCTCGAGCTCGTCCAAAGTGGTTGGCCTAGACTAAAGACTAGACGTAGCCTAAGAAAAAATAATCGAATGGTGTCAAATTGCATGATTGCGGCGTCGAATTGATGAACGCTCGCCGTGAGATGACCCAGTCACCAAATTTCTCCTTCACAACTTCGATCATTGCGTTGCTTCTATGGCATGTATCGCCATCTTGTTCAAACCACAGCTCGGATATAGCGATGTTGTCGAGCTCTGACACAGAAAGTCGGTTAACATCGCTCTATACCTGAGACCATTGACGATAACGGTGCTTCCTTCCACATTTTGGAAGATGATGCCGCCATGCCATAAACTGCTCCAAGCAGTCAACCCTTGTGAATGCATTGATGCTTGGCCAAACACTTGTGGATTGTGTTTGCTCCAATAATGGCAATTTTGCTTATTGCCATAGCCGCTAAGCCAAAAATGGACCTCGTCCGAGAATATGGTTTTTTGGCCAAAATCGGAATCTCCGGCCAACATTTCTAGCGCCCAATTAGCGAACTCACGGCGTCGTCTATGGTCGTCTGGCTCCAATTCTTATTTCAGCACAGTCTTATATGGAAAATAAGCTGGGTTGACTCTCTGTGAATTCAGCTGATCGGCGCCGAATCAATATTTCGGGGTCTTTTTCGACATTGGCCGCTACGGCGACTATGTTTTCTTCATTTCGCACCAATCTTACACAAATTGCCTGCACACTGAAGCCATGATAACGACCAATCTCATGACGAGATTCACGTTGCGTACTTACAAATGAGTAGCAATATTTTGACAGCTGGATGTCGTTGGTAACTTTGACAGCTGCTAAACATAATAATTGGAAAAACTATAATTGCTATCTGGTGACCCGTTATCTACACCCTTATGAAGTTTATCTCACTCAAGAATTAAAGCCTGCTGGCCACCGGAATACGTAGAACATACGCCTATTGGGTGCAAGGACATCAGCGTTTGGATGACCAAGTTTCACAGTTTTCTTCAGCGACGAGGCCCATTTTTCACTCGGTGGATGCGTTAACAAACAAAGTTATCGCATATGAGGAAGTGAAAATCCACATGTAACTGTCGAAAGACCATTATATCCACAAAAAGTCATCAGAGCAAATTGCAGGTCTGGTGGCGTCATTGGTCCATACTTTTTCGAAAATGGGGAAGGTGTAACCGTTACCGTCATCGTCATCGCTATAGCGAAATGTTTTTTTTTTTTTGCCTCAAATCGAAGATATGGATGCGGAAGATTTGTGGTTTCAACAAGACGATGCCACAACTAACACAACACAACCCGTTTTGGCTTTATTGCAAGAAAAATTTCCTGGACGAGTTATATCGGGTTTTGGTGATGTGAACTGGCCACCAGGATTTCTTTTTGTTCGTCTATGCAAGAGATCGTGTTTATGCACACAATCCTCAAACTCTTGACGCTTTGATTCGTCAAGTTATGGCTGAGTTATTGCCCGATATGTGTCGAAAATGTATCGAAATTGTCTTGTCAGAATCAAGGCCTGCAAGGACTACCATGGAGAATATTTGAATGATATTACATTCCATTGATAATGGCAAGATTCGAACAAAATACTCTGTCTTATTTAAAATTACATTCGGAAGCACAAAATGGATAAGCCTGTATAGTGTCATCAGGACATGAAACCATCAAAGGAAGCAACAACATATTCGGTGGCTTCTTCCGCCACCATGTATTACTCAGCTCACTTTTGCGCTACAATCATAGGGGCTAATGAGCCCGTTCTAATCAGGCTGCATAGGAAGTCAGTGTCGAGTCTTAGATAAGGAGGACCACTGATGAATTTGCAGAGTTCCTACATAAAGTTTTCCTCAGATTTCTTTGCTGAATCTGATCAGACGACAGTATAAAGTCCAAGAGATGATTGCCTCTCATGAGCATGAGCATAGTAGACTATGATAAGTCCCACGCACGCAAAGAGCCTGATGCCAAATTCTGGTAAACGCCTTAGAAATATCAAGTGCAACTATCTTGCTTTCGCCAGATTGATGTACGAGTACGCTTTGCTTCCACTTTTCTGTAAGACATGTCATCAGATCACCAGTGGACCTGTTGCTACGAAAACCGTACTGCTGGTCATTAAGAAGTTTTCGTGTTTCGAGGTATTTCATGAGCTGACGGTTTATTAGCGTTTCCATAACCTTGGAAAGAAGGGACGTAAGTGCCCTTTCCTCCTACAGAGGAAGAAGAAGAAGATTCGCCTTTTTTAGGGACGGGCTGGACAAATGCTGTTTCCCATCTGCTCGGAAAGAGTCCTAAAGAGTAGGATCGATGGAAAAGCTTAAGCAGTGGAAGAACACCTCTTCAGAAAGAAGGGAGATATACCATCTAGACCAGCGGATTTTTGGATGTTAAGATCTTTGAGTACTCTTGCTACTATACGAGTGCGAAAATGGATTCGTCCCATTGAAGATTCGACACACTCAAGTGTAGGCGGAGACAAAGCACAATCCGGAAGTGACCGCAAAGTTTGCAGCAAGCAGTTTGGCCTTGTCCAAAGAGCTGACTGCTGGAATGTCATTGCAAATGAGCGATGTGATGGAGGATGAGGCAGAATTTCTATTGTTTTTGACGAGCGACGTTTGGGACATTGCAGTATTTTTTGCCTCAGTTTTTGATCGAATTGGAATTTTACATGCTTAAGAACAACGTTGCAGTCATTCCTGGTTTGCTTGAATATTTCTCGGGTTTCCTCTGTTGGGTTGGTCTTGTGGGACCGAAAAATTTCTCTAACCATGACAGCCTCTTTACAGCGCGAGTCGTACCATACCTTTTCTTTTGGTTTGATACTCTTCATCCGAAGAGGGATAAAGTTTCTCATTCCAAAGAAAATGGTGTCTGTGATCGTATCAGCAGCGGCATCCACGTCGTCGTCGAGGAAACATAACGATCACTTAAAATTCCTAAAGAAGCTGTTAAGACCGTTCCAGTTGGCTTTCTCGTATTGCCATACGGTTCTTTTAGGAATCTTTTCTCTGGCTGTGTGGTGGATGTACGAGAAATTAGCTGATATGACACAATCGTCCGACGAGAGGGGAGAGCACATCATTGGAGTACTTATTAGGGTGAGAAGTTAAAAACAAGTCCAGGGTGTTGGCGGTATGACTATCGACGTCTGGTATTCGTGTGAGCTCATTTACAAGCTGGGTGAAGTTATTTTCCGCAACGAAGATCTCAATACACCGTCCTTTTGGTGTTGTCTGTCCAGAATGTCGAGGCCATCCACAATTGCGTATATTGACATCGCCCGTAATAAGGATTTCAGTATGTGGATACAGGGATACAGGGATACAGGGATACAGGGATACAGGGATACAGGGATACAGGGATACAGGGATACAGGGATACAGGGATACAGGGATACAGGGATACAGGGATACAGGGATACAGGGATACAGGGATACAGGGATACAGGGATACAGGGATACAGGGATACAGGGATACAGGGATACAGGGATACAGGGATATAATTCTTTGTATGGAGTCAGACAGCGCATCAAACTCATTAAAGGTCGAATTGCTATCCAATTTGGGGCTTCTGTAAATAAAGCAGTAGTGGATAATTCGCTAACAGAGATGGAATTTTAGCCACATGAAATTGAATTCCGGATTTGAACTGGGACTACATTGTGATGGAGTTTGGTAAGCTACATCACTACTCACGTAAATGGCGAGACCGCGGTGAGAGCAGAATAATGACACTAGTTCATAGCCAGGTAGCTTCAGATCAGAGTGATCTGAGAGGTGTGGGCGGCGATCTACCTGTGTTTCACTAAGTGCCAAAACAGCTGTACTTACAGACGTGGACGTACGCAGCCCGCTTATATTGGCTATGTCTACCCTGAATTCCTTAGTCATAATCACAAACAAACACAGAAAACACCTTTACCTATGGTATCCACAGATCAAGGAAGGGAATCTTTAATTTTTTCAGAGAAGGAAGCAGGGGTTTTATCCAAGAGCTATCTACCTATTTTTGGCTTCCCCAATCTCAGAGAAAGGGCCCGCAAGTATCTGGTAACTTCCGAGATGTTGGGATTGTTGCCGCCTGCATCTCTCGTTCGTTTGTTTTTGTTGTTTAAATCGCTTAATTCTCCATTTTTGTGTATCTGTTTTGCTTCCACGTGTATAATCGGAAATATGCTCTAACCCGACAGAGCATGGTAGCTTGGGGTTAGATATTTTATTCCGCACTCCTTAGCAGGTCGTCTCAGGAGTTTGTTTTTGTTTGTTGCCACGTTACTATAGACTTGTTTGATTTCGTAATAGTAGTAGATTCTGACACTTCTAAAATTGCTCTGCATCAGCGTTCGAATACAAAAAAGGAGGGGGATACTAGGCTGTTTCATGACTATTGTCATACCGTCATCCAACTAGAATTCTCAGAAGGTACCTAAGATACTTTGTTTATATGTTAACCCTTTTAGAGTATGTAATTAAAAGGAAATAATGTCTGGAAGTGACGCCGTCGTCAAACATTGAAGTGATCATCGGTCTTCTGGAATTCTAGGCTGTTGTTTGCCATATTCCCAATTTGACTTCTTAATTCAACGTGGCAAATGGGCACCACGACGCTATGCCAATCCTATATGAAAATTTCTGGCTATGAAGAATCGTCCTGCTGTCAGGAGTATACATTTTTTGTGACTACCACCAGGTCCCAAAAGTGTTTTCACTACTGGAATACTATTCAAAATATATGGTAGTCCTTCCTAGCTCCTATGGTTAGAATACAATGTATCCGTTCAACATTATTCCTCTCCATCGCTCATGTGGGAATATCTCAAATGGAACACACGCAATTCATAGCCTTGTTCAAGTGCTTTAATCAATATGTAACCATGACATATGTGCATGTTAAGTATATTTGTACAGCTCGCCAAACTAGGACCACACTTCCTTCGCTCATATCCATATGTGTTCGTACTCGCACAATCCATGTGCAAACATTATTTTCCATCTGGAAAGTGCTCAGCTCATGTTTAAACTTTACAGCCGCCAGTCAAAGGCTGTTAGATGAATTACTCAATCAAAATGTAACCCCAACTGAACTCGAAACCCTTGTTGCGGTGGAAATCTCTGTAAAAACAGCCGCATCTCTGCAGCAGTTGAATTGTAAATTATGTACTCGTACACCAAGTAGATTGAAATTGTAGTAACTACAGGGTACGAATACGAATACGAATACGAATATCGGCTTGTTCCGTGGTAAATAAGAACAAGCAGACCAAACACTGGCTCTTTTGACTTTGGCATGGTTGCTCAGGCTCATCGCTCAGCGTTCAGTACTCAGATCAACTCAGTACTCAGCCATCATGGGCATCACAGAGCCAGAGATCTCCATAATACCATGACGAAGCTGGAAGTCATTTCACTTGCTCACTTACTGCTTCCTCTGCAACACTGCAAATTATTCGATGAGCAGACCATGAAATGAATTAATTACTTGACTTGTTGCTGGGTCTACTCGTACGGGACACAAGCTGCAGATACGACCACGAGAGTGCATGCAAGATGCACTATAATTACATACAAGTGGCCACAAGTTACAACATGGGTTTCTTCGTTGTCCATGTTGATGGACATAAAGTTTAAGGTCAATGCAAACGAAAGGGTTCGATTCGCAACGTTAAACTTTGAATTCGAATTGCAACCAAAGCGGATTCCCATTCAATTGCCAATTGCCAATTGCCAATTGACGATTGACGGTTGACGATTAACAATTGATTTGGTTTGTTTTGTGTGTTTTCCATAGTGGAATCGAAAGAAAAGGGAACGAATTAATCCAGTCACTTAGGGTAAACAATGTGAAAGTAGCTACAAAACTTCTCATCGATTTACGTATCTGCATCCGTACATCTATTCGTATCTCGAGCCACAGCCCAGCCATCTGCTGAAGGGGGAAGCCTATTAGTTTCTCATTAGCTTGTCGATGACTTGCACCCAGTAGGGCATACCTTCACGTTGCCTTCGTGGCATTTCCTTCATTTCTAAATCGGTATGTGTGAGATTAAAGGTTTTTTTTTTCCACCATACTGTTGGTAATTTTATAGGTTTCACCCTTTACCCTTTTTGCTGGTGCAGTGAAGCCTTTGAATGCGGAAAAAATCCGAGAGACATGATGAGAAAAGTGATGTGCCGCATAGAACGAGTAAAATGCGACTCCGAAGTAAAGATGTTTCGTGGTTTATGGCTCTGATTACACTGTGTGACTGTAGCCCTGGTTTGAGTTCAAGCCGAAATGGGTCAAAAGGTGAGGTGGCAGTTGTTCTAAGGGATTTTCTTTTCCCCTCGTCCATGGACGACTATTTTTTTTCATTTTTCCTTTTTTTTTTTTGTATATGGAAACGGAAAAAGTATTTTCCCATCGATCATGATGGAAGTAGTGACCTAGATTTGTATGCATCTTCTATGTACGGAGATACATTTTTCTGTTTTTCTTAATTTATCTGCAGGAATGAGTTAGTTTGAGTGTAGAGTAGATTTTGTATGAAATGTGGAAGAGATACAGATGCGAATGTGTGTGCGAGTCAGAGGTGAAAAGGGTAAATATTTTAATTGGATTTCATAATTTTATTTTATTTTTATTTTTCCATTTTGTGTTGCTTTTCATTTGATGATGATGTACCCAGTTGGTGGTATGCATGTCAAGGCTCTGCAGACGTATTGTACATAAGTAGGTTCGCACACATGAATATTCGAAAGTACTGCGTCTGAATGTGACTTTTAGCCTTGTTTTACATTGAGGTAGTGAGCGTGCTTTTGAACTCTGTCATTTTGGTGTCTATTTCATCTGTCATCTTTGACATTTGAATTGACATTCTCATAGATGACTGAAGGGCTATTTTGTTAAAGGTGCAACTTCCTCTTAACTGGATCTAGTATTGGTACAAAGCCCATGCCCAACGAATCTTTTTCCTTCGAATCAATATAACGCTCATGAAGGACTCTACTTTGATATTTAAAGTGTCTTTAACTAATGAGCCTTTCCAAGTTTTGTGAATCACTCCAGTACATCATATTGTCTTTCGTATATGGTACGAGGACACAATTAGTTACTGAGGGATACTTACGGTCCTGTATCGCACCATACGATTTCTGGAGATGTTTTTTTTATGTGAGTCTAGTTTCAATGCAGTTAAGGGGAGTCCACAGCAAAGCCTGACAAGCAATAGAGGTGCCGCTTTTTCAAAAAATCTGTCCTATCCATTGCTACCTCTGTTTTTGTATGGTAATGGCTCTGGCTAGTTCTCTCATCCAGTTGCCGTTTGGCCACCAAATTCTTGAAATGTTTCCCAAAAATCTAATAAAAAACATTTGCAGAGTCCTTGCCCGTGAGGATACAGAATATTGGTCAAGTGCGCCCAAAACATCTCTGCACCTGCTAGATAGGATCCAAAACCGTGCGATAAAACTCAAAGGGGTACTAATATCACTCAAACAATGGACACCCTCGAACACCGACGTAATGTTTCGTGTCTCACTCTGTTTTATCGATATTTCCACCATCAGTGCTCCATAGAAATCGCCAGTAGCATTCCGCCCCTTCAAACCTTTAACCGTACCACCCGTCTCTCTAAGAATGCTCATCAGTATACCCTCAAGCCCACTTTCGGACGTACTCTAAAATATCGTGATTCGTTCCTAAGACGTACAACTCGCTTATGGAATGCCTTGCATAGCTCTTTATTTCCTAGCCATTATAACCTTCAAACATTTAAAACCAACGTTCACCGGTACCTCTCCTTCCATTCTCCCTGACTTTTCTTCGCCCGCGCTGTGTGCAAACATTTTAAGAGCACTTAAATCGCTTAAGCGCGCGCAAATTATAAAAAAAAAGGTGCGGCACCCATATATGGCAAATGATTCAAGGGTAAACCGAAATAGTCGAATGTGGATTTTGACGTGCTGGTTCGGTGGACTATATTTAGTTCAGTATTACCCTCGTGAGAGTCTTCCTTCCAAGACACCTTCAAGGTATCGGAACCACTTAACCCTCTCTACTACAATATTTGGCCTAAGGTAGAAAGCTGAATAATTGATTTTGGCAGAGTTAATCTTCAGCCCAACGACACCTGCTTCGCTCTCCCTTTACTTGCTTACTTAAGTTGCGCTGTAGTTCGAGGTGAGCGTGGGCCTCAACTTTTTAGTTGTCGGATGAGGTCCACTTTTATTTGTGTGCGCCACCTAAGGCAAGATCTTCCTCTACTGCGTTGTCGCACCGAGTTAGATTCGAAGACTCTGGCGGAAGGAGCTTTGGTGTCCATTCGATCTACATGTCTCAGCT
The DNA here is from genome assembly GCA_963966105.1 of Volucella zonaria. NCBI lineage: Eukaryota > Metazoa > Arthropoda > Insecta > Diptera > Syrphidae > Volucella > Volucella zonaria. The sequence continues at coordinate 284,307,220 of OZ014530.1, read as the reverse complement.
ATCTCAGCCGACGGAAGCGTAGTTTTCTGATTAGATCGATGCCGCTGTACAGCTCGTACAGTTCGTCGTTGAATAGATTCTCCCCAAACCCGTCCATGCAGTTTACTTATGTAGATGGCGCTACTGTCTTGGGTGGACCACGGCCTCAGCTAACATGAAAAGGCTGTTTTTTGCCAGCTGCCTCCAGTTGTGCACACGCAGTTGGCTGAGGTCCCCTTCCCCTTGTGCGTGCCGTAGGATTGGAGACGAAAATTATCCGAGCTGTGGCACTAATGCCCATGCACTTAAAGTGATGTAGCCATCTAAGCCGGATTATCCGAACTTTTCTGACGAGGTCAATATCGCTATATATCCCATACTGTTCGCTGTTGAAACGTCTTCTCCATTGATGCAAACGGGACCGAAAATTATTCGAAGAACTTTTTTATCCGTTTTCTTCAGTGTCCACGCCTCTGCGCCGTAAAGCAGGACTGGTCTGATCAGTGTCTTGTATAATGTCTTGCTGGCTGTAGAGAGAGGGCTTTACTACTCAACTGCCTTCTAAGCCCAAAGAAGCAGCAATAAGCAAGAGTCTGTTGCTGGCAGAATTAATAGCAGAGCCAAGGTAGGCAAAGTTCCTTACTACTTCAAACTGTCAACTGTGACGTCTTCTTCAATTCGTCGATTTTATATGAACATCCTTGTTGACAGCACACACAATTCTTTTAAGTATAATGGCAGCGCGTAACCTTGTCTAAGGCTTCTACTGACATGAAAGGTCTCGGTGAAATCGTTGCCAACCTTGACGGGGTCGTGAGCCTCATAGTCATTCTGCACAGACGGACGAGTTTGGCAAGAATGCCAAAACTATAAATGCTATCACATGCGACCCTAAAATCGATGAAAAGATGGTGGGTATCAATTTGGACTTCCAGGACCTGTTGTAGCGTGAAAATTTGGTCAGTTTTGGACTTTGCTGGCCTGAAACTACACTGTGGTTGTTGCTGACAGCAACACGTTCCGCGGTCTCTTGCGATTGAAGCTTTTCTACGTTATATCTTCTCACAGTAGTTCTTCCTTGTGATGGTGATAGGGATATCGACATTCGCATCTTGGCTGCTACAAGGTAATTCAAGCCACTGTTGGCTGCACGGAACTTTCGGAGATCCTGAATACCGGAGGGAAGCCTTACGTCGATCGCAAAATGTTCAGTTTCATTAAGCGCTTTATGATCCGGAGACCACCATACACCCTTACGTATATTAAGATGAGGAAACCGTGTACTTGCTGTAGTAATATTTCGTCACCCCAGAAAGTCAAGAAGCTTAAGTCCGTTGCCAGACGTAGTGTCGTGTGGGCTATGCCTACCAACACTGTTCTGCCAAAGAAGAAGCTCATACGTCTTATTGAGGAGCTCGTTGAAACATTCTTTGGTGCCATCGTCCTTGTTTTCCGTAGGGGCGTGGGCGCATATTAGACTTACGTTAGCGAGTTTATGCTTGATGTGGATTACCATAAGACTACTTGCCTATGTCTAACGCGTAAGACTAATCTGCACCCCAAAAAGTGCATTTTTCATCCGCCTTTTACATGATATTAGTCAAGGGCCTCTACTGTTAAGGGTCCAAATGTTGCACGCGAAGATCCGAAGGTCATTGCCCCTGTTTCGGTTGCTGGGGTCGTACCATGTGTTTTTCGTAAACCTAATTTTACGGGATGTCCTTACATCTATGGGGATTATGGGTATTATCGCTCGCCGTCATTCCGATAATACCAATTCGGAACCTGTGTTAAGGGAACTAGGTTTCGCCCTTGATATGAATTACGGCACCCAGTACTTATTGCAACTCTACATCGGGTCAACCAACTTGTGGAAGACCCTCCCTGTAAGTTTAGGTTTAAACTACAGCGACCATGACGTAGCCGCTAGGGGAGCGGTCAGACCCGGACCGAAGTCTGGGAGGCCGTGACTCCCATGGTACCGACTTTTAAGCTCTGGTGGGACTACAGGTAGTCTTGCCACCCAACTTGACCTTATGACCGACCGCAACCTTCATTGGAGTCAATGGGAAAGATTTTACGGTGACCAATATGGTTCTACTCCCGTTTATTATCAGACTACGTTATTGATGGGCTTAGCCTTGATAACTGAGCGGGGGCCTGGGGGCTTTGTAAGTAAGGTCACCCATCCGAAGCTTCTGTTTGTTTCGGAGCTTTTTTTGGGAATTTACCCCGATGTAGAGCCTCGAATCGGGCGGAGGGTTCATGGCCGGCTTTACATTGGTGAAGAAATATGGTATGGTGCCGAAACGATGGAATGAAACTGGGAGAAAGTAAGTCTTTCAAGCAAGGACTAAGTTTAGAGGAGAAAGCGAAACAGATAAAGTGCTTGTTAACTTAGACTACGAAGGTTGCTAAAAGCATGTGAATAAGCGGTGGCTAGAGGACGTGCAGTAGTAAAGGGTGACCAGAAATGGACGTTAAGTAAAAAATTTAAACAAAACAACAACGGTGTGAGATATAAAATTGATTATGGCTTTATTTTGAAGCTACGTTCATGCCATGGCCGCGTCGGCTTTGTTAGCAGTGCTTCAAGCGGTCGGTACAATTTTTGATGACTCGGTCCAATATGTGCGGCTTTATTCCAGCGTGTCGAATGTCGGCCTCGAGCTCGTCCAAAGTGGTTGGCTTGTAGACTAAGGTGTTGACGTAGCTCCAGAGAAAATAATCGAATCGTGTGAAATCGCATAATCGCGGCCACCAATTGATGAACGCTCGTCGTGAGATGACCCAGTCGCCAAATTTCTCCTTCACAAACTTCGGGCGTTGCGTCGCTTGTATTGTATGTAGCGCCGTCTTGTTGGAATCACAGCTCGTATATATCGATGTTGTCGAGCTCTGACCATGATGATGCCGCCATGCCATAAACCGCACCAAACAGTCAATCTTTGTGGATGCATTGATACTTGGCCGAACACTTGTGTATTGTGTTCGATCCAGTAATGGTAATTTTGATGGTGGACATAGCCGCTGAGCCAAAAATGGGCCTCGTCCGAGAAGGTGATTTTTTGGCCAAAATCGGGATCTGCGGCCAATTTTTCCAGCGGCCAATTAGCGAACCCTTTTGTCAATTCTTTTGTCAGCACGGTCTTATACGGATGTAGGCCCAAGTCCAAGCGCAAAATAAGTCGAATTGACTCTCTGACGATGCTCAATTCAACTGATCGGTGCCGAATGGACATCTTTGGGTCTTCTTCGGTACTGGCCGCTACGGCAGCTATGTTTTCTTCATTTTGCACCTTTGGGTCTTCTTCGGTACTGGCCGCTACGGCAGCTATGTTTTCTTCATTTTGCACCAATCTCTGTCTTAAGATCCAAAGATTAAACTCCATGAAATCAATGCGGCGTTGTAAGAGGCAGGTTTAAAACAGACGCGAAAAACGTTGGCGAAGTGGTGAAGAAGAACGGATTTGTGGTAGGGAGTGGTGCGGTGGAAATCAAAGACGGTCGGGTTTGAATTGATTTTTCGTAGCATACGGGAGATTAGTTACTTCGCGCCATAGGAGGTGTAGTGGGTTGGTAGATAGAACGGCCAAGGGGTACGTAGATTTCGAGAGTTAGTGACATAAAAGGAGTCGGTGAATGAAGAGAGAGTCTGCATCTCTGCGTTCCTCAAGGGTGTTTAAGTTGATAAGATATACGGGGGCAGAATAAAAGAATCGTTCCAGGGTCATACCTCGAAGAGGAAATCAAAGAAAACGGCGCTGGGTGCTTTCGATTGTCGAGATATGAACGCGATGATATGGGGACCCCACTTGACCAGCACACTCTAGGAGGGGGCGAACAAAGGTAATATAGAGGGATCTGGTCACCTAGTGTAGAGTTGGCTTTAAGGATTATCCCATCCATATGTAAACGGAAGTTGAGCTCCCTATTACACAAAATGCCGAGATCGCGCAGAGATTGAACGGAGGAGATATTGTAGATTAGTTGTAGAGAAAGTAGAGTCGGGGAGGATATGGCGCTGCCGCTTATGTGAAAACGTGATTGAAGGAGGAAGGAGTCATGGGGAGAGGAAATGGATTTGAAAAATTTGGTATCGTCAGCGTAAAGGCAGACAGACGAGTGTTTGCTGATCCTATCAAGATCATTTATTGTTAATATAAAAAGAAAGGGACCGAGATGGCTGCTTTGTGGAACTCCAGAGGTGACCAAAAATGGAGCAGAGTGGGCTGACATAAAACGAACATTGTAAAAACGGTTTTAGAGGTAGGAGGATATCCATTCTATGGGTTCGAAACCGAGGGCAGACAATTTGAAGGTCTTGCTAAAGTCAGTTGCAACTACATCGACTTCGTTGCCAGTCTCTAGAGCAGAGGATACGAATTCAACTAGATTTGTGGTGGCTTACGTACCCTTCAGGAAGCCGTGTTGTCCAGGGGACATACAATAAGTGATTTGCATTGGAAGCTTAGTGCTTCATACAAAATACTTTCGAAGAGTTTGGGTATATGGGAGAGTTAAGCGATTGGGCGATAGTTTGTTATTTCGTTCTCTGATCCTTTTTTGTTGATCGGGTTTATGAAGGAGGTTTTCTAGGCCTGAGGGAATTCTCCTTGTGAAAGGAGTAGATGAAAGGGAAAGAGAGGAAGATAATTTTTTGAGAAATATGGCAGGGAGGCCGTCTGGGCTGGGTGTGAATTCGGGATTAAGTTGGGTTAATTTATATTCGATATAAGACAAGTCCAAGGTGTGAGAAAGAAGTGGGCCACTGGAGAAAGGTAATTAAAATAGGATGGATCTGGTACAAAGGAGTCGTTAGTGAAGGACTGTTTGGAAAGATGGGAAATAGGTTGGCAATGGTGAGTGGATCGGTGGATGACTTTTTGTTGAAAGAGAGGGAAGGAGGGTAGCCCTCGGACTTTCTTTTGTAGTTAATAAATTGGAAAAAGGACTTAGGGTCGTTTATAAGGTTGACTTGCGCATTGTTAAGGTAACGTTGGTAAAGCGAGAAGAAGGGTAGAGTGGTAATTATCGATTGTTGAGGGAGACAGAGGACAAAGTGAGGCTGAGGGGTTGTTGTGTTGTGAAAATAATGCATAATTCCCAACCCATGTAGTTGGATATACCGCCGATTTGGCATATACATGAGTCGGTTAAGCGATCTAAGAAGAGACATTCTTTACCTGAGTTAGCATTTCAAGCGATGAAAAACGATTGATCTTCTGATGGAGTCCACTGTAGCTGAGGAAGATTAAAGTCGCCGAAAATAAGTCAATACAGTCAACAGGTCAATTAATTGGTCGATCGCATCAATAGCAAGTTGGTAGGATTTAATAGGTTGAGCTGGTAGGATGTGGCAACATATAACGTAAATGGACTTGAAGGGGAGTGATATTTTTATAGCGACAAAGTCGACTTTAGAGGATGAAGAGATGGTAATGGGGGAAGAGTTAAGGCTGTTGTGGATCGCCAGTAGGACGCCTCGACAGGGGGAATCATCATGTGGGCGGGTAGGATCGTCGTCGCGAAAAACATTAAAAGTAGGGGGGAACAATTCCTGGTTCTTTATGTCGGGAATCAGATTGGTTTCAGTCAGGGCGTTAATATCAAAGGGAAGTAAGTAGGATGTTCTGGGGTGGAGTTGTGAGGCGTGATGGTTTAAATGCTCGCAAGGGAGGCAACAAAACTTATCGTGGACGGCTCTGCTTCGGTGTAGGCGTGAGACTCGCTTAGAGCGGGCGAAGCGGCCGAATGCAGCAAGGTCGTGTGCCGTCTGCCGAGACGTACATATTGCATGCCTATATGTAAGAAAAAAACGCGATACGTACGCTATTATAGTAGCGACGGACATAGGAGTAAATGCATGCAAAAATCGGATAAAAGTCGATTTCTCAAGTAGCAGAATTAAGAAGTGAAGTTTTTCCCAAACGGTAATTTGATTCCCATGGAACAATAAGCTGTCATATGTTTTTTCATCAGCGAATTTTTAGATCACAGTAGTTCAAAGTCATTAAACGCGAATATATAATTTTTTTTTGTATCTCACCATACGAAAAATTTATTACATTTCATTTAATTATTTCTTAAACTATTAGTAATTTGAGATGAAATTTTTAATATGAATAATTCAGCGGCAGGTGTGTTCTGTTATTTAAAGTAATTTTAATGCTGAATTGTGTTATTTTAATATTTATGCGAACTAATTTAAAAGCAAAGGAATAAAAGTCGACGAGTTTTTCTGTTTTCTGTTTTTTTTTTCATTCGGAAGTCATTTTGATGTAGTATTCGGTGTCATTCGGTAATAATTTGTATCGACAAGTTGAACCTTCAGGCTTCGATTGGAAAAAAATGGCAGCTATTTTCTGCCAACTTAATTTGTTTTGTTATAACGAATGTAAAGATATATTCATATTTTAGCCTGTGGGTAGAAATTTCGTCTAAATGATCATCTGATTTGAGAGTTATGACCAAAAATCATTTATGTGAAGTGCTGGAAGAGATGGATTACTTCGAAAAATATTTCAGAAGTAGAGCTCGTTGTGAGGACCACCTGACTAGATAGAACGATAGGATTTAAGTAAAACAACAACAGTTTATCAACAATGCTCGAGACCCAATTCAGCAACTCGTTTAACATATCTCGACGATGGTGCCGTCAGGGGTCTTCAAGAAAATAAGGGAAATCACTTTTTCACTGCAAATGCCGTACCAAACAGCCACTTTGATTGGGATGTAACGGCTCTTCGTGCATTTCATATGGACTCTTCGTGCTCCAGAAATGCAAATTTTGTTTATTCACATAACCACTTAACCGGAATAGAAAATTATCCTCTTCTTGCAGCAGGTTTAACAGAGCATGGGAGTAAGTTAACCTCCCTCTGACCGTCAGCAGGTAGCAATTGGTAAACGGTCTTCAGGTCTTTCACCAAAATTCGACGCAACGAACGTCTGTTTTTTTATGTGCCCTTCAGATGTTTCCACATAGGGCGGACGAAAGGAAGTTAGGGAGAGAAAAAAGAGAGATACCGATGTGCGTTGGTTTTAAATGTCTGAAGGTTATAATGACTAGGAAATAAAGAGCTCGGCAGGATATTCCCTACGCGAGTTGTATGGCTTAGGAAAGAATCACGATATTTCAGAGTACGTCCGGAGGTGGGCTTGAGGGTGTACTGCATTCATAGCGGGACGGGTGCTACGGTTGAAGGTTTGATGATGAGACAGGAGACGTTACGCCAGCCGGTGTACGAGGGTGTCGAATGACTGTGTAATATTGGCATCACCTATGCGCTGTATGGTATGATTTTGGATCCTATCTAGCAAGTATAAAGCGGGGGTAGGGGCACCTGACCAGATGTGGGTATTATACTCCAGGTTTGGGCGGTTAAACGCCTTATAAAAGATGGCGCAAAAGTTGTCACTCGATGTTCTTTTGCTTTAATTTTTTTTATGAATGTAAAACTTTGGTTCTGCTCTTGGATTATGTTTTATTTGATGTCTTAAATTGAGAAAATGATATCAGCTAAGTGGCCGGCGCCGGTTATGGTGACCAATCGGGCCCGATTTCCCACCACTCTTGACAGAAGTGGCGGCAATACGTCTTCGCATACGAACATTCTCTTTAAGGGCTTCAAGACTCGGAGGCGTGATGACATATACTCGCGACTTCAAAAAACCTAACAAAAAAAGTGAGGAACGGTTAAGTCAGGCGATCTTGCCCGCCAGTGCGGACCGCCAAAACGAGAGATTAGGCGACCTGGAAATGCAGCCCTCCGAGTTTCGGTTGTGGCTCGTGCAGCATGCCCGTTGTTCTATCCTGTTGCAACCACATGTTCTCCAGTCCCAATTCATCGAATTGAGGAAGAAGAAAGTCGTTGATCATGGCTTTGTAGCGCTCGCCGTCCACAGTACTCGTTTTCGAAAAAATAGGGCCCGATGACTTCGAACTTTGAGCGGGTATAATGGCCCTTCGTGGGTTATACGCGGATTTTCGGTGCCCCAGAAGTGAAAATTTTGCTGATTCACATATTCACAGAGACGGAAATGGGCTTCGTTATTCATGATGGTTTTCGATAAAAATCAGGATGGTTTGAGCATAGGTTACACGAGTTTGGCGGTCAACAGCTAACAGCTGATGCGCTGTCTGCACTTCTTAAGGGAACATCTTACAGTTTTTCACCAAAATTCGCTGTTGCAATTGATGCCCAATTGCGTGTCACGTCGTGTGGTCGATATTCGGGGGTCCTTCTTCAACTACAGCTGTGCTCTGGGGCCGACCAGACCTGACAGCATCTCGTGTTGACCCATACTCTTCTAAGCGAGCGGCTAAACGTCATAGTGCTTGCCCAGTTGGTGTCGGACCACCGGGAAATCTGCGCCGAAATTCACGCTGCGCTAACACCACCGACGAATTATTCCGCAAAAAAATCATAACAATTACTCCGCGTTCTTTATGAGTAAAGCGATTCATGTCTTTTTGACGTAGAATTGACGTTTGCCACTATTTGCAAAAATTATATCATCTTTCGATAGGGTGATGACTTTTGCGCCACCTAATGTATTGTAGCTTGGTCAGAGGGGGTGAAATATTTCTTACATTTTGAGGAAACCTAGACATTCCGCAGGAGTTTTGGCGACATCGAATATGTGCTCATTCCAACGTAAGTTATCGTTGACGCACATACCGAAAATGGAAAGTTTTTCGGTTTCAGCGATGCAAGTGCTATTCATGGATAATGGCTGGGTGTTTGGATTTCACTTTAACGGCAGCAGACAGCATTGAGTTTTGGAAGCATTAAATCCCACTCTGTTGATGGTTCCCCAATTGGTTATGCTGTTAGTATCGGATTTAATGAGCTGAACATACGCTGTCTTTCTCGTTCCACAGTCGAGGAGCAGGAACGTGACTCCGGGAACGAATATGAAAAGCCGAGAGTTCTGTCGTCAGCAATGGAATATATTGGATTAGAAGTAGCAGATAAGAGATCATTGATGAAAGAGTGTCGGAGACAGAACGGAGCCCTGTGGCACACCAGCATTTATTTTGCGAATATCAGACTTTAAACCATCAAAGGCAACTTGAATTGAATGTTCCGAAAGGTAATTTCTAATCCATTGAAGAAGAGAGTCGCCGATTCATAAAGCACGTATTTTCGACAAAAGAGCCTGATGCCAAACTCTGTCAAATGCCTTAGAAATATCAAGTGCAACTATCTTGCTTTCGCCAGATTGATGTACGCTTTGGTTCCAATTTTCGATGAGACATGCCATCAAATCACTAGTGGACCTGTGGTACGAAAATCGTACTGCCGGTCATTGGGAAGCTTTCGTGTTTCGAGATATTTCATGAGCTGACGGTTTATCAGCGTTTCCATGATCTTGGAAAGAAGGGGCGTAAGTGCAATGGGTCTTCAAGAGGAGAGGGAAGATTCGCCTTTTTAGGGACAGGCTGGATATATGCTGTTTTCCATCTGCTCGGAAGCAGAAAAAGCTTATGCAGTTGCAGAGGAAGAACACCTCTTCAGAAGAAGGGGATATATTCCACCTGGACCAGCGGATTTGTGGATGTTAAGATCGTGAGATCTTAAGTACTCTTGCTAGTCTACCAGCGCGAAAATGGATTCGTCCAATTGAAGATTCGACACACTCAAGTATAGGCGGAGACATCTGGAAGGGGCCGCAAGGCAGTGCAGCAAGCAGATTGGCCTTGTATAAAGAGCTGACAGCTGGAATGTCATTGTAAATGAGCATTGAGATGGAGGATGAGGGAGAATTTCTAATGGTTTTGACGAATGACTAAAAATTAGGATATTGTATTATTTTTTGCCTTAGTTTTGGGTCGTATTGGAATTTCACAGGCTTAAGAAAGGCGTTTTTTCAGTTTTCCTTTTTCGGCTTGGTCTTGTAGGACCGCAAAGGATCTCATTCCAAAGAGAAAAGTGTCAATAAGCATCCACGTCGTTATCGAGGAAACATAGCGACCAGTGGAAGTCTCCACGTTAAGCAACTGATAGTGGACAAACTTTAAGCTGACCAGATCTGGTTGCTGGTTTTGTCATGTTCAGTGAAGGTCATTAGAAAACCTCGTTCAAAAGACAATAGAGGCTCATGCTTCAGTTCAGGTTCGACAAAGAGGGCGAAATAAAAATAATTGGCCTCATTTACGAGGTGATACATAATTGAGCCAATGCCACAAGCGGCACAATAACATTGCAGATAACTGGGTGAAATATTGTTAATAACAGCAGAAGTGAAAGAAGATACCACTATGACTCTATATGAAGAAAATTGTAGTTAAGTATCAGGTCCACCCTGGCGTTGTGTTTGCGGCTTCTCTAATTTTATATGCATAAAGCAAGCAACAAGTAGGCATGCGAATTATGCATAAAATAAGCGACGAGCACAATGACCCAAACTGTCTAGAGGTTTGACAAATGTGGCCGTTAAAGACTCTTCTCTTTAGAAAACTAAGACGAAACGACGACGGTAGGACTTATAAATGCCAAAGTCACGCATTTGTGCATAGCTAGCACTCCCTTTAGGTCATTATACGTTTGTATGTCAAATGCATAGTACGTGAGTATATATATGTACACCATCCAATGTCTATTAAAACATTGATTTTTTGGAGCTATCAAGTCAGTGCATTGTGGCATCGATACTAACCAAGTCTGTTGCAAGGGAACATATTAATTAGTTCCAAGAAGCGTCTGATTACTCAGTTGACTGTCGCTTTACTGTTTGCCTTTGGAACGTGGGCAATTACTTTCCATCGACACCTGTGTCCCCCAGTGCATTTTAATTAAATTTTTTTTCTGTTAAACTTTAACAACAAGCTTGGGTTTGCCTTATTGCGACTTAGATGCACCATTAAGGGTTTTAAATTAAAAAAAGAAAAATAATTGAAAACACATGTGTTGGAGAAAAAATCACGTAAGTCTGTTGGAAAAAATCTCAGATTTCCTATTGGAAGCCAACAGGTAAAAATTGCAACAGATACTCCGATCAGCAATAGAATTTATTGTTTGATGTGACTGTGATTTGACAGCAGGAATGTTTCGACTGCTCATACCACGTGCTTGGAATGTCAATTAGCCATGTCATCAAGATTACCTAGCAAATGAGCTGTGCAACAAAATTCAAATTGCACACACTAGACAACGTTAAAATTGTTTTAAAAAATCAACCGAGAATGTGTAGGAATATGTAGATACTCGTGCACACTCGAACTAATAATGACTTTAATTTTGCGGGTAATTTACCTTCGTTCATATGTTAATTATTTGTAATTATTAATTTGATTACATTTCCAATTTTAATGGGAAATAAATTGATGACAAATTTTTTTGCCACGAGGAAGTTTAACGTATATTTAAACGCGATGCGTATCTTCTCGTATCTGTAGGTCGACAACACTAAGCTCTCCAATTGAGAGTTTATTTCGGAGCAGCGAAAAGTCTGATTAATGGTAGACGATAGGACTTGGAGTAGACTTACTTATTTACTCGTAGGTTACTCGTATATCCTCTTATGGACTTTGGGGGCCGCTTGGGTCTGCGCTCCATCGAATGCGGTCTGTGGGAATATATTTTTACTTTGACCACCTTCGACTACATAGGCAATAGAGAAAGGGTCGGATCTGGCTCTAGAGCAATTAACCTACCTAGTTAGATTGGGTTTTGATCAACGGTGCGCGCCACATAAATAGAAAATTGGGTTAGCTCCTTTGCATCCATTCACTCTGTTTCTCCTGGGGATGTTAGACGACTTATACGTACATTTTTCAGCCCAAAGAAACAGCGATTGACAAGCGTTATGTGATGATGTTATAGCTGAGCCGAGGTAGACAAAGTCCCTTAGTACCTCAAAGTTATGGCTGTCGATTGTGACATTCTGGCCGATTAGTCGATGTTGGGTGTCCTTTTTGTTGACAGCATATACTTTGTTTTACCTTCGTTTACCGCTAGACCCATTTTTGCCGCTTCTATTCCTATACTCGCAAACGCGTCAGTGACAGCTCGCTGTGCTCTACCAATAAGATCAATATCGTCGGCGTATGCAAGCAATCAAACAGACTTTCGAAAGATCGTACCTTGTGCGTTGGCTTCTGGGTTTTGCACAATTCTTTCAAGTATGATGTCAAAGAAGCCACATGACAGCGCGTCTTCTTGCCTAAATCCTTTTTTGACATCAAAGGTCTCGACCTTGATGCAGCAGCATGCTTTCTCCATCGTCATCCTGCACAAGAGGACGAGGATGTCTTTTGGCAGGGATGCCAAAACTAGGCATGGCTCTGTATACACCCTGAATGACTCGAACTGCAACCGACTTCAGACTGCTATAATTTCCAGACCGTTCACGACAGTGAGCTCAAATTTTGACACATGACAGATATTTTATTATTTACAAGCCTTTTAAACGTTGTGCTGAAAAATTTTTATCCGCGATGGAATTCAAACGTGATAGTGTGATTGCTTTATATTTGGCTGGAAAACCACAAGTAGCTATCGTTAGAGCCCTCCAGCACCTCAACGTGAATAAATAGTTTGTGTTTCGAACCATAGTTCCTTACCGTGATACTGTCAGCGTTGCAAAACTTCATGGAAGTGGTCATAAAGAAACAGCAACATCGGCAGAAATGATTCGGAAAGTGAAGGCTCGAATTGAGCGAAATCCGCGTCGAAGTGGAAGAAAAATGGCTCGAAGGCGAAAGTTGGCACTAAAAAATACCAAAGTTTGGACCACCTCAAACAAGCACTTCGCCGGGAATGGCCCAAAATACCGCAGAGCCACTTGCGTCCAGCGTGCAGCGTGCAGCGTGCGATGCTTTCTTCGGCCGTCTCAAGGCCATTATTCGCGCCAAAGCTGGACATACTGATGCAATTTGAAAATTGATGTATTTTCCAACATTTTTTGCTTTGGCACAATAAAATTATCAAAAAATAAAAAAATTATAGCATTTTAAAAAGTTGGAGTTCGAGTCATTCACCCTGTACTTAGCTCGTCTCTGTAGATGCTGTCATAGGTATGCAGCTTTAAAATTGATAAAAAGGTGATGAATATCGATCTGAACGTCTTGGGTTTTCTTCAGGATCTGCCGTAGTGTAAATATTTGGTCAATTGTGGGCTTATTGAGCCTAAACCGCACTGATAGGGTCCAATCAGATCGTTGACAAATGATTTCAGGCGCTCGCACAATACATCAGACAATATCTTATATGCGATGTTTAGGAGACTGATACCTCTATAGTTGGTGCAGTTTACAGGGTCTCCTGTCTTATGAACCGGACCAATGATGCTGAGATTCCATTCATCAGGCACACATTCATCCAACCAAATCTTGGAAATAAGTTGGTGTATGCTCTCTACAAAGTCATCTCCTACTGCTTTAAATAGTTCGGCGGGTAGGCCGTCTGTCCCGGCAGCCTTGTTCGACTTCAGTTTAGATATTGCTGTCCTCATTTCATTTTGGTCGGGTGGACCGAATTCTTTACTTGCATCATCAATATTGAATGGTTTACTCTGCCTGACAGCGGTATTTGTGTCGTCTTCGCCGTTTAACAGTCTGCAGAAATGGTTTTTTCATATCTTCAGCACACAGACTGTGACTCGGAACATTATTCCTGGAGTAGCACCTCTCGATTTCATCGATCGCTCACTTCTCATACTCTTTCTTTTTTTTTCCGGGGAAGCTGATATCCATCCCTCCTCTTTTGCTGGTAGAGCGCACGAGCGCACGAGCGCACGAGCCGCTCTTTGAAAAAATATGGCCTAATGATTCCGCCGGACCAAATGCGAATTTTTCCGCGTGCACTGGCAGCTCTTGTATTGCCTGAGGTTGCTCGTTGGACCAAATACGGCAGTATTGTTTATTAACATACATGTTCAACCGGAAATGATCTTCGTCGCTGAAGACAATTTTTCGATAAAGAAGCGGATCTTCCTCAAGCGTTTCCAAGGCCCATTTACCCAAAATTCGTGACTGTAGTAAGCCGCCCGGCTTCAGTTCTTGCACGAGCTGTATTTTGTAAGGTTTTAGACCAAGATCCTTGCGTAAAATCTTCCACGTAGTCGAGTAATACAATCCCAACCACAAATGGACAAATCACAGTCTTCATTAACTGGCGGATAGAGCAGGAATATTTTCCGCATACGGGTAGGTGGCATGATATCCAATAGCGTGAAATTGGTGCGAAATGTGGTCACTATGGCTTGAATTGGTTGAATATGACGACCGTAAAATGGTCGAAATGCGCGAAAAACATTTTTCACAGACCACGATTTTTGACAATAAAATTTAATAATTTATAAGTTGTTCGGGTGTAAGTCTTTCCATGTTGAAATGGCAAGGTTAACTGAGCATGTTTGACTTTGATATATGTACGAATCACGCGTGAGCTGTCAAAAATAGGATACTGAAAACCAAACAGCAAAGAAATCACCCTTATATTTTGAAAATGTGGGATTTGGATTTATTGGCTCTCAATCGCTAATAGCTTTGTCACTTTTCTATCGATTTTCTTCTGGTTGGTCTTATTTTTTGCGTAAAAGTATCAGCTTTATGTGCATGAAGAGGAACTGGACGTTTTTCATCGATTTCTATTTTTTCGTGGCCACAGAATCATCTTTAAAATTTTATTTTCAAAGGATACAATACTCGTACAAATAAATTCGTAAAGTCCGGGATTTTACGTCGGGATACTATGCCCATGTGGCGTTGTCAAGACAGCATGCGATATTTCTACCGAGTACCCATGCGGTCCACCATTAGATACTTACCGTGCCCAACACTGCTTGATTTCGGTGATCTAGTGGAAACCGATGCTTCTTTAGAATTTTGTTTTTTAAAAAAAGTTGGCCTATTTCTTTTGAACTGCTAGAACTACTAGAACACTATATGTACGATATTATTTGGTGCCAAGAATCGGACATTTCTATCTCGAAGTATAGAAAAACGGTTTCAGTCCGGTTTCTACTGAAAATGAGCTTGGGGTGCCATCTAGTAGCAGTTTAAGAGTACTTTAAGATACCGAATCAAGAAAATGGTAATAATGGCTAGGAATACACTAAGAAGATCCACTACACTGGAGAAAAATGGCTTCAGTCCAATTGTTTTAAATGGCGCTTGCCTATATTAGTCACAGCGTTTACCACCATGACATCACGCAACATTATCACTGATAACAGTAGTTTTCTTATCAATCGTGATAATACCACGAAATGAAGGGTGAGTGTTCGCAGTCTAGTGAATAAGAGTCGGGCTCGTCGAACAGAGAGACGACAAAAAGAAAATCACAGATAGAGTTGGAGATGCTATGAAAGTGATGCGAGCTACAATCTATGAACTTGGACCTGATTGTTTATGTAGACGATTTCAATGTTTTACTTTAATAGAAGAGTCAGAACGTCGCGGTCATCGAATTTAATGAGTTGGGAGAAACCAATGCCCAAAATGCTTATTTTACTGTTCTCCAAGTCATGCGTAGGCGTCAGTGGAAAAATGACCACGAGGCTTGATTAAATTCAGCTTCGTTCACCTTTCGAGTCCGGATTAGAGAGAATGAATAAAGTAGTGATGTACCGATTTGCATCAAGGCATTTACGACCTTGCACGGGATTACTTTCCGGCTAGTCAGGTCCGTAAAGGAGTCTCTCGTTAAAGAAGCGAAATCCCCTATCGACGGTCGTGGAAAACTTGGTGTACGACGGCAAAGTAGAAGGCGATACTTTTAGAGCTGAATTGTCATCTTTAGTCGAGATGTCAAATTCATGTTTGGATGATGATGTCAGAAAGAAAACACTGAAACAAGTACACATTAAAATACAACAAAAGAGCTTCATCTCAAGAAGGGTGAGTGGTTTTATTAGCTCAAGAGATGTTATTGCAAACGCTCTTTGAAAGCCATCACAATGGACTACCAAAAAACCTACTCACATCACTACAAATTCTGTTTATTATAAACGTCAGCTCAATTTCATCAGTTTCAATATTCATGTTCTATGGAATTCGCAATCCGAATTCTATACCTACGATGAATCAGTAGTTAAAAAAGGAGCTGATGAGGTTTGTTGCATGATGCACTACTTTTTTCGTCACATTTTACCAGAGGAAGTGAAGGAGCTTCCAAGTTTTTGTGACTCGTGTGCCGGACAAAATAAGAATTTTGCGTTTATACGATTTTTACATTACATGGTTGTGGAAGAAAAACGATTGGATACGGTGAAAGTGATACTTATTTCCGATCCGGGGGCATTCCAAAAGACATACCACCTTGATCCCCATCGACTGCAATACACTTATGCCAGCGCTTGATCCAATCCTCGAAACATTTTTTATATTCGATTTTCGGTATGTCCAGCAGTGCGATTTTTCCATTACTTCCTCTCGGCTGCTGAAACGCGTACTCCGTAGTGGTTTTTTAACTCGATTGAACAGAAAGAAGTCACAGGGAGCCAAATCAGGTGAATTCGGTGGCTGTTGGATGGTATTTGTTGCATTTTCCGTCAAAAAATTACGAATAATAATGGTACTGTGCGACGCGATGGTACGTTATCATGGTGCAAAATCCACGAGTTTTCTGCCCACAATACTGATCTCTTTCGGCAAATTTATTCACGCAAACGTCTCATAACGCCCAAATAATACTCTTTGTTTACTCTCTGGCTTCTCTTGGAAAATTGGGGACTTGGCATAGAACCAAACTGGGAACAATAAGTTTGTTGACAAATTTTTCAGAGCTTCACACAATGCGAGAAATAAGGTCTTAAACATAGTTGGCACAACTTAAAAGGCATTTTTTCTTCTGAATCGGGCAAACGAAGTTCACTCACGGCACTACAATCTTCCAAACAATTTTTAGAAACGAGTTGATGTACGGGTCGGCAGCATTGTTATACACAAGTTCAGTTACTATCATTACTTCTACGAACCACGCCTTCTTCAATCCATGGTTCCTGGATTAGGATAATGTCTTCTGCGTTTTTGGAAAGACGCAGAATGAGTGCGGCCGAAGCGTTTTTTGAGTGATGGAGATTAATCTGGAGACATCGTATCATTGCTACAGTTTCCGAGAGTGACCTACACCACGGTGTTGTTGAAGTTGTCTGATTTCGAAGATCATCTTTTTCCTCTGATCGTATAGAACCTCTTTTTGCTTCGTCATCGGTTTCCATTTCCGACAGGATGTCAGAAGAGGAGACCGACGGCCTAGTTGTCACCTCGGATAGACTGGAGTCGTTGTTATCTATTTCTGGAAAGGATATCGACGCTTCAAGATTTAAGGTTGTATTTGGTGGTGTCTCCGTTAAAGGAGGAGGAGGTTGCTTATCAGCATCCAGCTCATCCTTTTTATAGACCCTTAGGTGTACTGACTCGAAGCCGAACTGTATCATGCCTTTTGTCTGCGTTAGAGGGTTAAGGGATTCCTGATTGATCACGATCAACGCGCATCTATAAGAGCCCCTTAGTTCCTCCATCTTCGCGACTTTCCAGAATGCTTTCTGGGGAGGAGGTTTCCAGGTGCTAGGGATGTCGAGTTTTGCACCTGGCCGAATCTCTCCTAAACCACCTATGGCTTTAATGAAGAGATCAAGAGATCTCTGATTGGCACATGCGATAAGCTTGACGTGGCCTTGATGCCAGCCAGCGTCGTTTGTGATGGGAGATGGTCCGTAACGCTTTATAATTTAATTTAGTCCTGATTTATGGCCAAAAATATGCCCGCCATAGGATCTTTGGAGAGAAAAATTCTTCGGGTGATCTTCTGCCTCGTGTGCATAGACGGTGGATAGAGGAGAAGATACAGCAACGAACTTCTGTGCAGTGACATCGGTTTAATCAGGAGTGTCTGAATATAATGACTATGATGACTGAGGTATTTGAGGCCGATGAATGCCAGTGCTCCGACTTGGACAATCCTCGAATGGAAGGATGATGAAGAAAAGGAAGATCTCGAGTCAGATGTCGTGCGGAAAATTGGAAGGAGCCTTATCCAACTCGGCGTGCGTAGCTTGAAGCAGCTAGGCTATCATCGAACTGGATGAAAGAGCTTGTTGGTTGAGGTCTAGATCCATTCCGGGTTGTTGTGCCATCTAAAGACTGCGTTGGTTTCGTAAGGATGCGTTTTGTCCCCTCGCCTTTCCATTAATCAAGTATATGCAAGCGAGATGATATAGCGGTGGGGAAGAACCCAAAACGTCTGTGGAGACTCATTGAAGATTAGATTAGACTCATTGAAACAGTATTAAAGGACACAAGAAATTGAAGGTTGGGGAGCAACTTCTTGAAATACCACCTTGATCAAAAATGCACTACACCGTTGTAATCCATGAAAACCGTGAGCATTGCCTTCATTTTTGACTGAAAACGAAGTGGTTTTTTTGGTCTCGGCTCATTTGGTGAACGCCATTCACTTGTTTGATGTCTGGATTGCGTGTCGTACTCATAAACCCACGGCTTGTCTCCAGTAATGATCCTTTTGATGAATGTGGGATCGGATTCAGCCTCGCAAATCATCTCTTTTGCGACGTCAGCAGGGTCCCTTTTTTGCATGAAATTTAAGTCTTTTGGCACCAACTTTGCTGCTACACGACGGAAACCCAAATCATTAACCAAAATGTCTTGGACGGATCCATAGGCAACGTTCAAGTCCTCCGCTATCTCTCCGATGGTTAATTTGCGGTTATTGACCAACATTTCTTTTACGAGTACTTCATCAATGTTTTCGTCGGTTTTCGATGTCGATGCTCTGCCACTTTTGAACCGCTCGTGCCGCTGGTAAACAACCGTTTTCTTTAAAGAATCGTTGCCGAAACACTTTTCTAATATTTCCAACGTTTGCACACCATTAAATCCGTTTTTACGTAAAATTTAATACTCGTACAAGTTCGTTGTTGCAAATTTAAATCCATTTCTAAAATTGTAAAAAAATCGCCAACACATACGTAAATAGATGTACTCTTGGCTACGTAACTTTTGCAAATGTCAAGCTATGACGCTAAGATTTAGAAGGAATGTCAACAACAGGTTTACCAACTTAACAAAAAGAACAGATCTCAAATCGGAAGAATGGGAGCGCGACACGGTGGTGTGATGCAGGAACGTTTTGATCAAGGTGGTATATGGGCAAAGTACCCCTGTCGATGTATCGCATACGATTGATTCTGTAGTGAGCCCGATGGGAACTTTTTCGAACTTAAGTGCAGTCTTAGACCTCCGTAAAGTTTCGACCTCTCTGTATGTCGAGATTTCCTCTAAGCGTGACAAGGCATCTGCGACTGTATTTTCTCGTCCTGGAAGGTATTGAATACTGGTTGAGTATTGATCAATAAGGTCTAGATACCGAAGCTGGCGTGGTGTTGCTTTCGCCGGTTTCTGTCAAAAGGCAAATGTTAGGGGTTTGTGGTCGGTGAAAGTGGTAAAGGTTTGACCTTCTAACAGGTGGCGGAAGTGTTTAATGGATGAATATATGGCTAAAAGCTCTCTATCATATGCGCTATATTTACGCTGCGCCTCGGTGATCTTGGCTGAATAGAAGCAGAGGGGTTGCCAATCCCCGTTTACTTTCTGCTGTACTACACCGTCAGAGCGATGGCTGTGCTGTAATTGAAGGGTAGACCAACATCGTTGCCGCACACAACTCGCCTTTACACCTTTCGAATGCTTGACTAGTTTCGGTACACCACTCAATCTTGGATTTGTCATTTTTCTTTTTTTTTTCCTTTGAGGAACATAATAAGGGCGGAAGGTGTGTTCTGTTATTTCCTCGTTAGGTTTTAATGGAGTGCGTTCGTGAGTTATAGTCTGAAGTTTCATTTTCTTAGTGGCGTTTGGGGTCGCTACACTGTCAAAATTCCTTGAAAAACTAGAGGATAGACAATTTTACAAAAGGTTGAACACGAAATACATCAACCAACCTGAAAAAAGTAGTGAGGATGAACACCTGGATGATCCATCAATTGACGCCGGATTACCGGGGAAAAATGACTTCAGTCCTTGTTTTTTTTTTTTAAACTTATTTTCACTTTTCTACGTTTTAATAAATACACAATCCAATCGCATAATAGTTTTTGAGTATTTTTATCTGGTACCTGAAGCATGTAGGAGTAGGGAAAATTTAATTTTGATTTTTCTCAAAACTGGTTGGAATGAACTAAAGTCGTTCTTCCCCTGCACCTTTCAGGTAGAAAAAATGAAGCAATCACAAAATATTCCATTAAAAAAATGCTAGCCATCATTTTGGAATTTAGAGGGAGAAAATCAATAAATTTAAAAATAAGTATAAGTTAAACTTTAAACATACTTAACAATAAAATATTGAATTTTAAATTGTATATATCATATTTATATTTATTTATTTTTTATTTTTAGGTAAGCCCAATCCGGAAGAATAGACTTGTAAGTTTATTTAATTTTTACAGTTTTCAAATCCCTCCAGAATATTTACCTGATAAAAAGTTCCTCTTTCCCAGTTGTCGGGCAATATTCAGGGAAATTGTTTGAACTAAAAATTTACAAAAGTTCAATGTCCTACCTAAGATTGCCAGTGAGTAGCGTAACTTACAGTCAATTAGTGAACTGTTTGCTATAAAAATAACGTTTAATGTCACATGGTAAATTAGCAACAATAGAATATTGCACTTTTCAAAATAATAAGGCAATCACGTTCTTCAAATAAAACATGATCGGTAATATCCAGATATGAATAATTTGGGTTCGTTTAAATGGTTTTCAGATGAAACTGCGAGCAAACATGACTTTAAGGGAATTTATTTATTGGAGAGGAGTTACTAGCTTTGATTTTTATTACAACGACTAGGAGTGAAAGAAAAATTATTATGTAAACCTGTTTCTACGTTAGACAAATCTAAAATATAAAATTACATTTGCTGGAGATAATTTTTTGTCCTTTCGACCTTAAGCAACTTGCGGGGCTCCTGTATATAACCAGATTAGATGCCATATACGATTGGTTCATCCTTTTTGTCTTTTTAAATAAATTAGCGACATCACAAATCGGGCTCCAGATTCTAGTAAGGATTTCAATTCATATAAAAGCTCACATCCAGGAACCATGGGTGTGAAATAAACGCATCTATAGTTTCGGATGTACGCTAACTAGACCACTAGATACGAATATCCACATCGAATTCAGAACCGCATGCAAAGTCTTCTCAGCCTTGTTAAAGAGGAGGCACCCATGAAAAACCTATGGGATACCGTTTAAGGAGAAGCTAGGCAAGTCTGTGAATGCGCCGTTCAAACTCAAAACAATTAGTTAAGGCTATTCATCAAGTAATGAGCGATGCCCTTACCAAATATTTTGAGATGACGTATCCTGTCACCTGTTCCGTGATGAAACGCTGACCTGCAAAGACTACATGGCGCTGCTGGCAGTGTAAAGGAGCTTTCGGCAAGGCGTTACCGTGGCTGGTTCTCTGGATCTACAGGACCATGATATGGCCGATTATATCCAATACGTCGATTGTCTGCTGGAATAAGCTTTCACGAAAATATATCAGTGCTGCCTTAACCAGACTCTAAAAAGCAGTATGTCTCGAGTGTATACATTTATGGACATGTCGTCTGATGCAATGACAACAGAAATCCTGTTGCTGCGAATATGCCAAATCCAAATCGATGCCAAAACTAGAAATGGCTCTGTATAGCTCGTCTTCATAGATGCTGTCATATGCGGCTTTAAAATCGGTAAAAAGGTGGTGGGTATCGATCTGAATTTCTTGGGTTTTCTCTAGGATCTGCAGTAGCGTGAATATTTCGTCAATTGTAGACTTACCGGGCCTAAAAGATCGTTGACAAATGGTTTCAGGCGCTCGCATAATACAGCAGGCTGATACGTTTATAGTTGGCGCAGTTTAGAGAGTCTCCTTTCTTGTGACCGGGCAAACGATGCCGAAGTTCCATTCATCAGACATACATTCATCCGACAAAATCTTGGAAATAAGTTGGTGTATGCTCTCTGCATGTCATCTCCTGCTGCCTTAAGTAGTTCGGCGCGTAAGCCGTCTGGCCTGGCAGCCTTGTTCGACTTCAGTTTAGATCTCGCTATCCTCAACTGACCAAAATGAGACAGGTTGACGGAATTCTTGACTTTCTTCGTCAATATTGAATGGTTCGCTCTGCCTGACAGCGGAATTTGTGTCGTACTCCCCGACTGTAACTCTACTTTAAGGTTTCCTTGTACATCTCTACAGGTCCTATTATCCTGACACATTCTTTTTAGCTTTTGGTGAAACTTCCCAACATTATTCCTGGAGTGGCGCCTCTCTATTTCCTCTTTCTGCGCGCTTCCCGTGCTCTTTCTTTTTTCTCCGGGGAAGCCGATGTTCTTTCCCCCTCTTTTGCTCGTTGAGTTCACGAGCCGCTCTTTTCCTTTTGTGCAGCTCCGCTTAGTAGGGATGTTGTTTTTGCTGCATTTGCTTGCCGGCACTCTTCATATAACCAGGGATTTCGTGGTGGTAGGTGGGTGAAACCCAGCACGTCAGTTACGCCATTTTTGATGGCTTCTTGATATCTAAGCCACCGATCTCCAGCACTTTATGCTGGCTGTAAAAGACCTTTCGAAAGATTGAGGGAAACGCGATCGGCGAAGATTCTGGCGGCTTGTTGCAATTGTAACCGTTCAACGTTAAATCTCCTCATAGTTTTCCCCGTTGTTGTGGAGTATGAGATATCCGTAGACGTATGGCTGCAATTAGGTAGTGGTCCGAGTCTATGTTGGCCGGAATGTTCGGACATCTAAAATACTTCAGGAGTGCCTTATGTTGATCGCAACATCTTTGACAGTTTGCTGGTCTGGGGTCCACTATGTTCCCTTGTGACTATTGAGATGAGAAAACCGTGTGATTGCTATAGTAACGTTAGCCTAAGTCCGTTTCCAGATGAGGTGTCGTGTAGGCTATGTCTTCTGATTGTGCTACCAAAGATGTCCTGCTTTCCAATTTTGGCAATAAGGTCGCCTAGGACGATTTTAACGTCATACATCGAACATTGCCCGTAGGTTTTGTCGATGAGCCCGTAGAAACTTTCTTTGATAACATCGTCCTTTTCCTCTATTAGCTCGTGAGCGCGTATAAGGCTGATGTTAGCGAATTTACCTTTGATACTGATTGTTATAAGGCGTTTACTCACCGCTTGCAACTAATCCGCATCCAAAAAGACGCTGCTTACGTTCCCTGTAATAATCACCGAAGTAAACATCACAGTTTTTCATCTTTCTTTTGTCCGGCCCATTCCACCGCACTTCCTGGATGGCGGTGATATCTGCAGTCTAGGGCTTCCGGTAATTGTTCAAGGTTCCAACTTTCTACGTGCAGATCCGAAAGTCGTTGTGCTTTGTTCGTTTTGCAGGGCCGCGAACAGCGAATCCGTTCTTATCCGAGGCTATTGGTGGCTTCGTAAAATTATTTTACGTGGTCCAGCAGTTAACCCCACGCACAACCCCAACCCGGAGGGCCCGGCCCTTTTTGGGAGCTCTAGAACGAAAGGGGCCAGACCAAATTTCGGAGCCAGTAACCCGCTTCGGTGATGTGAGTGCTGCCGTTGGCCCTTATTAAGGGCTCATCCGCCACCAACTCTTTTTCAACACCCTGACGTAGTGTTGGAGATCCCTATAGACCTGGTATTCAAGTACGTTGAAACAGCTCATATAGAGATAACACCAGCTCGACCTAACTAGAACTGTGAACGCCACCGTTGATTCCATCCTTAGAATTCGTCGGCTTCCGCCCGGAAACAGGTGAATGTGCCCGACGCTACTCTATCTTTATTCTCTCACCTTTATCTGGTGTAGAGACTCGAGCTTGCTTGTCCCTACTGCTGGGCCCCCGCCCAATTACCAAGGCTTCGCCCATCAATGACGTTGTCTAATAAAAAGCGGGGGCAGAGCATATTACTGGTCTTATCGTAAACATCTTCAGATGACGCTACCGAAGGTTGCTACGATTTGACCAGTTACAAGTTGCCGGTCATAGGTCTTGTTGGTGGCAAGACAACTGGTAGTCCCTGCCAGGACTTAAATCACGGTACCATGTGAGTCAGGAGCCCTCCGTATTTCGGTCCAGGCCTGACTTGTTGAAGTAGACCCACTTGTGGGAGCGTCGTGGTGGCTGTGGTTTAAACCCAAATCGCGGGTAGGGCCTTCCTGTTGGTTTGACCCATTGTAGAGTAGCAAATAAGTACTGGTTGCTGTGACCTTAAGAGCAGCAAGAGGTTTTAGATTGACCTCGACCCATACCAAGGGTTGAACTTATGCCTCCAACACAAGTTCTGCTTTGGTATTATACTATTAATGTAGGTAAGCGATGGCAAGGCGTATCCTTGCTCCCATGGATGTATGGGCATTCCGTAAACATAAGTCTACACGACAGGTGGTTTAAGTTAAAAACCAGAGACTATGTCCCTATTGCTAAATTTACTGCGATTTTAGATTTTTAAATACTTTGTTCTTCTACCGGTGAAGCACTTTTCATAACATTTCAATGATCTAAGACGGTTTTAGGCGCTAAGCTGGTTATTGCTACCACATTTTGCCAGGCCATACCCTATGGCAAGAAGACTGACATTGTAGAAATCGACAAACTGCATACGATTTTCATCCTCTGGTTCGAGTCCTTGTTTGCCCATGACATGTCTCAGTTCATTGTTCTAGACGTTCAGATCTATCGTTGTGGAAGATCTGCAAGACGTCATCTCCGTTCGGTGCTACAATACCCTATATTGTTGACGGCGCTCTGCCGGGAAAAAGTGTTGAGTTTGTCGTCCTCTTTTGGCGCAGTGATCCTTTTCTCCTTTCACCACATCCCAATAATTCTCCATCTGTTAATATTAGTTTCCGGTCATTCTTTTTGAATGAGCCTTTTGTATATATCTACAATAATTAGGGAACAGGAGCGTGAAATAAGTCTGCCATAGGCAGATTTAACATGTGATCCACAAAGATACGGTGAGTGCCAATATATTGTTTCTCTCCCTAATAAATTTCACCCTTTAGGCAAGCATTCCTCAAATCACATCTTGTACAAGAGCTCATTTTTTGAATTATCTTATACCATCCATTTTAGTGGGATTCAAGTTGTAGAATCAAGTAACATTCGCTCCGGTTGTCCGCGGCCAAAGCTGTTAATCACATTCTTCATTCATTCTTCAAAGATCCCTTAAACTATTTCAAGGTACAACTTATTTATGTTTAAATTCTCACCTATTTGCGTGCACTTATCGTTTTTTCCGATCTCCCAAAAGTCAGCCATCTATCTCAAGCCGCTCCAACTAGCGTCATCCAATACACAAACCATTTACTTATCAGATAATTGAAATCCACTTGCTATGCACCTAAATCACACTATCGACCCCTAGCACAACGATGACGATAGCCATTTAGTTTTGCAAGCCTGCACAAAGGATATCGACTGGGATACCAATACTCAGATACGAATAATTTCGAAGAGGACCATCTGCCTTACACACAGCCTGGTAGACAGAATTGACACCAGTTTTAAGTGTGTGTGTAACTGTGTGCTGTGAAAGTTAGTGGCACTAACACCCACTTTTAAACGCTCCTCTGTAACAATGTGTCTCGGCACCGGTAGTCGTTCCGCCCGGCCATTTAAACCCAATGAACCGATAACGCTAGCCAGAAGGAAGTTTTTAGTCCTTAGAGTCATGTGAATGCATTCCCATCTCATCCTTCTTATTTAATTGGCTTTTCCAGATAAATAAAATCGATAACAGATTGTGTGCAGTGAAAAGCTCTTAATATACTTTGGAATGACACAGCCAACTCTACTCATACGTTGGTCGGTATATGTGTGAGCAGGGAGAGAGGGGTACGTCTGCCTGTCTACTTGTCTGCCAGCCATTGAGTCGACATCCGATGTTGATAAATGTTTATTCCTCGTGGAGTTTCCTGTTTAACCTTTCTATCTACTTTGCTGGATATCTTTTATGACTTTCCCTTATCGTTTTTGTTTGTGTTTATGCATGTGAGTGTCTCTTTTTTCCATGTGTTTTCTTCCGTTTTCGTTGACATAAAAACGTCACATTAAATAGCTCTAGACGACGCGGACGATGGGGGTAAAGAGACAGAACACGATAGAGTCATCTTCATGGTAGAAATTATAAGAAGAGCACTATTAATGGATGCGCATACTATTAGTAGACAAAATACCACCACTACTACTGCTATAGGCATACCAGAGTGGTAACGGTAAAGCGGGACAAAGAGAGTGAGAGCTTTAAGCCTCGCCTGGCTAACGAATCATCGCAAGTGCGGTGATAATTATAATTTGAAAAGGAAGTTTTGGCTTTTCTGACACAACGAACCGTTGGCACTTTAATTGAAATGCACTAGAAGGCTGAAAAGTTGAATGTCCTTACAGCAGTGTAAGCACAGTATGTATGACAGCAAAACGCACCACTAGATAAAAATTAAATTAAAAGGAGGACGAAAGGACGGAATCGATGTTTTTAGTACTCTTGCAGACCAATGGATTGACAGACTCATGGAAGACCTAAATTCGGAAAGTAAGTAAGACACATGCCATTAGTTCAATGCACAAAATGCCAGCATTCAAGTCTAGGGGGCTTACCAACAATTGCTCAGTTTGACCAATAGTTTAGGCTAGTTCAGAGTCTGACAGCGCGGATCCCAAACCCCTAGGGATTGTTCAATTCAAGACCTTATTGAGGTAGGTTTGAGGTATGCAAAAATGCAAATTGATTAATACAAACAAATTAAGAGCTCTTATGGCGATGGAGGCTGAGGCTGGATGGTTGCTTGATTATTTGCCCTTTTTTGGTTTCGAAATTGTTTTTTTGCTGCTGTCTTTTTTTTCTGCTTGTTAATTGTTTGAACAAAGGGCAAAAAGTAATACACCCTAAATGACTCGAACTGCAACCAACTTCAGACTGCTATAATCTCCAAACCGTTCATGACAGTGAGCTCAAATTTTGACACATGACAGATAATCTTATTATTTACAAGCCTTTTAAACGATTTGCGTCTCAGTTGTGTTGAACATTTTTTATCCGCAATGGAATTCAAACGTGATAGTGTGATTGCTTTATATTTGGCTGGAAAACCACAAGTAGCTATCGTTAGAGCCCTCCAGCACCTCAACGTGAAGAAATCATTTGAGTCTCGAAAAATAGCTCGTTACCGTGATACTGACAGGCAGCGTTGCAAAACGCCATGGAAGTGGTCATAAAGAAACAGTAACATCGGCAGAAATGGTTCGGAAAGTGAAGGCTCGAATTGAGCGAAATCCGCGTCGAAGTGGAAGAAAAATGGCTCGTGAGCTCAACATATCGTTGGAACGGATGCAACACATACTGAAAAATGAGCTTGGGCTCAAGCCATTGAAATTTCAAAAAGCACACGATCTTACACCGCAACAAAAAAAAGTTAGAGTCGAAAGAGCGAAAGAGTTGCTACGCTTGCACGAAAGTGGTGAGTTGCCGAATTTGGTTTTTTCCGATGAGTCGCCATTTGTTATCGAGCTTGCTAGAGAGGTCCTTCGAAAATTTACACCTTCGGACGGCCACCAGAAAGCAGGCAGCACCGATGGTGATGGTTTGGGCCGCCATAACCGCCGATGGTAGCTCTTCGCTCGTATTTTTGGATCGTGGCGTCAAAATTAATGTGATCGTATACTGTGAAACTGTCTTAGAGGCAGTATTGAAGCCTTGGGCAGTGGATATTTCAACAAGACTCGGCACCGTCGCACAAAACCAACCGGGTCACCCAAGATTGGTTAAAAAACAATGGTCCACTCTTCATTTTTTCAACACAATGGATTCCAAATTCTCCGTTGGATTTCTCTGTCTAGGGTATTTTGAAGGCGAAGGTTGGCACTAAAAAATACCAAAGTTTAGACCACCTCAAAGAAGCACTTCACCGGGAATGGGCCAAAATTCCGCAGAGCCACTTGCGTGCAGCGTGCGATGCTTTCTTCAGCCGTTTCAAGGCCGAAGGTGGACATATTGAAAACTACTGATACAATTTGAAAATTGATGTATTTTCCAACATTTTTTGCTTTGCTACAATAAAATTTATCAAAAAATAAAAAAAATTATAGCATTTTAAAAAGTTGGAGTTCGAGTCATTTACCCTGTATATGCCAACGGACATATGTAGCTGTCACCGATTGCAAATAGAACGCCACTTTCCATTGATTGGCCAGAGGGCAAAGCGCCCTCTATCGGAGATCTACATGACCATGGCCTGTGCTGCCAATTTTCTGCGACATCCCACCCTCCTCACTTGTCCGTCCTTTTTTAACGTAAGGATTTTTAACGTAAGCCACCTGTCGTGTAGACTTATGTTTACGGGATGCCCATACATCCATGGAAGCAAGGATACGCCTTGTCATCGCTTACCTACATTAATAGTATAATACCAAAGCAGAAGTTGTGTTGGAGGCACAAGTTACACCCTTGATATGGGTCGAGGCCGATTTAAAACCTCTTGCTGCTCTTAGGGTCACAGCACCCAGTGCTTATTTGCTACTCTACAATGGGTCAAACCAACAGGAAGACCCTACCCGCTATTTGGGTTTAAACCACAGCCACCATGACGCTCCCACAAGGGGGCCCATCTAAACAAGTCAGGCCCGGACTGAAATCCGGGGGGTCTCCTAACTCACATGGTACCGTGATTTAAGTCCTGGTAGGGACTACCAGTGGCAACTTGTAACTGTTCGGTGACGTCATCTGAAAATGTTTATGATAAGACCAGTAATATGCTCTGCCCCCGCTTTTTATTAGACAACGTCATTGATAGGCGAAGCCTTGGTAATTGGGGGGGGGGGTCCTTGCTGGGTATACTCGAAAAACCCTTCCTCACTGCCATTTGCTTCTGGGTTGGCTGGAGTCAGAGATTATAACTAAGTTACCGACTTCAAGAGGAGGAACATAAGTATCCGTGTCACTTACTTCGTTTGGTCAGCATAGGCAAATATTCGTGGATCCAACGCTTCAAAAATCGGTCTTTCAACTGTTGCGCAATTCTCCACTGCTTCCGACAAAATATGCGCATGTCTTCAAAGTATGGCGTCTGGGTCGAGTTAGCGCATCCGACCAGGAAGTGATTGGGAGTCAGTGGTTGGTCTTCCTTCGAATCCAATGGTAGTTCTGTTAGGGGCCGAGAGTTAACGATTTTTAGGCTTCGTAACGTCTCCACACGTGATGCCTTTTCTCTCAAGGTCATAGACAATACCTTCTTGACCGATTGCACCCACCATTCGTTTCCACGCACCTCCTTCGCTGTGATTTAAGGGGCAAATATGTTTCCACTCTATACCTTTGCAGGCCATTTCCTTTTGAATTTGGTTGGTGGCGAATAATCTTGATTCAGGTGTAAGCTCCTTCCGTGCTCCAATAAAATTAGTTGCATTATCACTTCTGATTCGAACTAGAGTTCCACGACGATTGATAAAATTTCTCAGGCAGAGAATGATAAGTCTGCATCCAGCTCTATATGGATTGGTCTTGTCGTAAGACAGGTTGAACAATGCCACCCATGGTTTTCTCTTCTGCGACCAATACAGACCTGCAAAGTGCAAAAGTAATCCAAAGCGGGCAAATGGGCAAACGAATGGTGTCAATCGATCCTCTGGCAGCTGTCCCATGGAAGGAGTTGCAGGTTTGGGTCGAGAATGTAACAATTGCGCTTAATGCGTTTGAGTACTGACCGGATACTTGGAATCCAGTAGCGTTCGCGAATCTCATCGATTGTGAGAGCATCGTTCTGGTGGTGAAGCTTGTGATGGTGGTGAAGCTTGTGATGGTGGTGGAACACGATAAGTTACGTGAGTGGATGCTTTTGTGTGTAGGATAAGTGGGTGCCTTGTATCGACTGGCAGGCACACCGCAGCATCTATGCGCCCACCAAGGCGTAGCAAGCGGTCTGGGTCCAAGAATGGTGCAAGTCCAACTATGACGCTGTTTTTGGAAACACAATTCTTCTTCTTGAGGGTAGGAAGGCTTCTTGCTGGGCTTGGCGACAAAGAAACCTCTCGGCAGCAGAGAGTTCTTCAACAGTTAGTTCAGTTCTATGGACGACAATGTGATTAGCTAAGATCGCACAGTCAGGCTTTTTTTTTTTATAAAGTAGCGCGCGTTCAAGAGGTTAAGGCACCTTTAAAATGTTTTCACACAGGGCGAAGGAAATTTAAGAAGAAAAGAAGGATAGGTACCGATGTACGTTGGTTTTAAATGTCTGAAAGTTATAATGACTAGGAACTAGAGAGATCGGCAGGGCATTCCACAAGCGAGTTGTTCGACTTAGGAACGAATCACGATATCTCAGAGTACGTCCGTAAGAGGGCTTGATGGTATACTGATGAGTATTCATAGCGAAACGGGTGTTACGGTTAAAGGTTTGGAGGGGCGGAATGCATCAGGCGATTTCGATGAAGCACTGATAGTGAAAATAGCGATACAGCAAGATGTGACAGGAGACATTACACCGGTGTTCGAGGGTGTCGAATGATTGTGT
Organism: Volucella zonaria; assembly: GCA_963966105.1. NCBI lineage: Eukaryota > Metazoa > Arthropoda > Insecta > Diptera > Syrphidae > Volucella > Volucella zonaria. The sequence goes on along the minus strand of OZ014530.1, from coordinate 284,276,729 downwards.
AATATTGGCATCATCCATGCGTTTAATCGCACGATTTTGGATCCCATATAGCAAGTGCTAAGATGCCTTAAGGACACCTAACTAGATATGGGCACTGTACTCCAGTTTTGAGCGGATAAACGCCTAATACATATATTGTGGCTAGGTCAAAGGAGGTGAAATACTTCTTATATCGCTTGAGAAAAGCTAGATATTTCGCAGCAGTTTTGGGGACATCGAATACGTGGTCATTGCACCGAAAGTTGTCGTTGACACACATGCCGAGAATGGAAAGTTTTTCGGTTTCGACGATGCAAGTGCCATTCATGGATAGCGGCTGGGTGTTTAAATTTCACTTTAACGACAGCAGACAGCATTGAGTTTTGGAAGCATTAAATTCCACTCGGTTGACAGTTCCCCAATCGGTTAAGCTGCTACTATCGGAATTTAATGAGCTTAACATACACCGGCGTTCCCGTTCTACAGCCGAAGGGCAGGGGCGTGAGTCTGGGAACGAATATGAGAAGCAGAGAGTACTGTCGTCAGGCGAAGGAATATATTGGATTAGAAGTAGCAGACAAGAGATCATTGATGAAAATTAAAAAGAGTGTCGGAGACAGAACGGAGCTTGTTAACACCAGACTTGAAACCGTCCAAGACAACTTGAATTAAACGTTCCGAAAGAAAAGATTTTTAATCCCTTGAAGAAGAAAGTCATCGATGCCAAAAGCACGCATTTTGGGCAAAAGAGCCTGATGCCATACTCTGTCAAATGCCTTAGAAATATCAAGTGCAACTATCTTGCTTTCACCAGATTGATGTACGCTTTGTTTCCACTTTTCGGTGAGATATGCCATCAAATCAGCAGTGGACCTGTTGCTACCAAAACCGTATTGCCGGTCATTAAAAAGTTTTCGTGTTTCGAGATATTTCATTAGCTGATGGTTTATCAGCGTTTCCATGATCTTGGAGAGAAGGGACGTAAGTGCAATGGGACTGTAGGAGGAGAGAGAGGAAGATTCGCCTTTTTTAGGGACGGGCTGGACAACTGCTCTTCTCAGAAAGAGTCCCTAGAAGTAGGATTGATGGAAAAGCTTACGCAGTGGTTTTGCCAGCGTGGAAGAACACCTCTTCAGAGAGGTGTTCCAGAGCACAATCTGGGAGTGTTAAGCTGGCCGTAATGTGTGCAGCAACTTTTCCCAAAAAGCTGACAGCTGAAATGTCATTGTAAATGAGCGTTGGGCATTGTAGTATTTTTTGCCTCAACTTTTGGTCGTATTGAAGTTCCACATGGTTAAGAAAGACGTTGCAGTCATTCCTGGCTCGTTTAAACTTTTTTCGGCTTTCACCTGTTGGATTGGTCTTGAAGGACCGAAAAAACATGCCTCTAACCCTGGCAGCCTCTTTCCAGCTTGTGTCCGATGAGGGATAAAGGATCTCATTCCAAAGAGAATGGTGTCTGTGATCATATCAGCAGCGGCATCCACGTCGTTATTGAGGAAACATAACGACCCAGTTGGCTTTCTCGTATTGCCATACGGTTATTTTAGGAATCTTTTCTCTAACTGTGTGGTCGGAGTACGAGAAATTAGCTGGTATGACACAATGGTCCGACTAGCCTCGAGGGGAGAGCACATCAACGGAGTACTTATCAGGGTGAGAAGTTAAAAACAAGTCCAGGGTGTTGGCGGTATGACTATCAACGTCTGGTAATTTACAAGCTGGGTGAAATTATTTTCTGCAGCGAAGATCTCAACACACCGTCCTTCGGGTGTTGTCTGTCCAGAATGTCGAAGCCATCCACAATTGTGTATATTGACATCGCCCGTAATCACGATTTCAGTATGAGGATACAGGGACTCAATTCTTTGTATGGAGCCAGACAGCGCATCGAACTCATTAAAGGTCGAATTGCTGTCTAGTTTGGGGCATCTGTAAGTAAAGCAGTAGCAGATAGTTTGCTTATGGAGATGGAATTTTAACCAAACAAAATTGAATTCCGGATTGGAACAGGGACTACATTGCGGTGGAGTTTGGTAAGCTACTTCACTACTCACGTAAATGGCGAGACCGCGGTGAGAGCAGAATAATGACACTAGTTCGTAGCCAGGTAGCTTCAGACTAGTGTGATCTGAGCGGTGTGGGCGGGGATCTACCTGTGTTTCACCAATGCTTTGCATCTCGCTTAACCGCAATTTATTTTTCTTGCGCGATTTAAGGAACCAAGACATCTTAAGACCCCGGCTATTATACGTTTTACCTTAATAAACGTAGAAAAGTTAATTAAAGGGCTACTTGCTTGATTGATATGAAGAACTCTAGGACGAAGCTCTTCCTCACGCAACTCTGCAATCAGGTTATGCACACAGTGAGGCCATTGTTGTTCGGCAAGATGAAGAAATTTGGGACCGACTAATCATCGACCGTTTATGGTGAATTTTGGTATTTTGGCAGATCGGATGGCATCGTCTGCCAGGTTCGTTGGCAACCAGCGCGAATAAGAGGGCCCTGATGTGTCTAGGATCACTGATATTCTATGCCCAACGAATGGTTTATACCTGCGCTCAGAGAACCAAATCCATGCGATTTTTGAATCACTCCAGTAAGTAACTCGAGAGATGGCGAATTCATGAACGGCTTTGATAGTTGCCTATAAACGGCTTCCCAGAACTGCAGCTTGTAACTCTAAACAAGGGATTGACAGGAGTTTTTTTGGTGCATTCGGAGATATCCCACTGCGGCAAATGAACTTTCGCTAGCGCCGGTAAAGATGTGTAATTCCACACTTTAAGAACTGAACAATTTCGGGCGAATAACAGCGATTCAACTGGAAATGCCTTGCATTGTCTAGCTCAGCCAACCACAGTTTCCAACGACAATTAAGGCCTTGAGGAAGGGGATCATCACACCCGATGCCACTTTTCGATGTACTTTGTAGTAATATTTTGGAGTAAACCAAATAGTCGGCGAGAAATCCGAATTCTAACTTGCGATAACCTCTCCTTGATGTCGGCGACCACGCCAATGATATCTTAGCGAAATTTGAAAAAGATTGACAAAAGCGGTTTGGCTTGCTCTATACATTGAATTTAGTGAGTTGTCGCTCACTTCGGCGGCGTCGTCAAAAACGACCCGAAGTTTGTTCGGCTTATGTGAATTGATGACCCCGAAATGAGGCAGGTACCAAGTTCGACAATCAGTGTAATCAGTTCCTGCCTCCTCTGGTGAGGTATCCATATCCTTTTTTCATATAATTGACTATTTGAAATTTATATCGTTTGGCGAATTCCGGTTCCCTTTTCATTTTATTTTCCAGGTTGCATAAATGCTTTGTCGCTATCTGAAAGCTCTAGGGCATGGTAAAATCATTCTGCCGCCAAAACAAACCGATTTCGAATGCTTTCCTACACAATGTGTTGTCTCTCGTAAAATCCGTCTCGGAGCAGTACCGGTTTGGCGTCTTTGTAACTCCTGACGGAAATGTTCTTTAAATGATATAGTCCGTTCGTCCAATACCGTTCTCACATTTCTCGTCGAGAAGATAGGGGACCATTTCTCAATTCCACGGATGTCTACGGTAACATTGAGCTTTCTGGATGCTTCATTGGCGACATTGTCTCGAAACCACTGTAAAGTCAAAGATCCCGGTTGGCCTGAGAAGTCTAACTCTGTTGCTATCTCGTCTTCCAAGATCGTAAGCGATGAGCGCTCATCAAACATGGCATGCACCCGGTTTTCTCCTCGTGGACCCAGAAAAACGACTGGTAATATGCGAAATAGCTGACACTTGGAATTCTGTGTGGGCAACTATGTAATCTCTCTGGCACAGACGGTGAGACTTCTTCATTCACCCATTTACAACAAACCTTTTGCGATTGCGACAAGATGCAGTTCCATGGCCAAATTTGAGGTGCTTATCCTTGACAAGCTTCCACCGATTCAAAATGATTAAATTTTTAAATGAATCACAGACACTCATCTGGTGATTAGCTTCGCAACAAGCGCATACAGCACCATTAATCCCTCTCTGTGGTGTGCAGTATTCTGCGTGGATGTGTAGACTGACATTTTGAGGGAACAGCTGTTCCGCCGCATGGGATAAGCTGGACAAATTTGGATAATTCGCTTAGCCAGGTAGAAAAGTGCTGAAGCGTGGGATATGGTTATATGTCCACAGCATGTTTTGCACAGTCGAATCTCTTGGTCATTGGTAATTCTGTAATAAGCTCGCCGAGTAGTATGGAATTGGCTAGATGTTGTTCGCAGTTAGCAGGTGCTAAAAAGGTCACCACATTCTCGACCATCGAGGCGAATGGAACCAGCTGTTTGACTCGTGCATCATTAAACGACGGGAGCTGTTGTGCTCTGGCCAGTTGGGCTTTCACCACCTGATCTGGTCGGCCAAAAAAAAAGTTTTAATTACCTGAGCTACATTTTTGGGGTGGATGAGCAACGCTGACACTGCATCCCTCGCTTCTCCTTGCAAGCATTTCTGTAGGCGAATATTGTTTTGCATGGCTGAGTATAGGAAATTAGCTGTTGTTTCTTCATAACTGGCAAAAAAAGCGGTCAGTCCTCAGGCCTACCAGAACACATGGGTAGATCGTACAGCTTCTTGTGGTATTGGACCATTGGTAGTCCATCTTCAGTTGGCTGCAAGACGCCGATTTACCTCCAAAGCAGTACCTCCAATTTGACGGTCAACTGCCTCACGTAGACGCTACGTATCGGTCTGGGTGCCACTAGCATTATTTCGTAATTGCTCCACTGAGACATTAAGAGCGTTTATTTGCTCTACCAGCGTCGTGAGTAGTTGTGAGCTTTGTGGCTGCAGTTCGTCGTCACTCATCGTGAGTGCTGCCAAGCTCCAGGATCAAATGTAAGCGTAGATGTATCTGTGCGCCATATATCACTTCGCACACTAGACGAGTGGTAATCTTCTACAAAAATTTATCCTTCGAGACTTGAAAATTTGCAGCCGGTGACCGTAAGTATTTTTGAAATAACACGTACATATACAGGGTGCACCATCTTGTTACTTGTATGTCGACATGTGGATATTGAATAACTTTTAAAAAGAGCAACCGATTTCCATAGATGAGGTATTTTTATTTAACTTGGTCCTTTACAATTTGTTTAGACACATCCATCAAGTGACCGCCTTTGTTGACCAAAGCAGAATGCGCCCTTTTTTCTGCGTTTTCCTTCACTTTTTCGAGCATCTCGGGCGGTATAGCGATCATTTCGGCACGAATGTTTGCCTTGAGCTCGTCAGTGGTCTGAGGCTTGCTGGCGTACACTTTGCTTTTCAAATAACCTCCGCAAAAATAAGTCCGGAGGTGTCAAATCTGTAGATCTGGGCGGCCATTCAATGTTGCCATTTTTTGACAGCACACGTCCAGAGAAATTTCGTTGCGGAAACTGCATTGTTTGATTCGCAGTGTGGCATGGCTTCCCGTCTTGTTGAAACCAATAACCATTCACACCTTTTTCATGCATTTGTGGCAGTCATAATGAACCAACCTCCACTCCCATCGACTGTTTCGCCTTCTCTGAAGGAAAATGACCCAGTGATGGCTTTTGCCCAAACGCCGGTCAAAACAGTTACTTTTTGGTCATGCAATGGTGTTTCATGGATCTTGTGTGGTTTCTAGTTCACTAAATGCGCCAATTTTGCTTGTTAACGGCGCCAGATAGTGTGAAATGGATCTCGGTGGTTATAAAAATTTGTTTCCAAAAATCAAGTTTAGTGTCAACCATCCGAGCGACTGTTTGGCCGTATTCCAAGCGACGTGGGCGGTTTGTCGGCAATATTCTTTAGGTCAATTGCACTTTATACGGAAACAAATGCTAATCATCTTTCAAAATGCGCCACAAGGTGGTTCCACTGAAACCAAAATGCTGAGCGCGTTGATGATACGACACATGTGGGTTCTCGGCAACACTCTCTCTTAACGCTTCAACCAGTTCATTACAATATTTCGGGCGTTGATGAACGGCATGTCGATGAGCTCCCACTGTCCCGTACTCAACAAAATTCGACACCAATCGACGAATGGTGTTGCCAGACGGTGCTTGTTGACCACGATATTTTCGCCGATATGCACGTTAAGTTAACACAACGGAACGATTATTTTCAATGCATGGCGTCACTATTTTGTCGCGTTGTTTCGGTGTGAATTGCCTTTCCAAAATATGTCTACTGAGGTTAATCGGTTGATGAATGGCAAAGCTATTCAATGTAACATAACGACGTAAAAGCTACGCACCCTGCATTTATTTGCGGCCCGGGTCAAACGCGCACAGATTTATTAAGGCTTATTGCAAGCATATGCCAAAAACTAACAATTTCACTTAAAACTAAAGGATGGCAGCGGTTAAAAAAAGCCAGGACGTGAGGCATAGGTGGAAATAAGAATGTTTGCTGAGGTGGTAGTCAAAGAGAGGCAGAATATCGTTATATTCTCTATGCTATTTTATTGTAGGGCCCGAAATAAACGTAGCGAAACGTCTAGATATAACCAATACCTTGATCCGTTTGATCTGGCCTTAGTTCAATGTCCACATCTGCTCAGGTGCTCCTGAATCCCCTCTGCGCTTGCTGGATACAGCCCAATCTCCAGCGCAGACATAATGTCTCTTGTCTTGCGAGTAGTATTCCGCATTTCAAACCTTCAACCGTAATACCCGTCTTACTATAATACTCATCATGCTCCAGTCTATTGTGATTCTTTCGTACAACTCGCTTATAGAATGCCCTGCCGAACTTTTATTTCCTAGTCATTATAACCTGCTTACATTCAAAACCAACGGGCATCGGGATCTCCCTTACTTTCATCCCTTAACGTTGTTGTTAAGCCGACAGGTACTACATATAACAGAGATCTGGGTTGGATTTCGGCCAGTGCACAGAATCGATGTAAGAAGTGATCTATCCAATAGTGGTAGCTCTGCGTAAATTATGGCCACCATATATCACTGGACAGGCTATTTATGGGACTTCTTGGGCAAAGGAGGCTGGGTATTCCAATGCAGTTATCCACTTCGGCTATATCGGAATTATACTTGCCAAGCGTTGTTTCTTTGTCTTAAGAAAGCAAATTAATGAGGTCCTGTCAGGAAAGACTTTGTACAAGTCCGTAATCGTCCCAGTCATAAAGAAGGTGCCGAAGCATGGACGGATAAGAATGTCCTTGGTTGTTGTTAAATGCAGGATTATTCGGATGATTTTTGAAAGAGAGTAAGGAACTGGATTATAGGTCGAGGTTTGCCTCTCTTTAAGTGTTTGAAAACTTTGTTTTGGGGAATTCTGCAGCCATTCCTCATCTACGAGATGCACTGTGAACGACCCGAGCTAAAATCTTACGTCTTCGATGCAAATTTGTAATCCATTTGTAAAAAAGGCAGATCTCTTAATGAGGAGGATTATTTTCTGATCCAAGTCTTTTTAAGAATCCTAGTATTGAAGCTCCTGTTTCTGTCTGATGTTGGCATATTCATCCATTCATACCATTGATTCAAAATGAAGACGATCCTGCGTATGTACATTATACTGGGAGATAAGCCCATGTCAAACCAAGTAATGGTCTCGGATAGAAATAGATTCACTGTTGACAATCCATGCAAACGTTTAAAGGACACCGACCTTCGGATCTGCGCCATCGAACGATCTCTACAATATAGAGAGTACACAATGTTCGCTTTCCTGGACATAGAGGGTGCCTTTGACAACGTCAAAACATCCGCAATCACCACTGCGCTGTCAACTCTGTAGACGACTCACTTGGGGAGTTGATCAGTCTTATGCTAAACAACAAGAGTATCAACTCCAAACTGGGTCTGGTTTCTGTTCAAAGATGTGTAAGCAGAAGTACTCCGCAAGGCGGTATGCTTTCTCCCCTTCTCTTAAACTTAGTGGTAAATGAACTACTGATGTAATTGGAAGCGGGCGGTAGCAGGATGATTGCCTATCTGGATGCTGTTGCTATAGCCGGCTTAGGTAAGCATCTTAATACCATTAAAGAATACCTTCAGCTAAATCTCAACAGATTAACCCGTTGGGCAGATCGCTGTGGATTGGAAGTAAACGCCCATAAAACTGGTCTTATCTTCTTTTGCAGGAAATACAATACAAAATTCCAATTATAGCCCCTCTCTTAATAAACGGTGCCAGTTTAGTCTTTTCCGATACAGCAAAATATCTGGGTCTCATTTTTGACATGAAGCTAGACTGAAACCTAGCATTCAAGAAAGAGTCAAGAAAGCTACAGTACTCGTAGCTTTATTCTCTTGCAAAAAGCCATATGGAATAAATGTGGCCTTCAACCCCGCATAACCCACCGGCTATACATCTCGGTCATAAGACCGATATTCACTTAGGGGTTTGTTGTCTGGTGGACGGCCTTAGACAATGCAGTCAACTGGAGCAAACTAAGCAGAGTCCAAAGAACTGTATGTCTATGCATAAGCGGAGACCTACGCTTTACTCCCTCCGCGGCACTGGAACCACAGCTATTCGCCGTAAAGCGACTGAAGAGTGGACAAATAATTTATTTGGCCACGCTAATATTCTTAATATACAAGGAATCCTTACTTTGGTTTGACAAAGGCTTTCATGTAAGATTTCTCTCTAGATCATGCTGAAAGGAAGATGCTTCACGGAGGACAAATCAATCCACTTTTACACAGATGGATCTAAAACTGATAGCGGGGTTGGTGGCGGTGTTTTCTCAGATAAGCTAAATCTAAGCCTCCCTTTCCGTCTTCCAAATCCCTGCAGCGTGTTCCAGGCTGAAATTTTTTCGGTTAAAGAAGCTCTGCCCTTGCCGAAGAAAAACGTGATATCTGCAAAGGATATCACCATCTTTTCGGATAGTCAGACCTCTATTTAGTCCATGGACCCAGTCTCATTAAATTCTAAAACCGCCCTTGAATGCCGATCATCTCTTATGGGACTCTTCACCTTTGCTGGGTGCCGGGCCACAGAGACATTCCATGGAATTGTAGGGCCGATGAACGTGCCAACATTGGAACCACTCTACCTATTCTACCGTAAAAGGGTAGCATAGGTATACCAATCGCTACATGCAAATTGATATTAAAGTTGGATGCCAATAAAAGAATAGACCTTAGATGGACTGTTGGACCAACATGTCTATCGACTAAGCAGATCTGGCTAACTCTAGATTCGAATCGCTCTAAGAGTCTGATCCTTCTAAATAGGAAGCATCTCAGCGCCATCATAGGTGTCATCACTGGACACTGTCTCAAAGGAAAGCACGCAAGAAGGCGTGACGCTTTTACAAACCATTCCTGCAGAAGCTGCATGGGCGAGGAGGAAGAGGAGACAAACCTTCATCTACTCTGTACATGTCCAGCTCTCTCCTAGAGAAGAAAAATTCATTTAGGAGCTTTATACCACAATGACCTAAACGATCTAAAAAGTAAAGACGTAAAAATATAGACGTTTTATCGTAAACTCAAACTGGTTCCATTAGCAAGAGGATCATATTGTAGATCCACGTGGCATCACACTGGGCCAATAGGCCTAAGTGGGTTGGTGTTTCCAACAGCCACTCTCACCTACCTACCTACCTACTCAAAGTCGTGCGTAATCAACCAGATTAGCTGCTTCGTTGCTTGCAGAAGGGAATGGTTGTTTTTACGCAGCAAATTTACTGTTTTTCCAAAAATTTCCTGGATTGCGGACATGTCTTTCTTCGTTTCATCCTACGCGACTGTTTGTGTAGGAAATCATTTGACCAGCTCATTATGTGACGATTTTTTATTTTAGGACGCCGCCGATCATAAAATCTTAAGGCTTCATCCTTAACAATCTTGCCGGACGCAAATACTATAGACGTTCCGTGCTTTTCCTTAATGAAGGCCTCTGTGGAGCAGTCTCCTATACTCTATGTGCCATTGGCCTCATCAATAAAATAAATGTGACGTCATGATAGAGAGTAGTAGTTTCACTCCGTGGTTAAGTTCCTCCACTACTATGCCAGAGTATCTGGGTTCAATTCGCAAAGCAACCACCGAAAAATAAAAAAAAGCGTTTCTGACATCTAAACCCTTTGGGGAGTCGGTGGAAAACAAAAGTAAAGCCTTCAACTTCTCTCATTCTTTTGACAATCGGAGTCTTTAGACAAAGTGACAAGATGAACAACGTAATGAGTGCTGAAACTGGACACGCGATTTTTTTATTTGTTTCTGACAATAGAGAGTACAGCTTCTGGATTAGCAATAGGTTGCCATCGGGATTTCCAAGCTCAGATACTGGCAAACCTGTGCAATTCACTAGTTTTTTTTCCCATGATCGCAAGTACAATATTTGTCTACTATTACGCGTGGATATGACCAACATAGTCCATCGGTGTAATGAAAGTCTCACCCCATTTTTTGACCAAATTTTGACCTTGTCATACTTGTAAACAAAGGTATCCATAAAAATATATCACCTATTCAATTCAGAGGAAAGATGCACGATAACAAAGTCACAATCACGAGCCCATGAACACAACAACGGATATATCATTAAATTTAACAAAATAATTTCGAAAACAGTCATCAAACGATTTCCGAATGGTCGGCAAGTGTTTTCTTACTCTGGGAACGAGTTCTGGTCTAGTTAGCATGACATTCACTTGTCCGCACAATAAAACATCAACGCCGTCGCCTCATTCCCATCCCAAAACACAGTGATTTATTACATCCAAGTATCGTTCTCGTATCTGCTGCCCACTGGCAAAGTATACTTTACCCATAGATAGATTCACATGAATACGTATAGAGGAATGCTTACGTTTTCGTATATGCATGTCTGTACCTTCATTACCACACCGTCGACTGAAGGCCAAAACATGTGTTTTCACTATCAAGCATATTGTTTGCACTTGAAACACTTCCGGTTGATGTTAAAAGTTTGGAACGTCCTAATCAAATAAAAGATAAAGATACGTAAATATAAACAATAAACAATGTCCTGTTTTCGTTTACTCGGATGTGCTTCACATGTATCTATCTCACTGATAAGGCTGAGGCCGGCCATAGACTACTTCATCAATATATTCGTACGAGTAGTTCGTCTTTTAACTGACTCTCGACGAGTTTTTCTTCCACTGAAGTTGAGGAGTACACATGACTTGAAACGGGAGGTTTAGTATTACTTTTATGGGTTCTTACATAAAAATAATGAGAACTCCCTTCCTTCCATTCGAGCTAACTCATGAATGAAAAGTCATGCCAACACTTTGCTCCATGTCCGGATTTCAAATGAAGCTGTGAAGAATTTCCACACAAATGCACAATTGGTAGGTTTGGTGGAGTATGGGCTACATGATGGGGTCCAGGATACATTTCTGGGAAATGAAGGGAAACTTTTATTTAGAAAACATTAGGTCATTGGCCAAGACATCCGCTTTTCTGTTTCAAAAGATGCTTCTTATGTACGAGTACTCGTAAACAAATTTGACAAACAGTACCCACGTTGACCCCTGTTTCTCCTTAGCCTTCAATCCCCATTCCTTTGTAATATATGCCTACATTTTTGGAGGGAACCTGACGTGTATATATACATATGTATGTACAATTTTATTGGGACTCACATGCCAGTAGGAACGGAAACCTTCGGGCAACGATAGCCTCGAATAAAATTAATTTCAATCTTGACGACCCATGCAAGCTTAACAAGTACAACGACATCCGGGGATGAATCTGTGGATGGGAGGGCACTGGGCAGAAACTGGACACTGTCCAACTGATTTCGGAATCGGACTGAATATCATATCCTCGTTACATATATATATGCGCTTTCTGCATACACTTCGGGCCAAATTGAATACATGGCGATAGGCGGAGGACAGTCATCCTTCATTGTAGACCTCCGCACATTTCAAGAGACCAAAATTGAATACGACTTCTACCTAGCGGCACAATAGCGCCGAGAAAACACGGTGAGAAGGTTTGGCATCAGACAGCTGCAATCTGAGGAGACTGCCAAGGCCAAGTGAGGAAAACCAGAGGCAATATGGTCAAGAAACTCATGCGTTGTTGGCGAATCATGGCGGGTACTCAGAACATACATCAGGAGCGTCGGTCACACGTACAAGCTGAGGTGAATAGTCGAACAAAAATTTATCTAAATGAGAAAAAGGAAATGATCGAAAGACCAAAGGCCTCAAGAAAAATCAAGGAAACATCGTAGTAGAGACGCAGGACCAACTGCTTATTCGAAAGAACTACGTCTACCGATTGCTTAATATGAACGACGACGAACATGTCACTGCCACGCTGCACGTATCATTCAGCTAGCACGAAGAGTACAAAAACTACGGTCTACCCGAACGGGGCAGTATCGCAACTTAAATCCACAAAATTTCATAGCTTAGTTGCCGAGCTTTACAATCTGGAATACATGAGCACCAGCTTATCTGTAAATTCTGGTCGAAGGAGCTCAAGTTTAATGAATGGAATCTCAGCATCATGAGTTTAGTCCCAAGGAAAGAAGATTGTATAGCTCGTGTTAAGCCGAATAAATGGGTGCCTTCGACCTACCAAAACAACTTAAAAAAGACACGCGTTAAGCGCTCCTAAAAATAAATCCGGTCGTGTTTTTATAGCGATTTTATCCCATCTGGTCCCCTACTTCCAAGGATTCTTCGCGTGCAATCATGGGTTTGGGGTACCCTCCTAGGAAATATCGTCGCAACAATTTGTCGTAAGAGCGGCGGGTGTGTTAGCTATTGCATGTGGGACGTTTTCAGCCTCATCGATACAATTCAATCAGCTTAACCTCATACATCGTGACTAAGCTGTTCGCAGAGATCACTGCAAATACAGTGAGGAAATTGACCCTTACATCGAGTATATGGATGGTTTATTTTCGCTAGCTGGCACAGAACCCCTTATAATCGGTGTTGACGCCAATGCGACCTCTCCTCTTTGGTTCAGTAAGGTACCCGGAACCAGGAGCGGGGGGAGCTTCTTGGTGGATGGATTGTTGCACGCAATATCCATGTCATCAACGAGCCGAGTGAGGTATATACCTTCGATGTGGTCAACGTTGGCAGGAGTGACATCGACGTTACTTTCGCCAACGAGGCAGCTTTTAGAGCGTTTAGTATTAGGTGGCGGGTTAGCGCAGGGGTGAGTGATCACAACTGGATCCAGTTTGAGATCGCTCACGAAACAGAGGACAGAGACACGGTTTCTGAAATGAGATGGTGTGTGCGAGGCGCTGACTGGAATGTTTATGGTGCCCGTATACTTGCGGAGTTATCTTCCTTACCACCCCAAGTGTATGGCGGCTTGAGCATTGACCGGCAAGTCAAGCACATTAACGAGTGTGTTTGGCGGGTTAACGAAGAGCTCTTTGAGAGAAGCCGCGAGGGTAAATTGGTGGACCCGCTGTCTGACAGAGAAACGAAGTGTGGTCAGAAACCTAAGGAAGCGATTCCAAAGGGCTAGGGTGGCTAACGCTGAGAACCTGGCTCGGCTGGGCATTGCCTTCCGGCAAGGGCTCGCTGAGTACAAGCAACTAATAGTCAGTACGAAAGAAGCTCATTGGCGAAACTTTGTGTCTGGGAATAGGGATGATCCCTGGGGCAAACTATATAAGATTTGCAGGAGTGTTAAAAAGACTGCTGATGTAGAAGGCATTCGTGTGGATAATAGTATTTTATCCACATGAAAGGACTGTCTGACTGCATTGCTTGGTCAGTTCTTTCCGAGAGAGGAGCGTTTTGAAGACTCTTTAATTGAAGAGCCTCCGACCCCTCCGGAATTAATGGCCGACGAAGTTGAGCAGGGGGTTTCACTTCTTCGCTCCAGGAGATCTCCTGGAGCAGACGGAATAACTGGAGAGATGGTGAAAGCCATCTGGAGAGGTGTTTCCGAATACCTGCTCTTACTCTGTCGAAAATGCATCGCCTGTAGCTACTTCGCCCGGGATTGGAGGGAGGCAAGGGTGATCGTGCTCCTGAAGTCCCCCGATAAGGATAGGTCCGATCCTAGATCGTATCGGGGCATCAGCCTTCTTCCGATACTTGGCAAAGTGCTGGAAAGGGTCATGGTGGAAAGGATTTCTGAGAGTATGATGAAACCAACGTCTCCTTTCCAATTTGGCTTCACTAAAGGCAAATGTGTAGAGGACGCTTGATCTTTTCTTAAAGACAGAGTCCAGAACAGCAGCGCCAGTGTGGTTATTGGCATTTTTATCGATTTTAAAGGTGCGTTCGATAATCTGAACTGGCAAAAAATACTCACCAGGTTGGGAGAATTGGGCTGCCAGGAAATTGGGCTTTGGAAAGCTATTTTTCTGGAAGAAGAGCGAGTGTGGGTAATGCACACGACAACATTCGCGTTGACGTAGAAAGGGGGTGCCCCCAGGGGTCCATCTGCGGTCCTTTTAACTGGAACCTCATGATGGATCCGCTTCTGTGGCAATTGAATGAGCTCTGTGGTTGCTGCGCTTATGCAGACGACCTGCTCCTTATCCTCGAGGGCCAACCCAGAGCTCGTGTGGAGGAATTAGGAGAAAGAGCTCTTTCAATCGTTTCCGAATGGGGCGAAAGCGTTGGCGTCAAAGTGTCACAGGAGAAGACAGTATCAATGATGCTTAAAGGCAAATTGAATACGAGATGTCGGCCTCCTGTGATTCGGGTGAATAGTGTTAGCATTAGGTGTGTGACTGAGGTCAGATACTTAGGCATGACGCTGGGTGAGCGCATGAAATTCATGCCTCACCTCGTCCAAATGAGGAGACGCATGTTATGTGCTGTAGGCAGGTAAGGCGCATTCTGCGATCTGACTGGGGGCCTAACAGGCGCTCTGTTCGTGTCATATACAACGGTCTTTTTATTGCCTGCGCAACATATGGAGCATCGGAATGGTACGACAGGGTTATGACTGAAGATGGCCGCCGTCGGATCTTGGCTTGCCAAAGAGTCGACTTGCTCGGTTGCCTGCCTGTGTACCGCACTGTCTCCACAGAGGCAATGCAAGTTTTGTTGGGAGTGACACCTCTGGATCTGGAGGCGATACGTCGTGGAATCGCTTTCAAGATCAGAAAAGGTCTCCCTTCACCCATGTGTTCTATCTAGATGGCAATCTAGGTGGGATGCTAGCGAAAACGGCAGGGTTACTTATGGCTTCCTGAGGGATGTGCTGGCCATGACAGTATTTCCTGAACGGAACTTTACCCTCAGCCTGGGCTTTTTATTAACCGGGCATGGCTCGCTTAATGCATTCTTGCATAAAAGAGGGCTTCTCTGTGAGTGCCCAAATTATTCTGACGTTAGGGACTTGAATGCTATGGGCATCAACTACAACGGTGATGCCTACGACGTCAGCGGAATTCTCACTGACACCGTACGGTTCGAAAGAACCCGTAGTTTTGCAAGAGAAGTATTTCTTAGAAGACGCAGTAGGCAGTTAGCGGGTGGGTTCTTCTAAAGTTAGGGAAGCCTTATGTGGCAAAGGCCGCCAGTCCTGGGCAGTGAGGTGCCCAACTGGAAGTAACCTCAAGGTTGCGAAGCTCGACCGGAAGCTATATTCTGGTACCACGGGAGATCAGGAGCCCCCGGAACTATGGTTCCGGCCTGACCTAGGAGTTGGCCCCCTTGTGGGAGTATCGTGGTGGCTCTAGGTTTGTACCCAAAATCGCGGGGAGAGCAGAACTAATGGTGCTTCGACATCTCATGGCTTAGCATATGTGTAGTCTACTACGACCTGTGCTAAACCATGGGATTGCCATGGCACCAATTGGTTTGCTCGATGTGGAGTTGCATTGCAACCGGGTGCCATGACCCACAGAATGGCTGAGGTATTAGCTAGGCCTCGACCCTTCACCAAAGGGGAAGTTCGTGCCTTACACACGAATTCGAATCTGGTACTGGTGGTAGTACTTGTACTACCCGAAGGGCGCTTATCAACGCATTGTTTTGATATCTCGTGCGAAGACGCACCGTAGGCTTGATCCTTCACGGCAGGTGCCTACGTTAAACACTAGTGACATCTGTTCGCAGAGATACCTAAAGTAAGGGCAATTACTGAACTTAGGCGCTCCCATCAATTGCACCATCCAGGAATAGAAATATGCCGTCTGCCATCTGCACATTTCTCATCATGTTCACTGTTGGATTTCATGATCCGAAGCTTTCTGTATCATTCCCAAGTATAGCTTTGTAAGATTTATTCACGGACGAGCAATTATGATACCGCGTTGCCTCCTGCTCCTGCACCCACTCATTCAGAGAGCTTGGAAAGAAAGGAGATCTTACGCAGTGCGAAAAGTGGATAAGAATTTGGGCACTGCCTGCAGTAGCCAAGGTAATAGCAAAAATCGTTCTGGAGCGAATAAAAGACCACCTCGAAGACGCACTCGACGCCGAACAAGCAGGATTCCGCACTGGATCTCCCCATGTGGACCACATAAACACAACCATCGAACTGTGCGTTGACTTCGACTTCGAAAAGGCGTTCGACAGTGTCAACAGAGAATTTACCTGGCTAACTTTGCCCAGGAGGGGCAACCCAGATAAATTGATTGCTATTATCAAGGCTACATATGATGGATCCAAATATCAAGTTCTGCGTAAAGGAATATTGTCAGAGGAATTTGAAATCCAAAGTGGGGTTAGGCAGGGCTGTGTACTGTCACCAATACTGTTCCTGTTGGTGATAAGTGATGTACTGCATGCAGCTTTGTCGACTGGAAATGGAGGAATTTAGTGGACTCTGCAATCAGACCTCAAACATCTAGACTATGCGGTCGACGCGACGTATGCTTACTCTCTCATAGGATCATGGATCTCCATCAAATGGCATCAGGTCTGAAGAGACACGCTAAAATCGTTGGACTATAGATCAATACGGCAAAAACAAAAAGGATCAGCCTTGGAACTTTCTCATTTAGGAAGGTAGGCAATCACTTGAGTTTGTCCAAGGGCCATCGGTTTTTTCCGAACAGCTAGGCAACATAGGATTTGTGGAGAGGATTTTCCTTAGCCGTGATGCCTCAGAGGTTTCCGTGATTTTGTCACAGAATGATCTCCAGGATTGTCGCTTTATCTTCCTCAGCTCTTTTTGTATAATTTGAGGGATTCTTTGTATGAGTCCCAGTCAATCACTTTTCTTGTGCTTTTTCCTAAGTTGAAAAGTTTTCTGCAAACGTTTCTAAGCGGTCCCAGTGCTGATGTCCACCAGTGCGTCTTTTTCTTGCCTCTAGGTTGCATAAGAGGGCAGGAAGCAGCCATAGCGTGGTGGAGATTCCGTGACTTTCATATTAAGCTCGTTGGTGTCACGCGGGGTATTTGAGAGTTCACAGGATAGCGTTTCTGACAGTACTCCTCTGTATTTTGGCCAATCAGTTTTCCGATAATTCTGGAATGCTGGTTGGCTGGGAGGAGCATCAGTCAGGCTGAATTGGATGTATTCTGAAAAAGAGTGTTCAGATGATACCATCCAGTTCGTTAGCATTTCAGTGATGTTGTCGGAGACAAGACTGATATTTAGCACTTCTGTCGGTTCCTTGTTATTAAACTGGGCTCATTGCCAATGTTGAAAATAATGAGGTGAGGACTTATAATATAATCAAAAAGTGACTCCCTCTATCGTTGATATCGGTACTGTCCCATACCGTGTTATGAGCGTTTGCGTCGCATCCGGTAATGAGACCAGTTTTTTGCCTTCTAACTTCCCGTACCAACTTTTTTAGGTTATCATCAGGGAGAGGGCCCAAATGATCTTGGTCAAGATATGCCGATGCCAGGCAGTCTCTAGTCTGACAAGGGTTAAGTCGGGGTCGCTGAGATTAGGAAGTAAACATGCATTAAGGCTACGTTTCACTAACATGCAAGTTCTAATCTTGCCTTCGTCTGTTGTATAGAGCGGAGCGTGTCTCAAGTACACGAACCACGCCTTCTACGATCCATGGTTCCTGGATTAGGATAATGCCTTCTGCGTTTTTGGAGAGACGCAGAATAAATGCGGCTGAAGCCTTTTCTGAGTGATGGAGATTAATCTGGAGAAACCGTATCATTGCTACAATTTACCAGAGTAGCCTCCACCACGGCGCTGTTCGAATCCTCCGATTCTGAACGTGTGCCTAAGAGCTCATCTTCTTCCTCTTATCGCAAAGGATATCTTTTTACCTCGTCATCTGTTTCCATTTCCGACAGAGTTTCAGAGAAGGAGACCGACGGCTTAATTTGTCGCCTCGGATAGATTGGAGTCGTCGCTATCCATTTCTGGAAAGGATATCGATGCTGCAAGATCTAAGGTTGTATTTGAAGTTTCAGTTAAAGGGGCAGGAGGTTGCTTATCAGCATCCAGCTCATCCTTTTTATAGACCCTTAGGTGTATTAACTCGAAGCCGAACCGAATGGGCATCTATAAGAGCCCCTCAGTTCCTCCAGCTAAGCGAATTTCCAGTCATGAGTCGGAAGGGTCGGGTTACTGAACCTGATGATCTCCAGAATGCTTTCAGGGGAGGACGGTTCGGCTGGGATCCAGGTGCGAGTTCTAGGTTTGCTAGGGATGTCCTCCTTAAACACGACCTCGAGTTTACGCCAGGCCGAATCTCTCCTTATGGCTTTGGTGAAAAGATCAAGAGATCTTTGATTGGTACATGCTATAAGCTTGACATGGCCTAGGTGCCAGCCAGCGTCGCTAGTGATGATGGCCATAAAATTGCTCTAAAGCTTTAACTTGACCAATTGCCACCGTTCAGGTGTTATTGATCCGTCGGTGTTGTTCCTGTCGATTACCGCGATCATTATTGCGTCTTTTAGGACTTCGCTAAAAGACCTCAGATATGTGCTGCTGAATGGCCCAGGGGTTTTGGTGCTATAGGTTTTGGACCTGTTGGGAACCGGCACGGTTTTCTCCAGTGATCTTTGGCGCTTGGAGGAATCTTTTAGCGCTTTGGGAGCAGTGAAAGCGGTGGGTAATCCGTCTTTTAGGATATTGTTAGGCCACTCAATCTTGCTCTTTATATCCGCACTTCTCTGCACCTCCGGAATGGATCCGAAGGTTTTGATAATGCGTAAAGTATATCGACGTCTTATGGAGAGTACCTTAGATAGAGCCGATGCGGCTGAGCCCCTGATTCCTCTTTAGGGGGAGGAGTTTTAGTAGCAGTAACAAGTTTGTGACTTGCCACAAACTGCTAAGGGTGGAGGAAGAGATAGGACCATGGCTTGCCACAGCCTTTTCACTCCTTTAAAATTTAGTTTTAGGCTTGTTGCGTCTGCCTTTAGAGGATGGTGCACCATGGCTTGCCACAGTTTTACCTCCGCTCAACAATGCAGGATCCTTGCCGGTAGTTGTTGCAGTCACCGTTCAGCCGCCCGGTATTAAAGGAGTACCTTGGGTTTTTTTTTTTTTTGAGATTTTATTCATTAATACCGTAGATCCCACTAGTAGCTGGTCTATCTATACAGAGATCCGCTCTATACAGATAAGGCTAGCTAATCCGGAGGTCGCTATGTATCCGGATACTCCGTTCGCGGCTGAGCTATTTTGATCCTCCGCATGGGTCGTATGACACCTTGATTCAGCACTGGAGCAAAAAGATAGGTTGATTAGTGCTGGTAATCAGCTGAATCGGAAAAGCAAAGGCTGTGTTCGGACAAACAATGGAAATGGTCGAAAATATGGAGAAAGGACTAAAGACCAAACTACGACTGTTCTGCTCTAATGTTGAATCCGTGCTTCTTCATGGGTGAGGCATTGGGTAAGTCACGCCCACTGTCACAAGCAAGCTGCAAACGTTCGTGGATAGATGTCTGCGAAGCATCCTAAGGATTTTCTGGCCGAACCGTATTTCTAATGATGAACTTCATGCGAGAGCAGGTCGGGAACCCATTGACTCTATCATACGAAGACGTAAGTGGCAGTGAATTGGGCATACGCGAAGTACGGTCGAAGAGGAAGCAGCACAACTGGGGAAGAGTTGGGGAGAGCTGAGATACATCTCCTGAAACCGTACACGATAGCGCGCAGAAGTAGTGGGGGCCCTATGCCCCGCAATAGGTCCGAGGACCTAAGTAAGTTACCTCCATTCCAGACAGGAATATCCCATTCCCTTTAGTAAAAGGGGTCAAGTCTGTAGATTCCAAAAGAGTTGAATTCAACTAGAGATGATCCGAGGACCATCTTGTGAATTCCTTCATTCCTTACCGATCGTGTGAGGTTGACAAGTCTGCCCCAAGAGCTAGGTTAAGTCAGGTTGCTCCTTATCAGATGCGGTCAATATGAAACGTTTAAATGTATACTATATCTCTCCATTTAACGTAGGTCGCAGCAAATTAAAAAAGACTCCCTTAATCACTTCAATCTGTTTCCCTTTCATCCATTTGCAATATGAGGCAACAACATCGATAATAATTAACCTCCGCACTGTTTATGGAAGCGCGCAATACTCGTACAATTCCAATTTAAATGCACACCATGTGCTTAGGAGACTGCAGACATACTCATACCATACGAGTACATATAAAGCTTTACTCGAAATTAACAAGTCGTTAATTTATTCATACGGATATTATGTCACAAGACCGTATTTGGAGCGCCTGTCAGAAACCATTATCCCACCAGGTTGAACGACTGGCTAAATAGTTTCCTTCTGTGACGAATTTCCCACCGGTGAGTGTCATGCTTTTGCAATACACGAGCATACGTCGCCATCGGTCTTTGCTCGTCGGTCGTCAGTTTGAATGCGAATGGTGCATTAATAATGCGCGGCACTTTGCTGGGTATACGAATCGGTACGTATCTGTCACTTTGCCTTTCAGTCAGACACTACAAAAAATCTATGGGAAAAAGGTTAGTGAGGCTTAAGCAGATTGTGGTGATTAAAAAAGAAAGCGTCTACTTGAAAATGAAAAAATTAAAAAAAAAAAAATAAAAGTCAACAAGAAAAAATATTGTCTTGCAACGGAAAGCGAAAGTACGAGTACGACAAACGGAAGTTGGGTCTTTGAATGGCGGGAAATACTCATAAACCCAATGCCCGGAGGAAATGAGTTTTTAATCCCGCCATTGATGAAATGAATTATTAAAGCGGCGATAATTATTCAATGGAATGACATAATTGAGAGGATTATACATGGTTAACTGGGAAATGAAGCAATGCGCTTTTGGATTGCCGGAATTGGATGCAACTCGGAAAGGTTTTCATATGCGAAACTGATAGATTGGTTTTTTGAATGAAACTATTTTGTAAGGACATCGTACTTCCTGTATTTCCTAGCGTAGGGACCGATTTGTTCCCGGTTGACGTTACGAGACGACATGAAGGATTCACTTCCTTGTCGCAGTATCTTTTTCTGAACCCCTTGAACAGGGATGACTATCCCTAAGATTGTGAAGACCTCAATGGTTGCCCAAAGATCTTTTGTGAAGTTTTTGATCCAACTTGTACAGACAGAGTCTTGGGGTGAAGATTCCGCAGCGAATTGTAGGAGCGACGTGATCCTAGTAAAAGAACTTGGCATCCAGTAGCATCTCATCAACATCATTGCCTAGAAAAACATCGACGAAATCAAAGATCTACTGTCAACCATTAAACGATCGACTTTGGATGAGCATGACTACTGCCCAGAGGCTTCATGACTTGCATTATGGCATTGTGAGCGACAAATTAGGCGTGAAATGTGTTGCTGCGAGCATTTTAACAAAAAGATCTAAATTTCTTCGAAGGATAGCCAATGAAACGCGTCGTAACTAGTGACAGGATTTGAAACTATTGATACGATATCGAAACGCAACAGCAATCTAGTGAATAGAGGCTCAAAGGCGAAGCAAGAGCGAAAAGAGAGCACCAAGAATCAAGAAAAATTAAAGTTTTGCTCACAGTCTTCTTGCATAATTGTGATTTAGTGAATTATTTCGGATAAGCCGAATAGTTACTTACTTACTTAGATGGCTCTACAGTTCCGGGTGAACCTCAGCCTCAACTAACCGGCCTCTCCAGTTAGTCCGGTCTTCAGTTAACTGCCTCTAGCTGCGCACTCCAAGTCGGCTCTGGTCCCCTTTTACAAGGTGTGGTGCAAAAGTCATCATCCTATCGGAAGATGCTATATTTTTTGCAAATGGCGGCAAATCTTAATTCTACTTTCACATTTGTGAAGTAAACACGACATGAATCCTTATACTCCTAAATAACACGTAATAATTGTTACGATTTTTTTGCGGAACAATTTAATCGGCGATCTTTAGAGAAAATTTTGGTGAAAGACTGTAAGAAGTTCCCTTACAATGCATCAACTGTACGGCCAAGCGCGTATAACTTATGCTCAAGGCATCCTGAATCTCGACCACGAGAGCGATAACTTTTTATCGAAAGTTATTATGAGCGACAAGGCCCATTTCTATCTCTGTGGATATGTGAATAAGCAAACTTATCGCTTCCGGGCATCAGAAGTCCGCATGTAACCCACGAGAAGCCATTACACCCGCTCAAAGCTACTGCATGGTGTGCAGTTTACGTTGGAGGCGTCATCGGGCCTTATTTTTTCGAAGACGACTACTGTGGACGGTGAGCGCTACAAAGTCATGCTCAACGACTTTCTCCTTCCTCACTTGGATGAATTGGGATTGGAGACCATGTGGTTCCAATAGGATGGAGCAACGGCGAATACTGCACGAGCCACAATCGAAACACATCGAAAAAAGAAAGGATGATAACGGAAAATCCATAAAATGAACATGAGTTTTATGTTATGCCCAGGCTAAGACATTATCCGATAGAAAAACTGCGAGGAATAGCATAAAAGGGACAACAACATTCTGTCCAGAGTGCCCCAACAAACCTCAATTTGCAATTCTTTGGATTTCTGTCGGAACAGAGCACTCAGACAAACCACCCACTTCCTTTTAGTGAAATCCTTCAGTCTTACGAAGAAACATGAGCAAGCGCTTCAGTGATAAGGTGCCTACAGTACCAGCACCTACTATGTCAGCGCCGAGTATCTGCATCCTGGTGCGTGCGTAAGCCGGATATCCACAGAGATAGTGCTCCGCGGTGTCGTCATCACTTACACAGCAAGCATGGCAGGATGTTGTGTCTCCTATGCCCAGCATATTTAGGTGATTTGCAAAAGTCTAGTGCCCTGTCACAACGCCAGTAATCTTTCCTGCTGAGGGATAGTACAAAAGCCGCTGGCTTCCTAGAGATGTCGGGAAGCATTCGCTTGGTCTGCCAGCATCCCGGGGAGCTATGCCATCTGCAGTTGTGCTCATATGAGACGCAACTGCCAATAGAAGCCATAACTCTGATCTTTGTATGGCTAATTCATCGGCGATTTAATTTCCCGCGATCCCATTGTGACCTGGGACCCAGACAAGGGTCACTGAACTTAGGCTTCCGACTGCGTTCAGTGATCTCTTCCATTCTTGAACTAGCTTGGAAGTCGCAAGGGGGTTCAGCATGGCTCTAAGCGCAGCTTGGCTGTCGCTACAAATGCAAATGCTTTGCCCCCTCCAGCTGTTCTCCGCAATACAGTTCGCTGCATCAGGATTGCATAAATCTTCGCTTGGAAGACAGATGCAAGCTTTCCTAACGTGAAGTGAAATCTAACATTGTCGTCCTCCAAAATGACACCAGCGCCACATCCTATATTGATTTTGGAGCCGTCCGCGAAGACCCGACTGCATTCCTTTCCTGGCTCAGATTCTGTCCGAAACTAGCCGTGGGCACAGGGAAAGTCGATTTCGTATTTTTTCCGCGACAGGAGTTCTGGTGTCATTGCATCGGACTGTATCTCCATAACACCAGTATCATAGGACAACCGGCGCGCAATGTCATCAATGCTTCAGTGCGTGTTGTACCATAGACCTCTTCTTTTTAAACGGAAGATGGCTTTGAGCGTGCAGCGCATACTATGAATATCAGGGGAAGGAGATTATCAATGCGTCTAGAGCAGAGCCAGGAGTGCTGGGGAAAATGCCCATGCATCCGAGACAAACCGTTCATTGGAGTCTGGTGAAGCTGCAATCACTTATTTTCCCGGAAGCTCATATCATAGCCGTGTAGATCCAAAGGACCCTTGTCTATGACTGGCTCCATGTCTTGCTGATAGCTCCTCTGCACTGCCAGTTTAATCAAGAGAAGTTTGCAAATACTTAGCTTCTTTGGAGACTTGGATGGTGATGCCTTTAAGCACTAGATGAGTCAGACCAAACAACTTTCTCCTTCTCGGAAAGAGGACAACCTCAGTTTTGAGAGCATTGACGGAAAGCCTATTACTAGTGTACCTGTCGTCGATCACGTCTATGGCTGCCTACGCTTCAGAGCAGACAGTCGGTAGACACGATCCAACAGAAAGTCCAGCTACATCATCCGCGTATTCTTGTGCATGGGCGTTAAAGCTATTGAGTGCGTTGAGCAGTGAGTCGACCAATAGGCACCATAGCAGTGGAGACAGAACGCCGCCTTGCGGGCAACCCCTGTTTACACCCGCCACAACATATTGGCCACAGCCAGCAATTCACCAGCATTGCTTTTATCCGTAAAACTAATGATTCCTCTACGCCGTGTTGTCTGACCGACTTGCACATGCAGCCAAAAGTTCCGTTGTCGCATTGTCGTTGAGGGCAACGTCGATGAAAATGCCCAAGGCGTATTCCTTCTTGTCGAGTGCCCCTTTAATTCTGCCTCCCAGATTCTGAAGCGCACTCTCGCAGAATCTTCCGCGTTGGTAGGCGTATTGCATCGCCTATCTTGCATTCGCAAGGCGGTTTTGCGCACATCGATCTCGATCATTCTCTCTATGCTGTTCAGCTTGAAAGAAGTCAGACTTAGAGATCTGAAGCTCTTGGCGAGCGAGCAGTTCTCCTTTCTGATTTTCGGTATAAAGGCCACTTTCACTGTTCGCCAGGGATTCGGATGTATATCAGAGTTGCCTGCAGCTGGTCTGTACGTTTTTGTAGCATAACTGGGTAAATACCATCGGTGCCAGGCGGTTTGAAACCATCAAAGGAAGCAACAGCATGTTTAATGGCCTCATTGGTCACCACAATCGAAGTGATATATAGTACTAGCTACGGCGTGTTGTGTTGTTCAGTTCACTACCAGCTTCGTTGATAGGAGCTAGTTGTGAGCTGGTTCCGATTACTGTGAAGTGAGATTCTAGCATAAGAGTACTCAGTATACTTAGATACCGTCAGATTTTCTGAGTGGTTCCAGCCTGGTTGATCTTACCCTTTTGAGGACTTTGACCAGCTTACTGATTTCACCGATAGTTTCAATAGTTTCCGGCTTTATAAGAGGCGCTCTTCGAAGTCCGAATAAGCCTTTTAAAATCACTGTACTTTGGTGTGTAAAGATTCCAATCTTCCTCCACATTTAGAGCTGTTTAGAGCTTTTCTGGATTCTTTACGAAGACGCTGCAGGTCTGCGTTCCTCGAAGGAAAGAGCGATCTGCAGGATTCCTTACTGGCTGGACATGCCATTTCGAAACACATGGTGAGGGTGCCGTTCATGTTCTGAACAACTTCCTCTAGCTTTTGTTTTATTCTGAGCTCCTCCTTAAATCGTGTCTAGTTGGTTTTATGCGGATTCCTCCTCTTCAACAAGATCGAGACCTCGCATCCGATTCTGAATTTGATTTATCTGTGGTCTAACATGGAGATATCCGATGCTTTCCAGTCCAGTAATCTCCTTAGCACACCTGCTGGGTAAAGTTAAGTCGATTACTTGCTGCCTTACTCTCGTAATAAAAGTTAGCAGAGAGCCAATATTGTTGACAGCCAGGTCAGACGATAGTATGAAGTCCCGTAGATGATTACCTCTCACGCTGCATTTGCTACTGCCCCAAAAAGTGTTCTGGTGGCGGCAGCAACGAATCATAGGGAAAATAAGCAGACGCAACGACGAATTTGTGCCATTCTCCATGTCTGCAGCAACTAAATATTGGTTACAAAATTGTAGATGGTGAGAGTGAGTTCGATGCATAAAGAGGTCACACAATCCGAAACCGATACAAAAGTCCTATATCCTGTCGCACAAAAACGTACGACATGGCCTGAACTGACGTACTGGGTGACGCGGCTTCTGGGTAATTGTGAGTTAAGAAATACGAACACAACTTCATTCCAAAGTCTGCGATGCAATGCAATCCGCTTACCCAAAGAAGCAGAAAATCAGAGCCCAACCAGACGTGGCGCGCAGAATGGTTGAGGGGGGATGAGACGCAGTATGTTGAAGTTGAAGGTTGACCTTCAAATACTTGTGATCCAAGGTGCATATGCCCTCAATTTACAAAAATTCTTCAACACAACCTCTCCATACTGAAAAGGACTTTTTACGAATCTGCTTTTCGCTTTCATTTCATCCTTCTTCATTTTGTTTGTTTTTTTTTTTTTTATTTAAAGCACAATGTCTTTATTTGTTTGATTGATTATTTCTTAAGTGACTGTGATGTCCACTGGTGAGGGTGATGACAATCGGAGTCACTTCTGATCACTATGCAAATGGTGTTTTGAATTTCGCCAACGACTTGGCTGCCTTTCTTTTATTTCAAAACCTCATACACACGACAATCACGACAACGTCAACCATTCCAACTGAATACTAAACATGAGAGTAAAACAACAAATAAAACACTGAAACAAAGTCCAACTACGAGTATCGCAGAATGCAGCGCTTTGTTCAAAAATTCGTTCTTTTTCACATTTAGAAATCAAAAAAAAAGAAAAAAAAAGCGTTTTTCCTTTGTCGTTTTTAGTCATTTGTAGTGTAGTGCGGCCAAGTTGTGCGGTCCTCTGTCCGTCCTCTGTCCGTCCGACTGGAGCCTCAGTAATGAATGAATAGAAAAATGTGATCATTTCGAAAACACTGTTTCCCCATTGATTACATATGCAAATGGTGAAACGCTCATAAATCGCCAGTCAGTGTCAGTCTTTCTCCGCGTAGTCGTTTGTCGGACAGTTTAGACTTGGTCAATGAATTGGGCTGCTTCGCTGACGACTGACGAGTATCTGTGCGTCTATTTGGTCTCTGGAGAATAGGATACAGTTTTTGGGTCTTGTTTTCCATTAGTTTTCCAGAAAAGTAGACGTGACTTAAATGACTAAATACGAATGTGGAGTGAATTCCATTATTCGTTTCACTTTATTTTTTTATTATTATTTTTTTTTTGTGTTTTGGGTTACCCACGAGTCTTGGTTTTGAATACGAATACACCTACGTGTTGATCTATTCTACCATTTTTTTATTTAAATATGTTAGACGACTAATTGAAGAAGTATTTTGAATTTTTATTTGCAGATAAAAGAACGGAGAATCATGTGTTTATAGGAGCTCATCGATACGCCATAGGTGAGTACACAATGTATCTACTCATGTCAAATCTTTCGTGAGGATAAGGATTTACTTATTGATCGATGCTCGTGAGTCGCAGAACTTGTGCAGCCTTGCAGACATCTATTCGTGCATGGTGACTCTGTTGAAATATCGCCGTCATTTGGTTGAAATTGTGCCAGTCAGAGGGTTCTCT
Organism: Volucella zonaria; assembly: GCA_963966105.1. Classification (NCBI taxonomy): domain Eukaryota; kingdom Metazoa; phylum Arthropoda; class Insecta; order Diptera; family Syrphidae; genus Volucella; species Volucella zonaria. The sequence continues at coordinate 284,249,250 of OZ014530.1, read as the reverse complement.
ATACCACGACAGGTTTAACTTGGCTTTGTTTCTTTTGGTCCTTTGGTTGGATCGTACAGTTCATGCAGGTCTTCTAAATCTTCTGTGATCTACAATCAAGGACTAAAAGTCAAGAGCAAAGGAAAGCCAAATCTTTAGGCTGCTTTATGTATAATATGACCTAGTGATCTCACCATCTGCAAGCATTCATTTCATATCCTGTGGAAAAGGTCACATATCAAAGGTCACATGGACCAAAGTTGGTCTGTTGTACAATAATTTTCCTCTCAATATACCCTGTAGCCAAGAGCACCCTCATCCATTTTTGATTAAGTCCATGCTTCTAAGTTGTCACTATTGTTGTTCCAGAGAGGACTTTCCTCGTCAATTGCCTTTTCAGTCTAATGAAGCAGCGGTTGCCAAGAGTCATTCTTTGTTTGGTCTCAACGCTGTTGTTGTCTGAATTGAAAGCCGAGGCTAGGTGAACACAGTCCTTAACAACCTCAAAGTTATATCTGTCGAGGGTGACGTTCTGTCGGAGACGTCTGTGTTGGGTATCCTTTCTGGTTGACAGCATATACCTGGTCTTGCAGTCATTGACCGTTCAACTCATTTCCACGGGTTCCGTCTCAATACTCACGAAAGCGCCACTGACATCACGCTCCTTTCTTGCGATTATGTCAATATCGTCGGCGTACACGAGTAGTTGGACGGACTTTTGTTTGTCCTCTTATATTGGCGCTTGAGTTTTGCACTGTTCTTTCAAGAACGAGGTTAGAGAAATCGCACGACAGCGCATCGCCATTTTTAAGTTTTTTGACATCAAAGGTCTCGGTGAGTTCTTTCGAAGGGATAGCGTCCATTCTCCATCGTCATCCCGTTGATGAGGAATACTGATGCCTCTGTAGTTGGCTCAGTTTGGAGATCTCTTTTCTCAGGTTCCATTCACTGGACATACTTTCGTCCGAGCATATTTTATGCTCCTTACCAAGTTTTTTGGACTCTGTTTATTAGATGGTCTATACTCCTCACCAGATCATTTATTCAAGCTTCAAAAAGATGGGCAGGTCACTTTGGTTGAACGCTAATTTGTGTGAACTGTGCGTCCTATCCGGCCGCGGTATGTTCGTCGCATTCGGCGTTTAACAGTCTGCAGAAGGCCAAATTCTCACCATCGACTGTATCTCTATTATGATATCCTCGTGGTAGATTCTGCTCCGAATTCAGTTTGGGTTTTGTTGCCAAGACCATAGTGTCTTTTCGAATATAGCTCTTAGAGTATCGTCCTTTGCTCGCCAAAACTTCAATTTTTTCTTCTTCTGGTACCTGCCAATAGTGGTACCCATCTCGACTTGCATATAATGTTGTACAATACGCCGTCTGCTTATTCATCGAAAACTGTTTGTGGACGCCTTGTGAAATCCAGTACATTAGACGTGGAATTTATGGCATCGGTATCAACATTTGTTCTCCCTGCTTGATTCAGGTGAAATGAGATTATGAGAGAGAGTTGATAGAAACGCGATTGGAAAGGGCTAGGTTCTAGTCCAATCTAATGCAGTGGAATACTCGATAAGTATCTTTCCTGTTTCGCAATATTATTAACTTACTAATAACGTTTTTAGCAATGACCGCTATATGGCTTTGCGAATCATAAGACCCAGGGAACGATGTTCCGGATGAGACATCAGGCAGGCTGGACATGCTGACGAGTTTTCTACTCTACCGTTGAGCTCATCAAATCTTTTCTTCGTACTTGGGACACTGCTCGAAGATTATTATTGCTCTCTAGGAGCTCCACCATACCAATGCTAGAGTTTTTGATGTGCACATAGTAAGTACCCTGATGGGGTTTCCTGCTGCTTTGGCCAGATCATTTTCGTCGTTAGACATGTTGATCCAACAGTCCACCTACGGTTTGTTCTTTTGTTAGTATCCAGCTTTAATATTAATTTGCACGTAGCAATTGGTATACCGACGCTACCTTTTTTCGGTAGAATAGTGGTTCCAATTTTGGCGAAATGGCTTTGTGGCCCGTCACCCAGGTGAAGGTTGAACTGCTCTGCTATCTCCGTAAGAGATGATAGGGCGGTTCTAGAAAGGCCTGTCTGTTCGAAAAAACATAGATATCCTTTGCAAATTTCACGTTTTTCTTCAGTCAGGACAAAGCCAAAATTTCCGCCTGGAACACGCGGAATTTGGAAGTTGGAAAGAGAGGCTTAGATCGATGTTCTCTGTGAGGATTCCTAATATGTTGAGAATACTAGCGTGGCCAAATAAATTATTTGTAGACTGTGTAGTCGTTTTACGGCGAATAGCTGTGGTCCTAGAATATCCATTGCCGCGGAGGGAACAAAGCGTGGGGCTCTGCTTATGCATAGACATACTGTTCTTTGGACTCTGTTTAGTTTGCTCCAGTTGACTGCATTGTCTAAGGCCGTCCGCCAGACAACAATCCCGTAAGTGAGTATCGGTCTTATAACCGAGATGTATAGCCAGTGAGTTATGCGGGCTTGAAGGCCACATTTATTCCCAATGGCTTTTTAGCAAGGGTGTAAAGCTACGAGTACTGTAGCTTTCTTGACTCTTTCTTGAATACTAGGTTTCAGTTTAATTTCCTGTCAAAATTGAGACCTAGATATTTTGCTGTATAGGAGAAGAATAGACTGGTACCGTTTATTGAGGGAGGGGCTATAATTGGAATTTTGTATTTCCTGGAAAAGAGAACAAGAAGAGTTTTATGGGGGTTTACTCCCAATCCACAGCGATCTGCCCAACGGGTAAATCTATTGAGATTTAGTTGAAGAAATTCTTTAGTGGTATTAAGATGCTTACCTGAGACGGCTATAGCAACGTCATCTGCATAAGCAATCACCCTGCTATGGTCCCCCTGCTTCCAGGTATATCAGCAGTTCAGGAACCACTAAGTTCCAAAGAAGCGGAGAAAGGACTTACGGCGTACCATTGCTGACACATCTTTTAGCAGAAGCCCTACCCAGTTTGGAGTTGATTCTCATGTTGTTTAGCATAAGACTCATTAATGCCCCAAGTGAGTCGTCTACCTGCAGATTGACAGCGTAGTCGAGATTGCGGATGTTTTGACGTTATGAAAGACACGCTCTCTGTCCAGGAAAGTAACTTTTGGATTTTTTAATTTTAATGTTGGTGGGGGCTGAGGCCCCCATTTATTGGCTTAATACCAGCTTAATCTTAACTTAAAAACTAACAGAAAGACTTAAGAGCTAGTGACCAAGGAAGTGATGGAGGAGATCTTGTTTGAGACGAGGAGTGCTCCGATGAAAATCAAAAAGGGAGAGGTTTGAGTTGACCTTTCGGAGCATTCGGGAGATTGGTTCGTTGGAGCCATGAGACGTGCAGTGGACCGGTAGATAGAAGAGACGAGGACAACGTAGATTGCGGGGGTTGGTATTGAAGGAAATGGAGTTCAAAATGGATGCACAGTCGATGGAACCTGAGAGAAGACGATGAATGAAAAGAACGTCAGCAATATTCATACGTTCTTCTAACGAATTCATATTTAGAAGTTTGAGGCGGTCTTGATAGGGAGGTAAGATTAAAGGGTCGTTCCATGGCAGGCCACGGAGGGAAAATCGGAGTAATCGACGTTGAATACCCTTGATTCGGGAAACATGAATCTGGTGAAAGGGGGACCAAGCTTGACTGGCATACTTAAGCAGGGGACCAACAAAGGTAATATAGAGAGATCTGGTTATATACGGGTGGGAAAATTCCTTGGACCACCAGCCAAGTGATGAGTAGGCTTTGAGGATCATCTTATCGATATGCGAACAGAAATTAAGCTCACAATCGAATAAGGTCTTGAAAAGACTGAACCAAAGGAATTGGTTGACCATGGAGAAAATAAAGTCGGGGAGGAGACGGGTTGCATTTACGTGAGAAGGTTAGACATTGACATTTGGCTATATTAATTTGTAGGCAGTTTTTGAGGGACCAGATTGAGAACCGATCAAGGTCTTCTTGAAGAAGGGCAGAGTCATGGGGGAGGAAATAGTTTTAAAAATTTTTGTGTCGTCGGCGTAAAGGGAGAACGAGGAGTGTTTAATGAACCTCTCAACATCGTTGATAGCAAGAATGAAGAGAAGAGGGCCAAGATAACTGCCATGTGGAACTCCCGATGAGGCCAGGAATGGAACAGAAAGGGCGGATCTAAACCGAACACTATAATATCTGTTTGCCAGGTAAAAAGAAATCCATTTTAATAAGAGAGGCTCAAAGCCGAGAGCAGACAATTTGAAGAGGATCAATTGATAAGATACGCTTTAGTGAAATCAGTTGTGATAACATCGATTTCTTTGCCATTTTCTAAGGCTGAGAGAGCAAAAGACACGAATTTAACTAGATTTGTGGTAGTTGATCTCCCTTTTAGAAAACCATGTTGTCAGGGTGAAATAAAAGGCTTGCATTTGAAGCGTAAGGCTTCGTTTAAAATGCTTTCAAAGAGTTTGGGTATATGAGAGAGCTTAGCAATGGGACGATAATTGGTAACTTCATGCTTAGATCCCTTTTGTGTATCGGGGTTATAAAAGAGGTCTTCCAAATCTGAAGAAATTCCCCCTGTGTAAGGGGCAGACGAAAAAGGTAGGAAAGCTGTAGAGACAGGTTGGAAGAGCATTTTTTTAAGAAACACGGCGGGGAGTCCACCTGGGCCAGGTACAAATTCATCTTTAAGATTTAGTAACTTGTTTTCAATAACTGCAGGATCGAAATTTAGAGTGAGAAAGGGACCAATGGAGGTACGAAGGAGTTGTTGGCAAATGGTTGTTTGAGAAATGTAGCAAAAAAGTTGGCGATGGTAGGAGGATCACTTGAGTTAGGAAGGATAACCATCAGTCTTACTTTTGCAATTGACATATTAAACCATTGTGTACTCCCTATATTGTAGGGATCGTTCGATGTGGCCAGTCAGTGAATGCAGACCCGTTTCCGACTATCGTGGATCAATTTTAGCTCGTATATGGATATCAATCAAGCGTTCTAGAGTTTTCAGAAGGAAAGACGTTAGACTTATAGGTCTGAGGTCCTTTGGGACAACATGAGAACATTTTCCGGCTTTGGGAATGAAAACTATATTGGTTGTCTCTTGTAATAAGACCATGATTGGTCTCGGTTGAAGTAGGTTTTTTACGTTGCTACTGGCCGGGAATTGGGAGCAACCTAGAAAGTCGGTGTCCAGTAGCAGGTTGAGTGATTCATTACTTCATTACTCCAAGAGCCATGGGTTTTTTTTCAAACAGCTAAGCGTCATAGGACTTGTGGAGAGGATATTTCTTAGCCGCGATGCCTCTGAGGTTTCTGTAATTTTATCACAGAACGATCTGATCTTCAAGATTGTCGCTTTGCCTTCCTCAGTTCTTTTTTATATAATTTGAGGGATTTTTTGTATGAGTCCCAGTCAGTCACTTGTGCTTTGTGCTAGGCTGAAAAGTTTTCTGCAAATGTTTCTTAGGGGTTCCAATGATGATGTCCACCAGTGCCTCTTTTTCTTGCCTCTAGGTTGAATGTTAGATGTTCTTGTAGCTATGTTTACTTAATTTTTGTCAGTTGGACGGACGTATTCTTCGTCCCGTTTGAATAGTGTATGCCGCCTGAAAGTAGAATTTTCATCGTCTTTGTCGTTAAACAGTACACAGAATCAATTAAGATGTTCCCTTTGTCCTCTATATGCGCTTCGGTTTGGGTTTTGTTGCCCTGTCATATCTGCACATTAGAGGCGGCATTTCTGATCCCCTCATTGCAACTAATCCTCCGCACTTCATGTTCTTGAAGCGTTATTATGTGAGAGGTTGAGAAGACGCGATCTACAAAAGCTCTAGCAGTCTCTTTCAATTGTAGCCGCCCAAAGTCAAAGGTCCTCACAGTATATTCCTTTGATATCCGCATTCGGATAGATAGTGGTCCGAGTGAAATTGGCACCTCTGAATCTAGGCCGTCTGGAATATTTAATGCATGTCTTCTGTGGACCGCAATGTGATCATTCTGATCAGTAGACCGGCATATGGCCTCTGGATTCTAGGATGTGCTAAACGTGTGCTTGCTACGACAATGTTTTGTCCACTTGTGAAGTCTGATGTCGTGCAGACATCATTATGACGTTAAAGTCAATGATCATAAGTTTCTTCTAAAATCTAATAAAGGCCTTCCTTGGTGACGTCTTTTTTCCTCTGTTGGAGTATGCGTCACAAGTTGCACGTTTAAAGGTATAAAGCGCATGTTTTATCCTTAAATCTGCTTCCAGTGACAAACTCACATCAAAATAGGCGTTGGCTGTTACATCAACTTTGTAGCCTGCCACTTTTCTACTAGGTGTTAAGAGCCTTACTTTCCAGTACTCGAACATCGTTGTCTTTATCACGCTTGCATGGGTCGTCAACCGTCAAGTCGTTCTTGTCCAAGGCTGTTGTTGTTTTCATCACAATCCTTTCTCCTTTTCCTTCTCTATATGGATCATTACCGGCATTTATTACGCACAGTACACCGTATTATTTTTCGCGGAGGACTTTTTGTTCTAAGGTTAAGGTATATGTTGACATATGTTGACTAGGGTTACAGTCAGCTACGCACTTGGGCACTCTGATGGATTGGTAGTAATATCTCGCTTAGTTTGTCACCTACTCTTTAATCTAGAGGAGCATGGGTAGGGGCTTAGCCAGGCTTGATACACATCTCGGCACCGCGGCGTGGTAGTGAAGGCATTTTGTCCACTTTCCGTTTACTCAAGCTCCTCATAAAGTCATCTTCTGTTGCTTGAAACTGCTATTAAGGTATCTTAAGCCTCGATATTACCCAAGTGCCGTATCTTCTTTAAAATCTCTTCTGTCATATTTTCATATAATCCTTCAGGTACCGAATACACTGTTGTTTGCCTTATCTTTCGCGATCCATCTGGCGTTTTCTTGGATGTTTCGCTACTGCCTTCTTCGAGTTCCTTAAAATTTGGTTCTTACTGCAACCCTACAGAATATTTGTAGACGTATATAGCCCGTGGAAGGCTTGAGCTTCCATTGGACTGGACAAGTGTTTTCTATTAATCTTAGAAACATCAACTTGGTTGGTGGTAAATTTCCTGAATATTGGGTTGTAGAGGAGGTAGAGTACAGCCGGTCTACAAGTCGTCTCAAAAGGGTGCTTTTTCTATTTATAAACTACGACCTTCTTCTGTATGTTTATTTTCTCTGTGCCCCAAAGTCGTCCAGACTTCCTAATTAAGTAGTTTTGTTGAGAAAAGTTCCTTGAATTTCATTAAATTTTCCACAAACCTGAGCTTTACAGCATTCCGTCTAGAAAAGTTTGACTACAACAGCATTTACGAGTCACTCGTAAGTCACCTAAATTCCCTTTTACCGTTTTTTTTTTTATTTTCTTCCTTTAACTTAGTAATCCCTACTATACTCTACTAAGTGGTCAGGCTACACCATTTCCACATGTTTCCAAGGAGTAAACACTATTGTTTTCGGATGTTCACCCCTCCATCCAAATAAAAAAAAAAAAAAAACGAGAAAAACAAAGAAAGAACCCGAGTCCTGTGCCTGTCCTACCTCACCACAAACCACAACAACAAGCGGCAAAAAAGTTAATGTGGAAGGAGGGACAAAGAAGTAGGGAAGTCCCTGTTTTATTGTGCTGCATACTTTATTCAGGATTTCATTATACCACGGCCGCAGGCAGACGCGAATAACCGAAACCGAAACCGAACCCGAATTCGTACTCGTACATCTAACATGTTGTATTTCTATCCCTTTATCATTTTTGTTGCACGAATAGGTGTAGATACCCTTCATCGGACGGAAAATTTAAATAATCTCATTAAAAGTCCTGTTCCTCAGTCCTTTTGTGGCTTTTTCAATTTTCGTTCCTTGGTTTCGGGTTATTTCGATTCGATTTCCTCTGTAATAATTTGTACCGCCGAGTGTGTATCCATGTTGCTTGTCCTTTCGGTATTCCATCAAAACGAATTTATATGTAACGGCATTCGTATTTCATCTACACCTGTTTGCGAAAATCCTTGCATTACTTTGACTCGCTTCGAAATGTTTGTACAGGAACAAACAGTGTAGCGATAGCAACAAATTTAGAACAAGAACTTTAAAAGGACATAGATAATAAGAATACCCACAAAGCAAAAGGAAAATGCTAAAGGAATTGGAGGTGGTGGTAAAAGTGTAACCATATCAGTGGTTGACAAAGGAAGGGAAGGAAAAAACCGAGTCAGTAGTTGCTCGCATTGTTCACGTTTTTCCTTTAAAATGAACACAGTGATAGTCGCAATCAGGCATGTATTCGTATGCTGCTTCAACCGTACTAGCCAGGAGAGTCGAAAGCTTACATAATTCTACACAAAATTCCTGCAGGAAGAGACCTGCAGATGAATAAATAAAGGAAGAACACAAAACAGGGAAAGGAAAGAAACTTTCGTGTGCTACCTATATTAAATGTGGGGTTGGATGGCATGGCAGGAGACTGCGCATGTCCTTGAAATGTCACAGAAGAGAAAGAATCACGATGACTTTCTTGATTCGCTCTTATATCGTAAAATCACGTCTCTTTGGTTTTGATTAATTATTTATTGCAGGGGAATTTGATTAATTTATAGAAAAAACAAAAAAGAAGGTAAGGAGAGCTTTTGAGCTTTTGTTACTATACAGGGTGTCTCCTAATTCGTCAGGGATAATTTGGGAAATGATTCTTGGGTAAATTCTAAGGAAAAAAACGTTACACAGTAAGTGTCTATCTCCAATGTTGACAAGGCTTACTTTGGTGTATCCTGACCCATGTTAACGGAAATTTCTATGTTAGTACTAATGATAGAAATTTCGTGTAGGACCTTATTTTTAGAAGAAATACTAGCCTTTGTAACCGCGTTTAAATAAAGTTGATATCTTGTTTGAGTTTTCAGATATCCAATTTCTAAGCCTGTTCCATTTTTCTTGCCCATCCTAATTTTTGACACAATCATTTCTCAAATTGCCCTTGACTATTTAGGGGAAACCCTCTGTAAACACTAGAGTAACAGACGTACAAATTGGAATGTACATCACAACAATGTCTTGAAAAACAAAAGTCTGTCGAAACTATGATATTTCCGGCTATTTTCGCCAGCAACCCCAACCGAAGGTTTGCCAAACTAGGATGACGATCTTTCTTCGTGATTGATCACTGGCCTTCCTCACTTGAGTTGCTCTTAGATCAGTTGTAGATCTATAGTTGTACCATTGTATCCCTGTATCCTCATACTGAAATCATGATTACGGGCGATTTCAATATACACAATTCTGGTTGGCTTCGTCATTCTGGACAGACAACATCCGAAGGACGGTGTGTTGAGATCTTCGCTGCGGAAAATAATTTAACCCAGCTTGTAAATGAGCCCACACGAATACCAGACGTTGATAGTCATACTGCCAATACCCTAGACTTGTTTTTAACTTCTCACCCTGATAAGTACACCGTTGATGTGCTCTCCCCTCTAGGCTCGTCGGACCATTGTGTCATATCAGCTAATTTATCGTACACAGACCATACAGTTAGAGAGAAGATTCCTAAAAGAACCCTATGGCAATACGAGAAAGCCAACTGGAGCGGTCTTAACAGCTTCTTTGGGAATTGTAACTGGTCCTTACGTTTCCTCGATAACGACGTGGATGCCGCTACTGATATGATCACAGAAACTATTCTCTTTGGAATGAGATGCTTTGTCCCTCATCGGATGAAAAGTATCAAACCGATAGAAAAGGAATGGTACGACTCGAGCTGTAAAGAGGCTGTCAGGGTTAGAGAAATGTTATTTTGGTCCTTCAAGACCAACCCGACAGAGGAAAGCCGAAAAAGTTTAAACGGGCCAGAAATGACTGCAACGGCTTTCTTAAGCATGTGACATTCCAATACGACCAAAAACTGAGGCAAAAGATACTGCAATGTCCCAAGGGCAGTAAAAATTGTTGGTCGTTCGTCAAAAACATTAGAAGTTCTGCCTCATCCCCCATCCCAAAGCTCATTTGCAATGACATTCTAGCTGTCAGCTCTTTGGACAAAGCCAATCTGGTTGCTGCACACTTTGCGGATAGCTCAACACTCCCAGATTGTGCCTTTTCTCCGCCTACAGTTGAGTGCGCCGAATCTTCAATGGGACGAATTCACTTTCGCACTCATGTAGTAGCAAGAGTTCATAAAGATTTTAACATTCACAAATCCGCTGGTCCCCTTCTGAAGAGGGTTCTTCCTCGCTGGCAAAACCACTGCGTAAGCTTTTTCATCAATCCTACTCTTTAGGACTCTTTCCGAGCAGGCGGAAAACAGCATTTGTCAGCTCGTCCCTAAAAAAGGCGAATCTTCCTGCAGGCCCATTGCACTTACTTCCCTTTTTTCTAAGGTCATGGAAACGCTGATAAATCGCCAGCTCATGACATATCTCGGAGCACAAAAACTTCTCAATGACCGGCAATATGGTTTTCGTGGCGACAGGTCCTCTGGTGATTTGTTAGCTTGTCTCAGCGAAAAGTGGAACCAAAGCACACATCAGTCTGGCGAAAGCAAGATAGTTGCACTTGATATTTCTAAGGCATTTGACAGAGCATGGCGTCAGGCTCTTTTGCCCAAAATGCGTGCTTTTGGGATCGATGAGTCTCTTCTTCAATGGATTAGAAACTACCTTTCGGAACGTTCAATTCAAGTTGTCTTGGACGGTTTCAAGTCTGATATTCACAAAATAAATGCTGGTGTGCCGCTGGGCTCCGATCTGTCTTCGATACTCTTTTTAATTTTCATCAATAATCTCTTGTCTGCTACTTCTAATCCAATATATTCCTTCGCTGACGACAGCACTCTCTGCTTTGCATATCCCTTCCCGGACTCACGTCCCTTCTCTTCGGTTTAGAACGGGAACGGCAGCGTATGTTAAGCGCATTAAATTCCGATAGTGGCAGCTTAACCAATTGGGGAACTATCAACAGAAAGAAATTTAATGCTTCCAAAACACAATGCTGTTTGCTGTCATTAAAGCGAAAATTAACACCCAGCCGCTATCCATGAATGGCACTTGCACCGTCGAAACCGATAAACGTTCCATTCTTGGTATGTGTGTCAGTGACAACTTACGTTGGAATGATCACATACTTATTCGGTGTTGTCAAAAAACGCTGCGAAATGTCTAGGTTTCCTCAAGCGATGTAAGAAATACTTCACCCCCTCTGATCTGGCCTCAATATATAAGGCATTCATCCGCCCGAAATTGAAGTACAATTCTCACATCTGGTCGGGTGCGCCCAAAACATCTTTGCACCTGCTAGATAAGATCCAAAACCGTCCGATATAAAATTCATAGCTGATACCAATATCGCTCAAACAATGGACACCCTCGAACACCGACGTAATGTCTCGTGTCTCACTCTGTTTTATCGCTATTTCCACGAACAGTGCTCCATCGAAATTGCCGGTAGCATTCCACTCCTCTAACTTTTAACCGTAACACCCGTCTCTCTATGAATGCTCATCAGTATACCCGCAAAACCCACTTTCGGACGTACTCTGAAATATCGTGATTCTTACCTTAGCCGTACAACTCGCTTATGGAATGCCCTGCCTAGCTCTTATTTCCTAGTCATTATAATCTTTAAACTTTTAAAACCAACTTTTATCGGTACCTCTCTTTCTATCCTCCATGATTTTACTTCGCCCGCTCTGTGATGTAAGTGGACTTAACTCCCTTGAGCGCGCGCATATTATATACAAAAAAAAGAACCATTGATAGAGCATGGTATCACAATAGTCCCTGCTACTTCTGGAACCATTTCTTGACGAATTTGTCAAGGTCGATGAGCAGAGATCATTTAGGGTTTCCTTCTTTATCTTTACAGACTTCAGTACAATTTTTTTTTAATTGACACGTTCGTTTTATTTCTTGGTAAAACTTCCCTACGTCATTCCTGGAGTACTACCTTCGTTCGCGCGTTTCTCATGCTCGTTTTTCTTCTTCTGGAGAAGCCGATGTTTTTACCGCATCTTCTGCTCGTAAAACTCACCAGCATCTCTCATCATTCTTTGCAGCACCGCTTCTAGTTTAGCTGCATGTGCATGCCGGCGTTCTTCGTCAAACCAGGGATTTATTGGTGGTATTCGGCCCAGCACAGCAATTGCTGCGTCTCTAATGGCAAGTTGGTAGCGTGGTCAGTGGTTCTCATTGCTTGATGCTGGTGCCATAGGAGTTGTTGAGAGATTTTGGCATATGCGTTAGGCGAAGATTCTGGAGGTCCCTTGGGATTGCAGCTTCTCTATGTGATATCTACTAACAGTAGTTCTTCTTTGTTATAGCACTTGGGAAATCCGCATTCGCACCTTGGCTGCAACAAGTTGGTGATCCGAGCCATTGTTGCCTGTCCGGAACGTTCGGAAGTCCAGAATACTGGAGGCATGCCTTACGTCTATCGCAAAATTATTAATTTGATTTAACATTTGACGATCCGGAAACCGCCACGTCTCGTTGTGTATATTGAGATAAGGAAACCATCTGCTTGCTATAGTAAAATGTAGACCCACCGCACAGTCAATAAGCCTAAGTCCGTTGCCAGACGTGGCGACGTGTAGGCTATTTTTACCAATTGCCCTATATCTACTCGTCTATATCGAGAAGCTCGTAGAAGCATTCTTTGGTGGCGTCGTCCTTGTATTCCGAAGGGGATAGGCTTATATTAGGTTTACGTTAGTGAGTTTAGCTTTGATATGGATTATCATATGACGTTCGCTTGTATGTCGGAAGCCGAAGACTTCTTACCCAAGGCTGCCGCATATGGAAAATCCTCATCCGAATAAGCTCTTTTTCTTTTCCCTATAGCAATCACCATTGTAAAGGGTGTTTATTTTTAGAGGTTTAGTTTTTAAACTGGTAACACTGTTTCTACAGATTGATTCGACAGTTTAAAGCTGATTTGTGGTTAGCACGTTTTGCCATTTTCTGATAAATAGGTTAACGCCAGAGCAACACGTGCAAATTGTGCAAACTTACTTTGAAAACCAGGGTTCGGTTCGCCAAACTTATCGTGCGCTACCACCATTTTACGACATCGGCATAATCGTCCATCTGAGCAAGTTATTCGGAGCACGTTGAATCGTTTTTGCACCACGTACACCCAAGTGGATAATACGACGTGCGAACAGAAGAAGTTATTGTCGTTGTGGAGCGCATTCGAGAATCCGAATCAGTCGATTCGCCATCGCGCATAGCACACGGAGCCATGCCCATCCGCTTTGTGGAAGATTTTACGGAAAGAGCTTGACTTCAAAGCTTATAAGATCCAACTTGTGCAAGAGTTGAAACCGCGTGACCATTATAACCGAAAGCATGATTCAGCTTGATCCTCATTTTCAACGCAAAATTTTGTTTTCCGATGAGGCCCATTTTTGGTTAAATAGATATGTAAACAAACAATTGCCGAATTCGGAGTGGAGAAAACCCAGAAGCCTTTGTCGATACGCCCTTACAACCATTAAAACTCACTGTCTGGTGTGCTTTATGGGCTGGTGGAATCATCGGCCCATATTTCTTTAAGGACGATGCTGGCCAGAATGTTACCGTCAATGAAGAGCGCTATAGATGATTCCTGACTTCTTCGTTCCTCAATTGAATGGTATTGACGTGACAGAGCTTTGGTTTCAACAAGATGGCGCAACATGCCACACGGGGCGCGACACCATCAATTTATTGCAGGAAACATTTGCCGAGGACACAATTTCGGGTAATGGACCTGTGAACTGTCCTCCACGATCCTGTGATCTCACGCCTTTAGATTACTTTCCTTGGGGGTATGTGAAGTCACTAGTCTATGTATGTCGATAAACCAGACACGTTGGACGATTTGGAAGTCAACATTCGCCGTATTACTGCTGATATACGGCACCAGTTGCTCGATAAAGTTGTGGAAAATTGGACTTCACGGTTGCGATTCATTCGAACTAGTCATGGCATGCATATGCCGGATATCATATTTAAACACTAATGGCATAAAATTATCTACTAAATAAAGCTAGTATCATAGACACTAATGTTAGCTTTAAGTGTTTTATTTTATATTGAATTTGTATAATTCTAAAAAAAAACACGCTTTCTATATCACTATTTTCATCCTCGCACTTCCTGGATGGCGGTGATATCTGCGTGATGGCCAAGGGCTTCTGCTAATTTTTTGGCTACACGCGGCCGGTTAACGGCGCTAACATTTCACATGCAGATCCGAAGATCGTTGTCCTTTAAGCGATTGCTAGGGTCCACTTTTATCCATTGGTTGGTTCGTCACATATTTTAATCTCTCCGTATAGAGTTGTGAGCCTTGTGGTGGCGTAGGCCAGCAAAATGCTAGTGGCCGGGCATGCGCTTGTAATTTTAGCCTGCATGGGTAATGGTTTACTCATACAATTACCGAGGACCATCACTGTGAGGTAAGGCAAACACTTTGCTACAAATTTGATTGTTGCTACAGTTTCTCGATCAACCGCTCCTGCCAAGATATGACACTTGGCGAATATCTGCTGAGTGAGGTAAAACCACTGCTTAAAAAGCAAAATAGGTAGATTTACTGTGAAATATAGAGAAAAAAAAAAATCACCACAAACTGGCAACACTTTTGCGAAAGCTTCAATTAATCAAACGCAAAACAAATCGCCTTCTTCTTCTATAAAAAGCTGCAAGCGCAGATTGGAATTTCGGGAAATAATCCTGGAATTCTTGGTAAACAACAAAGTAACCCATATCGATGTCATTCCATGTCATTTCACACCATTTCTCCTGGCCCGCCGCTGTTTTGTTATATCCCAACGTTCCACTCATGATTTATACATGCGGTGCGCATGGAGTTCCCATTTCAATTCAACCATCCTTCTAAAGCAAAAAAAAAAAAACGCCGGAAAAGGCATGCAATTGCTGCCATTTTAACACACTCATGCACGACCAACTACTCCCACTCTTATTTACGATGTGAAACCAGAAAGCTCACCCTAAACCTCCTGCTCCAGGATGGTAGAAAAAAGCAGAAAAGCCCACAAACACGAATACACCCAAGCGCGCACTTCCACAATCCGTGTATCTAAAACCGTACGATATTCCCATACGATCCAAAAGATACCAATTTCTTCGTATCTGGCCGTGCTCTCTCTCAGTTTTGATATATCAATTGCTTCGGTTGGATTAAAAGTACGGATAGCCGGGTGTCGCGAGACTGTTTTTTCCTCCGACTATTTGTTCTCTTTTTTTAATTTTTTTCATTTAATTCCGTTTTAAGTTTTGCTTTCATTTCATATCAGCAAAAAAGGAAGTAGAAAAGGAAATTTTTGAAGAAAAAATCCAAAGAAATTGCCATTTTTTTCAATTGCGGATGTGTACGTGCAAAAATGTTGTTGTTGTGTTAAGTGAGATAAATTTGTGTGACCCCTAATAGTGAAGTGTGATATACGGGAAATATAAAACAAAATTCCTCGCCTTGTTGGAGAGAAAATGTTTCTGAGAGTATGATAAACGAAATGTCCTTCGATTTTATGTCCCAACACCTCCTACGCATTTGGAATTACGAGTATTACACAGAAAAATAAAAAAAAAAAAAAAAAAATCGTCACATCATCAAATTTTGGACACAACCGAAGCAGGACTTTTGACCTCTGTGTATAGATTTTTCGGTTTTTTTTTTTTTTTGGGGGTGACGGGAGATGGAAAGGGTATTTGCATAAATATTTTTATTTGCCGGATTAGTAGCCTTATTTGGTGCTCTTACATAAATATCAAGAATTATGGTATACAGGAGCTGATTTTCATGTAAATCACCCATACTTGGATTTTGGTATTTGGAAGGCAGACCATTCTCTGGTAGATAACCGAGTGAGGGCACTTAAAGTTGAGTCCTCGAGTGGGGGTATCTATGACACGTAAATTTAAGCCTTAAAAGTCAAAGAGCAGGTTTTTCATTTTTATTTTTGGCCTTGCTAATTGGTTTAATCTCGGATTGAGGATATGCATAGGAGGAGGTAGCTCGCTTTAAGTTGAAGTGAATTTTTCAAGTTGATTTCGTTAAGGCCACCAAGGGGATACATTTAAAATGCTTCCTTTGATTGAGTTATACATATTTTATGACACGACTACATAAATATATTTTCGAGAATTAATGTCCTCGAAAGAAGTACATTACTTGTACCATGGCGGAGCGGTATGAACTTTTGCAGATATATTCTACTCGTCGTGCACACACAAAATTCCTTTTTGAGTACCTAATGAGATGGAAGTATTGTAGTTAGTTAATTAGTTTGAGTGGAAGGACTTGGAGGGATCTTAAAACCTAATATGACTTTGAATTGTTGGAGATGTTTTTTTTTTTGTGATCTGGAGCTATAGGTAGAGGTAGAAGTCGAGGGTCGTTAATATTAACTATTCAGTGTGCCCTAAGGTCTAATAGGTCAGTTCTTTTACTTAATCCTAACAGCTCCATCATTCTCAGACTATCCAGAGAGTAGTGAAGAGTCTGGTCTTGAACAGGAGTTTTATTGCAATACAGACAGACTTCATTGTGGTTGACAGGTTTTGGCTCACCATCTTCTTAGTTCATTGCAATCTGGTCATTAACATGAATAATCTAGGAGATCCGGTTGGCTTAATCTGACAGGCTTTGACCAAAACAGACTCAATGTGCTGCTACTGGAAGAGAGCAAGTTGCTTATAATGTCCAATACTACAACCATAAAATTGCGAGTTAGGGCCGTATAATCACCTTCGTTTAAGTAGATGAAGCTATGGAAAACGCGGAACTTGTAAAGAAGAAATGCAAGATTGTATCTGCTTCCTCTTCTATGTAGGTCCTGCAAAAGGCATCGATTGAGTGAGTGCTTTCCAAATTTTTAAATGCGCGACAAGTATCCACGAGCAATGTTAGGTATGAAACTAATGATAGCCTTCTATGCTTGTCGAAGGACATTCGGCAAAACTTAGGGGCCAGAGTTCCAAAATCATTATGCGGCCTTACACGGCGTACGGTAAGACAGATTCTGACATACCATATGATTATTTTGAACGATGGTAAACGATGTGGAGGGTTGATAACCTTAGGACTATGACAAAGAATCAGAGAAAGATCTATATTGGTACGACAGGAGCAATGAAAACCACCTCTACACCAAAACCTCCAGAACTCTGGTTCCGCTTATACCCTCCTTTGACCGAGGAAAATTCGAAGCTTGAAGTCTCGCAGAGCACGCGCAGATACTACAAAAATACCTGATAAATGAGGCGTTTCTGCACAGGCTACTCAAAACGCTGTCCTGATGTTGGAAGACCATTCATTACTTCTGATACAAGTGGCGAAGATTCAACGAATCAATAGTATCTGTACTACCTGGTTATATGACTTCGGAGGAACAACACAGATCATCAATTATTCACATGGATCTGGTTGCGATGGCGGTCACTTGTAGACTAACGATGGCTTCACTTGACTATTCATAGTTCGCTCTCCGGAGAGCCTGTTGCAGTTCACCACAGTATCTATCATCACGAATGGAGCTAGTAAAGCCATTTGCAAAGCCGTGGGTTGCTATTGCGAAGTTCTCGAATTGTTATTAGACTTCTTGTGGCTGTTGGATATAACATGTTAGCGCAGTCTTCTGAGTTCGCTGAGGTCATCCTTCACTTTCACCAACTAAGCTGTGGTCATCCTCTAATGCGTTCTCTTACTGGGTTGGAGTCGATGAAGGTAAACTTATTCGTGTTATCCGAGGTTGTCGGCATCGCTTTACAGTCTCATTGATGCAAAGGAGACCAAATGTTACATGAATAACTTGCTCTCGAGAGCATTTTCATCCGATTCTGCCTCGTAAAACAGAGATAGGATGATCAGTGTTTTGTATGAAATCCTTTTGGTTACTCTAGAGAGGGCTTAACTACTCAAACAGCGTCTAACAAGTTTGATTCTTTTTATGCTTTCCGCGCTGGTGCCGTTGTCGGAGTGGATATCGGAACCGAGGTAGATAAAGTCCCTTACTACCTACTGTATATTGTAATGCTTTTTCCTAGACGCCGATGTTGTGCGTCGCTCGCTGATAGTATATACTTTCTTGTTCCTTCATTAACCGCTAAACTCAATTCTGACGCTTCGGCTTCAATAGTCGCAAACGCTGCATTAATAGCTCGGTGTGTTCTTTCTATTATGCCAATGTCGTCTGCGTATACGTGTAACTGAACAGGCTTTTGAAAGGTGGTGTCCCTGAAGTTGACTTGTAAGTTTTGCACAATTCTTTCAAGAACGATGTTGAAAATTCACATGACAACGCATTGCCTTCTTTAAGTGATTTCCTGACATTGGAGGTCTTGCCTGCATAGTCGAATGATTTTGTCAGGGATAGTTCGTATCTATGGCTACCCGTCATATTAAAAGCCAAGGCCAAGGCAGTCATGACGATGGCACCATCACCCGCTGACGGTAATTTTCTTTTCTAGCTAAGCAGCAAAAAAAGCTATTCCTGCTATAAAAATGAAGACAAAACTGGTTAGTCGCTGTCGCAAAGAGCTACAAAATATTGGTGCGCAGAACAACTTAAAACTCTGGTGAATGTATGCTGCTAATCGAAGAGCTGATAAACTGACAATACAAGGATAATTTCTGGAACAAAACCAGAGAGACATTACCTATTGTACAGGGTCTTCCAATAGGGACTTCCGAACTTTGACAGTTGATAGCGGCCATATTGTTGAAGCTACATCTGTCACATTGGCTGTCATTTATTCAGTCTGTTTTTCTAAATCACCATGGAGGGACATAGCGTTCAACAACACGTGTAAATGATAAAATTGGTTTATCAAAATGGGTGTTCGGGCAACGTTGCGCGCGCTTTGTCCATTTTACGGTCGCCATAATCGTTTTACCGAGATGCCTTATCTCTCATCTGATGAACATTAACAAACCAAGAGAAAAGGCATGGTACGACTCGAGCTGTAAAGAGTCTGTCAAGGTTAGAGAAATGTTTTTTCGGTCCTACAAGACCAACCCGAAGAGCAAAACCGAAAAAAGTTTAAACGAGTCAGGAATGACTGCAACGTCTTTCTTAAGCGTGTGCAATTCCAATATGAGCAACAACTGAGACAGAAAATACTACAATGTCCCAAAGGTAGTAAACATTTTTGGTCGTTCGTCAAAAATATTAGAAATTCTGCTTCATCCTCCAAACCAACGCTCATTTAGAATGACATCCCAGCAGTCAGCTCTTTGGACAAGGTCAATCTGCTTGCTGCACACTTTGCGGCCAGCTCAACACTCCCAGATTGTGCCTTTTCTCCGCCTACACTTGAGTGCGTTGAATCTTTAATGGGAAAAATCCACTTTCGCACTCGTGTAGTAGCAAGAGTACTTTAAGATGTTAATTTACACAAATCCGCTGGTCCAGCTGGTATATTTGCCCTTTTTGTGAAGAGGTGTTCTTCCAATCTGGCAAACCCACTGCTTAAGCTTTTCCATCGATCCTACTCTCTAGGACTCTTTCCGAGAAGATGGAAAAAAGCATTTGTCCAGCCCGTCCTTGAAAAATGCGAATCTTCTTTTCTCTCCTCCTACGGACCCGTTGCACTTACGTCGCTTCTTTTCAAGGTCATGGAAACGGTGATAAACCGTCAGCTCATGAAATATCTCGAAACACGAAAACTTCTTAATGACCGGCAGTACGGTTTTTGTAGCAACAGGTCCGCTGGTGATTTGATGGCATGTTTCACCAATCTGGCAAAAGCAAAATATTGATTTCCAAGGCATTTGGCAGGGTTTGGCATCAGGCCCTTTTGTCGTGTATTTGGGATTGATGACTCTCTTCTTCAATGGATTAGAAATTACCTTTCGGAACGTTCAATTCAAGTTGTCTTGGATGGTTTCAAGCCTGGTGCTCCCAAAATAAATGCTGGTATGCCCCAGGGCTCCGTTCTGTCTCCGACCACTCTTTTTAATTTTTATCAATGATCTCTTATCTGCCATTCTAATCCAATATGTTTCTTTGCTGAAGACAGTTACTCTCTGCCTTTCATATTCGTTCCCGGACTAACGTCCCTGCTCTTCGGCTGTATAACGGGAACGGCAGCGTATGTTAAGCTCATTAAATTTCGATATTAACAGCATAACCAATTGGAGAACCATCAACAGAGTGGAATTTAATGCTTCCAAAACTCAATGCTGTCTGCTGTCATTAAAGCGAAATCTAAATACCCAGCCATTATCCATGGATGGCACTTGCACCATCAAAACCGAAAAACCGGTATGTGTGTCAGTGACAACTTAAGTTGGAATGACCGCATATTCGATGTCGTCAAAAATGCTGCGAAATGTCTAGGTTTTCTCAAGCGATGTAAGAAATATTTTACCCCCTCTGATCAGTCCTCAATATATAAGGCATTCATCCGACCAAAATTGAAGTACAATGCCCACATCTAGTCAGGTGCTCCTAAAACATCTCTACGCCTGCTAGATAGGATTCAAAAAAGTGCGATAAAACTCATAATTGACACTAATATCACTCAATCAATTGACACCCTCGAACACCGACGTAATTTCTCGTGTCTCACTCTGTTTTATAGCTATTTCCACCAACAGTGCTCCATAGAAATCGCCAGTAGCATTCCGCCCATTTAAACTTTTAACCGTAACACCCGCCTCGCTATGTATACCCTCAAGCCCATTTTCGGACGTACTCTAAAATGCCGTGATTAGGTCCTAAGCCGTACTCGCTTATGGAAAGCCCTGCCGATCTCTGTATTTCCTGGTCGTTATAATTTACAAACATTTAAAAACAATGTACGTGGGTACCTGTCTTTTCTTCCTCCCTAAATTCCAGTCGGGTGCGCTGGGTACAAACCTTTTAAGGATACACAAACTCCTTAAGCGCGCCCTCATAGTAAACAAAAAACAAAATCCTTATGTTGGATGTGAAGAATATGGCTTTCACTTTGTGATACAATTTTGACCATCAGCTCGTCGGCCGGTTTTCGAATAGCTGTGCTCGAGAGTTAGAAGGCGAGATGAATAGCCACGTCTTCCTTCGGCCTCGGCGCCCTATTGGATTGCACACCAATGGATAAGTATTTCTATAGGCAGAATTGTGGAGGTGCCATTCTTCGTATCATATATATATATTGTCATGATCAGTGTCCTACTTTGTCTATTGTTGGAAGACCATGTAGTCGGTAGGACTGTAGTTGTTCAAGAATATCTAGTGCCACGGCTGTTGGGTGGTTCTTTGTACACGTACACACAGAGATATATTATTGTAGTATAGTATTAGTCCAAGTTTCCAGGGTTCCACTCATCTGCATCAAGTCTTTAGGTATTGTATGTGAGTATTTACCTGCTCGACATTTAAAAAAAATACACCTTTGGTACTTCTTGCAGACATTGGACCAACTTTTTTGTAAATGCGCCGCTTAGAACTGATATCCTTGTAATCATTCATCCATATTCGATTGTCATTTGGTGAAAGCTCCTCAATAAAGCATTCAATTTTATATTTCACGGGCACACGGTCAGGATCGGCAGCGGGATTGTGGTTATAAACTTTTTTCTCAAAGATTAGTGTTAACCACTTCAGCAGCTTCTTGAAAGACATACTCGTACTGTGTTCCCACGATTAGGGCCTACATGTCATTTATTTGCCTGATAAACTGTAACTAAGTAGTTCCCTTAGCAATGTCCCTACGGAGTATAGATTTATTTTCATTGCTTTTGGCTATGTTTTAAGGGTTCTCGCAATTTTGTACTTCTTGTGAAGCGATCCAACTTTAGTAGCAATTGTATGATGATCCTTAGTTGACGGCGCAAAATGACTGTCTCTAGCAATAATCAATTATTTTCCACTCTTCTACATAGTATTGTAACCCGTAATATTTTATCATAATTTTCAATAGTACGGTACTGTATATGGATCCCTGCGGCATACCACTACTTAAATCACATTGCCACACTATCTGAACCAACATTTAGGCTTAAATAGGAGCATTCATTTTATAAAAAAATGGTTTTCCCACAGATTTTGGAGTTATTGTCTTCCATTGACCTTCCTCCTTGATGGAGCTTGTTTGAAGAGTCTGCAAGGGACTTATTTCAAGATATTGTTGACAGACCACCGTTTCAGTGTCTGTTGTTTCAATCAATCTTTCCTTCTTTCAAGCATGAGTTGTTGTTCCCGGGCTGTAGGACTCTTGTCGAGTTGTTTGCAAGGTTAGATTTCCTTTCAGTGCAGTCAGTTACCTCCTCATTTACTTTTGAAACAATCTTGTTACGATCTCTTCAAGAGGTTTAATTACTTATTTATAGTGTTTGTAGCCTTATGTAAGGGTATTAACCACGTGTACCCACATAGTTTTCAATCCTCGGCATTGTGTTTTCGTTTCATTTAGCTCTTCCCTTTTTTCCAAGATTACTTTTCAATCGTTCTGGGCCACAACATTGCGGATTCCTTTGCCTGAATATTGAGAAAATATATTTTGTATTTTGCGTCTATACGCTTCTGGCAATATTTTCTTAAAAAAGTTACTTGTTGGGGATAGGAAATCGCCACAACACTTGCAATATATTGTATTTCTCAGACAGCGATCTGTAAAAGTTTTATGAGAGCACCGATTCCACTTGAGCGGAATAGATGCAGCCTTGTATTTGGGGTGATTGCACTGCTTCTCCATATATCTGACAGCAGGGAATTCTACCGGCGGGGTAACTGCCCGTTTATAGATAGAACCTATAGTTACGAGGCAACAACAATCCTAGGAAACGGACGGATCTACTGTATTGACCACCTCTGCAAACGAAATAAGGCAACGAAGTTCGGATTTTTACGTGGACGTTAGGTCCCTTACGAGTAATACGCCACATGCAGCTGAACAACTAGCGGAGGCCCTGGACTGCTGTAAAGCAGATGTTACCGCCATCCAAGAAATGCGATGCGATGGGCCGGACAAAAAGAGGATGAATGACGGCAAGAGCAGCGCCTATTTGGATGCGGGTTTGTTGTTACAGGCAGAAACTCGGAATTGTTGAGCTCCCTGCATGTTAATGATCGCCTCGTAACAATTCGTATTAGGGCTAAGTTTGCCGACATTAGACGGACACGCCCCATAGAGGAGAAGGATGAATACACCAAAGATAGCTTCTTCGAGTTCTTGGGCAAGATTTACGAGCAGTGTCTTAGCTATGACATCAAAATTGTCCTCGGCGAATTTCACGCTAAGCTAGGAAGAGAGGGAATTTTTGGAAGTGCTATCGGAAAGTATTGCCTGTACGACGCCACTTTCTGGGCGAAGCATTTTCCTGGCTAGAACGCGGTTCTCTCGCATCTCGGTATTCATAAGGGAACGTCGATATCTTTTGATAAATTAACCGTCAGCCAGATTGAACACATTGCCATCGACGTAAGGCACTAGTCCAGTGTTATGGATGTCCGAGCTTTCAAGTGGGATCAACATCGACTCGAATCATTACATTGTTGTATCGAAGATACGGTTGCGGACATCCCGAACATCGCAAAGAAAAGTAAGGGAGTTTGACGTCGGTAGGCTACAATTGCATGAGATCGCCAAATCCTTTCCCGATCCAGTCTCCCTTAATCTCTTAAAATGTTTTATGCCGCCAACATTGCCAAAGCACCATCAGAGATGCCGCCTCTGATGTGTTCGGTTTCACGCGGACACCACAACGAAAGATCTGGTTCGACGACCAGTGCCAGCAAGCACATGTAGCTAAGCTAGATGCATACAAAGCAGCGCTGCATAGAAGGACTAGAACTGCTCATGAGCTCCACGAGCAGAAGAGGAGATACGAACACCAGCTTCTCAGGAGCAAAAAGAAGTAGCATAAGAAGCGCGCGGTCGAGGAAATTGAGAGATGCTACTCAAGGAATGAAATTCGGAAGTTATACCCATAGCTAGGAGCGTAGTAGTTGATTCTGTAGACCGTATAACGGCGATGACGAGCCAAATACCGCTGTCAAGCAAAATGAACCTTTCAGTCTGGACGATGTAGACCAAGATGTTGGATGAAGTGAAGATATAGCCACTTCTAACCTTAAGTCCAACAAAGCTGCTGAAGTGGACAGCTTAACTGGCGAGCTCTTCAAAACAGCAGGCGGTGACTTGGTAAGCAGCATACTCCAACTCATCTCTATAATATGGTCGGACGAAAGTATGCTCGATGAATGGAACCTCGGAACTGTTTGTCCGATTTAAAAAAGGAAATCCTCTGAACTGTGCCAACTACTGAAGCATCAAACTTCTTAACATCGCCTATAAGATCCTCCCTGCCGTTTCGTTTTAACGCCTGAACCGTTCGTCAACAACCTGATTGGTTCATCTATAAAAACGAACTGTACAGAACAATGTCTAGTTTTGGTATCCTTGCTAAACTCGCCTGTTTGTGCAGGGTGACGATTGATAATGCTCGCTGCTCCATCATGGTCGGTAAGGAGTTCACTGAGACCATTGGTGTCAAAAAGGATCTATACAAGGCGATCTAAATCGCTGTCATGCGACTGCTTTACCATCATTCTTGATAGAATAGTGCAAAACTCACGCACCATCTCTCAAAGGTCTGTCCAATTACTCGCATACGGCGATGATTTGACAGAATCGGAAGAAAGCAGCGTAATGTCAGCGGCTTTTGGCTAGTATTAAGGCGGAAGTGGCGAAGATGGGTTTAGGGGTCAATAAGGGCAAGACCAAGTATATGCTGTTGACAAGAAAGGACACCCAACACCGATATAGCTTTAGGGCAGCTAAGGACTATGTGTACCTAGGCTCCGCTATGCATTTAGACAACAATACCAGCGCTGAGATCAAACGAAGAATATCTCCTGCCAATCGCTGCTTCTTTGGGGTAAGAAGATAATTGACTAGCAATGCCCTCTCTCGAAGAGCGATCATATATAAGACCTTAACAATCCCAGCCCTGTTCTATGGCTGCTTTGGGAGAAAAATTCTTCGGGTGATTTTTGGTTCCAACTAGATAGACGTCTAAGAGGAAATACAGTAACGGACAGTATGGGCTGTACAGTAACATCGACTTAACCAGAAAAGTGAAGGTCCAACGACTCAGGTGGCTGGCTCATGTTGAGCGAATGAGCACCAATGCTCCGGTTAGAAATGCTTTCGAATCCACACCAGAGGTAGAGCGCAGTAGAGGAAGCCGGGACTCAGGTGGCGCAAGTGGAATGGGACCTGAACCAACTTAGCGTACGAATCTGGAATCAGCTAGCTAAAGATTTAGTTGTCTGGAGACGCTTGTTGCTTGACTGTAACGCCTCCTTAAGTAAATAGGTAAGAATTCTGCTTTAGCTTTCGATGTGGGATTGCTAACGTCTAGTTCGGTACCGTCGTCGTTCGGTACAATGCAATGGTTTCAAGTTATTGAAAGCTGTTTATGACATTTTCTTGACCTCTTATCCTGCAATGTTAATAAGAAGCGTTGAACAGTTTGAAGTAAGGCGGAGGATATTTTTATTGAGCTGCAATAATGCGTAAACATCGTCAGCACAGTCTCTCTGGTTTCCACACTCTGTTAGATTGCTTTTACTTGGGAGCTTGACATCTTTGCCCCTCTCTATTCTTCAGACAAAGTATCATAGTTTCAAACTTTCTATATAAATGGACGCTGTAGGGTTGCAGTTACTGTGGACAAACTTTTGCAGAACTCGGCGCAAGACCACCAAATCTAGCTGTCTTGTTAGGATTAACTATGTGGTGCAGGGTGAATTCTTGAATTTTGGACGTATGAAAACGGAAAAGTACACAGTGTATCTTCTTAGCTGGCTTATTCTTTGCCTGGTGTTGGCATGAACGGTGGCCACATGTCAGTTTTTTGGTGATGCCGTAAATAGTTATCCTGTCTGAACTATGTAGTTGCAATTCTTCGGGTTGTTCTGCAAGTGCGTTGATGGCGTTTCCTTTCGCACAGCGTACACTAGACTGGACTTATCTCACTTTTATGCTTTTATGTATAAGGACACGAAGACTTTGCTATGAAGGAGTGACTACAATGTGAACTTTTCGACCCTCCCGCACGTTGTCCGATGCAACTTTCCACTTCGAAACCGAACACATTTTTTCAACAGTCCAATCCTCATCCGTCGGCCTAGCACTGCTGATTATGTTTGCTCTTTGAAGAATATGGTACTTTGATTGTCGGTTGATTATGGGCTCACTGGGCTTTTCGGTGTCGAACCTGGCTGGGAGAAGTAAGGTATTATTGCTTGCAGAGACGGGTGTATTTCGAAGGCGAGAGCTAGCTACCATAAGTAGGTGGCCTCGTTCCAGCGCAAATCAGCTTCTTGCCTGTTTTGGATATTAAAGATGGGACTTCTGGTCAATTTGATTGAAAATATTCCGCCGATCGGTAGCTATCCAGTAGATTGTCTGGCAGGTCTTGCGCCATATAAGGTGCCTCCTATGACTCGGCGATTGATGTTACAGAAGTCGGTTTCTACCGAAACCATGTGCTCTGATTACATATCGGAGGCGTATATTACTAATGCCTCCCTCTGTTTTGAGGCCTACTATCCAAATGACGATGTCATCATTGGGGTCTGGCACCTTGTAGTTGGCAGTAGAAGTTCTTCTTGTCTTCCTCAGGCGCTAATACCATGGGAATGTTAGACTAAGGGATCGTAACACTTTTACTCTTGGTCATGAATTTGGCCGGGATATGATGTTTTGAGTGCATTTGGCATCGAAAGCTGAGTTACTGACAGTGATTAAGACAGTGTTAGCTATTGGAGACTGTGAATGTCTGCTTAGTCCCGCTTAGTCTCAAAGTATGTAAACTATACAGCAAAAACTCATTTTCTAATTGTAGACATCTGGCATTCTAAAGACTTCCTTGTTCACAGTTTAGAACAAGAGATTCCAGAAACTTAGCGGAGTACGGAGTACCCAAAAGGCACTTGCAATTGATCAGTTCTATATCCAGATCGGGGCATGCTATTTGAAGGCATTTTGTCATTAATATTCAAGATTCACTGGATAACGAGAGACTAAACTGGCTTGTTTTGAGCAAAAGTAGTAGGAATTCGAGACCACCTTCATTTTTCCTCCTACCAAATGCTGTAGAATATATGCCTTGCCTAGGTCTCCGCATCTGATATTTGTCTGAGCTGATTTGGGTCTTGGTTTCGAAGCCATTTTTACGATGCACACTATATTCATGTAACCTTACTTCGTACTGTGTATACCTATAATAGCTGTGTTAGGTATTTGAGGTAGGTGACACCATTGTCCATAAATCTCAAGCTGCGATCGTGAGGCCGAAGTGATACGCTTCCAATTGTAGAGAGCTTACGAAATTTTCACACAACCGAGATACTCGTATGGATGTTCGGATGTGGCTGGATAACCTTGCCCTCTAACTTGGCAGAATAATACACGTAACAAGAGCGTTGTCAAAAGGCTCCAATCACAGGTAGGTTTTTTTTTACAACATGACAGTCTGAGAGCATTGCATCAGAGCCCACTTGGAGTGGGATGATAGCCAGGTACATGCTTCAATATTGTATAAGTTCCAGGTAATTTGAAGCTTCACATGCGAGACGAAATAATCTCATCATCAAAGCTCAAATAATTGGAATTGTTCATGTACCTGGAAGGTATGATTCAATAGATACATCTCAGACAAAGAGCGCGTCCCATTTCCTTGGTGGCTTTCTGATTTTTGGTGACATTTTTACAGTTGGTGTTTGTTATGAATGTACTTTAACTCCAAGATCATTGGTGTGGCATCAATTTCGTAGATACAACACGAAGATTCTCATTTGCCTACCCTCACAATCTGCCTTGGGTTTGTGTCAATCAAGAACACACCTTAATTTCAGGTACTCAAATGTATACATATTCACGTAGGGTGCCACATTATGCGTCGCCTAAATGTGAATACACACAGTTGTAAGTATATTTGTATAAAATAAAAATTTTAAAAATGAATGTGATGTCAAGTCTCTGGCTGCGACGAATGAAACTTGAGGGAGTAACGATAATGTGCAACATACGATGAGTACGAGGACTAGGTATATACTATATCCTCCAAACAGCACACTGACTGTCATTCCTGTCATGATTTGTCCTTGGTAATTGTATTCAAATTTTTTTTTATGCAAATAACTCTAGAGAAGGATTATGATTATGGCTCTTTATTTTACGGCTTTAGTTCTATGCGGCGTATACGAGTAACCATCCATCCATGCAATCCGGCAACGATATACCAGTTGTCATTTTTTGAATTCTGTCATTTTAATTCAAGGGCGCATTGTACTCAGATACAAATTAAAATAAAAAAGAAAATAGACGTATTTCAAGCAAGGATACGAGGCATAGGTACTATAGCCAACTGATTTTATCGTTGGGAAAATGTCCTCAATTTAAAAGGAGAGCACCGGAAGTGACGCCTTCACATATGAGCGAGAAATCGGGTCAACCCTAATGAATACAAATTTCACGACATTACCAGTCCTTGAGCATCGAACACTTGAATTGTCAAAATTTCATTTCCCGCATTGTGGCACGTACCAGGAGTGTTAGATATTCCATTCATATACATACGTACATGTCCTGTCTGATGACATGTTTGACAAATAGTGGCGTAATTACATGCAGCTACGAGTATGTGTGTATCTGATGAGGTCCGGGACGTCTAATGAATTAACAAACGCAAGGTACGCTCGCATTCATTTTAGTCCAAGTGGTGGTGGTTTGTGGAGTCTTTTGAATTCACTGGAAGCAATCATCGAGCCAAGGGCGGAATTTGGAATTGTACAACTGATTGGTAGATGTTAGAAAATTACGACTAACATGGCAGGTTTATGGACGACAAGCGTCAACGTAAAACGTCATGTAATTGTCGTTGGTATTATGCCTTGTCGATAACTGAAATATTTATTTTACCATTGTTCAGTGTTAAATCGTTCTTTGTCGTTTATTTTCAAAAGTCGTAAACGCAGTAATGACAGATTGATTTGAAGGTTTCAAAGCTTCTCAAATTCTCACATGACAGCGCGTGTCTTTGTCGAATTCTTTTATGACATCCCTCCATAGGCAGGATGGAGTACCTTTCTGCATCCATCTTTTAACGCACTTCATGCGAAACTCTGAACATGTAATGCAGCTTCTCTCGTGTGTTACTGACAACATCGAAACTAGACTTAGATCTACATGTGATGGACTCAGAGTTACATCAGTTTTTGAAGATGTAGTGTCCCTTAGCATGCCTATCGGGTAGGAGTGGCTTTGCTCTATGGACTGAATAAACTCAGATTTCGCGTTGAACAGACCTAGAGTCAGGAATTGCTTTAGTGAGAAAGTGCTTACAGCATATCTTGCAAGTGCAGCCAGATCCGAAGATAGCCAAAAGATTCACGGCTCCAAAGTCACAGAAAACGTTCATATGAAATGGTGTCGGTTTTGTTAAAATCGTTGTCCACCCTTAAGAAGCCAGTAAACAGCAGCATTTTCTGCTGGTTATATCAGAAATTCTCCCGGCTGCTTATATCCATCACAAAGCATTCGATTGTTCTGCCTATGGTATGTCTTGGGATATCAGACAACCTACAGTTGTGTTCACGAGAATGCCAATTTTAAATGTGACTCTGGACTCTAAGATCCTGAAAAGTTCCCCTCAAGACCGACAAGATCAACGATGATCTGTTTTTCCACAAGTCTATTGCAACACAGACAGAATTCATAGAATTAAGACATCCAACTGCGTTCAAAGATGCCTTGCTCCTTGCCTTATGCATACCTTGATGCTTAGATTTTTAGTCTAAAACTGTTTACCACGAAGTTTGTCACTGGAGATCCTGTTCAGGGTTGGTAGCAGTTGATCTGTACTGGTTTGCAGGCGAAATCATCGGTATCAGATCACTTAAGGACACAATTCTCCCATCCCTCACTACAAGCAACAAATTATACCAGGGACGGCTGATTCTGCTGGTATAACTCAATCCATTTTTATGGCAGCTTGTTGGTCTTTATATATGATGGCATGCTACCAAAATTTAGGTGTTGAAAGTATTTCTGGGACAATAAGATAAGACAGCGTCATAGGGTGGTGTGAAGTCCCGTGAACAACTCATAGAAATAAAGGCGACATCTGTCGTTCAAAGTTATGACGACTCATACCTAGATCTGGAGGTCTCGACTAAGGATTTCCCACTCCTAGAGCCGATTTCGTTTTCTAGACGTTGGAGAAAGAAGTTTTCTCAAGTTCATCGCTGGGTGATCCATCAGTTTTCTTAGTTATCTTTTGAGTAAGGCGTCTAAAAAATCTCGAAAATCGTATTTCCTGGAGTGTTACCCACAGCACTTAATTAACTATGCTTGTTGTTCTCGCCAGAGTTTGTATTGTCAACACTCCGGCTTTTGGTATTCTCAGCCATTCCAGTTTGTAACGTCAAAAAGAGGACAGCATCTCCTTTGAATGTGGGTTTCTTTAATTTTTATTTGAGTGGGAATTTTGCTACGACTTCCAATTTCTATCTACAGGGACTGCAGCCTTGGTTGTAACAGCGCTTTCACACGGACCTTGTATAGGTTGGTTTAGCTTTAGCCGATAACTGTCCGCCTGAATTGCGACCGTGATGACTGTGCGCAGAGAAGGATTAGTAGAAATCTTTGACCCTGCTTTAGATAGATCTCTTGTTTGTTCAACGTGGGAATCTGATGTAAACCCACGATGCGCATTCTAACTCAGGATTAGCCGAAACTTCAATCAGGACTCATTTGGCGTCCCAAACACCGCTTTTTTTCTGGGGCAATCACCACCTTTACGTGTAAGTTCCGATTCGAAGTTATGTGTAAGAATGAACTCCCCCTTTGATGGATTGTTCAGACCCACCTCTGCTATTCTTTGGGTCATGGCACCTAGTAGTTATACAAGTCCACAGCTAGTCAGACGTCTTATGAAATCGTCCTCTCCTCCTTTTCCCATTTCTGTTTATATTCCAGTCTACCTCAATTTGTTAGTCCGGAACTGAAATTCAAGGTCTTCTGACTCTCATGTTTCTAGAATAGGGCTTCTGGTAAAGGTTTCCTTACAGTTTAGCGCTGACGGCCTTAGTCCACGTAGCGAAACAAATGCATAGGGTCTCTGATGAGTATTTATTCGGAGTCCAATTACACAAAACCAGCCAGTAATCTGCCCCCGACCAAACTAGGCTATTGAAAGACAAAGTCTGAGAACGGGCAGCTACATCTACGATAGATCTGGCCTTTTAGGATAAAGTGACTTCTGCGAACATTTTTCTACTTACCGTTGAAGCAATTTGGAGCCTGCAGTCTTGACTTTATTGGTTTGTGCGGTGCGTTGGCCGCGCACTGCTTTTTTGACTTATTCCCTTGACTCTGATTGTAGCCCATTAAAGGGTATACTTTGGAGCACGTTAAAGCTTTTCAGTTTCCAGTGTCAAACAATCAAAAGGATGGCCCTGAATGCTCCGTACTTCTCGATCTACAAAATTTAACGTAGAAGAAGTACAGAGTAACGAAAGATCTTGCCACGGTCAAGATTCGGGGAGTGTATGGAAAATATTCTGATTGGGGTACAAGCAAATGTTTTTTTATACACTAAATGAACAAATTCATTCTCAAGAACCATTGAACGCATCCACTCCAACTTGACGGCTATTTGGCAACTGACATTTATGCAAAATTCCTGTGTAAAATGTTTTTGACGTCAGTTGTTTGCAATCATGGAATAGGGCTCGCTCGAACATCGTGTTGTTATAATTGGCTCGTACCGTGAATTTATTTGAGGGTACTGATGGAATAGTCGATCATGCATCGCATTCAATCTATTGAGCAAGTTGTCCTTCGGGATTCTTAAGGCTGAGCAACCAGTTAAGGGTCATATGAGTAGAAGTATTCGATAGATTTTATTACAGCGAGTAGTTCCTTTCGAGTTCCCTACATCGATGCGACACCTAGCAAGACTTGTGCGGTCTAAGTCGCGTTAAAAGTGCTTCAAGTTCTTTCCACTCACCTGCATTCAAGTGTTGGGATTATGCAGATGGTCGGGCAGATCGGTGGCGATGTTTTCTTTATGCTGCGCCTTTGACACTGACGCCAAGTTTAGTTTCCTTAGGAACCTTGACTGGAAAATCGGATATATTTGGCAGACGTACCACGGTTTCTCTATCAAGCAGGTGGTTTAACGACTTTGCAACCAAAATTCCCTTTGGAAGTACCGATAGCGACCTTGTGACAGCCACCTTGATGAATTGCTCGAATTGCGAAGGTACAATCACATCGTCTGGACAAAGGATCTGAAATATCCGGATCTGACCGTGGCTCTGCTGCAATCTTTCCTAAAGCGGAAATGACTATATCGTTCTCTTGTATGCAAGCAGCATATTAGTGGCGAAATCAATTTTACATTTTGTCGGGACCAGGAAATCAGTTCCTCAAATTCCATGGCCATTACCTGGGAGCTGGAAATCTACCACTATTACCGTGAGCCGGCGACGAAGCTTATCCAACTGAACACTTGTATCCCACTCACCAATTACATTAAGGGTGCTGATTCTTACATTTATGGGTTGCAAACGAATATTAGGTGAAACTAAACTGCGGTGTACCAAAGTTATCGACGACCCCGTATCCCCTAGAAGATGCCACCTTCTTCCACCAAAAGTAGTTGAAGTGATTACTCTTGGATGCGTTAAATAGAAATTGTAGGCCTGGTTGTTCTGTCAGTGGCTGCCCCTTTCCACTGACATCTTCTCGTTTCCCGAAGTAGAAGGTGCAAGCACTCACCATTATCGCGGTCATGATAATTCCCTCTGCGTCTCCATCTACGCTTGCTCCATTGGGTTGGTGGGTGTCGGAGAGTCTCTTTTGTAACTTCGGCGGCACGTAAAATAGCTTTAGCCTAGCCTCCTTCAAGGTTTTAGGCTCTCCGATCCGGACCATGTCTTGTACATACCTGTCAGATATCCCATCGATGAATTACATTGTAGCGATTTTCTCCTGCACTTCTCTGGGGCACTCTCTGAAGACTGTGCGAGTCAATCGCTCTACCTCCGTTGCAAAAGCTGCGAGCTCCTCCTTTGGTCGTTGAACTCTCGCACGCAGTTGTGCATGAGATATTTGTTTTACCTGGCCAAGAAATCGAAGATTTAAAGCATCTACCAATGCCGAATAATGTTCTCGAGCTGTTTCCCTAAAATTGGATAGTACGGCCACGGCATCTCTCAGTAGCATAGAGCCCAAAACAAGCAACGATTTCAAATTGAATTTTGTAGCTCTCCCAGCAAGTAGTATTCCCATCGAACTGCTGTGGTTTCAATTGGGGTCTCCCTTACGAAAACGTCACTGGTAGGATTCGATGCATATTCGTTATTTGTACCTGCATTGCCTTGTGATTCGGTATGAGCTGGAGCATTCCTGGAGCTTGGTGCGCCCGAGGAGTTGAAGTCTCCATAACTTTCTCAGCAAAGGTAGTGCCACTTAGCGTTTGAACTTCGTCTGCTCTCTGCTTGTGCATTTCACTGAGGGAGTTCAAGTCCTTGCACTGACTTTTGGCTGTCTCATCTTGGGGAGAATAGTGTCCATCTGGATTTTTAATTCCTCCATCACTTCTGACACCTGTCTTACAGAAATTCTAGCGATGCCTTTATTAATAATGAATTTCTTTTACAGTTTATAAAGTATGACCCACGTTGCACGATGATAGATGAAAAATGACACTTTTTTGTCAGCCGTCAAATTCCTATCAGCCGTGTTCAGAGGCGTGGGAACCCAGCACAAACATTTCTTCTGTCAGCTGAACGATATCGAGGAACTCATAACATTACTATTTTGTTAATTGTGTTTTTTTAAGCGATGTTCTGCAACAGAAAAATATTGTATATTGAAAGATGATCAGCGAAAGGATATCTACAATAAGAGAAGAAGATTGCACAGATGTAAAGTCAAATTAAGCCATTCCGGTAGAAGAAGATTGAGAGATTTTTGGAGCTCAAGTTTATTCTTAAAATAGCTTTTCAATCACTCAACATGAGAATATTTTGTGTGAATACAAAATGACATCGAAATTCCAATGCAGATTCCAGACAAAACGTTTCCACAGATACAGCAGATTCTCTACGAATTCGTTTGCCTCTGTATGGCTCCCTCAAGCATTTCAATTTACAAATTGCAATTACATACACGTTGTTAAAATTCCAAAACTAATTGAAAATTGAAAACCAAAAGTTGCACCGAATACTGGCAAATATGACATGAAATTTTCATTTCCTCTGCTTGTGTCCTTACGTACTGTACTGTCGTTTCGATTATGCAAATACGAACAACGTTCATTCTTTGTAGTTGGTAGGTATCCTCGCACACCAACGTTTATATTTATACATCTACATCTGTGCATGTGGATCTGTGGAAGGCCTGCAAGATATGTCACCAAAAGTAAAACTTTACTCATTGAAGTTTCCCCCCCGAACCCCGACCAAGTTCGATAGAGATGGTGATGGAGATGAAGAAATTGCTTTCTTGTTGTTTTTATGTGAGCAAAACTTTTCTGTCGTATTTCACAGAAGAAGGCAAGAAATTGATTTTCACTTTGCGTATCCTTGTTGAATCCAACGACGTCGATCTAAATTTTCATTTCTACCCCTTACCCGATGATGCCGCTGTTCCTAAATTTTAATAAGTTTACTGCATGTGTACGACCCAAGACACACTTTGAATAAAAAACTAGGATAAGAAGTTTCGAAGGCAACTACAGGACGATTGCACGGAAACGCAATCTAGAACTAATCTGCATATCTTGGACTTTATCTAGATTTGAAAGTCAGAGGTTTCCAGCTCCGTAGTTGGGTTTTTAATTTTATTCAAAGGAAGAGGTTGATTTTGTTTTTTTTTTTTTTAATTTTCTTGTTTTTTTCAATAAGGGTATATGGTACGCAGTTCAGAAAATATTTCCATACCCTGGGGGCTTTGAATTGAATGAAAATATTGTGGGTCTGGACTTTCAAGAACCTGAGGTGAGCTGTCAAAATATAGTCCCTCTACGATGGCATGGGAAACTCTAATTTTTGAATACATACGAGTACATGATGTGTTTGTTGTTGTTAAGGACTTGTGTGGAACATGTCTCTGGATATCTTAGGAAAACACGACCCTCCGCTATCTACCTAATGATGAATATGACTTGGGAGTATTCAGAACGTATCTTGGGGGATTGAGACAAGATTTGTGAGCTTGAACCCTTGTGTGAATGGATCCTATCAAATCTTGCTGACTTAAATCCTGTCATCCTTCAACAGGTATAAGGAATCAACAACGCCTGCGCTCCACCTTGTTCTGAGTACTCCAACGCATTTGAGTCATCCATTCATTTTTAATGCATTCTATTTTATTCTTCTTAAATTTGCTGTACTTACATATTTTAAAACTACCCTACCCTATGTAAGTCGGACATTTGTTGCTCAACATAGTAAGGAAAATATGGACCACTTTGCCTTCTAACTAGGCTAACCTGGACTTGAAGGAAATGACAAATGAATGTGGTCTTCTTCACTCAACCACCAACTATGTTGATGCTGCAGATCAACATCTTTTTTATCGCGTCTCTGTTGTAGTTGGGTCGCCCCTCACCAACTGCTCGAGCTATTAGCGGCACCGTAAGCCTATTCTGGAGCAGCCCTTTTATGTCAAAATAAAGAAATACTTGAGGGGGGTCGAAATCTTTTAAGCCCACACTTTCATGGTATAAGTAGTTGGGGTATTAGGCCCCAGATATCAGGTTGTTGGACGAGGTCATTGCTCTTGCAATATGCCCTTGAGTTGTCCACTCTTATTAGATTCGCCCTGCTGTATACTACCTCATTGGGATAGAAGTTTCTGTACTCCGATTCTGTAAAGATGATAACAAACCCTAAGGCAAGCCGAATCATTTCCATTAAGCTTGCTCTCACGTTGAACAACACGGGACCCCATATACCAGCATGGGCCAGATGAGGACCTTGATGCGAGGGTTGCTGCTTTAAAACAT
This sequence comes from Volucella zonaria, assembly GCA_963966105.1. Classification (NCBI taxonomy): domain Eukaryota; kingdom Metazoa; phylum Arthropoda; class Insecta; order Diptera; family Syrphidae; genus Volucella; species Volucella zonaria. The sequence continues at coordinate 284,213,224 of OZ014530.1, read as the reverse complement.
TCTCTTTGTAAGGACAAAAGAACCTTTGGTCCTGGCCAGAACAGCATCTACATTCTAATTGAAATATAGATATTGGTCCAGCTAGATTCCAAGGTACCTGACTACATTCGACAAGCAAGTGGCTGGCCGTGTTGTCCAATGATCGAGTATTTTCGCCAATTCTTTCTGGTGTCCCTAGAGGCACCAGACAATGGCTTTCTAAACAGAATGGTTTCAGACATCCAGTCATTCCAAAATCGCCTTATTTGTTCGAAGTCACATTGCATAAGCCTGTTAATCACCGCGACTTTTGGACCTGTTCTGTACGCTATCAAGTCATCTGCGTACGCTGTGGCATGGTGAAGTGAACCTATCAGACCACTTGTGTAAATGCCGGATAGGATCGGCGAATTTACCGCACCTTGTTACAGACCGTCTTTAATGTTAAATGTTCCAGCAGAAGTCACATCGCCATTCTTCACGATCAACTGTCTACTGGAGAGCATATCAAAAAGAATATACAAAAGTGGCTTACTGATGCCCAGTCTACTCAGCCTGTAGAAAAGTCCCTCTAACCATACGATGTTGAAGGCCTCCAAGTCAATCAGTCAGGCTCCAGTGCACACGTTTCTGCTTTTGTTCTATTGGATATCTTACTTCAGCTTAGACGCGGCATTTATGACATCTTGCCCCTCCGGAACTATATTTTTGTCCTCAACCCACTGAGTCAAAACCCTATTGATTACCTTTTCGAACACCTTACTGATATTCCTTACTGATATTCCGAAGGAGTAGAATTGGATGTATCTTTGCCCCTTTTAGGGATGGGATAAACCACCGCAGTTCTCTGGATAATGTGCATTATTCATTGCCTTGTTAAACAGTCTGGTGTAAATGTCTACCGCTTCTAGAGGGAGATGTCGAAGCACAATGTTTAGTATTCCATCGATTCACACTTATTGTGTTGAAGATCTCATGGAGTTCTTCCTTTGAAATGAACGGGGGTAGGTCCCCTTCATCGGCCATATTCTCGTCACTGAACAGGGTGAAACCCGAGCTCTCGAATCGCTAGTTCTGTATGTCATTTCGCAGATAGAAATTGTGCAGAAGGACTCGATTCTCTAGGTCCATCAGTTCAAATCACTTCCTGAAAAGTCGCTCCTATGGCCCGAAGCTTATCCTGAGGATCCTCGATCGCACAGAAATTGTCATTATTTGCGGATTCACTTGGATCTATGCCTGCAGTAGTCCGTATTCATTTGTTGTCCGTCATTCGAGGAATTTTAAGACACTGTAGTTCGTTTTGATATTTTCTGCAGCATAATTTGGTTATTTGCGGGAACGTCCTCGAGTTGCTGGAAATCACAGCCTGAATTCTATTGTTATCACTGCAGAGACCTACAGGGTTTGCTCCACCACATGCGTACCCGTTACTTGACGTTGAAGCTGAGCCATCTGCCCCTGAGTAGAGAGCAAGATAGCTAGCATGTCAGGTGCAGCTCTTGGTGCTCTAGGCGCTGGGGCGGAGGAAGCAGCTTTCTTTATATCATGGAACTTGGGACAACCAAGATAGTTAGCGATGTGTCCCGAGTTCTTGCATAAAGCACATGAGAGTTGACTTTTGTCTCACATTCCTAAGAATTATGGTTCTTTCCACACTAAACGTATCGAGACTGCATTTGGCAGTTTGATACGGCATGGCCGTATCGCTCCTTTTTAAATTCTCCCAGTGAACAACCTGGTAGCCCATGACTTTAATACTCCTTAGACTATCCAGTTTGCTGCTGGGAGTGAGCTGTACTAGGAAGAACGGTAATTTCCGCTTCTCCCTTTTTGACTTTTGCAGTGGTAAAAGGCTTAACCCCTACAAATTTGAGACCGTCGCACTCTTTCACTTGAATCAGTTTTAAGAGCTCCTCGAGATTAAAAGACGGTTCCACTGTTTCGGTGTGTACGTGAAGTACTACGTCGTCGTTTCCTTCAACAGGTTTTGAATTACAGTGTATGACGTGCCTGTCTAAACCTAATCTTTTAATGCTAAAGTGGTTAGGTATGGCCGACTTAAACAAGTCCTTGGTGTCCTGGGTCACCATGTTGTAGGTGCTGATTGGAGGCACGTTTTCTTTTTTAATTTTCTGTAGCATTTGCTGCTGTAGTTCCTACCCTAGTAGCAGTGCTGATTCTACGAACAATCGGAAGTTGCTTTTGTGCTAAACACATTGCTTTTCCAGATTTTTGATAGCATCCTTAATGCAGCTTTGTTCTTCTCGATTCTGTGGAAGACATCCAGTTCGCTGCCAGTCTAGTAAACCGAGACCATACTTCCTTGTTGCCTTCCTGTGCTGGAATGTTGTTTTCCCTGTGCTAATTTTAAGTCTCTCTTTGTGTCTAGATGTTGATCCATTTCGTGATGTGAAAGTAGGCAAACACCATCAGCGTCAAAATCCACCGAATGCTAATGTTACTTTCCGTCAATACTGCTCAGAGTACATCGCTGATGACCACTTAGAACAATTGCGGTGACAGTATACATTCCTGGTGTACTCCACTTTGGACTTAAAAATTCTCTGGCATCCCACCTGGCAGATGAAATACTTACTGCCCTCGCATGTAGTTCTGCTTATAGGTGAGGATGCCTTCCTTGCGCAAGGCTGACTAGATATCATCCCGATTCTAGCTCTCGAAAGCCTTCTCAAAGTCGATGAACAGAATATGTAGCGAAAACCTGTACTCGGGGTATTCTTCTATTATGCTCCATAAGGTGTTTGTGCGGTCTATACAGAGGGATCCAACGCCGAAACCTGTCCGTTTGTCGTCGAGATTTTGTCTATACGTTAGTTACAGCCGGCGCAATGCATGCACCTCTCTAGGGTGATCACTTCTTTTCTATTCTGACAAAATTCGCTCATTTTCTGATGTCGTTCTATGCGCGGGAGTAGTAGTTTTGGTCATGTATTTGAAAAAAATCGGCATGGATGCCGTTTATGCCCCCCTTGCCTTCTTCTTCTTGATGAATAGGGTTCCTGTTGTTATTTATATTTTGGCCAGGAGGTCCGGCGCGAAGTTTGGTAATTTGTTTCTTCGAAATTCGAGATCATATCAACATTGTCTAAGTGCTTAACGATTGTAAGGAAGTGTTCTGTTCATACGCTGATTCGCATCCAAAATGCTTCTACAAACTCTTCACTGGATATTGTGTGGAGTTCAGTCTTATTATTGCACCTTCTTGCTGCTTCTTCAGTCCATGAAGCAAGTGAGTCTGTATGCTGTTGTTTATCACGTCGCACACTATGCTGCTATTCCTGAGGACGCTGATATTCGATTCTTGATTGCTGTACACAATCCGTGACAAGATGTCTGCCGACAGCCAGGACATCTACTAACGTAGATATATATCCTAATTCAATGACAAGGCGACTGGTTTTGCAGAGGTCTATACACAGCTCACAGTCGGAATTGAAGTCTCCAAAACTGTGAACTCCCATCGCGTGCCTAAGCATAGTGTTGCCGCTTCCTGTTGTTGGCGTGATGGCTTAAGAGGCGCCCAAGTGACTAAATCGTTCTTTCGATGAGAAGTGTGATGGGTATTTTTCCGCTCTGCTCTAGACTCTAGCCATTAGTAACCGGTTTTCACATTATGGAACTTCTTCGTGCTGTTGGAATTAGTATCAGGTCTACCTCGGACCCCGGTGTGCTCCTAGCTTGTCTACCAGAGTAGAAAATTATTTGTTGCTGATAAGTGGCACTTCGTAGTAATCTCACAAGATGTTTTGAGCTCACGTTCTTCTTAGTGGAATTTGGCGTTTTATGGTGCTTCCTGGAGTCAGTCGAGTAGGGTCCAGGAAACATTCGTTGGCCTTTTTTGTCATCAGTTGTCGGCATATTGTCACCCTACCAACCAGAAGTCGTACTAGTGCATGTATAATACTTATGTATGCCGATAAGTGCACTCTGGCTTACCAAATTCGCAAAATTCGCTAAACAGGAGCTAATATGGAACTCAGGCAGGTCTTGAAGCTACTGCAGTTTCAATTCTATTTAAAATTCTAGAGGGAGTGCACCACAGTTTTTTATTGTTCGGATTTGTGGTAGCTGCTCTAACATGTCAGATCTCCCTTGACCTTTTTTGGCAGGAAATGGATTACCTTAGTGTCAGGTCAGTAATCGTCAACTGCAATCTATCTAAAACAGTTAGATAAGGACAAATCAATCTATATCCTAATAAAAGATTACTGAATGCCTCAGTATCGCAAAAGATGAGTCCAGAGTTACTTAGGTATGTCTTGTATGTCCGTGTGGGTTTCAGGGCTTCCACTAAACCTACACGCCATCGCGTACATTTGCCAGAGATGTGTTTCAGCTCTCCGCAGCTTCTTCCTGGTCGTCCATCTGTGTTCCATCGGGAACAAAGCACTCAAAGAAGGAACTAGCCCATTGTATTCCTTGTAAGTTCCGTTTACTGAAAATTCCGAGTCTTTCGAAGAAAGATGAGTAAGCGCTTTAGTATAAAGTGCCTACAAAACCAACACCCATCACATTAGCGCCGAATACCTGAAGCGAGCGTGGGCCGATTACTCACAGAGGTAGCGCTCCGTTGTGTCGTCATGACTTTCGCAGCAAGCATCGAAGGATGTTGTGTCACTTATACCCTGCACACTTAAGTGACTTGCAAAAGTGTAGTGCCCCGTCACGACGCCAGTAATCAACCTGCAGTCTTTCCTGCTGAGGGACAGCAGAAAAGCCGCTGACTTCCTACAGACGTCGGGAAGCATTCGTTTGGTCTGTCTGTATCTCGGGGAGCCATGCCACCTGCAGTTGTGCTCATATGAGACACAACTGCCTTAAGCCGAGAAACCTTAACCGAGGACGCAGGTTGACCTAACTTGCGTCCTGAAAAACTCTGAACCTTGTCTGGCAAGTTCATCGGCGATTTCATTTCCCGCGATCCCATTGTGACCTGGGATCCAGACAAGGGTCACTGAATTTTTTTTTTTTTTTTTTTTTTATAATTTACGCGCGCCTAAGGGGTTATGAATACCCTTACACTGTTGCCAGGGCGCGGGCGGAAAGGTAGAAGGAGGAGAAAGGAAATTTAGCCTTCCGACTGCGTTAAGTGATCTCTTGCATTCTTGAACTAGCTTGGAAGTCGCAAGGGGGCTTAGCATGGCTCTAGCAGATGCAAATGCTTCACCCCCTCCAAATGTTCTCCACAATATAGTTCGCTGCCATCAGGATTGCGTAAATCTCCGCTTGGAAGACAGATGTAAGCTTTCCTGACGTGAAGTGAAATCTAACGTTGTCGTCCTGAAAAAGGTCAAAGGCGCCACATCCTATATTGGATTTGAAGTCGTCCGTGAAGACCCGACTGCATTCCTTTCCTTGCTCAGATTCTGGCCGAAACTTCCCTGGGCACAGGGAAAGTCGATTTCGTATTTTTTCCGCAACAGGAGTTCTGGTGTCATTGCATCGAACGGCATCTCCATAAGACCAGAGTCGTAAGACAGTCGACGGGCAAGGTCATCAAAGCGTCTAGAGCAGTGCCCCGTTGCAATGCCAATAAGCAGCCTGCAGTCTTTCCTACAAAGGGACAGCAAAACGGCCGCTGATCTCTTAGAAACATCCATTTGCTCTCCCAACATCGTGGAGAGCCACGCCATCTGCAGTTATATTCATATGAGAACAGACCTAATGCAGGTTCAGGTCCTGAAAAACTCTTCTCTGAGTCTTGCCTGTCAAGTCTATGGGCGATTTCATTTCCTATCCTATGATTCTATTGTGGCTCGGGGGCCAGAGCTCAGTGAATTTATCCTCTCGATTACGTCCAGTGCAGTCTTGCATTCTTGAGCTAACGTGGAAGTCGTAAAAGGGTCGCAGGCCGATAATCGTTGTCGCTGCAGATGCAAATACTTCGCCCCATTCACCCATTCGCAATATAGTTCGTTAGACACAGGTTTACTTAACAAGGACTGAAATCATCCTCCAGAAAGGTACCAGCGCCGCATCCTAAATCAGCCTTGGAGCCATCTGTGAAGACCTGGATACATTTCTTTCCTGGTTCAGATTCTGGTCGAAACCATTTCTGGTGGAGTCGCATTGGATCAGACTCCACGTGTGCAAGCTCATCAAAACACCAGTGCGTGTTGTACCAAAAACCATTTCTTTTTAGATGGAAGATGGCTTTTGAGAGTACAGCCCATGATACGAATATCAAAGGGAGGGAGATTCATCAGTGCGGCTAGAGTAGATGCCGACCGTTATTTGGATTGAAGAATTTCGTGTTAACTTGGTTTACTTTATCACAACTGTATAGATCTAAAGAACCCTCCTCAATGAGAAGCTCTATATCTTGTCAAAAGGAGCCCTACACTGACAGAAAGCCAGCAGCGCCTTGGAGATTTTCGACGTGATATGTTTAGTCCAAAGAAGTTTGTTATCCAAGATGGCACCCAGATACTTTGCTTCATTGAAGAAACAGCCAACTTCCTCCTTTTTCCAAAGTTATTCTCTTCATCTTCATTAGGTTTGAGTGGATTGACTCGACAATAGTGGATTACGTCTAGGGCTGTCTACGTTTTAGAGCAGACGGCGGTTAGGTATGATCCAACAGTCAGTGTAGTTACATCATCTGCATATGCCCAGCATAGAGGTCAGCAGTAATGAGTCGATCATCATGCACCAGAGCAGTATAGACATAAAAGTTCCTTGCGAGCAACCCTTATTTATATATTAATTATGCCCGCCATCGCATATTGGCCGCAAACAACATCCGCATTCAGGATTCTATTCACCAACATTGCTTTAATCCACAAAACCTGTGATTCATCTACCCCGTGTTATCCGGTCGAGTGCTGTCAGAAGTTGCATTGCCAAAAGCAACCCTCATGTCAATGAAAATGCCGAGCGGGTATCCCTTTGCGCGCCTTCAATTCTGCCTATCAGATTTTGAAATGTTCTCTCGCAGGATCTTCCGCTGTGGTAGGTACTCGTATGTTGCATCTTAGACAGAGGATCCATTCGCAAATTATTTTTGTGCACGTGGAGCTTGAAAGTTCTCTCCATGCTCTGCAACATGAAGGAAGCCGGACTTAAAGGTCGGAAGGTTTTGCCAGGCCTAGAATTAGATGGTTAAATGAACTCCACAAACCGATCACTTTTTCAGGCCAACGAATCGAGATTTACGAAGTTGAAAAGTATGCTGGTCTCTATAGCTTCAATGTTTCAACACTTTTCAAAGGAGCCCAGATGTGAATTTCTCGGCCATCGAGAGATTAATCCTGTGGTCACACCGTGTGACCTTTGTTACAATCAATTCCAGAACCAGATTGTCAGTTGTAACTGATCCATCCTGAGCACATGTCTGTCGAATTTTGGCCAACGGACGTATGTTTTGCAGGATATTTGTAAATGCCTTCGATACACGCACATATACATGTATGTATGCATCTGACATGCTTCACATTTTGTCACTGATACAAATCTGATACGATGCTCATAGATACAGAAGAACATCTTTGACAACAGACACACGACAGTATGTCCTCCAGCAAAAGCAGTGGGTCGACTTAATGATAACACATCAATAAGCGTCATCAGCCAACGAACGAATATCCTTGACTTGTGTGAATCTCAGCGAAAGTGTTCTAATGGATTTCATTTGCCAGATACGAGTACATATCTAACATATGTATGTAGATTAAGAACTGTGACAATTTGCAACATGTGCTACATAGTCACACGCCCCAGCAGAGTCCTTATTCCAATTTCATACTAACCACTCGAGTTGGCTTCTTTTTTTCTATTCTTTTTTTTCTGTCTCCTGTGTGTATAGTTGCCCTGAAGTGCAAATGTCGCATAGATCATCGAAAGAAGGACTCTTGCGTTGTTCCCAACATTTTCAACATTTTCAACATTTTCAACAGTGGGGAATGCATATGCACACCCCATGCACTATGCGGACGATTGATGTGACAAGATGCGGTTAAGTTTTAGTTTTTGTTTTTTGTTGGCTTCATTTGTAGCTCCACAGGGTGTACGAGTATATAGATACATATGCACAAGGATAACAACAAATAAGATGTTGCCAAGTGTTTTCATAGGGCTTAAAAATAAAAGGGAAATAAGTAAAGAAAGGACACAATAAAAAGGGAAAAAAAGATGTAAAAACAATTTAATCAGAGATAGTATAATGAAAGTGAAAGAAGAAAGCAATTGAGAACGAAAGCCCGGAGAGAAGGCGAAACAGCAGGAGACAGAAGAAAAGAAGCAACAAAATAGAATCAGGATAATAGTCCTTCGGGAATATGGATCACAAATGCAAAAAAAAAAAAAAAAATAAGAAAAAAAAAAGAGTCCACGGTTAAGGATAGTGTTGATGAGTTGTCATGTCCGTAGAAGTGTTTGCTCATATGAGATTCCTTAACAGAGTTGAAAAGTTGTCATGTGACTACAATATATGCATGGGACAAGGCCTATTGAATCACTTAGGCATAAGAGTATACAGCACGTATGTATGTATTTATCTACATTGCAATTAATTGAGATAATATGTCAAGAGAATTGTTGATTTTAAAAGTGTAAACAAGTGGAACTCAATTTAGTCCAATTATGTCGGCCTTTTGTCAGAGTTCAGCAGTCGATATCCTGATAAACCTTGAGGAACTTTATCAATAATTTGACCTATCTGTTGGTACTGGCGTTGCCAGTGGGCATCTGCCAATAAAATCTAAAAATTTCTTTAATAAGTCGCTCAAATTGCACATGACAGTTGGAGTTCCATAAGGGTCTGCTTTGGGACCCCTACTTGAATACTTGGTAGAAAATGGACAATTGTGCCTTCTGCTTTCTGCAAAAGCAAATCAAATTGAACATCATTCAGAGTAAACTCATAAAGTGTTACTGCAGATGATATTCTTGCCAGGCGACATTCTTCAATACCAAGGAAACATTGGTGGACAATATTTTGTTTTCATAAGGACATGCCCATCTTGTATGTGAATCATGGATGACTGTTACTGGCTATCATCACCTCTATTCCTGGTCGGAGTGAAGGCTAAGTTCACGTAGCGCCATGTTACTTACGTACGTTATGTTGAAGCATGTATGTTAATTGACGACATTGTCGTAAGCGCATCACTGCCCATATTATGCCGAAAGGGCGGTTCTGTTGGCTGCAGGACGGCAATGGACTCTAATATCCAGATGAACATGTTGAAACCTCTCAGTCGCTGCGAATGCTTGCAATGGTGGGCTGGTGTGTCTGTTCACTTTGCTCTTCTGACAGTCGTGACAGCTGCATGCGTGAGGCTCTTACCCTGGGCGGCTGAGATTGTGTACGGTTTCGAAAGTGGGTCGCCTGAGTGCCTCTGATATGAAAGGTCAGGCTCGCCCGGAAGACATTTCACATGAAAGTGAAAGTTTGTGACTTACCGATTTCAATTCCGCCAACTCTGCGTCCAACATTTGCACCCTCGCTATAGCGAGGTCACTGGTTACTTACGCTGCAATACGAGAGAATCCATCGATATTTTCCGCGGAGGTGGCGAATATTTATGGAGAGTTGTGCGATGAATTCCAAGTGCCGTTGCTGTCGTGGAGTTTCCGATGTTGAATATGGCTTGCGAAAGGCGGACGTCAGCGGCTTGTGGTCCGTAAATACAACACATGGCCTTCCTTCGATGAAGCGCCGAAAATGATTTTTATTCCTCGGTGGATAGTGCTTTTGAAAAAAAATCCGAGAGGTTCAGATTTTCCCCGACTACTTGAAGAAGGACTACTCCGACGAATGTGTTTGATGCATCGGTCATCAAGCGCAGCTCAGAATCTGGTAGCGAATGAGCTATAGAGCCGGCGTCTGAAAGCCTTTGACGACAATGAAGAAAGAATGCATCGACAGCTGTTGCCCAATTGGGTGGGGTCTTGTCCTTCTCCTAGACGCTCTAAAGCATTTGCGATAGCAGTGCCTGGCCTGACGCGGAGTGTGGCATACTTGATCTGAATAAGTTGAGTGATCCGAAGAAGCTCCGCAGCTTAGAGATGGTAGCGGACTTGGGAGAATCTGCTATTATTTTGATGGTGTCCTACAAAGGTCGATATGGTATCCCAATTTGCCCGCTTGGCGATTGAACAATTCTTGCAAATGCTCTAAGTGCTCGACCTGGAAGCTCGAAGCTATGAGCAGGCCATATACTCGTATATAGATGAAAACAAAATCAAGTTTGCAAAATTTAGAATCGACGAACCGCGTTCCCTAGACCGAAAGTCATCTGTAAAAACTCGAACAACCCGAGAGGGATGATGATTGTAGTTTAAGCCAGTTTAAGTCTTCCGTCAGGCACAAGTCAGGTAAAGGCGAGTAAAGATTGACTTACCCGGTAAAACCAGTTGGAAGTCCGTGAGGCGTGGCATAGCGATCGGGAAAAGTGACGGGATTAATGCGCCTGTAGTGGCAGATTTGTTCATTCTTTTTTGTCACGATGTGAAATGGGCAAGCCCATGGAATCCTTAATGGTCGGCGGATGTTAGCACTTACCATTCGCTGAAATTCGGCTTTAGCTGACTTGTAGTATTTGGGCGGTATGGGTCTTGCACGACAAGAAACGGGTGCACCAGTGGTCTCCAAATGGTGTTAAATGGTATGGCGTGGTGTTCAAAGTGAAGTAAGGGGCAGCGTAATGGTTAGGCAGCTCTGGAATCAGGTTTGTGTAGTCGTAATGGTGTAGGGCATATAACGTGTCATCATCGGATAATGTGAAGATGGCTGAGGTACTACCGGCGAAATCTTAGTCTACAAGGCGACGGCCGTGGATGTCCATTAGTAAGCGGAAGAAGCGTACAAAATCCGCACCCAGGATTGAGTGTGGGAATGCTGTGTAAGTGAAGGTCCAGCGAAAGGTTCTACCTGGGCCAAAGTACAAGCCAATGTGCTCGTAGGACGTCAGAATATGGTTGCAGCTTTTCTGTGGTTTTGACTGCGAGGATTGAAATGGCAGCTCCACTATCTACAAGAAAACGGTAGCAAGAAAGAGTCGATTACACTTACCAGCAACTGTAGTAGCCTCAGCTAAAGTTGCTTGTGGGCGTTTATCTGCTTAAAAGTGCAGGGCGGCGAGCACTTTTGGCCTTTAAAGCCGTATACCAACAGCGAACGGTTGCGGTGGTGCGTTATTGGTTATCTGATATTTTATGACTGTGTTTTGTTCTCTGGTGGTTGGAGTTAGTCGCCCTAAGACGAAAGGTCCTCAACGACAAAATCAGTTAAGGATCTCGTTTGATGGTATGTTGTTCCTTGGAGCTATTGGTGGGAGTGCAGCAATAGATCTAGTCGTTGAGGACTGGCTCACGATTTTATCTGCCACCTCCGCTAGAATATTAAGATCTCCTTTGGCGGCCCAGCCTGAGAAGGTAAACTTGTTAGGTAAATTATGTACTTGAAAAATCTTATCTGGAGTAGCCGAATTCCGAATGCCCCGATGAAGGTGAGTCGTTCCCGAGGTCGCTGCCTTCGATTATGTGCAGTGTGCGGTATTTTTCCCTCTCTTCATACACTTCGAGGAGCGTGGACTTCATGTTTTTGTATTTGCCAGTGGATGGTGCTGACAACAGGATGTCAGACTGCTATGCGTCGCCGAGGTCGCTGCCTTCGTTTAGGCGCTGTAGGCGGTGTTCTTCACTCTCTTCTTACACTTCGAGGAGCCTGAACTTCATCTTTTTGCACTTGTCAGTGGATGGCGCTGGCAGTAGGATGTCAGACACTTGTTGCTTGTCTCTTTTTTCAAGGTCGACGATCACGTACTGAAACTTTGTATCATTTGTCAGCTTGCAGGATGAGGGTCTATCGCGTTAAAACTGAGGCAGTCATCAGACGACGGAGAGTCCTGAGATGTCAGCCGGGGATGACCGTATCTGTTCTGGGGCTTGATTGGCGGATCTTTTTTCTTATCTTTATTCATTGACTTGCTTTATTGCAAGTAGTAATCCTGTGGTTGCTGCACGGCGGGTATCCACGCGATTTGACGCTGACGAGGCCAAAATAAAAAAAATCGCTTCGAAACTATGGCTCATAGACCTTGCCGAAGATCCGATCATTTGATTTGGATTAAGGTCAGCTCCACGTCTAAACTCTTCTACCCTGGTTCGTACGTATTTTAGGGCTCAAAAACTGTTTCCTTTATTCAACAACAAATTATTCGTATCAATGGTCTGTGCCTATTATTGCTAAGTGACTTTTAATCACTTGCCTGCCACCTACAAATGCCTAAGTAGTGTATTTTTTTAATTAAACTTGTTCGGTTAAAAGCTAAAAAGTGGTCGAACATACAGAACATTGCCGAGAGCTATTTTTAATTTAAATTTTGCAACAAACATGCACTGCACATGTACTTGTACGTGTCCTTCACGATTTTTTAACTGACACTCAGTTACGCGAGTATTCATATACACTACACACTCGCATAGGCATTGGATGTATCTCATAAAATTGAAATCCCACCACGATAGCTTTAACAAATTAATTAGTAGTCACAACATCACATTCATCACTGAACATCTACTTTAGGTTCAGTGTTGTAGATTGGTTCTCTGATTCCTGAAATATGCTACCGGGGAATGTACAATATCTGTAGTATCCAGTGAACAAAATAATCTTTTTACATAATCAATTGAGGTATTTTCCTACCCGACGCATACAGGCAAACAATCCACTCGGGAATGGGATCATCAATCTTAGGAAATATTACAATTTTCAGGATATTGGTACGAGTAGAGAGAGTATCTAATTTTGGTCGCACGCTTCATGTTTATCGAAAGGCGATTGTTTTGAAAATCTTTCCAAATGCTGGCCGTCCCTATCTATAGATGTGGAGTGTATAGACTAATAGTACATATGTGCCTGACGGTTGCGAGGGGGTATTTTGAATCTATGATGCAGGTTTCAATTACGTTAATTAGCATGCGACAAGTTTTCGGTTCATCCAACCGTGATGTGGATGGAATTTTTGTTTTGTTTTTTTTTATTAAGAGTATCCGTATACTGTTAGTCAGTAGAAATTTGCTACTTGGGGATGTTTTTCCAAAACGAAAAAAAAGTAAAATGTGCAATAATTAAATTATTAATGTTTATCGTGGAGGTTAGATCCGGGGAACGGCCCAATTTTAGGAAAACTGCCTTCTATGACAACTACCCTACTATGACATTGTATCCTTACAGGAGAGTCTTCACAGTAGAACATGCACAAGTTATTCGAGTGAGGAAGTAAAGGGCTTATATAGGAGTAGTCTCCTGGTTGGACTTGTGAAATATTTGAAATCACTCGTGATGTGGTGTAGGAAGGCCATCCGAAAATTTTTTCCAGCGACTACGACTTTTTTCGATCTTTTTCTTTGTTTTTCTGCCGGGATAAGCGTATTTTAATTGTTTTCCCAAACTTCTTTTTCGAAATTAGCTTCAATTCAAGACATCCTTAGCAGCTGTGGCAGCTCTCTTCATGTAACTCTTTGTAAGTGACGATGCACTTGCATTTGGAATTTGAATTTGTTCCTACTTTGAAGAATTCTATGCAAATGAACCAAAGAGATTGGATTACGTAACATAGATAGAGCTAGAGTTTATTTTGAACCTACCAGCCATTCCAATTGACCAGGTATAATTCCTCTTTAGAAGTAGCTTTCTTCACCTGCATCTTTGGTGGGCTTTCGATTCGAAGAGACTTTGGGCAACAGGGTTGCTGTTCCTTCCATCTTATGCATTAACCATTTTCATCGTTATACTATATTTGACTGTGGTTATTAATTAGGTTTCCAACTGAAATGTTTTCAATATCTTTATTAAATTCGACTGCATTCTGAGCATCTAATGTACGATAGACTTTTCTATCCCAAGACCACACTGGTATGAGTCATATGTGTAGTGTTAAAGAAGAATTTCAGCGCGCATTCATTACATCGGAAGAAATGTTGCACGCATTTTTAAGGATCTAAATGAGTGTATATTGCAACAGTTAAGTTTGTCACCCTTTTCTTTTAATAGAGCAAATGATCAGATGTTGCAATGCTGCTTAGTCATTTAAAGATTGCTCAAAATAGCCTCATTTGACCTTAGTTCGAATACTGTTATCCTTTTTTCCACGGAGTTAAGCAGAAGAGAATAGTGACAGTCCTCGTCTGTGTTGCTAAGTGGTTCATTTAGCTTGAGAGCGATATTTTGCTTATAGTCCGCGTTTAGCAGTGTTTAGAAGTATTATACAATAGCTCTTCCACATTTATACAATGGACTGCGGATCTTTGACTGTACCTCCAGGCTTCCGTTTAGGCTTTCTAACTTGTAAGATTTTTCTTTATTCAATCGCATCTTTAATTGAGAGCAACACTAGTGTGACCACATCTAAAACATTGGCCGAGCAGTCCTTCTATGGCAAATAATTTCTTATTTGAGCGCACGTATCCACTGTCATTTACCACGAGAGTGATATTTTTGAATGCTTACTAACATTTGCGGTCTTGATGTCCTATGATTTGCGCAGTCGGAATGGAACATTCTGAGAGGTTTAAGAATACTTAGTTAGGTCAGGTGGATGTAGGAAAAATCAACCCACTTAGGGATTGGACCATTGTGATGCCACGTGGATCTGCAATCCTCCTACTCTTGGTACCAAGTTGAGCTTCTGACGAAGCGTAGATAACTTGGAAGGTAGATCCCGGCCCTCACCTCTCAGATCACACTAATCTGAAGCTACTTGGTTGCCAATTAGTGCCATTATTCTTCACTAACCCCAATCTCGCCATTTACATGCATAGTGATATAGCTTACGAAACAATACCACAAAGCAGTCCCTGTTCCAATCCGGAATTCAACTTCATGTAGTTAAAATTCCATCTCCGTTAGCAAATTATCCACTACTGCTTTATTTATAGAAGCCCCAAACTCGATAGTAATTCGATCTGTAATGAGTTCGATGTGCTGTCTGACTCTATACATCCCTGAATCCTCATACTGAAATCGTTATTGCGGACGGTTTTATCATACATAATTCTGAGCGGCATGTAGAGATCTTCACTGCGGAAAACGACTTGACCCGGCATGAAAATAAGCCCACGTCAATACTAGATACTGAATGTCAAGATAGCCAACACCCTGAAACTGTTTTTAACTTCTCGGACCATTTTGTCATATTTCTCGTACTCTGATCATACAGTTAGAGAAAAAATCCCTAAATGAACCGAATGGCAATACGAGAAAGCCAATTTTAGGAATTTTAACTAGTCGTTATGTTTAGTCCATAACGACGTGAATGCTGCTGGTGGTATGACCACGGATACTATTCTCTTTGGAATGAGATTCTTTTGTCCTTCATCGGATGACGAGTATCAAACCAAGAGAAAAGGTATGATGCGACTCGAGCTGCAAAGACGCTGTCAGGGTTAGATAAATGTTTTTTCGGTCCTTCAGGACCAACCCGAGAGAGGAAAACCGAAGAACCTTCAAACAAGTCAGGAATGACGGGAACGTCTTTCTTAAGCATGCGAAATTTCACTATGATCAAAAATTGAGGCAAAGTATACTACGATGCCCCAAAGGTAGTAAAACCTTTTGGTCGCTTGTCAAAAACAACAGAAATTCTGCCTCATCCTCCATCCCAACGCTCATTTACAATGACATTCCAGCTGTCAGTTCTTTGGACAAGGCCAATCGGCTTGCTGCACACTTAGCGGCCAGTTCAACACTTTCAGATTGTGCTTTGTCTCCGGCTACACTTGAGTGCGTTGACTCTTCAATGGGACGTATCCACTTTCGTTCACAAGAGTATTCAAAGATCTTAACATCCAAAAATCCGCAGGTCCAGATGGAATATCTCCTCTTCTTCTGAACAGGTGTTCTTCCATGCTGGTAAAGCCACTGCTTAAACTTTTCCATCGATCCTACCTTTAGGACTCTTTCCGAGCAGATGGGAAACAGCATTTGTCCAGCCCGCCCCTAAAAAAGGCGAATCTTCCTCTCTCTCCTACAGACATATTGCACTTACGTCCCTTCTTTCCAAGATCATGGAAACACTGATAAACCATCAGCTCATGAAATATCTCAAAACACGAAAACTTCTTATTTACCGGCAGCATAATTTTCGTAGCAACAGGTCCACTGGTGATTTGATGGCATGTCTCACCGAAAAGTGGAACCAAAGCGTACATCAATCTGGCGAAAGCAAGATAGTTGCACTTGATATTTCTAAGGCGTTTGACAGAGTTTGACATCAGGCTGTTTTGTCGGAAATGCGTGCTTTTGGGATCGATGACCCTCTTCGTCAATGGATTAGAAATTACCTTTCGGATGGTTTTAAGTCCGAAATTCGCAAAATAGATGCTGGTGCGCCACAGGGATCTGTTCTGTCTGCGACACTCTTTTTAATTTTCTTCAACGATCTCTTGTCTGCTACTTCTAATCCAATATATTAGAGTGCTGACGACAGCACTCTCTGCTTTTCATATTCGTTCCCGGACTCACGTCCCTGCTCTTCGGCTGTAGAACGGGAACGCCAGCGTATATTAAGCTCATTAAATTCTTATATCAACAGCATAACTAATTAGGTAACCACTAACAGGGTGGAATTTAATGCTTCCAAAACACAATGCTGTCTGCTGTCGTTAAAGCGACATTTAAACACCCAGCCGTTATCCATAAATGGCACTTGCATCGTCAAAACCGATCAACTTTCCAATCTCGGTATGTGCGTCAATGACAATTTACTTTGGAATGACCACATATTCGGTATCGTCAAAAGTTCTGCGAAGTGTCTCAAGCGATGTAAGAAATGCTTCACCACCTCTGATCGGGCCTCAATATACATATAAGGCGTTTATCGGCCCGAAATTGGAGTACAATGCTCACATCTGGTCGGGTGCGCCCCAAACATCTCTGCACCTGCTAGATAGCATTCAAAACCGTGCGATAAAACTCATAGCTGATACCAATATCACTCAGTCAATGGACACCCTCGAACATCGACGTAATGTCTCATGTCTCACCCTGTTTTATCGCTATTTCCACCACCAGTGCTCCATTGAAATTGCCAGTAACTTCAAGCCCCTTCAAACCTTTAACCGTAATTCCCGTCTCGCTATGAATGCTTATCAGTTTACCCACTTGCGGATGCACATTGAAATATCGTGATTCTTTTCTAAGCCGTGTAACTCGTTTACGGATTGCCCCATCGAACTTTTTATTTCCTAGTCATTATAACCTTCACACATTCAAAACCAAGGTACATCAGTATCTCTCCTACTTTCCTCCCTTCTTTCCTTCCTCCGCGCAAATATGTACACTTGCTTCCTTTCTTTGCTTCCTTGCATTCTCAGTAGAACGTGTGGTCGAAATACAAGTTTCTTTTTTAATCGTAAGTTACTTTGACACTGACTGCTCTTTCCCGATCGAAATCTTAACTGAGAGTCAGTATCATACCTCAGCAGAACAACATTGGGAAATCTTGCACATTTATTTCAAAAGTGAGTGCTGTGTTGCCCAAACAGTTGCATTTGTTGAAAAGAAGTTTTGACCGAAATAAAGCACATAACGCGCCTGTTGTATGGAACTTTATGCAAAAAGTTCGTGAGACTGGCTTGCTTGCGAACAACATTCACGGTCGTCGTGTGGCTGCAGTGGCCGAGAGTGTTGGATTCAATTCAATAACATCGACTCGCCATCGATGTGAACAATTCAACATTTCAAGCACCAGCCTGATGACAATTTTGCACATCAGGCTGGTGCTCGAATTGTTCCTTTACAAAGTTCAATTGACCACACGACCAACCGCTTTATTATCGCTTCTCAGTTTATGCCTAAGAGCAGCTCAAACTTGACGTCGGATTTGTCCAAAAATAATTTTTTCTGATGGTGGCTATGTTAACAAACAAATTTGCCGCATCTGGGTATTGGAACACCGGCACGTGATTGTCGAGAAACATCCGCAGAGAGTGATAGCTTGGCCCCTTTATTTCGAGAATGCTGCTGGAAACGCCATTTCGGTCAATGGTGAGCACTACAGAGCCGAGATTACCGAATTGAAGACATGGACTTGGACGATATTTGGTTTCAGCATGATGCCATACAGCCCGTCAAACAATTGGTCTTTTGCGCGCTAAGTTCGGCAGCCTTGGAGCTGCTATTTGACGACGTTAGATTTTTTTGTGCGGTGCCCTTAAAGATCGAAAGTATGCGGACAAGACAGAAACGACTTAAGCCCTTAAAACGAATATCATCCAAGTTATTCGCGAGATAGAGCCAGAAACTGTCAACAAGGTCTTGGAAAATTGGGTTGACAGGATGCGCTACTGTGAAGTCGGGAAAAGCAGCGACATGAATGAAGTCGTATTCCAAAATTAATGGGAATGCTTGCTCTTTCTAATAAAGCCATAATTTAATGAAAATAATTGATTTTTGTTAATTTTATTTTATTTTTAAAAAGAAACCTGCAAACGGTGACCGGATAAGAACGACAGGGAAAAAATTTAAATAAAACAACAACGGTGTGAGATATAAAATTGAAACTGGCTTTCTTTTGAAGCTACGTTCATGACATGGCCGCCTCGGCTTCGCTGGCAATGCTTCAAGCGGTCGGTCCAATATGTGCGGTGCTTTTCCGGTAATGGAGTGTCGAATGTTGGCCTCCAACTCGTCCAAAGTGGTTGGCTTGTTAGTGTAGACTAAGGACTAAACGTAGCCGCGGAGAAAATAATCGAGTGGTGTCAAATCGCATGATCGCGGCGGCCAATCAATGAACGCTCGCAGTGAGATCACCCAATAGCCAAATTTGTCCTTCACAACTTCGAGCGTTGCGTCGCTTGTATGGCAATTCCGGTGGTTGACATAGCCGCTGAACCCAAAATGTGCCTCGTCCGAGAAGATGATTTTTTGGCCAAAATCCGGATCTCCGGCCAATATTTTTCGCACCCAATTAACGAACTCACGGCGTTGTCTATGGTCGTGCGGCCTCAATTCTTGCGTCAGAACAATCTTATACGGATGTAGGCCCAAATCCAATCGCCGGCGCCGAATCAACATTTTTGGGTCTTCTAGGATACTATCCGCTACGGCGGTTATGTTTTCTTCGTTTCGCACCAATCTCTGTCTTTTCCACGGTGCGACGAATTGCCTGTGCACTGAAGCTATGATGACGACCGACATCAAGGCGAAATTCACGTTGTGGATTTACAACTCAGCCGGTATTTCGAAAATAATGTACAGGGTCTTCCAATAGGGACTCCCAAATTTTGACAGTTGATGGCGCCATAATTTTAAAGCTACATCTGTCAAATTGGCTGTCATTTATTCAGTTTGTTTTGCCAAATCACCATGGACAGACATAGCGTTCAACAACACGTGCAAATGATAAAATGGTTTATCAAAATGGGTGTTCTGTTCGGGCAACATTGCGCGCTTTGCCCATTTTACAGTCGCCATAATCGTCCTACCGAGAGGACTATTCGCAGTGTGGTGGATATATTTGAGTCCACTGGTTCAGTAAACGATAAACCAACACCCGCACGTCGACGAAACGCAATATCTGCCGAGAACTCGGCCTTTCGCAGACCACAACTTGGCGAATTTTGCATCGTGACTTGGGCCTGCACCCGGACAAAATTCAACTGACCCGGGAGCTGAAGGTAAAGGACCATAGACAACGACGTGTGTTCGCTGAATGGGCTCTTGAGCAGTAGGAAACTCATCTTCAGCGATGAGGCCAATTTCTAGATGAATGGGTGTGACAACAAACAAAATTGTCGAATTTGGGACGATACCAATCCTGGATCTCGTGCCAAGAGCGTTCAATGCATCCCGAAAAAGTCACTTGGTGTGGATTTTGGGCTGGCGGCGTCATCGGTCCATATTTCTTTGAGAACGACATTGGCCAGCGTTACAGGTCGATGATTACCAACTTTCTTTGGCCTGAATTGGATGATATGAACACCGACGACATGCAGTTTTAACAGGACGGCGCTACGTATCACACAGCTCACGTAACAGTGGAAATTCTGCATGAACGATTCGAGGGCATGGTCATCTCACGTGGAGGCGATGTGAACTGGCCACCGAGATCGTGCGATTTGACCGCGTTAGACTTTTTCTTGTGGGGGGTTTCTGTAGTCGCAGGTCTATGCGAAAAAGCCACAAACCACAGCGGCCCTCAAAGCCAACATAATCCATGCCATCGGTCAAATTCAGCCTGATTTATGCGCCAGAGTCATGGAAAATTTGACATTTCGGATGCGCGCCACACTGAGAAGCCGCGGCGCACATTTGAACGGTGTTGTATTCCATACAAATGGCATCGATAGGCCTTTCAAACAAATAAAAAAAAATTTCGATGATATCTCACACACACTCTGTTTTATTTAAATTTAAAGATAGGAAGCGCTTAATGAAAGACCCTTTATATGTTATGTGTTCTAAGATTTCTTAGAAAAAACTTGCCGCCTATTGGAACCTACTACAATTATTCCAGACCCGGTTATCTCGCCGATACAGACATTTGAGATAAGTTATCAGTCTGATTGCCCAGATATTATATTGGTAGCCCTCTCTATCTGCATGTTCTGCTGGTCGCGCTCATATAACTTTGAGAATGAGAGTATTCGTACTTGTTCAGTTCCATCTTACTTTCATTTCGTCAGATATATTATACATTCGTGCGTCTGTTCTAACACAATCAGCTGAAATTTACGCTTTAAGCTAAAAATAGACGCAGTATGCAGGGCAAGCCATAAATATGAAATATTCCCATATTGACAAAAAAGAAAAAAGAAAAAAAAAGAGTACTTCCCATACCGGGAATCGAACCCGGGCCTTCTGGGTGAAAGCCAGATATCCTAGCCACTAGACCATATGGGATATATGTGAGGTAATTGCCAGTACAGGGTGTTGAGTAGACTTCCAATTATTTTATTAGAGTATATTTCTTTTTAGAGCGAAGATACATTGTTAGATGCCTCTTCGTACGCTCGCATCGAATTTCTTTTAAATTCCGACTTCTTTTAAGCTCACTTTATTGCGCACACTATTGGAAAGTTGCATGAAAATATGCAAAAAATATCACCAACCAAGGAGCTACTGCTGTGATTTATCGCAACTTAAAGGCGAGATTCAAATGGTAATCAGTATTGAATGAAAAATTGGATTGCATTGAAGTTAAGACATCTATGCTTGCCTGGACGGGATGCCCGGAGATACCTTCAAATCCTTTTATCTCCCCCAAATATGATTTATACCCAAAATACTATGCATGATATTTGCGCTCATATCTACCAATACCAACCCGGGGACCCTAATAAAAATAAGAAAAAAAATAAAAGATATATGGAAACGCTTACAGAAAAAAAGAAAACCAATAGCTTGGGTAAGATAAATCAAAATTTATCGCCATGTAAATATCTGGGATTGCATATCTGGAAGTGAAATAAAGAAAAAGCGAAAAGAATGGATAACTTTTGACCAGGAAGCCGTCAAATGCCGAATTACATAGATTGGTTGCTTTGCCACATCGAATGCATGAATTATGCTCTCGGATATAAGAACTAAGCGTTCAGCTTCTGCGAATTTGTAGGTTTTTTTTTGGAAAAAAGATTAATTTTTATGATACATGTGGGGTCTTAATAAATTTTATACCATCCGTCTTATTTTAAACAGGAAGAGACGTCCTTACCTCGTGAGTTTGGGCACCCTCCTTGGTTATCGGAAGTGAAATTGAAGTCCGTTTACATCGTTTAAAAATATCACTCAAAGTCCAGTTGGTCTCGTAAGCTTATATTTTCCATAAGGGCAATAGGGAATGTGACTTATTGGGGTAATGCTGACGTTAACGTAAATCGAAATCTGTCATTGTGTGCCATCTATATCCGATATGAAGTGGAAATGCAGGACGTTGAACGGACATTAATTATGTATCCGTTGCTTGAGATTTGTTGTGGATGCCATTAATTATCCATTTCCATGAAATTGATTGATGGATATTTATGGTTTCAATTTGCTATCCTTGTTTCCACTGTTTATATTGAGAGAATTCCGTGAAACTTTTACTGAAGGAGGCATAAACAATGAAAATCAATATGAGGCAAAGAGTAGTAGAAAGTTGAAAGTCCCTAGAACAGTGTTTGAAACATATCCGGTTCCTTACTACTTCTTTGCAGTAGTCTTTTATAAAAAGTTCTAACCCTTGGGTATGTTGACCCAGAAGCCGATAAGTGATTGCTCCGGCATGACTTGTCTTATATTCCACGTTTGGCAAATATGTCTCGAGATTTTCTTGCTCCTACAGCAAAGTTCTTGGAGTTAAACTCTCCATTATATCCAAAAGAAACAGGCGACAGTTTAGAGCAGTCACTGTCTGTCTGATTTTACTGTCAGTAGCGATTCTGGTATATCTGATAGATATTAACCAGATCTACCACATCGCAGTAGCCTCCACCTAAAAAGTGCCACAGAGATTTAAACGACAAAGTTGAGACTTCATTCTCTTCGGAGAATATAGCACGAATATCCTCATTTTTGGTCTTGAAGATGCCTGGATAGGAATGATTAAGTTAGGTGAGGTTCGGTTTTTGCGGAAAGTTAGGGTATCTGGCCCGAAAGGCACCATTGCACTTGAGTCTGTGTAGACCCACTGTGATGCGATGAGTGGGTCTTAGCCATCCTTTTGCATCTGCGAAATTGAAAAGAGATGCGAATGGTTTCATTTGCTGTAGATATGTACTATATAGTAGCTCTAAAAATTACTGAAGCTTTGACAGTGGCATAGAAAGTGGATGTATCGTCCCATGGGTCCACGCAGCCTTTTTGCATGTACACACATAAGACTATGGTCTACGAGTAGTCTAACAAGCGTAAATAGTCCAGCTCTGTCTTTCAAGAGAATCTTAATTGCTCTAGATTTGCTGAGTTCCGACTATAATTCTCTGGGTAGAAGGTTTATCCACCTTTCATTGGCTTTGTATCGCTTAGTCCATTTGTATTCTTAGAGCGCTTCCTTTTCTACCTAGGTTGTCTGCGTGTTACTTCACAAATGTTGATTCAAATTCGGCTGGCTGTCTGACTGTCAATAAATATGTGAATATTCTCGTGGGATATTGGTTCCATTCTTGCAAATCTGATCACTTCTGCAACAGTCAGTGACTCAACCTGGAGGACGCTGCAGTAGACCTACATACATAGCGGCGTGAGCATCGTAATGTCAATTGATCGGAGAAGATTCCAGCGCCGATTAGCATCCCATATTTTGTCCATTTATGAAAATGGATATCAAGTCTTCTACCATTTGGTTTCTGAGCACTCAGACGCCGAAGCAGTCCAGTGCACTCCTTGTATGTTTCTTTAGTGAAATTTATCAGCCCTTCGAAGAAAGATAAGTATGCGCTTCAGTAACAAAGTGCGTGCAGTATCAGCACCCTCCACATCGGCTCCGTCCGGACACTCACAAATGTAGTGCTCCGGGGAGTCGTCTTCCCTCTCACAGCAAGCGTCACAGGATGTTGAGTCACTTTAGGTCAGCACATATGGTTTAGGTGCCTAGCGAAAGCGTAGTGGCCTAAGGGACAGTGGAAAAATCACCGATCGCTTGCAGACGTCGAGAAGCATTCATTTGTTCTAGCGGCAACCAGGAGGGCCATGCTATATAGAGTTATGCTAAGTTATTTACCTACTAGTGGAAGCCATAATCGAGTACTCAGGCAGTGCTAATGCGGGTTCGGGTGCTGAAATACTGTCCTCTAAGCCTTGCTTAGCAAATTCGTCGGCGATTTCATTTTCCGTGATCCCATTGACCCCTGGACCCCAAAAAAGACCCAGTAAATTCAGGTTTCCAACTTTGCTCATTGAAGTCTTGCATTCTTAGACTTGTAAGTCGGGAAAGGGTTCAGCAAGGTTTTAAGAGCAGCTTGGCTACGGCTACATATGCAAGCGCTTTATCATCTCCATCGGTTCTTTACAATATAATTCGTTGACATCAGGATTGCCTATGTCTCCACCTGGGGGATAGACGCAAGTTTTTCTATCGAGGAGTGAGATCTTACTTTATTGTGGACCAAATAGACCCCAGCGTCGGATTCCAAATCGGTTTTGGAGCCACTCGTGAAGGCACGACTACATTTACTGATTGGCTTAAATTTTGGACGAAACCATTCCTGGGCAAAGGGAGAACGGCATGTCCGTAAGACCAGGGTCGAAAGACAGTCTGTGCGCCACTTTTTTTGAAAGGCGATGGCTTTGAGAGTGCAGCCCACGATCTGAATGTCAATGGAAGTGAAATTCATCAGTGCACCTAGAGCGGATCCAGGGTTACTAACGCACTTGCTGTTGAAACAGGCCGTTCTTTTGGGTCTGGTAAAAGCAGCAGTGATATATTTTCCTGAAAGCCAGACAACGGGCGCATAGGATATAATTGGGCTTATCGTAGCTATGAGGCCCAAAGGTTCCAATTCGATGACAAGCCAGTAAGGCGACAGTGCCTTATAGGCTTATGGTGCAACACATTTAGTCCGAAGAAGTCAGCTTCCTCTTTCACGTCAAAAGAATTTTTGAGAGGATTGACAGAAAGCCCATTTATAGTGTGAGATACAAAATTGATTCTGGCTTTATTTTGAAGCTACGTTCAAGCCATTATGTGTGGAATAGCTCGTCATCCAAATGACCGCCTCGGCTCCTCTGGCAGTACTTCAAGCGGTTGGTCCAATTTTTTATGACACTGTCCGTTATTCCGGCAATAGTGCGTCGAATGTTGGCCTTGAACACGTCCAAAGTTATTGGATTGTTAGCGTAGACTAAGGGCTTGACATAGCCGAACGCTCGCCGTAAGATGACCCAGTTGGCAAATTTCTCCTTCACAACTTCCGAGCTTTGCGTCGCTTGTGTGGCATGCAACACCGTCTTGTTGGAACCACAGATCGGTTAGTTCTATGTTGTCGAGTTCTGACCACAGAAATTCAGTTAACATCGCGGTCTAATTCCTCATTTCAAAAGAAATAAGGTCCGGTGATGCCGTTATGCCATAAACCGCATCAAACAGTCAATCTTTGTGGATGCATTGATGCTTGGCTGAACACTTATGAATTGTATTCGCTCCAGTAACGACAATTTTGCTTGCTGACATAGCCGCTAAGTCAAAAATGGGGCTCGTCTGAGATGATTTTTTGGCCAAAATCCGGATCTCCAGCCAGCATTTTCAGCACCCAATTAGCGATCTCACGGCGTTGTCTACGATCATCCGGCTTCAATGGATGCGTCAGCACATTCTTGTACGAATGTAAGCCCTAATCCTACCGCAAAATAAGCCGGGTTGACTCTCTGGCGATGTCCGATGGTGATCGGCGCCGAGTCGACATTTCCTGGTCTGGCTCAAAATTTTCCACTGTGCGACGAATTGCCTGCACACTGAAGCAATGATGACAACCGACAGCAAAATACAATATAAGAATGGAAACAGGACCTTAAATTAAGGGTAGTTTCTGTTTAACCCTGCCATCAAATATTAACCGCCGTCAGCATGCGCAATCGGGGTCCTAACTGACATTGCTCGTATCTACAAAACTAGTGATTCGTCTACTTCATTTTTTCTAGGCTTGTCGAAAGCATCCTCAATCTAGATTAAAATGCTCAGCGCGTACTGCCGACCAGGGTTGTGGTGTCTAAGCATAGAGAAGGTTTATTCAAATTGCCAAACTATGCCTTGATCATTTTTGAAGGGAATAGAGAAAGCAACCGGTAGTGATTGAGTGCCTGTTGCACCTTCTGCTAATGGCTGTAGTGATGATTCCCTATTCAATTCTCATTGCAAACTCGTAGCAGATGTAGGACTGGTACTGGTCTCCGATTAGCCTTCTTAAAAAGTGAGTCTAGAAAAAACCATCTGTCTTCCGAAGGATATCTATTGTAATTATTTTACATTAGATCATCCATCTTTTCGCTCTATCTTGAAACTCCTCCGTGCTACTGTACCACGCGCAAATTTGCAAATGTTGACTTCTTGGTTTGACCATCTAGAAATGTCTCCTCACTGCAGTACGAGTTGATACGAAGTGGAATAGTTGGATTTTGTTGATTGGTATCGTGCCTGAATTTGGTAGCTTACTTCCCGTCGAAAATATTTTCATAACCTCTATTGACGTTCTCAGTACGCATGGTGTATTTCAAACAGGCTTCGCTTCATTTGGGAAGTCATAAGACTCATTGATAGAATGTGGTATTAAGCATCGTCAGGGATGTTTTTTTACGTGGTAACAAGTTATAGCGATCACATAACTGCTATCCTTAAGAGCCAGGCCAGACACTAGCTTAGTCTTGGATATATTTTATGAAACTGGTTACAGAAAATACCATATGCTACATAGATGGCTCCTCAGGTTCCATCTCAATTGGCTATTTTTGATGACACTGTTGCCTCCATATAGAGTATTGATTGGCTGTAGTATACCAAACACTTGCTCTTGAACTTAGTCTGTCAGCTCTCAGCATTTTCCAGTTCGGAAATCCTAGTGTGAGTAGATATCGACCAGTGTCTGACGCCTGTAATTTTGAGGCAAAGTAAGCTAAATTGATGTTGGTATAGCCAATGCTTAATACAATAGGAGTACTATGCATACTCAGATTAAAGACGATCAGTTCCCACTCTTTTGCTCCCGTATCCCTACAACGATAGTGGAGCAATTCATCGCTCAACGCATATTTCTGATTGAATTTCGAAATTCCCAAAACATATTTTCGAATAATTCATCAAGCGAGTGCGCTTATACGTACGTCCAACGACCAATTTTTCTACAAAATCCATCTAAATGGGGTATCGACGCAAGTATTCCAATGTTGATATGCATAAACAGAAAACAGATTGAAAGATATCAGCAAAAGATATTTTATAAAAAAAATGTCCACTCCAAACTCAGAATATGTAACATGCGAAGACAGTGCGACCTACATTTTTACTTGTATAAAATTGAAGCCAATAAGAAACTGCGAGTATCTATCTGAATATCTTGCGTTCAAAAACGCAGTTTCTTCTTCTTTTTTGAGGGAAAAACTTCAAATAACAGAAACCCGGAAAACATACAGCATTCAGTTCGACTAAAATAAGAAATATAAATTTTCTTGTACGAGTATACGGATACTAGCGTACAATATGCATCCGAACTTCATGTCCTGATACATGTGGTGGTCCTATGTATGTGCAGTGCATTATGTTTCCGGTTTTTTGTTTTATTAGCTTCGATTGTTTTGTGCTGTGTTGTCATGAGTTTTCCACATACAAACGTTTACGTACGACAACTCGTATCTGTGCCATTTCACATTTCCTTGTCGTGTCCTGCTTTTAAATGGAATTCAAAGAAAAGAAGTCCTTCCTCGTTCCGATATACCATGTACATGGAGAACAACACAATCTTGTCTTCATTCACTGAGTAGTATCCACAATATATATTTTCTTCGTTTCTGAGGAGAACAAAAATTTAAAAAAAAATTACTGAGATTGTACTAGAGGCAGGAAAAACTAATAGATACAGTAGAGTAAATAGAAAAACAATGAAAAGGACTCAAGTCCGTTTATGAGAAATATGGGAGAATGGAAAGACCTAGAGAACAATGTCAGAATGGAATTATTTTTGGCTTAAAATAAAATTGTTTGTCGTATAATGTATTCGTATCTTGTGGAATGAATTGGCGAATTGGTTGTAGATATAGGCTTGAGAAAACACAAGTATATGATGTCCTAAACTTCTGTAAAAGATTCGACAATTAAAAAGGATTACCATCTTTCTACATTGTTGACCTCCTTTTTAAGTTTTAAAGATTTTTTTCCATTAAGTCGATAAAATACTATCGGCTAAGTGGCCGCCGCCAGTTATGGTGGCATTTTCCATCACTCTTCCCAGGCCTTCCGGGGATAGGTCTTCGCTTTCTCGACGAATACTCTACTTGAGAGCTTCAAGAGTCTAAGGCTTCTTGAAAAAGACTCATGACTTGAAAAAACCCCACAAAAAGAAGTTTGGAACAGTTAAATGAGGCGATCTTGCCGGCCAGTGTATATCGCCAAAACGAGAGATTAGGCGACCCGGAAAAGCACCCCTCAGAATTTTGGTTGTGGCTCATGCAGTATAGTCTCTGGTTTTTTAATGTAAAACACCTGTCATGTAGACTTATGTTTACGGGATGCCCATACATCCGTAAGAGCAAGGATACGTCTTGCCATCGCTCTCCGTCAATCCTTTGATATCAATTCGGAACTGTGTTGGAGGCACAAGTTCCACCTTTGGTATAAGTCGAGGCCGATCTAAAACCTCTTACTGCTCTTAGGGTCACAGCACCCAGTACTTATTTGCAACTCTACATTGGGTCAAACCAACAGGAAGACTCTACCCGCGATTGGGGTTTAAACCACAGCCACCATGACGTTCCCACAAGGTGGCCAACCTCAACAAGTCAGGCCCGGACCGAAATCCAGAGGGCTCCTGACTCCCATGGTACCGTGATTTAAGTCCTGGTAGGGACTACCGGTGTTCTTGTCGCCAACAAGACCTATGTAACTGGTCAAATCGTAGCAACCTTCGGTGGCATCATCTGAAGATGTTTACGATAAGACCAGTAATATGCTCTGCCCCCGCTTTTTATTAGACAATGTCATTGATGGGCGAAGCCTTGGTAATTGGGCGGTGAAATGGCTCGTGCAGTATGCGCCATTACTCCAGCCTGTTGGAACAACATGTTCAATTCATCCAATTGGGTGCACCAAAATTCTCTATAAGGACCGCCGATTGATGCCCAATTGCGTGGCATGTCGTTTTATCGATACGCCGGGGTCCTTTGCGACATCTTCAACCACAGCTGCGATATTCTCAGTAGAATGGCTACTCCGGGGCCGGCCAGACCTGGCAGCATCTCGTGTTGTTCCATACACTTCTAGGCGAGCGGCTAAACGTCGTAGTGTTTGTCCAGTTTGTGTTGGGCGACCGAGAAATCGGCGCCAAAATTCAGGCAGCGCCAACACCATCGACGAATTCCATTTGATGCCATTTGCAAAAATTATAGCATCTGCCGATAGGGTGATGACTCTTGCGCATTTAAAGAAAAGAGTATTGAATAACATTGCATTAGATGTTTCCTTAGTAATTGGGTGAAAGATGTACCAACACATTTTTTTTAAAAACATCCGTCCAGAAAAAATCGCAGAAAAAGAGCTCTTGCAAAATTGATACAAAAGAAAACACAAAAAGTGAAAATTTTTAGTAAAAAATTTAAAAAAGTGCAATCTACGAGGCGGTCTCTTCAATTCAAGTGGTTACTCAGAGTAAGTCATAGCATTTAAGATCGTACGTGGTGAAACCAAAATCCTTCGCAAAGCTAACGCCACTAAATGAATAAAAGAGGCGTAACAGACATTTCTCCAGAACAAAAAACGTCGCCCAAGTTTCGGTGATAATATAAATGCAGCTGAAATGCTTGATGAGAAAACCAAAGAACTTGTTCAGGAATTTCCATCAAAGTCCAGCTTTCAGCTTTTATGTGCTGAGTTATCCGGCTTAAAGATCCATCAAGATGAAATATCGGAAATTGTAGTGCAACTAGAGAAGAAAAATGAGTTTCTAGAAACTCAGCTGGATAAGCTCATGCAAAAAAATACTGAATTTAACGTAAGCGCACAATACTTGCTGAGCCAAACACCGACATGAAGGATAGTGCAAAATCCATCTGCGTCGGATTGCTGTACATAAACGAAACATCCAACATTGTGGAGTCTACGTAGACCGTCCGAGCTAGGGCTTCACATAACTCTACGACCATTGTAAAGATGTCGTCGAGAGATTATGCTTGGGATAAAGGAACTAAAATAAGCGTACAATCATGCAAGTCTTACGCAGAAAGAATCCCGAGGTGACAACTGTCTTAAGAGACGATAAATTGTACTCCGCAGATAAAAAATGTGGCTTTGAAGTATTAAAACATTTAGTTGGCGACATTTCACAACCACAACAATTTATAAATGAACTTGTCGACAATAACATTCCTGCTCGTGAAACGTCAAGTATGTCACAAAATGTCAATGCTGCCAATCCTATCAACAAAGATGTGATTGCTGAAAACCGTTTGGGTGGACACGCAAGTACGTTTACACACCAAACTTGAAACGCAAAAGTCTAGCAAAATACAAATAATATTAAATTAATTATTTTAAGTTATAACGTAGCTGGATTGAAAAATAAATTATTATTTACACATTTTTTTTAATTATAGTATGTCAAAAAATTCGACATCTTTGTACTGTTCGAAACCCATGTATTAGAAACTGAATAGATGAGATTTGAAAACATAATTTTAAAATACGAATTGAAGTGGGTACCTGCAATTAAATTGGCAATATTTGGAAGGGCAAGTGGTGGGGAATTGTATGGCTACAATTTTAAAAAAATAGAAGAATCGTATGTCCTCGATGTAAGAACGAATAACAGCGCCCTGTTTATAATTCCCCTTTATTTGAATGTTAGTCTTCGGCAACGCGATTATAAAAATCTTAAGGAGTACTACAGAATTTAAAGGAGACAAATTTGAAGCTCATTGATGACCATTAAAGTCATCAATGAGCATCAAATTGGCCAGGACTAGCTCAAAATAATCTTGAGTTTTAATGGTTGTAAGGGCGTCTCGATAAAGGCTTCTTGTGTTAATAGTTTCAACTCTTGCACAAGCCGGATCTTATAAGCTCTTAAGCCAAGACCTTCCCGTAAAATCTTCCACAAACTGGATGGGCATAGCTCCAATTGCTGTGTACGATGGACAATCGACTCATTCGGATTCTCCTCAACACTGCGCTCCACAACGGCAATAACTTCTTCTGTTCGCACTGTTTGTCATCTTTGGGGATGCGTAACGTATTATCCACTAGAGTGTACGTGGTGTGAAAACGATTCATTGTGTTCCGAATAACTTGCTCAGATGGACGATTATATCGACCGTAAAATGGTCGTAGCGCACGATAAGTTTGGCGAACCAAACCATGGTTTTCAAAATAAGTTTGCAAAATTTACACGCGTTGTTCTGGCGTCAATCTATTCGCCGTAAAATGGCAAAATGGCTTTCGCCATAAAACAGTTGAAGTTCCCATCCACTGGTGCGCGCCATTTAAGGCGAGGTCTTTCTCCACTATGTTTTTCCTGTAAGTAGGTATTGAAGACTCCGAACCCTTTTTTGATTCGTTGTACCTCTCCTAGCCATAGACCTGGTCGATGTCGCAGTACTGTTTGTGGGGTTCGCTGTTATAACCTCCTCGTCAAAGCAAATGGTACTGAAACTCACTCGAAGAATTTTGCTTTTATAACGAATAATTATATTTACATCCGCCTCTCTAACGTCTTTTCTTATATGCCATAGAGCGGGACTGGGATGGTTAGGGTATTATAATATAGACTCTCCTTGCTGTTTCATGATAAAGCCTTATTACCTTCTCAGCTGCTTACTTAGGCCAAAGATACAGCGTTATCAAGTTTGATTTCTAGTGAGATGTCAATTTTAAGGTAGCAAAGTAGAGGTAGACCAACTACCCTAACTACCATAGCCATTTTCTTTCCTTTCTTGTTGAGAGCACATCTAAACCCATTTTCATTATATGCATTATGCAAATGCGTCAATGACAGCTTTCGGCGTAGTGCCAATGTAATCAGCATATCCAGGTAATTGTACCTCTGATGTTGGATTGCGAGTTCGGGGTAGTCTTCTAAAGTTTGATATAAAATGACATCACATCACTTTGTCTAGATCCTTTTTTGACATGAGATACCTCGCTCAGAATGCCTTGGAACTTTACGAAGCAGAAAAAGTTCTCCATTGGCATTTTCCAAAATGTGGCGACCATGCGTGAATGCCAAAACTAGACGTGAATTTGTGTACCCCTGTAGATGTTGTCATACAAGGGCTTGAAATCGATAACGAGGCAGTGTAGGACTATCTGGGTTCTCTCTAAGATCTGCTGTGAAACCACACTGATAGAGGGTTATCATAAAGGTGACAAATAGCTTCAGGCACTCATACAAAACGACAGATAAAGATATTGTCTCTATAGCGGTCGAGGATCTCTTGGGTCGTTGCTTGATTTCCATTCATCAGGTATACCTTCTTCTCACCAAGTCTTGGAAATGAGAAATCTCAGTAAGTAAACCATTTTATCTAACAGCTTTTTTTTGGCTGTTTTGATACTCCCATCCTTACTTCGTTTTGATCAGGTGAATGGAGATTTTGGCCTTCATCGCGCAGGTTGAATTGTGCGTTTTGCCCGCCAACGGAGTTTGCGGCATCCTCGCCGTTTGACAATCTGCAAAGGTGGTCTTTCTATATTCTCAGCACTAATTCGGCTCTAGTACTAGTTCTCCATGTTCATCTTTCCAGGCTTCCATTGTAGCCCTGGCATGTTCGTTTTGCTCTTCACAACTTTTTTGCTTGTATAGTTCACGAAGAGATATAGTCCTTCGATGCACGGCAGCTTTACATGCTGTTTGTCTAGCTGTGTTCCTCGTCAAACCAGAGATTTCTTTGTGTCGGAGTCTTGAAATCAATCACATCAGAGACAGATTCTCTTCTGGCTTCACAACGTTCTCATAGGTATTCTACAAGGTGGCGCAAAACTTGTCGCCCGATATTCTTTGGCTGTAATTTTATTTTTATGAATGAAAAACTTTGCTTCTGCTTTTAGATTATGTTTACTTGATGTCTTACATTTTTTTCCAATAAGCCGAGAAAATGATATCGGCTAAGTGGATGCAGAATTGAGGACCATTCGGGCCCGATTTGTGGCATTTTCCATCACTCTGGCCAGGCCTTCTGGGGATAGATCCTCGTATTTTTGACGAATACTCTCTTTGAGGGCTTCAAGAGTCTGAGGCTTGTTGACATAGACTCGTGACTTCAAAAAACCCCACAAAAAGAAGTATGGAACCGTTAAATCAGGCGGTCTTGCCGGCCAATGTAAATCGCCAAAATGAGAGATTAGGCGACTTGGAAATGCAGTCCTTAGAATTTCGGTTGTAGCTCGTGCAGTATTCGCCGTTGCTCCATCCTTTTGGAACCACATGTTCTCCAATTCATCCAATTGACAAAGGAGAAAGTCGTTGAGCATGGCTCTGTAGCGCTCGCCGTCCACAGTAGTCATTCGGCCCGCGGCATTTTCGAAAAAATAAGGGCCGATGACGCCTCCAGTGTAAACAGCACTCCATGCAGTAACTTTGAGCAGGTGTAATGGCCTCTTGTGGATTGTACGCTGATTATCGGTGCCTCAGAAGCGATAATTTTGGTTATTCACATATCCACAGAGATGGAAATGGGTCTCGTCGCTCATGATGATTTTCGATGAAATTTTGTCTCCCCCATGGTCGAGATTCAGGATGGTTTGAGCGTAGGTGACACGTGCTTGGCGATCAACAGCTAGCAGCTGATGCACTGTCTGCACTTTGTAAGGGAACCTCTTGCAGTACAGTGGCACGTCGTCTGGTCGATACTCCAGAGTCTTCTGCAACATCTTCAACCAATGCTGGGATATTCTCAGCAGAACGGCTGCTCCGGGGACGCCCAGACCTAGCAGCATCTCGTGTTGTCCCATACTCTTCTAGGCAAACTGCGAAGTCGTAGTGTTTGTTCAGTTGGTGTCGGAGGACCAGGAAATTTACGCCGAAATTCACGCTGCGCCAACACTACTGACGAATTATTCCGCAAAAAATCGTAACATTTACATATTCCGCGTTCAGCGATTCATGTCTTGTTGACGTGTATTTTGTATCTGGTAAGCTCACAAATTTGTAAAAATTATAGCAAAGTGATGACTTTTGCGCCACCTAGTACAGTTTGTGTATGGAGACTAAGCTCTGGCGATTTCTTGTGATTCCAGCTTAACCTGTGATACCCTTATTGGTATCCTGGGGGTAACAAAATAATGACTTGAATCGATGTTACGAGTAGCTCCTCCAAAAGTTCGGACACCCAGAATGTTAAAGAAGTGTGTGGCGTCTATAGCAATGTGGTCAGTCTGCTTGATAAGGGGATAGCAAAGTCCCTTTATAGATTTCAGATGTGAGAACCACGAGTTGGCATCTAAAAAACTAGGCCTTGTAATAAATTCTAAAAACCTGAAGCCATTGTCGGTCGTGGTTTTATACAGGTTCGGTTTTCTGATGACCCGCTCAAAGAATGTTTCTGGCTTCGTGTTTTTAGTCTTGCGCAAAGATCTTCTAGAACAAATTTGTTAAAGCTGGAGTTTAGGAGGTCATTCTTCTTTGGCCTAGTCATCCTCATCCTGTATATTTGCGAATTTGACCTGGACAAGGATTGTTGTGCGGCATTACGTTACATGCCGAAGGCTTAAGACTTTTTGTTTTTTCTTACATTCAAATAAACGTTGTCTTTCTCGTTTCTAGAAGTCGCCGTAGTACAAGTCGTAGTTTTTTATCCGCTCTACGAGCTGTTTGGCACGTTACCTGTTTTAGGCCTGAACATTCCATATGCATGCGTATCATCAGTACTTCAATCCTCAAACAGAGCTTCGCAGCAGATGGATTTTAAATGGCCGTGACCTCTCGCAAAATCCTCAACCTAGAAATCCTTTAGCAGTTAGACCTAAAGTAATGTACATATGGTGTAGTAGTATGATGGCCAGCCCTAGGAGATCAACTTTGTAAAACTAGGATATGTAGAAAAATCAGCTTATGTTCATATGCTTCACTAGAAAATTGGTGAACTTCTAAACATCTATAGGAAGCAGCTGAGGGCATGTTCTGCCATTACCTGAGAGTTGCCTCGCAGTACTCTGTTTTTAGAACAGGCTACTCGTTGATCCTTAAATATTGACGTCATCGTGTATCCCTTCATTTTTGAAAGCATCTTCTGTGCCACAATCATGTTTTGCCAAACATAGATTTCATCCATCTGAAAGAAAATCCCGCCAGATGTCTCATTTTACTTCCCAAAGCACTGTAGTGTGCTCCAAGTGGAAATTTTGGTATTTGTACAGGGTCTTTCTTGGTTTAAGTGGAATGGTATAGCAGCGATTTTTGAAACTACGAGTACATGAACCATCTTTCAAAGAGGTTCATAATGCACATTTATTGGCTATCTGGTCACTGAAACATTTGGCGGAACTGATAAATTCCCTAAAAGTGGTAGAGCCCTAGACAACTTCTCACTTTCTAAGAATGAAGAAATGCCGGTCGAACTACGAGCATATACGGTAGATGAGACTAAGCCTAAGCCTAAGCCTAAGCTGGATGAGAGGCGTACAAAGGGGCTCTTATCTGTAAAACATCCAAATCTAGGGAGGATCATCCCAGGTAATCACGTAATCAGCAGATATGCCAATAGGTTTGGACTTTCTTTAACCACACGTGCCATGAGTTTACTTATGAAGGCGATGAGGAATTCACACTTTATCTCCTGTGTAATTGCCCTATCTTGATTATTTCTACTTCGAGAATCCTGTCCGAAATAAAACCAGGAGGCCCTGCGGTGATATTTGCAGATCTCTATTTTTTTCTGGTCTGGACTTTTAGTGGTGATTGCATTGAAATCCTGTGGATAGTTCAGGTAATAAGTATTTACGAAAAGAATACTCGTACTCAACAAATCAATTATCCACCATCGGATAGGTAGCGTCCGCAGGAGTGTTCTAAATATAGTAATTACAATCTTACACAAGTAGATACATACATATACGAGAATACATTCGCTGCACGTGTATTTTACATTTAAATTTTGTATACAAAACTACAAATCGATTTTTTGCCAACCAAAGTTAATGTTAAAAGTTTTGTACCTTCCCCAGCATGCCTATAGAAACACACGAACGAATGGCATTGTGCGGAAGGGGTATCCTTTCAAAGGAATTTCCTTTGCCAGCTTTATACTCGTAACGATAGGTTCATTGTCCCACTGAAGCTATTGATTTGACAAGAATTCCTATTTCTGCCTATTTCCTTTCCCACAGAGGAATATGGTATACTCCATCCTTGTCCGGGTATCCGTGCCGCATTAAGAATTCATTCCAAAAACAAGACATCACGAACTTACTGCTCTTTTCAAACAGAAATACTTTTCACTTGGATGGATTTCCAAAAAGAATCTAAGCAAAACCAGGGGTATTTCGAAAAATAGGACAATTTGCCAACTCCAAATGGAGAAGAGTTAATCTGAGGGGAGGTGATCCATAAAAGCAGGACACCAGCTATGAAATTCATATAAATGAAAAGCACTTCTGATGTTCACTTTTTTTTTTTTGCCGTCCTGTCCATATTTTAGTAGACCCGTTTCAATCAGTTTCAAACCTTCACTTTTTTGTTAATTAAAAATTGAGCAATTTTTCAAAATCACTTCGGTATATGGAGGACTTGGGTTAGGGTTTGGGTTGGAGGGTACGAATCCCCTAGCTGTTAGAGTAGGACCTTGTTTATGTCATGGCACTTATTACTTTGATGAATGTATCCATGCGATAGTTTGCATATTTCGGATCTAATTGATGGTAATGTTACAGATACTAGGAGTTTGTTATCGTTATTGGTCCTTTAGGATTGTTTGCATACGATTTAGTATTCATGGTAGTTTGTGGTCTGATTGATGTGCATTTATCTCCCTCAGGATGTTTATGAGTTTGTTTTACGAGTGCCTATGGATGAGTTTATTTGTTAAATTGTCTCCCTGTCGGTCGAGAGATACGTGTACAATTTGGAAATGTCTTAATGGTAGTGAGGTTTAAGATTCTGCATTGCAGATGATGGGAAAGACGCCAATTTATTGCTTATTCAAGTTCACAATGCAAACTCTGCTTTTACCTTCTGCTGTCAGCTACCAGCATCCCTCTAGAACTGTTGTCGGTTTTGTTACACGGTCTCGTATTTCTTACGATTTGAGAAAGGACTTGCTTTTGTTGACGAAGTACTATCGGATTTACTTCGAAAATGAGGTTTAGAAACACAAATAACGAAGATGCCTTCGTTCTTCGACACCGGTCTATTACAGAGGCCGTAAGTTAACTCCTGCAAAATTTAGGCACATAATATCCATAGAGGAATCATGGGCGTTTAAGAGTCGCATCTATGCTTTTGGATATTTGTGGGATTTCATACCACTATATGGTGACCATTCTAGACCGAGAGCTTTTCACTTTCTACCGTATTTACACTCCGTATCCAAGCAGAATAGTTTTGTTATTAAGCTTTGGTTCTTGCTATTACGAAACAAACATAGAATATCAACGCCAGCTTACTTTCGCTGTAATTGGATTCTACCGTCATCACCAAAGGACATAGGGGAACCTTTAGGTAGGTAAGTAGGTAGGTAAGAGTGGCTGATGGAAACACCAACCCACTTAGGCCTATTGACCCATTGTGATGCAACGTAGATCTATGATCCTCCTACTCTTGGAACCAATTTGAGCATATGATGAAGCGTAGCAGACTGTTAACGTCTATATTCTTTAGATCGCTTAAGCCGTTGGAGAAGAAAGCTCCTAAATGAAGTTTTCTTTTTTGGGAGATAGCTGGACATCTACTCTGTAGTAGGTGGAGGATTGTCTCTTCCTCCTCCTGGTCCATGTAGCTTTTAGAGAAATCGTTTATAAAGGCACCAAGCCTTCTCGCAGTGTGCAGTGATCAACCGCTTAGAGAGATTCAGATCCAGCTCTGGCCGGATCCGTTTAATCGTTAGACATGTTGGTCCAACAGTCTGTTCTTTTGTTAGTATCTAGCTTTAATATTAATTTTCCGATAGAATAGGTAGCTACAAATTTTGGCGAGTTCATCAGCCCTACAGTTCCCTGGAATGTCTCTGTGGCCCGGCACTCAGCCAAGGTGGAGGTTGAACTGCTCTGCCATCTCCATAAGGGATGATCGGGATTCAAGGGCGGTTTTCGAATTTAGTGATATTGACTCCAGGGACTTGACAGCGGCCTGACTATTCAAAAAGATGCGGATATCCTTCTTCGGCCAGGAGAGAGCTTCTTTAATCGTCAAAAATTTCTGCCTTGAACACGCTACGGTGATTTGGAAAACGGAAAGAGAGGCTTAGATTTAGCACGTCTGAGAAAACACCGCCATCAACCCCGCTCTCGGTTTTAGATTCATCTATGTAGAAGTGGACTGACTTGTCCTACTTGAAAGCATCTTCCTCTCAGAAGGATCTAGAGGGGAAGCTCATATGGAAGTCTTTGTCAATGTGAGGATTCCTAATATATTAAGAATATTAGCGAGGCTAAATAAATTATTTCTCTACTGTGTACTGCGAATAGCAGCGGTCCCAGAATATCCAGAAGAAGTACAGCGTAGGCCTCTGCTTATGCATAGACATGCTGTTCTTTGGACTCTGCTTAGTTTGATGCAGTTGACAGCATTGTCTAAGGCCGTCCACCAGATAGGAACCCCGTAGGTGAGAATCGGTCTTATGACCGAGATGTATAGCCAGTGGGTTGTGCGGGGTTGAAGGCCCCAAAAATCTGGGTCACATATTTTGCTAAACTATATCAGCAGTTCATTTACTACTAAGTTCCAGAGAAGGGGGGAGAGGACACCGCCTTACGGCGTACTTCTGCTCACACATCTTTTAGCAGAAGACCCACTCAATTTGGAGTTACTCGTAATTATTCTGCTGTTTAGCATAAGACTGATCAACTCCCAAAGTGAGTGCAGAGTTGACAACGCATTCGTGATTGCGGATGTGTTGACGTTCTTAAAAGCACCCTATATTGTAGGGATCGTTCAATGTGGCTAATCAGTGAATGCAGAGCTTCCACCGGCAGTAGGCATGTTGAACCGTAGACAGAAATCTTGGATCAATTTTAGATCGTATATGGATATCAATACATCGTTCTAGAGTTTTCAGAAGGAAAGACGTTAAACTTACAGGTCTGAGGTCCTTTGGGACAACATGAGAGCATTTTCTGGCTGTGGGAATGAAAATTACCTTGATTTCTCTCAGTTCTACGCAGCTCCTCACGATATTCTTTAGCGTAGGTAGGATAATATCTGAAGGCCTTTGTAGCTCGGCAGGTATTATATCGTCCAGACCAGCAGACTTGTATGTTTTGAACCTATGCAGCGCCCAAATCTCCTGTCTCTTGTAATCAGACAATGAATTTTGGCCACGGTTGCATTAGGCCTGTTTGGGCTGCTAATTGGCCGCGAATTGGGAGCTACCTTGAGGTTGTCCAAGAGCCATCGGTTTTTTCAAACAGCTAGACATCATAGGATTTGCAGAGAGGATTTTTCTTAGCCGCTATGTCTCAGAAGTTTCCGTGATTGTGCCACAGAATGACCTCCAGTATTGTCCCTTTGTCTTCCCCAGTTCTTTTTGGTATAGTTTGAGGGATTCTTCGTATGCACACCAGTCAGTCACTTTTCTTGTCTCTATGCAGTCTCAGTGCTGATGTCCATCGGTGCGGCTTTGTCTTGCCTCTAAGTTGAATAAGACGGCGTTTTTGGAAAGACGCAGAATAAGTGCAGTCGAAGCCTTTTTTGAGTGATGGAGATTAATCTGAAGAAACCGTAGCATTGCTACAGTTTCCCAGAGTTGCCTCCTCCACGGTGTTGTTGAAGTTCTCCGATTCTGAAGATGTGCTCAAGAGCTCATCTTCTTCTCTGATCGTATAGAACCTCTTTTTGCTTCGTCATCGGTTACCATTTCCGACAGAATATCAGAAGAGGAGACCGACGGCTTAATTGTCACCTCGGATAGATTAGAGTCATTGCTATCCATTTCTGGAAAGGATATCGACGCTTCAAGATCTAAGGTTGATCCTTTGGATTAGGAGGAGGTTGCTTATCAGCATCCAGTTCATCCTTTTTATAGACCCTTAAGTGTATTGACTCGATTCTCCTCCTCCCTTGTTCCATGGAACAAGTTCTGTTTCTGCTACTTGGGACTTTTCCCAGCACGGTTCTGCTCTAAAAGCACTCATAAATTCTCCTTCCGTCCATATTCATATCATGGGTTGCAGTCTTCCGTTTAAAAAGAAGTGGTGTTTAGTACAACCAGCATCCAGCATAAGAGTCCCGATGATTTCGTGCCTCATGTACTCAGGAATGCCTTCGAAAGAAGAGGAATGTAATCGAGTCTTCATAGTTGGCTGAAGTATGGCCACTTCGTGGACGTCAATAACTTTGAACTTCACTTGTGATGGAATAAGAAATAGCAATCCGAGTCGTTACTAAAGTTTGGTCGGTGTGGGCCATTTGTTAATCTCGCCGACTATTTCAACAGAGATTTGGGTTCGATTCCCAAGTTATTCTCCGAAAAACAGAAGAAGTTATTACTGTCGTCACTACCATGTCTTTGGCAGGCAATGGCAAAATCCTAAAAGTTAAAATTTCTGCCTACAAAACTACCTCTTTCCTTCGACATTCGGAGTCAAAGTGATTGCACTTCAGTCCTTAGTCGAAGGATTTATGCCTGTAGTGACATTCAAGATGTGTTTAAGCTTTTGTCGACCGAGCAACCACTTCCAAGCTATTCCGACAATGCAGGGCTGTTGAAGGATTGAATTCACTGAGCTTTACCTCGATCCAAGCGTTTCCAGGTAGGTTGTAACGGGTTTCGCAACGTGAGGCCGAGCGTTGTCATGCTGCAGAATCACTTTTTCGTGCCTCTGCTCGTATTATGGTTGTTTTTCGCGCAGTGCTCGTCTCAATCACATCAATTGAAGTCGATACCGTTTCTCAGCGATGATTTCGTTAGGTTTCAACAGTTCATAATAAATAGCACCGACCTGGTCCCTCAAAATACACAGCATAACCTTCGCAGCGTGAATATTCGGCCGAGCCGACGATGTAGAAGCATGACCTGTCAGTCCCCATGACTTTCTTCTCTTTGAGTTGCTGTAACGAATCCGTTTTTCATCACCCGTCATGCGATGCGATGAAGAAAACCCTTCCTCTTTGCCGCTGGAGCAGTTGTTTACAGGCGAAAAAACGACGCTGAACGTCCCTAGGCTTCGAATCATAAGGAATCTAAGTTCCTTGTTTTTGAATCATTCTCAACGCATGCAATCGCTTGGAAATGGCTTGGCGGATAACTCCTAATGCTGGAGCAAGCTCTTCTTGCATTTGGTACGGAAGTGTAGCGAAACAGCGAGTATTTGGATGCGGATTCATTGTTAGAGGCAGCCTTGTGTTTCCGGCATGTTAACGAGCGCTTCGCAACAATCCGTATTCAGGCTAAATTTGCACATATTAGATTTATATGCCCGCATGCCCCCACGGAGGAGAAAGACGACAACACCAAAGATGTCCTCTACGAGGTCTTGGACAACACATACTCTAGCTATGACATTAAAACTGTCCTCGGTGATGTTAGTGGAAAGCTAGGAAGAGTGGGCATCTTTGGTGGTGCTCGTATAGCCACGATACCACCTCCGGTAACGGTTTCAAACTAGTAGACTTTGCTGCGGGACGAAACATTGTCGTAGCTAGCACGCGGTTCCCGCATCTCGCTATTCATTAGGGGACTTGGAGATCTCCTGATTCATAAACCGTCAACCAGATTGCCCACATTGCGATCGACGCAGGTCACTCCTCCAGTGCTATGGATGTCCGAACCTTCCTAGGGGCGGACACTGACTCGGATCTATCATCGCAAAGGCAAGCTAATGCTATGAGAAAGTTTGACTTCGGACGGCTACAATCACAAAAGATTGCCAAATCCTTTTCCGATAGAGTCTCCTTTAATCTCTTAAGAGGTCTTATGCCGCCAGTAATAAGTATCGAAGACCAGTGACAACATTCCAAAATGCCATCAGAGATGCCGCCTCTGATGTGTTCGGTTTCACTCGGCCACCACAAAGAAACCCCTGCTTTCACGACGAGTGCCGGCAAGCCCTTGTAGCTAAGCAAGATGCATAAAAAGCGGCGCTGCATAAAAGAACGAGGGCTACTCACGAGCTCTACGAGCAGAAGAGGAGAGATGAACACCGGCTTCTCAGGAGGAGCATGAGAAGCGCGCGGTTGAGGAAATTGAGAGATGCTATTCCAGGAACGAGATTCGGAAGTTTCTCCAAAAGGTAAAAAAAATATGCCACGGACTCACACCCCGAATCGAAGTCTGTAGAGACGAACAAAGGGACATAGGTGTAGAGTCGCAGTCGATGCTGAGGATTTGGAAAGAGCATTTGTGTAGACTGTATAACGGAGATGACCAACCAAATACTGCTGTCAGGCAGATTGAACCTTTCAACCTGGGCGATGTAAACAATTGCGTCCTTCCGACCTGGATGAAGTGAATATAGCCATACCTAAGCTTAAGTTCAACAAAGTGGCAGGCACTGACTTGGTAAGTAGCATAACCATCCATAAAATATGGTCGGATGGAAGTATGCCCGATGGATGGAACCCCTCAGAAAGGACACCTCTGAACTACGCCAATCTGTCTTCTGCATTAATGGCATCCTTACCAAACCCATCCATTTGTCCGGGATAACGATGGAGAATGCACGATATCCCATCAAAAGAACTCAACGAGACCTTTGATGCCAAAAAAAGGAATTTAAACAAGGAGATGTGCCGTCGTGCGATTTCTTTAACCTCATTCTTGAAAGGGTAGTGCAAAACTCGCGCGCCAAGACAAGAGGCACAATCTTTCAAAACTCAGTCCAATTACTCGTATACGCCGATGATCTTGACATAATCGGTAGGGGTTTCGTGAGTATTGAGACGGAACCCGCGAAGATGGGTTGAACGGTCAATGAGGGTAAGATCAAGTACATATACAATATGTTGTCAACCAGAAACACCGAAGTCTCCGACAGTACGTCACTCTCAACAGATATAACTTTGAGGTAGCTAATGACTTTGTCACGTTCAAGTCAGACAACGACAGCGTTGAGATCAAACAAGGGATAACTCTGGGCAATCGCTGCTTAATTAGGCTAAAATGCCAATTGATCAGCAAAGCCCTCTCTCGAACAGCAAAAGTGACCCTATACATATAAAACTTATGACGCAGAGCCATGGACTTTTTCAAATATGGATGAGGGTGCTCTTGGCTGCTTTGAGATGAAAAATTCGTTGGGTTAGTCCGCATAGACAGTGTGTGAAGGTGGAGGTATAACGATGAAGTGTACGGGCTGTACATCGACATGGACTTAGCCAGAAGATTGTAGGTCCATCGACTAAGATGGTTGGGTCATGTATGATGCGTTCCCAAAGGACAGCGTCGTAGAGTAATACCGCGACTCAGGTGGAGCACGCATGTGGAAGGGACCTCAACCAGCTCATCGTGTGAAACTGGAGCCAGCTAGCTAGACACGCTTTTTGGTTGAGGGCCATCTCCACGCCGGACTGTAGCGTCACCTTAAGAAAGAAAGTAATATGAAGTTGCTGTGCTTCTCCACCATCGGCTTATTGACGGAAACATTTGATCTGCGCATACCTCCGCGTAATGGACTTTTGAATTGGCACCCAGTATTGTGTGATTTATAACTTTTGGATTATTTTCTGTGGGAATATGTCAAGTCGCTAGAAAGAAGACACGA
Source organism: Volucella zonaria (assembly GCA_963966105.1). NCBI lineage: Eukaryota > Metazoa > Arthropoda > Insecta > Diptera > Syrphidae > Volucella > Volucella zonaria. The sequence continues at coordinate 284,169,749 of OZ014530.1, read as the reverse complement.
TGGAAGCCAACATTTGCCGCCTAAAGGCAGAGGTCACAAGTCCTTGTTTGATAAATTTTGCAAAATACCCAAGACGGGCCCTTGCTTCAAATAAAATTGTAATTCTTAGCAGTCCATGGTGACTCCAAGCTTCGAGAAACCAAATCAAACGGAAATTCCTGTCACCGATGATTTTTTTATTTTTTTAATATTTCGAATTCCATTTAGCTGCTGATGTGTGAAATTCTTAAAGCCCACATTTTCCAAATCTAAAATTAGCACAGAAAAACATGCTTGTTAACTGAAGACGCAAAAATCACATCAATTTCGACCTTGACAATAATTCTAAAACGAACGGATACAGAAATATCGACAGTGTGTGGAGCATAATTGTGTTACATGGCAAATTAATGAAATTACCTTGACAAATATTGACGGGCAAAAGTTCCATTTTTGAAATTCATAGAGAAGGTTATTTTCCCAAAAGTATGACTCCTTTAGATGCTGTATACGAGTAAATCAGTTCGTCTTACCTTTTCTATTGTAGTGTATCGGAGGGGAGTTTCTGTACCACATAGTGTAATTACTAATGTCAAGACGCCACAAGCACTAAGTTAATTAGCATTCCCGTTGACATAATTGATCCAGTGAGTGTAAACATTTGAGGCTAAAAATAATGGACGTTCCTAATTTTCTGAATTTCTGATACACGTATTCGTACGAGTACTCGTAGATACGAGTGCGTACGTACTCGTAGATACGCGTCAAAATTTTCAGCAAAAACCTAATCTGAAAGTACGAGTTTTGGGAAGCTAAATGCGTTGGCATTCTTAGTGAAATAGCTCAAGTGGCATATAATCACGCACGTCCACATCACCGGTCGTCCGTTGTCGTTTGTCGGCTGTTGGTCGTCCTTAACAGAAATATCAACACAGATGGACCAAGAAATTCCTTTTGCAAATCATTTCACTTTGTGTGTGCACCGAGTTTGGCTCTGATGGATTGGGGCCAAATGCTCTATAGCGCACTTTATCCGTCGGAGCCTTTAGGCACTGCATGAATATGAACATCAGCGTCTCTAGTATTCGCCAGTGCATTGGATCGGCTATGTTTGTGCCTATACATCCAAGTGTGAGTACCTACATTTCGTTGGTCAAAACTCACTTTAGATACAAATTGATGGTATTGTGTGAGATGTGAGGCAATCTTCTCTATTCGCATGAAACGTGCCTAAATCTGTGTGGAAGATCGATGCAATCAGCTAGCGGTTGTGTAGTGCCACAGGCAGCGGCAGCGGCAACAACAGCAGCAGCACTAGCAATCGTCAATGCGAACATAGCACAAATCGTCGCATATTACAGTGTTGACCTATAAAAAAGTGCATTTTCCATTTTCATCGAAACGCTGATGATAATTGTGCAAGTGCACAATGTGCCAGCATTGTATATTTAGAGAGTCTATCTGTCAGATAAATTATTATTGGAAAATAGAATTTTTAATTTTTTGTTGCTTTTCGTTTTACTAATTCGCTTTTATAGTGATTTCGCGACGTGATTATTGATTACGTGAGCTAAAAAATAAAAAATAAAAAATAGAAAAATAGAGAGAAAACAAAACCATGAATCGGAAAAACGACAATGTGAAGTGGATCAAATATATTTTTTTCATAATAAAAATTAAGCATTTCGGTTCGAGTGGACTGCAGAGAGATTTCGAATTTTAGTTTTTCCTTACAAAAAAAAAAAAAACAAAAAAAAAAGCCAAAAATTGATTAGATTCGTAAATATTTATTGGAATCATGTTTACCTGTTTGTATCAGCTATGGGATTGGTAAGTCTTAAGTGTTAAACAAATTATTTATTTAAAACATTTTTTTTATTTTATTTAACACTTCCTTTGATAGTTTTTTTTTTAACTTAAGAAATTTTTGACTATACAGTGCTTTGAAAAGAGAATTTTGATCTAAGATATTCGCGAATACGATTTTATTTTCAGTATATTTCAATTCACGTTTGTTTCTATTTTTAATCTTTATGGGACATATCCGACTTTTTTTTTTTTAAATCACGGAAGATACATTTTTCTGTTTACTAAATTCAATTAGCTATCATAGTCTACTCAGCCCTTACGGTATACGTGGCAATATTGCGGGGAACGTAGAAATTTTAGCGATTTCTTGCGACCTTAACTAATTCCTTTTATTTTATCTGGACCTGGACATCAAAACTCCCATCGATAGCTTTTAATGTTTGTTTCGATTTTTCGTGACGCTTTTGCCTTTATACATATTCGCATATTCAAGAGTAAATTTTGAAAAGAATCGTTAAAATATTTCGGTGATTGGATATGCTTCAGATTCATCCTTTTTGTCTGGCTGTAAACTCTTTCAACAAGGCCAATCTGTTGCTCAACAGCTCAGCGCTTCCAGTTTGTGTCTTTTCTGGGCCTACTCCAGAGCGCGTTGAAAATTCGATGGGACAAGTCCACTGTTGCACTCATACTACCTTGATCAAAATATTCAGAAAATTAAAAATACAAATTTATTCATCTAAATCTATATTGTCCCCTTTAAAGTAATCCCCATCGACTGCAACACACTTATGCCAGCGCTTGATCCAATCCTCGAAACATTTTTTATATTCGGTTTTCGGTATGTCCATCAGTGCTTCCTGCGATTTTTCCATTACTTCCTCTCGGCTGCTGAAACGCGTTCCCCGTAGTGGTTTTTTAAGTCGATTGAACAGAAAGAAGTCACAGGGAGCCAAATCAGGTGAATTCGGTGGCTGTTGGATGGTATTTCTTGCATTTTTCGTCAAAAAATTACGAATAATGATGACACTGTGCGACTGTGCGTTATCATGATGCAAAATCCACGAGTTTTTTGCCCACAATTCTGGTCTCTTTCGGCGAATTGCTTCACGCAAACTTCTCATAACGCCCAAATACTATCTGGCCTTCTGGCAAAAATTCATGATGCACTACTATACACCGTTGTAATCCATGAAAACCGTAAGCATTGCCTTCTTTTTTGACTGAAAACGACGTGGTTTTTTTGGTCGCGGCTCATTTGGTGAACGCCATTCACTTGCCTGATGTCTGGATTGCGTGTCGTACTCATAAACCCACGTCTCATCTGCAGTAATGATCCTTTTGATGAATGTAGGATCGGATTCAGCCTCGCAAATCATCTCTTTTGCGACGTCAACACGGTCTCTTTTTTGCATGAAATTGAGGTCTTTTTGCACCAACTTTGCTGCTACACGACGGAAACCCAAATCATTAACCAAAATGTCTTGGACGGATCCATAGGCAATGTTCAAGTCCTCCGCTATCTCTCTGATGGTTAATTTGCTGTTATTGACCAACATTTCTTTTACTCGTACTTCATCAATGTTTTCGTCGGTTTTCGATGTCGATGGTCTGCCACTGCGTTCATCATCTTCGATTTACTCACGAGCACTTTTGAACCGCTCGTGCCACTGGTAAACGACCGTTTTCTTTAGAGAATCGTTGCCGAAACACTTTTCCAACATTTTCAACGTTCGCGCACCATTAAATCGGTTTTTTTTTACGCAAAATTTAATACTCGTGCAAGTTCGTTGTTGCAAATTGAAATCCATTTCTAAATTTGTAAAAAATCGCCAACACACACAGAGATAGATGTACTCTTGGCTACGTAACTTTTGCAAATATCAAGGTATGACGCTAAGTTTTAGAGGGAATGTCAACAACAGATTTACCAACTTAAAAAAAAAAACAGAACTCAAATCGGAACAATGGGAGCGCCTCACGTTGGTGTGGTGCGGGAATTTTTGATCAAGGTGGTGTAGTAGAAAAAGTACTGAAAGATCTCGATATGCGCAAATCCAGATGATATATCTCCACTTCTTCTAAAGAGGTGTTCCTACACGTTAGTAATACCACTGCGTCAACTTTTTCATCAATTCTACTCTATCGGACCTTTCCGAGCAGGTGGATTGTCCAGCACATCCCTAAAAAAGGCGAATCTTATTCTCTCTCCTCATGCAGAGCCACTGCACTTATCTCCCTACTTTTCGAGCTCATGGCCACGGCCGACCGTCAGACCTAGAGACACGAAAAATTCGTATGTGTCTCTAGCATCAGGTCCTAGATGATTTGGTGAATGACTCACCGCAAAGTAGTACCATAGACTACACTAATCTGGTGAAAGTAAGATAGTTGCAAAGGCATTTCACGGCATTTCAAAGGCATTTCACGGAGTTCGTCATCAGGCTCTTTTGTCGAAAATGCGTGGATTTGGGATCATTGAAGTACGTCTGGAATGTTAAATTTCAGTTGTCTTGGGCGGACGGTTTCAATTCTGGTATCCATAAAATATGCTAATGTGCCTCAGGGTTCCATTCTGTCTCCGACGCTCATTTCTAGCAATGATCTCTTGTCTGGTACTTCTAAACCAATGTATTCATTTGCTGATGGCAGAGCGCTCACTACATTCCAACTTAAAGAGCAAACAATTTTCGTCGATATTGAAATTGCTTTCAACAGCAGAGCTTTAGACACAATAGTTTTGTGGATACAGGCAATGCTGGTGAATAGGACTTTTATTTCGGATTCTTATAGCGGTCAATTTGTGATGGCGGTGATAAACAACGGTCGGCCACTGATATAGTACATCTCAGTTTAACTCATTGCTTAACGGATTCAATAGTTCCGACGTCTATGCTCAGACATATGTAGATGCTGTAGCTGTACTGTCTATCGTATCACGCCTAGTGACTGACTGATCCAGAGCACAGATAGTCCTACACTAGAGCTTTAGGTCAATCTTAAGAGAAAGAAAGTTGTTCTCTTTACAAAAAGGAGGTAACTGACTGATCTATCTTATCTAGTCCTTAATGGCACAAACATCCATTTCTTCAATGAACATAAGTATCTAGGTGTCAACCTGGATAATAAACCTCCTTAGACTAAATATGTCACAAATCTCCAAGGCGCTGTCGGCATTTTGGCATTATAAATGAGCTTTTGGCAAGACATGCGGATTGCCAACGAGGAGGGTACTTTAGGTCTACATGTTGTCTGGTGGAGTCAAATTTCACGAAGGTACATCACCGCTGCTTTTACCAGATTCCAAAAAGAGTATATTTCGGCTGCATGAGGGCTTTTCTCAGTACGCCTGGCTCTGTTTTCGACGCACTGGTCAATCTGCCTCCCATTCATTATGACACTCTCATAGCCATCTTCCATTTAAAAAGAAGTTGTCTTGTCAGTTGTCAGAACTTGCGCACTGACTGTCTGCTGACTCTGGGTTTATGAAGATTCCGTCTAGCGCAATAACACTAGAGCTCCTGCTGCAAGAAAAATACGAAATCGACTTTTCCTGTGCCCAGGAATGGCTTCAACCAGAATCTGAGCTACGAAATGAATGTATTTGGGTATTCACGAGCGGCTGTAAAACCAAGCTAGGTGTGTTTCTGGAAGACGACAACGTTGGACTTTACTCCTCTATCTATATTCCAAACGGATATTTACGCAATCCTGAAGTCCAAGCAAATTCGAGAATGCAAGACTTCTCTGAATATAGTCGGAAGGCCGAATTCATTGAGTCTTGTATGGGTTCCAGGTCACAATAAGGTCACGGGAAGTAAAATCGCCAATGCTAGGCAAGATCTGGAGGAGAATTGTTCAGGATCCGAACCTGTGTTGGGACTGCCTGGGTCCTAGGTTAGGGCTTCCATTGACAGTTGAGTTTCACACGTCTATAAGGGATCATCGATTTTCCTGCTGTCCCTCAGTAGAAAAGACTGCAGGCTGCTTACTAGCGTCATGATGGTACTACGATTTTGCTTAGCAATTTAGTAACTTTGGCATAAGTGAAACAACATCCTGTGATGCTTGCTGTAGGAGTGATGAAGACACCACGGATCACTATTGTTAGTGTCTGGTCTACGCTCGCATAAGACTGCAGGTACTCGGCACTGATTGATACCTGTTGATACTGTAGGCACTTTCCCACTGAAGCGCTTACTCGTCTTTCTACGAATAACTCAGAAATTTCAACAAATGGAACAATATAAATTGGGGAACCACCAACAAAGTAGAATCTTATGCAAAACGCAATGTTGTCTGCTGACGTCAAAGCGAACACTGCGACATGTCAAGATTTCCTGAAGAGCTATAAGAATTACCTTGCCCTGTCTGATTTATCCGGCCGAAATTAGAGTGCAATGTCCGTATCTTATAAGGTGCTATTAAGACCTCTTTGCATTAAATAGGTAAGATTCAAAACCGTGCGATAATACTCATAGGCGATGCTAATACTACACATCTAATTGATACCCTCGAACACAGGCGGAATGTTGGAAATTGTTCCATCGAAATTGCCAGTAGAATTTCACCCTTTCAAGCCTTTAACCGTAACACCCGTTTCGCTATATATGTTCAGCAATTTATCCTCAAGCCCACTTTTGGAGGTACATTAATTATCCTGATTTTTTCCTGAGCCATGCAACTCACTCTTGGAATGTTTTTCCGAGTTCATTATTCCCTGGTAATTGTAGCCTACGAACATTTAAAACCAGCACCTCTCTTTAATTCCTCGCTAATTTTTCTTCGCCCGCGGTTTGTGCAAACATTTTAAACCCTCAAGCCGCGCAAATTAAAAGAATGGTCTTAGGTCGGCCTCCTTCAAACTTGAGAATTGTGCGCTGACTATTCCAGAATTCTTGATAGTAGATTCTAGCGCACTAAGTGCAGGAGAGAAGTAAATTAAATCCGTGCTGGACATTCATCTCTTCGGTCATCTTAGAACAAGAACTAATTCAAAGACGCTCGTGTCGTATAGACACTTTCAGGTCTGGGTCTACGGAGAACTCGGGCTATACAAAAGGCATATACGCTAAGCGAAAGGCCTAGTGTTTGAGTTTAAAATTTGTCTTTTAATATCCCTACACCCCATGTTGATGCGGGTTCCTTCTATCGTATGTCCAAAACAGCCGTCAGAGTGAGTTCGCCAAAGTACAGCCTCCTTTCTATCTACAATGTAGAGCAGTTTCTATCGATTTACCCTTCTTATATGCATGTTGCGACTCCCTTAAAAAATGCTGCATTTGCTTCAAATATGAACCTCTATAAGCCGTTCTGTATTTTTGAGGAAAAAAAGCTGATAAGCTGATTCTGATTCTAAAGTCTTTCTTTTGCTCATGCTGGCTTTTGGTTTGGAAACAATTTTAACTTGTCTTCAAGCTTTGGCATATAGTATACCCCCTTTTCTGGCAAAATCTAAGGATTTGTAATGCTTTCTCCGGTGTTTTCTTTGCAGCGTTGTCGACAGAGCACATTGGGGCGTGAAAATTTATATGATCATCAACTTTCTTTTGCTTGGTTTCTCTAACCAATTGAAGAGTGTTGATTTTCATATGCCTTAGGATGTCAGAGTCTTTAAAGGAACCTCTAGAACCTCTTTTGACCGCTTTCGATTCAAGTTCTGCAATTTATCTTTAAGTAATTAGGGACCGTAGGCAGTCCTGGAGTCTTCTTTGTTTCCATAATACTTCGCAGAACATTTTTCATAATTATATTGTAGCTTACCTCACTGAGTACTTCAACTCCTCTTCGGTTTTGCCCTCATTTTATCCTCTGACACGTAGGCCGGCGATAAATTTCTTCAATATAGAGCCGGGATAACGTTGTTCTTATTGATATTTTCCATGGGATCGATCTTCTTCCAACGTGGTGGCTTTAATTGTGACCCTGTGAAAATGTTCAAGATTGCCATTAGCTTACACAAAATGTAGGGCAACGATGACAATCATCAGTTACAGAACCTAGGAATCATTCCAAAATATCCAGAAAGATATTTTCTTTGCCAGTTCTAGCACTGACTGGCAATAATAATTCGTATTCGGTCTCTACTGTAATACCATTGAACAACTTTCCACTTCATTAGGATGCCTAGCAACAATATACTGGTCGGTCTGAGCTCACTGTATGGCGTTGCCACGTGGCGATTGTAGGTACATGTGACATGTCAGCATTGTGCCTTAAGTTGAATTTATAAATTTCATTTTCTTGTTATTCCATACTTACTAACTACTAACTTGTCTCCATAGATGGCGTTACTCTTCAAGACTATAAAACCATGTGTTATCTGAACATGAGCTTGAAGTTCACAACGAAAAATCATCCCCGGAGTTCAGGCCATTCGTATGATTAGCGACATTGTTCTAAGTAAACACCCCACTAAGACTGCGGTAAGCAGCCTGGAATTTTTTATGCTGAGTAACAGCAGAATACCAATGACTCATTAGAGATTTCTGGAAGCATTCGTTCTTTCCTGTTGTAGGCACTGTAGGTCCAGAAATTTTGGCGTCCGAGAGACGTCAGCATATATTTCTGATTGATTCTGTCAGAGCTCCATATAAAGTGTGACCAGATAAGAACGGTAGGAAGAAAAGTTTAAATAAAATAACAAAGGTGTGAGATATAAAATTGATTCTGGCTTTATTTTGAAGCTACGTTTATGCCATGGCCGTCTTGGCTTCGCTGGCTATGCTTCAAGCCATTGGTCCAATTTTTGATGACTCGGTCTAATATGTGCGGCGTTATTTCGGCAATAACGTGTCGTATGTTGGCCTCGAGTTCGTCCAAAGTGGTTGGCTTGTTAGCGTAGACTACGGACTTGACGTAGCCCTAGACAAAATAATCGAGTGGTATCCAATCGCATGATCGCGGCGGCCAAATTTCTCCTTCACAACTTCGAGCGTTGCGTCGCTTGTATGGCATGTAGCGCCGTCTTGTTGGAGCCACAGCTCGTATATATCGATGTTGTCCAAATCTGACCACAGAAATTCGGTTAACATCGGTGTCTCCTTCCTCATTTCGAAAGAAATAAGCTCCGATGATGGCGCCATGCCATAAACCGCACCAAACAGTCAATCTTTATGGATGTATTGATGCTTGGCCGAACACTTGTGAATTGTGTACACTCCAATAATGGCAATTTTGCTTGTTGACATAGCCGCTGAACCAAAAATGGGCCTCGTCCGAGAAGATGATTTTTTGGCCAAAATCCGGATCTCCGGCCAACATTTCCAGCGCCCAATTAGCGAATTCACGGCGTTGTCTATGGTCGTCCGGCTTCAATTCTTGCGTCACCTCAATATAGGATATAGGCTCAAATCCAACCATCAAATAAGCCCGGTTGACTCTCTGGTGATGCCCAATTCAGCTGATCGGCGCCGAATCGGCATTTCTGGGTCTTCTTCGATACTGGCCGCTACGATTTCTTTGTTTTCTTCATTTCGCACCAATCTCTATATGGTTGGTGGCTTAGGATCCAAAAGAGTGTACTCACGCTCAAACTTTTCCACGGTGCCTGCACACTGAAGCCATGATGACGACCGACCTCACGATGAAATTCACGTTGCATATTTACAACTCAGCCGGAAAAACGATGGATGAAATGGCAAACCTTACTGAATATTTTGGCAGCTTGATATCATTGCTAACTTTGACAGCTGCTGGAACCATCATTGCTATCTCGTCACCCTTTACATCTTCAATGACAATGTGACACGAGCCGTACCTAGCCGAAGTTTCCTTTAAAATGCCACAAAACTGACTGCGACTTAGCACATCTTTAATCGACCTTTTTAAGTTCAAGAATGTAAGGGTAATTCTAAGATGACGTTCACAGCTGCCTGTTCACGGCCTGAGCACTAGCCTTCTTATTGTTAAGAACGTCAATCACTGACGCGACCAATAGGGCATTCGGTCAATGATTTTTTAGCAGGAAGGTGGCCAGACTTAGAGGTGTGACGCTAGTCCGTCGATATATCTTTTCTTCCAATAATTCTACATTTGAGCTTTGTCCTTATTCGAGTACAACTTTCTCGATTCTGATGATCTTTATGGCCTCGAATTCGCAAATTCTGTGGAGGAAACTAACATCACCGAACTGTAAGCCGGACGTATGGCATCGGAAGGTGTGATATTTCTGCCCACAAATTTTATGATCTTAATAGAAAATTTCAGATCAAATCTTTGGCTATGTACACAACCTTGGAATTCTTTCAGTTCTATGGCACCCTAGAATGCAATAAAAATATAAAAATGTTCAAGTATTCAGCCACAATAAATTGAAAGGTAAGTCACGTATCTAAAACCTAAAAGTGTGATTTTATTGTTTTAGCTTCACAAATCGAGCGACGATTTTATGTTTCGTTCGCTGTTACTATTGCGGCAGACCAAACCATGTTTTTATTGATGTGGAAATGTCGTGCAAATGAGCATCATAAACTTTTATTTTCTATTTACTTTAATCCACCCTTCGGTTTCTTCTATTTTGACCTATAAACACGTTTGCGAGGTCACACCATTTGACCTTAAGAGCAAATTCCTAAAACCGAACTAAATAAAGCTCTGCACTTGAGTTTTCGGCCACAGTTTAAGCATATCTCCGGTAATAGATAGAGTGTTAGATAGCTAGTCCAAATCTAGATCATGGATTGCAACAGACCAACGAATTGAGCTTAATCACATCGCTAAATGTTGCTGCAGGCCAATTGGCGTAATCAAGCAAATTCCATGTGCAATTATTTCATCCATCCGACCACAGATGTATTGGCAGCGGAAGTTGCAAATTTACTGCCACCGTATGCACTATTAATCAATTATGGGCAATTTAGTCGCCCCAATGTTAGTTGCAACGAATGCATGCAATGAATTTTACGAATTACCTCAAGGACTAATAAATTTTGTTTTTGTTCTTTTTTTTTCTAGGTTGGATTCTCCGCCGCTTTTCAACGCAGCGACCATGGAGAGCAAAAAGCTGCAACAACTGCAGCAAGCCAATTCCCATTTAGCGCCGCAAAAGAAAATCCCACTTTCATATCAAACAAACATTGCCGACTATCGTACATCAGCGCATTCGCCAGTCTTCCAAAATCATCATTTGCAATATCATGGCGGTCATCAGGCATTGTATCAGCATCAGCAGCAACAGCAGCAGCAGCAACAATCGCCCAGTTCCAGTGGGTCCCAGCTAACACCCATCGATGTTCAACCTCAGGGAAAGCTTATGCTTAAGACTACGGCCTATCATCAGCAGCAATTTACAGGCGAACAAATCTATCAAACGCCTCCAGATCGGACGTATCAACTATCTGCAGCAGCAGGACGACCATTGTATCAGTCTGCAAGTAGCCAGCATCAACATCATCCTGTAACAGCGTTGCAGCAACAATACCAACAGCTGCAACAGGCCAAGATACAAGCACAGATACAGACGCAAAATGAAGCCCTGGCACAGCAACAACGAACGTTTGCAATGCGTCAACAGTTGAATCCACCAGTTCCACAGGGACATTACCACATGAGCCAAAGTTCAAGTATGATGTCATCGCCACAGCAGCAACAGTCACCACATCATCAATCTGCTGGTACACCAACACATCGGACGGTGCCCCCATCGACACTGAATTTAAGTAGTCAATTTCAGCCAGCGCCAGGTCCTTCGAAGGTCACTTCAAGTTCGAAGCATTTTCACCAGGACCAAGCCAGTATCTATGCACAACAACAACATCAACTGCAGTTGCAATTACAACTACAACAGCAACAGCAGCAGCAGCAACAACAACAACAACAACAACAACAGCAGCAGCAACAGCAACAACAACAGCAGAAACAACATCAGCTTTTGAACAATCAACCACCACAGGACAATACACAGCAAAGACAAAAGGGATCAGCGACGACAATGAAAAGTGATTTAAGTGGTATCACCCCCGGCAGTGAACCCAGTCCAGTATACATTCAACAGAATCACCCTGGCCATGTTGTGAATCAAGCATGTCAAACACAAATCTCCGGTGCCCTTGGCAACAAAACACCGGCAAAAACGCCCAGCAGCGAGGATAGTTCGAACAAAAGCCCATCTGGCACATCAACCAATGCCACCCATTCGCAATTGGACAGAAAGAAAAGTTCCGGATCAATACAAGCACTTAAGTCACCGATAACAAAGCGTCCACCTACATCACCGGTGGCCATATCCGGATGGCTATACAAACAGGGTTCCGATGGCTTAAAGGTATGGCGGAAGCGGTGGTTTGTTCTGGCCGAGTATTGTTTGTACTATTACAAGGGACCTGAGGAGGAGAAACTATTGGGCTCTATACTCCTTCCGTCATACAAGGTGTCTGCTTGTTTACCTGAAGATAAGATCTATCGCAAATATGCTTTCAAATGTGAACACACAAATATGCGTACGTACTGGCTGGCTGCTGAGACAGCGGAAGCAATGATCCAATGGGTACGAGCATTGACAGCGGCTACCATGATGCAGGCCAGCAGTGAGTCAGATCAAACGTCACAGCCAAGTGTTTCGTCTTTGAATCAGAGTGCCGACAATAGTGATTCAGGAATACATACGTTACAGTCTCAACAGAGTAAGATGAGTCTAAGTCAAGGACCCATCACACCAGCATCGGACAATGGAGCCCAACCACTCTATGCCAATGCTCCACCTAAGCCCAGACGTATAAATGACGGTGGTTATTCATCACCAAGTCCTGAACACTCAGTTGACAACGAAGGTAGCAATGGCCGAAAACAGACACAAAGTCAACAAGCACGACGAAGTGGCGCTGTAATGTCACCGTCCCTGCAGCAAATGCAAAGGTCACAGCATCATGCCATTTATGACTCCCGAACTGGTAATGTGACCGCCACATTACGAATGCAAGGATCAGCGGACAATCTGGCCAATCAGTTCCAACAAATGGCCATCGATTCGAATCAACAGTCTGCATATCATGCCAATGAATACGGCACCAAACCTGGTGGTTCAGTACCACAATCTATACCCGGAACTGGTTACAATCACTCCGGACTTGATCTGGAAGAGCAATTAATGCGATTACCATCACGAAGTGTTGGCGACGACATATACGGTGAACGCGAGCTTTATATGCAGAAAATCATTCAGCAACGATATCCACCGACTCAAACACCAATGGGCTATGGCAACGCCGAACGACGAACACCAGATGCCTATGGGAGATCTAAAAATCGTCCATTTTCCGACTACGAGGATATATACAATTTAACACAGTGCAAGACACCACAGCCACAGGATATGACCACAACTGCCACAGGCTATCGAAGACCGATGAGTCCACCAACATACGATACCACCAAGCATGTTCCACCGATGCCAAACCGATATACACCTAATCATTTAGAGGTAAGTCATTCAAATTGCTTTCGAATGCCTATTTTCACAGTTTTCTGTTGACCAGTTCTACATCCTAATTCACATTATAGATTCTATGGATTTGTAGCTAATTGACCTTTTGAACCCTACAATCTCAAAAGTCTCTTAACAGCTGTCAAATGCAGGAACCGCGATAGATTTTTCGGGTGTGGAGTTGCAATCAGGGGTGAAACTTGGCCTCCACTTGGGGCAATTTTACGTTTATCGCTTAGCGCTTCTCCCGACGGCATGGCTTGCTTATAAGAGAATGAGGAAAAGGATTTGGCGCAGGATTTGCCAATCAATCAGTAGAACGACCTTACTGAAAGAAGAATGTTCCTCATCATCCACATCTTCGATGCGGTCTTCATGTGATGCTGTTAAATTCCAGGCTAGGAAGTGTCATCTCCTATTTATCTAAGCCTCCTATTCAGAATGGATAATGCTTCTGTCTATTTTTTTGTCGCTTTACAGCAATGTCTAGGAGAATGTATCTCCAACTGCATCCTATTAGTGTCTGACACATTTTTCATTCCATAGAACACTAATCACTCGTTAACGTGCCATTTATTTCGTCCAGTTCTTTGCCACAGCGGCACATCGAGATTCTATTCATATGATTTCACTGCATATGTATGTTTGGCTATAATGCAAATTTAGGCAGTGCCGACTAGCCCCATCGAACGATCCCTACAATATAGAGAGTACACAATGGTTGCTTTCCTGGACATAGAGGGTACCTTTAACAACGTCAACCCATCCGCAATCACGACTGCGCTGTCAATTCTGCAGGTAGATGACTCACTTGGGGAATTGATCAGTCTTATGCTAAACAGCAGGATAATCAACTCCAAATTGGGTGAGACTTCTGCAAAAAGATGTGTCAGCAGAGGTACGCCGCAAGGCGCGTCGGCTCTCCCCTTCTCAGGAACTTATTGGTTAATGAACTGCTGACATACATGGAAGCGGGCGGTAGCAGGGTGGTTGCCTACATTGATGACATTGCTATAACCGCCTCAGGTAAGCAACTTAATACCATTAAAGAACTCCTTCAACTAAATCTCAATAGACTAACCCGTTGGGCAGATCGCTGTGGAATGGTAGTAAACGCCCATAAAACTGGTCTTGTCCTCTTTTCCAGGAAATACAAAATTCCAATTATAGCCCCTCTCTCAATAAACGGTACCAGTCTATTCTTCTCCTATACAGCAAAATTTCTAGGTCTCATTTTTGACAGGAAACTAAACTGGCAACCTAGCTTTCAAGAAAGATTCAAGAAAGCTACAGTACTCGTAGCTTTATTCCCTTGCTAAAAAGCCATTGGGAATAAATGTGGCCTTCAAGCCCGCATAATTCACTGGCTATACATCTCGGTTACAAGATCAATACTCACTTACGGGATTGTCATCTGGTCGACAGCCTTAGACAATGCAGTCAACTGCAGTAAACTAAGCAGAGTCCAAAGAACAACATGTCTATGAATAAGCGGAGCCTTACGGACTACTCCCTCTGCGGCATTAGACATTCTATTTCATTTGACACCCCTCGATATTTTCAGCAGGCAAGTAGCTCCGACTGCAGCTATTCGCTTTAAACCGACTACTCAGTGGACAAATAATTCATTTGGCCACGCTAACATTCTTCTCTGGTTTGACAAAGACTTCCATATAAGCTTCTCATCTAGATCCTTCTGGGAGAAAGATGTTTTCATTTCTACACAGATGGATCTAAAACCGATTGCGGAGTTGGTGGCGGTGTTTTCTCAGATAAGCAGAATCTAAGCCTCTCTTTCCATCCTCCAAATCACTGTAGCGTGTTCCAGGCGGAAATTTTGTCGATTAAAGAAGCTCTGTCCTGGCTGAAGAAACACGTGATATCTGCAAAGGATATCCGCATCTTTTTGGATAGTCGGGCAGCTATCAAATCGCTGGAGTCAGTCTCACTAAATTCGAAAACCGCCCGCACATTCCGATCATTCTTATGGAGATGGCAGAGCAGAACAACCTTCGCCTTTGTTGGCCACAGAAACATTCCAGGGAACTGTAGAGCCGATGAACTCACTAATATTGGAACCACTCTACCTATTCTACCGGAAAATGGTACTAGCAAATTAATATTAAAGCTGGATGTCAATAAAAGAACAGACCTTAGGTGGATTGTTGGACCAACATGTCTAGAGGCTAAATAGGCTGGCCAAAGCTAGATCCGAATCGCTCTAAGAGTCTGATCCTTCTAAATAGGCAGCATCTCAGTGTCGTCATAGGTGCCACTGGACACTGCCTCATAGGCAAGTACGCAAGACGGCTTGGCGCCTTTATAAATGATTTCTGTAGAAGCTCTCTCCCAAAGAAAAAAACTTCACTTAGGAGCTTTCTTCTACAATGACTTGAGCGATTAAAAAATATAGACGTAAACAGTCTCCTACGCTCCATCGTAAGCTCAAACTGGTTCCATTCGTAAGAGGATCAGAGATCCTCGTGTCATCACAATGGGCCAATAGGATTATGTGTTTCCAACAGCCGCTCTTACCTATCCTACCTAGGCAGTGCCGATTTCAGTGTCGATTTTAGTGCCGACTCAACAGTCGGCTTGTTCGCTAATTCATGCTCACTCTGTTCCATGAGAAATGTGTTCAGTCTGATTCATATGTTAGTATGCCGAAAACTTAAAATAAATACGCTTACTTACTTAGGTAGCGCTACAACACGGGACAAGCAGTAGAGCGAAAAGGATCTATTTTTTGCATTTAGACAGTCAAAATCGAACCATTTCTGCGTGAAGACATGGTTAATTGACGTTAGACGGAAGATATCTTTAATAATTTGAGTTAGGTCTTCGACTCGAAAGCTCGGTATTCAAATTATTTGGGTAAGCGACACGATAATTGTCCTCCCAAATTAACTTCGGAAGAAAAGCCAGTTGTTTTGAGCTCTCCGAAGCCCCTGTCTTCGAAATAGCGCATGAAATTCTGAATATGGTCAGAAAATGTTCCCGCAGCGGTTTCAAATTCGTTGACAATAGAGTTCCAATTTTCGGACATAAATGAATAATCTACAACTGAGCATGATGATCACGTATGAAAGTGAGTTCACCAACTATATCTCCGTTTCAGCTCCCATTTAAAATTTTGCAGTCATATGCATCAACACTTTCCATAATCTTGGAACACTTTCCATCACGCAATTCTATGTATCTCCGAGTTGCATTTATAATTAATAATCTAAGTCCACTTGAAAAATTGTTTGGCGATAATCCTATTCTCGCTTTGAAATCACCAGCAAGAAGAAGATCTGATCCTAAAGGCCAAGGCCCATAGAATCCGTTGCGTCCGTTGCATCGACGTTATCGACTGACAGCTGGATAGAATATACACTTTGTTATGGAAGCAGGCCCATAAACAAAGGATAGTAGATTTACTTTCTACTTTTCAATCCGTTGACAGTTCATACATTCACACATTGAGGTACACGTATTAACAAATTGAGAGTAAGCACTTTCGTTGGTGGATACATTGAGAGAATGAAGAGAAATTGTCGTAGCTTGAAAAGAAAACAATGAGATTAATTAACATTTCAATTGTTTTGTTTCGTTTCGTTTGTTATTGTGCCAACGTATGCTACGGATTCTATGGGACTGTCAATTCCGTCAAATATGTCAACGTCAACCTATCCGGCATCGAAACGGACGCAACGGATTCTATGGACCGGGCCCTTAAAATCTGCAGTATCCAGTGATTGCAGTTCAAATAATCAGGTGCTATACAAATGGTGCCGCCATAAAACTTTACATCGAGAACGTACGTCCCTTCCACGATCTTAAAATTTATATCTACAATACTTCCTTAAGCCACTTTCACTTCGCGATAAGTTGGTTTTAACTGCTGGAGACCATAAATCTACTCGTAGTTTCTTCACATTTCTTAAGACATGTGTCAAAGCTCATAATTTATTTAAAAAAGTTCGAAAAAGTAACTTGGTTTTCAGACCGGCAACCGATTTTTAATTTCTTTTAAACTACAATTTTCCTTATTACTGTTAAATACAATTCTATCTTTAACTTTATTTCGGCAGACGACATTACTGCGAGTATTAAATACTAAGCGAAGAATCCAAAAATGAAGAACTGCTGCTTGTGTTTCCACCCTGTGACATTCCACCTTCAACATTCACTTTTCTGACATCTGTCACCGCAAAACTGACATCGAGCAGCTGTTGGAGAATTGACATCCCACATTTGCTGTCATAGCCCACGTATCGAAGTTTGTTTCTCGAGACCAAATAAAACGTTTTACCACTGTTTTTTAGTTTTTGTCCGCTCACTATGGCTTTCGTGTTTTTATTTTTGTTCACAATGTTCGTCTTAAGGCTGGGCACGCATTTCCTTCGACTGCGTGAAGCTTCAGTGTAGTATCTGTGAATAGTAAACTTGCATACGCTAGTAGTTTCACAGACTACTGAAAGATTGTGCCTCCAGTATTCGCTCATTAGCTTTGTACAATACAATTCGTTCAAGGATGATGTTAAGGAAGTGACAGCAGGTCACCTTATCTAAAACGTTTTTGGGCATCAAAGGTCTCGGTTAAGTCGTTACCGACCTTGACGAAGCAGCGAGCGTTCTAAATCATCATTCCGCACAGACGGACGAGTTTGTTGGAGATTCCGAAAGCAGACATACCTCTATATAGGTTACCTCTATAAATGCTGTCATATGCGACCTTAAAATCGATGAATAGATGGTGTGAATCGATTTGGACTTGAGTTTTTTTTTTCAGGATCTGCCGGAGTGTGAAGAGTTGGTCGATGAGAACTTTCCTGGTCTGAAACCGCACTGATGGGGTTTCAGACGTCCACAAAATATGCCAGATAAGGCCTTGTATCCGATGTTAAGGAGGCTTATATGTCTATAGTTGGCGCAGTTGAGGGGTCTCCTTCTTTTTGTGGATCGGCCAAACGATACTGCGAATCCATTCATCGTGGATACAATACACTCTTCTGCCCAGATCTGAGAAACGAGTCATTTCTAGCAGCTTTGAATACTTCTCCCAGTAAGTCCCCAGGTCCTTTGTTGGTTTTCATCTTAGGTGTTGCTATCCTTTCTTCGTTCTGGTAAGATGGACGGAGGTTTTGGCTATCATCGTCTAAGTTGAGTAGTCCATTCTGCCTGACGGCGGTATGTTGGGCTTCTTCGCCCTTGTAAAGTCTGCAGAAAAAGTTTTTCCATATTCCCAGTATCGACTGTTAATCTAAAGGGTGTTTTCTTTTAGAGGTATACAAATTCAATATGATATCGGGCATATACGCGCCATGGCTAGCTCGAATGAAGAGCATTCATGAAGTCCAATTTCCGACAACTTTATCGAGCAACTGGGGCCGTATATCAGCAATAACATGGCGAATGTTGACTTTCAAATCGTCCAACGTCTCTAGTTTATCGGCATAGACTTGTGTTGTGAGAAAGTAATCTAAAGGTGTGCGATCATAGAATTGTGAAGGTCAGTTCACAGGTCCATTACCAGAAATTACGCGCTCAGCAAATGTTTCCCGCAATAAATTGATGGTGTCGCGCGCCCTGTGGCATGTTGCGCCATCTTGGTGAAACCAAAGCTTTGTTACGTCAATACCATTCAACTGAGGAACGAAGAAGTCAGAAATCATGTTTCTATAGCCCTCTCCGTTGACGGCAACATTCTGGCCGGCATTGTCCTTAAAGAAATATGGACCCATGATTCCACTAGCCCATAAAGCACACCAGACAGTGAGTTTTAATGGTTGTAAGGGCGTATCGACAAAGGCTTCTGGGTTTTTTCGACTCCGAATTCGGCAATTTTGTTTGTTTACACATGCATTTAACCAAAACTGGGGCTCATCGGAGAACAAAATTTTGCGTTGAAGCTGAGGATCCAGCTGAATCACGTTTTCGGCCCATTCACCAAACCTACGACACGTATAATGGTCAAGCGGTTTCAACTCTTACACAAGCTGGGTCTTGTAAGTTTTTAAGCCAAAATCTTCCACAAAGTGGATGGGCATAGCTCCAATTGCTGTGCACGATGGCGAATCGACTCATTCGGATTCTCCTCAACACTGCGCTCCACAACGGCAATAAGTTCTTCTGTTCGCACTGTTTGTCATCTTTGAGGATGCGTATTATCCACTAGAGTACCACGACATGCGGTGAATAGCTCTTTCCTATTTTGTATATACGCTGTCATATGGGGCTTTGAAATCGACAAATAGGTGGTGAGGGTTGATGAGAAATTACCGAGTCTTTACCCTGATCTGCCTAGTGTGACTATTTGATCGATGGTGGCCCAACCAGATTATTCATGAGTGCTTTTAGATACTCATAGAATGATCAGGAAAGATTATATAGACAATTTTAAGAGACTTATTGCCCTATAGTTGGCGTAGCCAAAAGGGTCACCCTAGGATTCCATGTTGCGGGAATGCTTTCCTCTGAATATATCTTACTGATAAGCTGATGCATGCTCCCAACATAGGTTACCTCCTGCTGCTTCGCATAGCTCAGCTTTTACTTTTACTTCATCTATTTAGGTCAAGGGGACGGAATTCTCTGTCGTCTTTGTTCTTGGTGAATGGTTCATTCTGCCTGACGGCGGTATGTTAGTCCAAGTTTATCTTTGCAGACTTCCATTCTGACTTTGTAGCCCTGGAATGTTTGGTTTATTCTCTGATAAAACTAACGAACGTCATTCCTGCAATAATTTCTCCTAATTTCCCAGATTGCGCGCTTCTCGTGCTCTTTCTTTTTCTTTCCAAGAAGCCTGTGCTCTTTCCTTCTTTTCTGCTCGTAGAGATTATGATTGCGGCTTATTAACGTCGAACTTTGGTGGTTTTACTCGACTTTGTTGTGCTTGTAATATCCGCATTTGTGGACTGGGTGCAGCAAGGTAATGGACTTTGGTCCATGTTGGCTCCCTGGAAATTGTGGGCATTCGGAATGCTGCAGTAGTGTCTGATGTCGTTGGCAAAGTGATCAATCTTAGTGCTGGCTAGTTACATGACCTTCGGCAGCAAAATCAATAAGTCTGTGTCCGTTTTCTAAGGTCACGGTCAAGGGGGCTGTATTATCTTACCGTATTCCGTAATCGCAAAGGACGTTGTCATATTTAGGACGCTTCTTGTATTGTAGGTTTTGACGAGTTCGCCGAAGCAGTCGGGGTGTGTGCAAATCGACGTCATGTTCTCGGACCTATTACATCCATGAGGTTCCCCTTGCGGAACATAGGGCCTCCACTACTCCTACGCGCCATTGTGTACGGTTTCTGGAGATGTATCTCAGCTCTCTCCAACTCTTCCCCAGTTGTGCTGATTCCTCTTCGACCGTTCTTCGCCAAGTACTTCTAGGTCTCGTCTCCTCTCTGCGTGGCCTTTACGAAGCGTATGCCCAATCCACTGCCACTTACGTTTTCGCATGATAGAGTCAATGGGTTTCTGATCTGTTCTCGCATGAAGTTCATCATTAGAGATACGGTCGGGCCAGAAAATCCATTCACGAACGTTTGCAGCTTTCTTGTGACAGCGGGTGTGACTTTCCAAGTGCTGCAGCCATAAAGAAGCACTAATTCAACATTGGAGCGGAACAGTCGTAGCTTGATCTTTAGGCTGATAAAGTTGTTTCTCCATATTTTGGACAGCATTCCGAACGCAGCCTTTGCTTTCTCGATTCGGCTAATTATATCTAGTTCGGTCCCGCTATCAGTAGAGTCAATACTCCCAAGATATTGAAAATTCTCTACCATCTCTACTGGTTGTCCAAAAATGTATACTTTGTTGGATGAAGAAGTTCCATCAGCCTGATCCTTTTTGTTTTTGCCGTATTGATCTGTAGACCAACGATTTCAGCTTCTCTGTCCTTGCCATATGATGGAGATCCATGATTCTATGAGAGAGTAACCGTAGGTCGTCCGCATAGCCCAGATATTTGAGGTGTGATTGCAGAGTCCACTGAATTCCTCCATTTCCAGTCGACAAAGCTGCATGCAGTACATCACTTATCACTAACAGGAACAGTATTAGTGACAGTACACAACCCTGCCTAACCCCACTTTGGATTTCAAACTCCTCTGACAATCTTCCTTTATGCAGACGTGACATTTAAATCCATCATATGTAGTCTTGATAATAGCAATCAATATTTCTGGGATACCCTCCTACGCAAAGCAAACCAGATAAATTCTTTATTGACACTGTCGAACGCCTTTTCGAAGTCGATGAACAGCAGGTGTAGTGGCGACCGATATTCAAGACATTGTACGATGATGATCCGCAAGGTGTTGATGTGGTCCACGTAGGAAGATCCAGTGCGGAATCCTGCTTGTTCGGCGTCGAGTGTGTCTTCTAGATGGTCCCATATTCGCCTCAGGTAGATTTTTGCTATTACATTGGCTGCTGCAGGCAGCACGGAAATTCCTCTCCTTGACAATCATTCATTTTTTCCACTCTTCAGGAAAACACTTCCTTCCCAAGCTCTCTCAATGAGTGGGTGCAGAAGCTCACTCGATGTTGTTGGCGCTACTCGTAAGAGCTCTGCGGGAATACCGTCAAGTCCAACCGCTTTGTTGTTCTTCACTGCTTTGGTTGCGATAAAGATTTCTTCTCTACTGGGGGATATAGTGCGTACTCGGGAATTTGTTATTACAGACGGTTCATTGGGCGTTGGGTTCACTTCACTGGTGAAAACGCGGTTTAAAACCGCAGAAAAGTGTTTCTTCCAACTTTTGAGGTGGTCCGCATCCGAAACTATCAGAGATCTGCCTGTGTCTTTTGTCAGATGTTGTTTAGAGCTTCGGACACCGGTGAGCTCTTTGGTAATTCTGTAGACATTCTGTCACACTTACTAGCGGCCTCTTCTGCTTCTGTAGCCAATGTGTTGATATATGTAGTTACACTTATTACGTCGCATGCTACGGTGAACTTCTCTCATCTTCATGCGATACGCAGACTCTAGCTCATCTCTCCCTGCTGCTGGAGTTGCTGCGATGCGAGCTTTGAAGTGTTTTCTTTCTTCGATCCTAGCCCAAATTTCTTCCTTGCGACCGACCGACTTTACTTTCAGCACTTTATATGAAGACATTTTTCACACCACACCAATGGTTTTAGATGGGGGTGGGTTCCGTGCTACTGATTGCTCTCAATTCTTTTGGAAGATGGTCTCCTAGTTGTTGGCGGACTGCGGGACCCTTTAGTCTATCGGTATTAAACTTAGGCATTCGGGTGGTTTTTGAGATCTCCAAACTGCAGCTGTACATAGACTTACGGTAGCAACCATCACATGATGGTCCCGGACCATTCCCATGTCTGCATCCCTTCTGTTATGAACGCCCTGGAGACTGCCTCTAAAACGCCGGCTGATTGCGAAGTGATCAATTTGGTTGGAAACTGCTTGTCTGTCCGTCGACACGCAACTGAATTTGTGGCACGCCTTGTGCTCAAACATGGTCCCTACTATTACAAGGTGGTTGGCGTTGCAAACATCGAAAAAACGCTCGACATTGTCGTTGCGCTCGCCAACACCATGCTTTCTCATGCCTGAGTCCATCACATTGCCAATCTTGGCATTCAAGTCACCCATTGCCATTATGACGTCTCCGCGTGGTGTACTATCATAAGCAGCACCAAGCCGGTTATAAAGGGCCTCCTTCTCCTCGACAGAAGAGAGCTCCCTCGGGGCGTCACACTGCATGATTGTTACGCGACGCAACTGGTTACTCCAGTCCGGAACCTAGCTTTCCGGATCCTGTCGTGTAAAGGCTACCAGGAAATTAAGCTGTTGAGAGCTGTTTTTTAAAGCAGTAATCCAACGCCAGTTTCCCGATAGTGCCTCTCCGAAGTAGAGCAGTACTATACATTGTTACGAGTTGGAAACGTAAACTTCCCCGAGCCCAACCGTCTAATTTCACTAATCCTTAAGATGTTCATCTTATATCTGAATTCCTTCTCTAATTGGAGGAATCTGGCATTTTGAGGACTTTAATTTCCGTTGTCGAGAAGTGTCTTGTAATTTTGGCCTATTTACGCAAATAGTTGCCCGGGGACCAGCATGAGGAGGTAGAACAAGCGCTTCATCGTGACCGATTGTTGCGCTATTGGCCCAGACCAAGTTCTGAGCAATCAATTGTTTCCCGATCAGGCACGATGCAGGTCGTTTACATACCTGAAGTTCAAAATTTGTACCCATTTCTTCCTCTGACTGCAACGCCGTAACCGAATAAACGTTGCAACTGCTATCGCTGTCGTGCCGTTTACCTGTAGCAGATATCACAGTCTTGCTTCGTCTTTTCGTCCGGTTCAACCGATTGCTGTTCTTGGATGGCGTTACTGTCAGCTTTGTTAAGGGTTCCGAGTGCAGATCCGAAGATCCGAAGTTCTTTAATCGTTTGACAGGTTCGTAAACAGTCACTATCCGAGGTCATTAGCTAGTTCTTCACATTTTTATCTCTTCCGTTTGGAGTTATGAGCCCTATGAGGGCGTAGGCCAGTATTATGCTACTAGTCCAGAACGAACGTGCGAATTTAGTCTGCATGTGTACGGATTTACTCTACTGTTAGCGGGGACTATCACTGGCAGGTTAGGCAAGCACTACTCTTCGAACTTGATTTTTGCGCTGCTGGCCTAATCCAGGTTATAGGACCACTGAGTTGCTTCTGTTCCGCCTGCATTAACGTCGAGAAGCTGTGAAAATACAATCAGATGCGAGCTACATAGTGAAACTAACTAAGTCGATCCAGCTTTGAAGATTTTTGAGGTAGTTCCGGAAAGAGGACATAGCAGAAGTAATCCTAATCTTAACTGGTGACAAAAATGTTAACGGTTAGAGAATCCTTTCAATGAGTCCTAGAGCTACACCGGAACGTTATCGCCCGCTTCATATTGTGTTAGTAAGTACAATAAGTTCTCTTACGTAAAACAGGCAGGGAAAGGGAGTAAAGTTCCAGTTGGACAGGATATTCCCCCGAATTTATGCCATTTACTTCTCTTTGTAATAAAAGTCCTGCGTACTGAATGACGAACGAAATTTATTAATAAAAATTAATACCACAGTAACCATGGATATGGATACTTTCCAATATATCAATAAGCTGTTGCCATACAAAAAATTCCCTCTGTCGCTATCTATTTCAGCAAAAGATACGCCTACACAAGTAGTTTAACGTCTAGAGGAAAGAGTTCTTTGAAATTGAATACGAGAACTCGAGTGTTAGAAACCTTTGAACTTATAAAAGTGGGGCAAGTTTCGCATTAATTCGACTCCAGTGGACAATATTTCCAAGTCCGTAATGGTTCATTGCAATCCAAGTTCCCATAGTTCGAGTATGACACTTTTAAAGGTAACAATTTGACAAATCCTTATTCGAAATCATACTCACTTAGAGGTGTGTAATTTCTTGCAGGACATTTTAAATTTGATTCCTAATGCTACAAACTGGAGAAGAAATAAAATAGCACCACAGGTACATCTAATAAATTTAGGAGTTTGAATTGGCAACATCATATCCAAGTAACGTAGATGGTTACAACCTCATCTTCTTTGTGGAGCAACCATTTATGACAACTTAATTTTTTTGTGTAAAAGAATTGTAGACAAGTATTTACTGGACCCACAAGTTAAAGAAGGACTAAAGGTCGATTGCGAAGGTCATTCGTAAGGAATTTTGAGAGGTGGAAAAGCGTTGGTGTATCTTATGGAACCCGCTTTGATTGCAAGTAGAAAATGTCAATTCTACTAAAAGCAACACCTTTGAATGCAGATAAAAAGAAATTTATACGCATGTACGAGTTTGCATGATGCTGTAGCTAAAAGGTTTAATGGGGCTGTAAGAAATTACTTCCTTTTCATTTTTTCGTCCCGGGTTCAGAAAAAATCCCTATCGCATACCTACTTACTTAGATTCGGTCGGGTGAACTCGGTTCTCAACAAATGTACCTCTTTAGTTAGTGTGGTCTCTGGCCAATTGTCTTCAATTGCGCGCTCTTAGATGGGTGAGGTCCTCTTTTAATTGTGCACACCAAAAGCCAAGACTTCCTCTATTGCTCCATTGAATAGGAATTGGCAATTTTGTCGGGTCAAGGCATCGATATCCATTTGCTCTACATGTCGCAGTCATCGACTGATGTGCACATTTCTGATTCGATCGATGGCGCTCTACAGCCCGTCCTGTTTTTCTGTCGGAACAGAGTACTCAGACAAAGAACCAGCCCATTGTACTCCTTGTATGTTTTTTTGCTGAAAATTCGCAGTCTTTCGAAGAAAGATTAGTAAGCACTTTAGTGATACAGTGCCTACAAAACCAACACCCATCACACTACCGCCGAATACCTGCAGCTTGATGCAAGCGTGGGATGGGCATTCACAAGAGTAACGCTCCGCCGTGTCGTTATCACTTTGATGGCAAGTACCGCAGGATCTTGTGTCACTTAAACCCATCATATGTAAGTGCTTAGTAAAAGTGTAGTGCCCCGTCACGACGTCAGTAATCAAACTGCAGACTTTCCTGCTGAGGGACAGCAGAAAGGCGGCTGAGCTATTAGGGATGTCGGGAAGCATTCGTTCGGTCTGCCTGCATCCCGGGGAGCTATGCCATCTGCAGTTGTGCTCATATGAGACCCAACTGTCAATGGAAGCCTTAACCGAGGACGCAGGCAGACCCAACGTAAAACTCTGCTCTAAACCTTGCCTGGCGAGTTCATTGGCGATTTCGTTTCCCGTGATCCCATTGTGATCTGGAACCTAGACAAGGGTCACTGAATTCAGCCTTCCGACTGCGTTCAGCGATCTCTTGCATTCTTGAAATAGATTGGAAGTCATAAGAGTCTTCAGCAAGGATCTAAGCGCATCTTGGCTGTCGCCACAGATGCAAATGCTTTGCCCCCTCCACCGGTACTCCGCAATGTAGTTCGCTGCCATCAGGATTGCATAAATCTCCGCTTGGAAGAAAGATTCAAGCTTTCCTAACGTGAAGTGAAATCTAACGTTGTCGACCTTCAGAAAGGCACCAGCGCCACATCCTATATTGGTTTTGGAGCCGTCCGTGAAGACCCGACTGCATTCCTATCCTGGCTCAGATTCTGGACGAAACCAGTCCTGGGCACAGGGAAAGTCGATGTCGTATTTTTTCCGCAACAGGAGTTCTGGTGTCATTGCATTGGACGGCATATCTATAAGTCGAGAGTTATAAGATATCCAGCGCGCAAAGTCATGAAAACTCCAGTGCGTATTGTACCAAAGTCCACTTCTTTTTAAACTGAAGACGGCATTGAGAGTGCAGCCCATGATATGAATATCAAGGGGAGGGAGATTCATCATTGCGTCTAGAGCAGAGTCAGGAGTGCTGCATTCGAGACAAACCGTTCTTTGAAGTCTGGTGAAAGCTGCAGCCACGTATTTTCCCGAGAGCTCATATCATAGTCGTGTAGACCCAAAGGACTCTTCACTGTGACAGGCCTCATGTCTTGCAGATAGCTCATCTGTACTGCCAGAAGGCCGACAGCGCCTTAGATGCTTTCGACCTAACATGTTTAGTCAAGAGAAGTTTGTTATCCAGGATAATACCCAAATACTTAGCTTCGTTGAAGAATTGGATGGTGATGCCTTTAAGCACTAGATGGGTCGGACCAGACAGCTTCCTCCTTCTCGTAAAGAGAACAACCTCAGTTTTGAGACGATTGACTGAAAGTTTTTTACTACTGCACTAGTGGTCGATCACGTCTATGGCTGCCTGCGCTGTAGAGTAGACAGTCGGTAGACATGATCCAACAGACAGTACTGCTACATCATCCGCGTATGCTTATGCATAGATGTTAGAACTATTGAGCGCGTTGAGCAGTTTACCCCTGTCACTCCATATTGGCCACAGCCAGCATTCGCAATCAATGTCCTATTCACCAGCATTGCTTTTATCCACAAAACTAGTGATCCGTCTACGCCGTGTTGTCTGGCCGAGTTAAGTTACACATGCCGTCAAAAGCTGCGTTGTCGAAAGCTCCCTCAACGTCGATGAAAATGCGCCTTCAATTCTGCCTACCAAATTCTGAAGCGCACTCTCGCAGGATCTTCTGAATTGTTAGCCGTGTTGCATCGCCAACAGAGGATGCACTCGCAAGGTGGTTTTGCGCACATGGATCTTGACAATTCTCTCGATGCTGTTCAGCTTGAAGGAAGTTAGACTTATAGGTCTGAGTAGTCCTCCTTTCCGATTTTCGGTATAAAGGCCACTTTCACTGTTTCCAGGGATTCGGATGTAGGCCAGAGTTGCCAGCAGCTGGTCTGTACCTTTTTGTAACATAACTGGGTAAATATCATCGGTGCCAGGCGACTTGAAGCCATCAAAGGAAACAACAGCATGTTGCATCCGTCACCACAACCGATGAGATAAACCAGCTACGGCGTGTTATGTTATTCAGCTCATTACCAGCTTCGTTGATAGGAGCTAGTTGCGAGCTGATTCCGATTAATTTACCTGTAAAGTGAGACTCAGGCATGAGACGGAGAGTCTTTGCTTTCGACTCATTATAGGTAGCGTCAGATTTTCTAAGTGGTTTCAGCCTCATTGATCTTCCCCTTTTGAGGATTTTGACCAGCCTACTGGTTTCACCGATAGTTTCGATCTTTTCGCAAAAAGCTTTGTAAGAGGCGCTCTTCGATATCCGAATAAGCCTCTTAAAATTTTTTTGCTTTGATTTGTAAAGATTCTAATCTTCCTCTAAAGTAGTCGTAAGTGACCTGTTTAGAAGTATTTGGATTCTGCAGGTTTGCGTTTCACCAAGGAGTGGGCGATCTGCAGGATTGCTTACTGGCTGGACGTGCCATTTCGAAACACTTGACGAGGGCGGCAACCATGTTCTGAACAGCTTCCTCTAGCATTTGTTTTGTCCTGAGCTTAGGGGGAGCACTATTGTACTTGTCGAGCCCCTTCGTAAATCGTGTTCAGTTGGTTGTATGCGGATTCCTCCCCTTCAACAAGGTCGATACCTCGCATCCGATTCTGAATTCGATGTATCTATGGCCGTTCTATTTGTTGGCTTAACACGGTCGGAAAAACCCTCAACCGGCCCATATATTGTACAATAGACTCTTATTAGCAATTGAAACAACAGGGGGTCTATCGAAACACCAATACAGTCTCGTAAGTCCGATTTGTCAGTGGCCGCAATTAACGCAGTAATAGCTAGAATTCGAGGACAGGCGCTGGAAAGGAGGCGCCAAAAACTACTTATAGCCCTAGACGTGAAGAACGCTTTTAATTCGGTGAACTGAGAACTGATTATTAACTCTCTTTGTCGAATTGGAATAGTGAACTGTCTCCACAATATGATGACTAGTTATTCCTCGAATAGAATCCTTCTCTGTGACTCGGACGATCTGGTTTAAGTGACCAAAGCTACTGGCGGTGTGCCACAGGGCTGGGCCTACGGCCCTCTACTTTAAGTCATTATTTATGAAATTTTACGCCTACAGATTCCATTGGTTGGTTGTAGGAAAGAAGTCCAACTGAAATTGTTTCTCAACTTCTCAACCGTTCAGTTAGTATGTCGAAGATATTATTGACAGCCATCTAAGTTTTAGGCTTCACCTAGAGTGTACAATATAAGATATGAATATAAGTTCGCTTACGAGGCTGAGTATCGGACACCAAAACCAGAATAATAGACTCTTTCTTGCCGAAGCTGCGAGTTCTATACTCATGAATGCAACAGAAATATGGTCAAGTCCCTGAAAGATTAAGTTTTTCGTGCCGGGAGCCAAATGCGTCCGCTGCCTTAGCGCACTAAGAGTCGCCAGTGCGTTTCGCATGGTGCTATATTAGTCGTATCTTCAATGCTACCTGCCGGCATGCTTGCTGAAGAAATAGTAAAAGTCAAATGCGAGTGAGTCCGGAATGACCGGACAAACGAGGGAAAAGGGAAAATACAGAAAGAGTTTTGGTATCGAACCCGGTAAAACATTGAAACTTATCCTTAAAAGGTATATGGACACATCGTCTTATACCAGTTATCGATGGATGGACTAAATGGAGTCAGGGCGAAAGAAACTTTTATTGGACTCAGTTTTTACGGAACATGACTCTTTCAGAGAGTATCTGTTTATCAATGATATACTCCTGGACATAGGGGGAGCCTTTAATAACGTGCACACTGAAGCTATTCACAAGCCTCTGATCGAGGCTTGCACAGCACAAGAATTATTCAGGCAACACTAGGTAAAGGTCACTTAACCAAATTCGCCCATGTATGTAGAAACGCCACAGGGCGGGGTTATTTCACCTCTACTATGGTTAGTCGTTATGAACAAAATGCTTGTAAGACTAGACAAAGTGTCAAATGGTCACACATGCGAATAACGTGGTGATATTAGTATCAGGGTAGTTTCCCTCCGTGATAAGTGAAATCATGGAGAATGCTTTGGGCAAAATAGACACCTGGGCGGCAAGCTGTGTCTTCGATATCAACGCGAGCTGATGCTATTCACTACCACTACCTCATTTTACCCTTCTCTGTCTTAATGGTCAACCTATCCTCCAGCGCTAGGAGTCTGGGTATCATGCTAAACCCTAAACTTAACTGGGAGTAAAACATCGTACAGAGGAAGGTAGGCATGTGTAGCCTTCTATGCCTGAAGCAAAACCTTTGAAAAGAAATGGGAACTTCAACCACAAATGACCTTGTGGATGTACACAAGCATAAGTAGTGGGTCCAATTCTCACCTATGGGTCGTTAGTATGGTGGCTCCAAAGAACAGCCAGTATCAAACACGGACGCATTGAGGTCGGCCCCAACGGATGCCTTTAATGTGCTCCTACATCTTCTGCCTCTCGACCTACACACAAAAAATACCGCATTTTGCAGCGCAGTCAGGCTCTAAGTAAGAGCTGTCTGGGCGCTAGACTGCACGGCCTTATGGCCATAGCAACATCCCGGACTCGTTACCAAACCGGCTTGGTCACGTTTTCAACCGACTACATCAAACCCAAACCAAACTTCTAGAAAAACTTTCATGTAGGATTTCCGACCAGGCGGAGTAGTCAAGGACTTCGACATGATCATCTACACCGACGGATGAAAGGTGAACTGCGCTGTCAAGGCCGGTATATACTCGGAACCACTGAAAATATCAATTTCCCACCGCTCGCCAGATTTTACTAGCGTCTTCCTGGCCGGACTACTGGCAATCCGTGAAGCTTGAACGTAACTCGGGCGTGGCACAATGCACAAACAAGTCATTGCTATCCTCATAGATAGTCAAGCCAGTATCACAGCTCATTGCCAATGTTGCAAACAATGAGGTTAGTGACTCACCTCTATTGTTGATGTCGGTACTGCCACATACCGCGTGATGAGCGTTAGCGTCGCATCCGATGATGAGCCCAGTTTTTTGCCTTCCAGTACCACCCTTTCTAGGTTATCACCAGGGAGGAGAACCACATGATCGTGGCCAAGGTATGCTGATGCCAGCCAGTAGGAGCCTTTGGCAGTCTTTAGTCTGGCAACGGTTAAGTCGGGGTCGCTGAGGTTGGGGCAGTAAAAATGCATTAAGGCTACGTTTCACTAACATCCAAGTTCTAATCTTGCCTTCGTCTCTTGTATAGAGCGTAGCGTAAACAGGTGTCTCAAGTCAACGAACCACGCCTTCTACGATCCATGCTTACTGGATTAGGATATCTTCTGCGTTTTTGGAAAGACGCCGAATAAGTCCGGCCGAAGCCTTTTTTGTGTGATGGACATTAATCTGGAGAAACCTCACCATTGGTACAATTTACCAGCGTAGCCTCCACGACGATGCTGTTTGAGTCCTCCGATTCTGAAGATGTGTCCAAGAGCTCATCTTCTTCCTTTGATCGTATAGGATCTCTTTTTGTTTCGTCATCGGTTTCCATTTCCGACATTGTGCCCGAAGAGGAGACCGACGGCTTAATTGTCTCCTCGGATAGATTGATATCGACGCTCCAAGATCTTAGGTTGTATTTGGTGGTGTCTCCGTTAAAGGAGGAGGTTGCTTATCAGCATCCAGCTCATTCTTTTTATAGACCCTTAAGTGTATTGACTCCAAACCGAAACGAATCATGCCTTTAATCTGCGTTAAGGAATTCCTTATTGATCACGGTCAACGTGAACTATAAGAGAGCCTTAGTTCTTCCAGTTTCGCGACTTTCCAGTCATGTGTCGGAAGGGTTGGGTTACTGAGCCTGATCATTTAAGGAGATATCCTCCTCAAGTTTGCACTTGGCCAGATCTCTCCCAATCCACCTCAGGCTTTGGTGAAGCTTGACGTGGTCTTCGTGCTAGCCAGCGTCGGTAGAGACGGAAGGTGGTCCAGAGTTTTCCCGCGTGTTAGCCAAGAAGTTGCTCGAAAGCTTTAACTTGACCAACTGCCACCGCTTAAGTATTATTGATCCGTCGGTGTCGTTCCTGTCGATTACCGCGATCATTTTTGCGTCTTTTAGGACTTCGCTAAAACATCGCAGATATGTGCTGCTGGATGGACCAGGTTTTTTGGTGTTATTGGTTTTGGGTCTCTTGGAAACCGGCACGGTTTCCTCCACCGATGCCTGGTGCTTGGAGGAGTCTTTTAGCATTTTGGGAGCAGCGGAAGCAGTGGGTAATCCGTCTTTTGAGATGTTGTTAGACCACTCAATCTTGTTCTGTATATCCGCACTTCTCTCAACCTCCGGAATGGATCCGAAGGTTTTGATGATGCGTACAGCATTTCGGCGTCTTATGTAGAGCGCCTTAGATGGAGCTTGCCGTTGCGGCTGATCCCCTGATTCCTCCTTAGGGGGAAGAGTTTTAGTAGCAGCGACAAGACCGTTGCTTGCCACAAACTTGCTGCTGCTAGGGCTAGAGGAAGTGATAGACCCATGGCTTGCCACAGTCTTATCACTCCTTGAAGAATTGGTTTTAGGCTCGTTGCGTTTGCCTTTAGAGGATGGTGAACCAAGACCTGCCACAGATTTACCTCCGCTCGACAATGCAGAAGCCTTGCCGGCAGCTCGGTATTAACGAAGTACCGAGCTACGAAGGTCATCAGATTTTATCCTGCCTACGCTAGAGAATATCCATAACTGTGTAGAACAGCTCCACATTCTACTCTCATAGAGAGAAGTCAATGTAGTTTTCATTCTCACAGCCGGAAAATGCTCTCATGTTGTCCCAAACGACCTCAGACCTATAAGTCTAACGTCTTTCTACTGAAAACTCTAGAACAACTGATTGATATCCATATACGAGTTAACATTGATCCAAGACGGCTCTGCATTCACTGACTAGCCACATCGAACGATCCCTACAATATAGAGAGAGAGTACACAATGGTCGCTTTCCTTGACATAGATGATTCCTTTAATAACGTCAACACATCCGCTATCCCAACTGTGCTGTCAACTAAAAGTGGATGACTTGGAGAAATGATCAGCCTCATGCTACATATCAGGATTATCATCTCCAAACTGGGTGGGGCTTCTGATAAAAGATGTGTTACTAAAAGCACTGTCCTTTCTTCTCCCCTTCTGTGGAACTTAGTCGTTAATACTCGTAAACTGCTGATATACCTGTAAGCGAGTTCTAGCAGGGTGATTGCCTATGCGGATGACGTTGCTATAGCTGTCTCAGGTAAGCACCTTAATACCATTAAAGAACTCCTTCAGCCAAATCTTAGCGGATTTACCCGTTGGGCAGGTCGTTGTGGGTTGGGAGTAAACCCCCAATTATAGACCCTCCCTCAATAAACGGTACCAGTTTAGTCTTTTTCGATACAGCAAAATATCTGGGGCTCAGTTTTGGCTGGAAACTAAACTAGAAACCCAACATTCAAGGAAGAGTCAAGAAAGCTACAGTAGCCTTATTCTCTTGCAAAAAAGCCATTGGGAACAATTGGGGCCTTCAATCTCGCATAATCCACTGGCTATACATCTCGGTCATCACCGATACTCATCTATGGGGTTGTTGTCTGCAGCAAACTAAGCAGAGTGCAAAGAACAGCATGTCTATGTATAAGTGCTCTATTCCCTCCGCAGCACTGGACATTGTGTTTCACTTGACACTCCTCGATATCTTCAGCAGAAAAGTAGCTGCAATCACAGCTATTCGCCTTAAAGCCGCTACGTAGTGGACAAATAATATAAGCTTCTACTCTATTTCCTTCTGGGAGGAAGGTGCTTTCTTGGAAGACAAGCCAATCCACTTTTACACAGACAAATCTAAAACTGATAGCGGGGTTGGTGGCGGTGTTTTCTCAGATAAGCTAAATCTAAGTCTCTCCTTCCGTCTTCCAAATCACTGTAACATCTTCCAAGCGGAAATTTAGGCGAATTAAGAAGCTCAGTCCTGACTGAAGGAAAACGTGATATCTGCAAAGGATATCCGCATCTTTTCGGATTGTCAAGCCGCTATCAAGTACCTGGACTCAGTGCAGTTCAACCTTCACCTATGTTGGGTGCCAAGTCACAGGGACATTCCAGGGAATTCCCCAAAATTGGAACCAATCTACCTATTCTACCGGAAAAGGGCAGCATTGGTATACCAGACGATACGTGCAAATTAATACTAAAGCTGGATTCTAACAAAAAAAGAGACCTAAGGTGGACTGTTTGATCACCATGTCTAGGGACTAAACAGATTTGGCCGAAACTGGATCCGAATCGCTCTAAGGAAACATCTCAGTACCATCACTTGACAGTGCCTTATAGGCAAGCATGTAAGAAGGCTTGGCGCCTTTACAAACGATTTCTGTAGAAGCTGCATGGACGAGGAGGAGGAAGAGACAATTCTCCACCTACTTTGTACATTCCCAGATCTCTCCCAAAGAAGATAACTTCACTTAGGAATTGTCCTCTACAACGACTTAAGCGGTCTAAAGAATATTGAGGTTAAGAGTCTCCTACGCCTCATCATATGCTCACATTGATTCCAAAGGAAGCTCATATCCTTCCAACAGCCACTTTAACCGAACCTAACCTAACCTAGTTAATTCCGCTTCGAATTGAGTGGGCTTTTACAAGACGGTCACTCACGTGTCGAAATCACAGCATTTCTACCTTCAGTCGGCCATACTGCATCTGTTTTCTGTAGCAGTGACTGTAGTATATGTTATCCTCCTTTGGTCCGCATAACATGGAGGGGGTCATGTCTGCTTTATAGTGCTCTAGAGCTCCCGCTAAAGTCCCAAGCATTCCATGTACATAGATGCATGTGTTGTTCTCATTTTTTCGTTATGCAGGCTCGCCAATGGTGAGTCCTTTCTTATGGAAGTAACTATCGTAGCAGAAGGGTTTTTATCCAACTTGGAAGTTCTAGATATTTCAAAGGCCAGCAAACCACTTCGGAACACCGTTCAGCCTAGCTTAGCGATTCCCGGTAGGTTGTTATAATGATGCCATTTTGTTCTTGTTCAAACCTCACGCTTCTAAGTTTAGAAATTCAAATCCTGATGGATGAGACCACCATCAGGTTGCAGCAAGGAAAGAAACTAGGACAATTGATGTGTAGTCGTAGTTACAGCAATGGCCAACAATCAGGTTGTACATCAATGGTGCACCTCCAAAGAAAGTCATCATCCGCCTTAAACGAGCAATGAAAAGACAAATTCATTGGATCGTCTTAAGACTTTACCCTTTCAGTTAGTGCATAGCACCTCGGTGACTGTATAAGCCGGCCAGATCTTAATTTAGAACAGAAAGTGAATCAAAAAATTATTCGCGCAACCACTTTATGAAAATTTAACTCAGGTTGATTTCTTTATTTTTTTAAATTACTCTCCAACCACTCACATCAGACAAAAAATTAAAATCTGCTACACCAAGTGTATCCTTTAATTATAAAACAGTCAAGAAGCCACCAAAGATAAACACACATGCACATGAGTATGCCCAAGTATGCATGCTTTTTTTGTACACCAATGCAAAAATAGCTTTCCTTTTGGCAGAAATTGCATTGCAACAAAAATGCTGTGTAACCATTCTGTCCGCCCTCAACCGACTCGTACGAATATTACACGAAACACCCGCAGGGGTAGTACATACTTCTAAAAATTAATCAACATGAGGACTTAAAACTTAGGGCACAAGAGCTACAAAAACTTTGCCAGGATAAAAATTTGTGCTACACACAATCCCATCTACTCCTATTGTACAAACCACACTATCAACACAAAAAAAAAAAAATAATAAAGAAACCATCTAACGAGATTTTCCATGTTGCATTAGGAGTAGATGTGGCAGAGGAACAAAGCTTCAAAAAAGAGCACAAGTCATGCTCGACCAGGTGGAAGGAGGAAACAGTTTCCTTCCACATTTCGGCCATCGTCTAAAATTGTAACAAATCGTTCTTGCTGCCGTAGGGTTACGAGTACGAGTACGAGCATTTCCACGATACAGAACAAGGAGTTGAAGGAAGGATGGAATTAGTTCCACCGTCCCAATGGGGTATTTTATAATTACTCAAGCCAAAGTATTATTCCTGCGTTGGGCTGACTTCCTAATTGGACTTTCGTCCCTTGTGCCAACCGAGTGCCGGTATTCGTATGACTAGTATGCGGGCCAACAACGCTTTCATATTTGCATTTGTGTTGCTATTACTCTGTGTGGTATTTCTGTTTCCGGAAATGCAGTAACCTAAATGGCAAAGGCCTATGACTCAACTGATGATGTCGTCCTTTTGTCCTATTTCTGTTTATCTTCTTGTTTTGCTTTTTTTTTTTTAGTTCGCACAACGCCATTTATGACATGTTTTACTCATTCTCATATTTCCTTTGTCTGTTCTATTTTTCCTGTTTTCTTTTGTAGGCAACTGGAAGCAGTACAAACTTGCGTACAAGACCGTCGACTGCATCTATAATACGGCCACACTCGGCTGATTTTCTCGAATATGAGGCCAGAGCAGAGGCAGCAGCTGCAGCAGCAGCATCAGCAAGTGGCGCCATTAAGCCGGATGCCATTCGGGCTCCACGACCCAAGTCAAGCCTAGACATTAACCGTGCACCAGACAGTTTTTACTATTCAGAGGCTAGCTATGCTGAAAAAATGCGACAAAGTGCTCTTTATCTGCAAAGTCCACAAACAGCCCAACCCCAGCAACAGCAGCAGCAACAACAACAACAACAGCAGCAGCAGCAGCAGCAGCAGCCACCACCACCAGCGCCGGCGTCAGCATATGGACGTCATAATGAATACACTCCAGGATACCCGGGTGCAAGTGGTATGCACACAATTGGCTATGAGAATCCCTATGAGAGAGCCTATAAACGAAACGAGCTTCTTCAAGAAGCAGCCATAAATCAAGGAACTTCGAGTGTGCCCCGAATGAGTCGTGGTGTAAGCAATAGTGCCATCAGCAAGGATATCATCAGTAGTAGCAGCACTCATTTGCGCTCCACTCAACAACCTCAACACCATCATCAAAGTAGTTCTTCTTCAACTCAACAGCAATTGAACCAGCATGAACAATTTTTGAGGTCAGCCAGTGCCCGCCTACCCCGCCGGGATGAAGATCCATCGACTACGCCAACAACATCACTCCAGGATGGTGAAAGGAAACGTGAGGAGTCAATGAAACGTCTACTCGAATGGAAGCAAAGGATGCTGCAATCACCGCTCACTCGTAAAGGTATGCAACAGAGTGGTTCGGCAACATTGATGACAAAATTGGGCAGCAATCCAAATATCCTTTCGGCAGCAGCAGGGAATAACATCTCTGGTCAGCATGGTACTGCTGTCATCAGCTCTCCAAACACTAATGTCTTGGTATCGTCAAGTGGTAATAATGGCAGCTGTGCTGTGCCTGGTCCTGGTAATGGTACTGGCAGTGGTACTATTGTCGTTGGAGGAGTATCTGGAATTCAAAGAAGTCGTTCAGAGACTCATGCCAATGCCGGCGGTTACAATAGCTACTCATCAGATGATGAAGGTGAGTTTTCCATTTTATCCAATGCCATCATTTCTTATTGTAAATTAATAAATAATAATAACAATTTCTTTTTTTTAATTTTTTTTCTTTAAACTTAATGCTTGCATATAACGTATTCGTACATAACCCCCGTAAAGATTTTGGTAAATAAAATTGTATTCTACTTAAACAAATTTTTTTTGTTGTAAATAATGTCAATAGTTTAAGTAATTTTTGCTTAATACTTTCTTTTCTTTTTCTTTCGTGATTCTTTGATGTTTTTTTCCTTTTACTTTCTGTCCTTAGAAAAATACGCTTTCTTTCCCTACTTTTGTGCATGTGCTGTTAAAAGTTGCTCCTTTTTTTGGTCTCGGGGATATTCACGATTTGGTCTGCTTTTGAAAGCATTTTACAGTGAAGAGCGGTTTCGATTTCGATTTTTAAGTCTCGTAAAAAATGTTTTTTCTGTTTTTTTTTTTGTGTGTAAGGTTGGGGAATGCGAGATACATAACATAAGTATCCGTGTGAAGTTCAATAAAGCGAGAGTTTTATAGTGCAGGTCCATTTTGAAAACCAGATCTTCATTTTTTTTTTTATTTTAAGCATTGAAATATGTAACGCGTTACTGCCTGGCTGCTGGGATTGACCAAGCTTGTACCCTTTTTCGGAACGCTCTATTTTTGGATCATCTCATTAGAAAGTCTTGCTGTTGTTTTGGCACTTGACGAATTCAATCACTTTCAAGACTCAAATATTTCTGCTAGGTTGTTGCTATTTTCTTCTTGTTCAACCCTCGCACTTACAATTTTGGAAAGCCAAGTCCGGATGGACTTGCACAGGACATCGACATTGTACAACATTGTGGTGATTTCGAGGTGATACCCATATAGACCGCTTGGCAACTGGAGTTCTGTTTCATAAGTATTGTTGGTCGATAGTCGCAGTGAGCCTTCGTTTACAGTTCCCTATATGGACCACCCTTAGTCGTACACTATCAGTTAGCTGCTGACCACCAGACTTGTCGTACTGATCCTACTTTGACATTGAAATATCTCATCTAGGTGATGACATCCTCTTACCTTTCTTTCGACCACTTCTTCAAAACTCGGCTGGACTTTGAGTCTCTATTGCCTCTGAACTAGATTTTCCGTTCAACATTTGCTCAGGTTGAACTTGTTTTACTATGTTTCATAATTTGCAGACTTCCGCAGATACGCGCGTGTTTCTAAGTAGATCATGTTTCGTGACATCATATTGCATTCGAAATGCAGGGTCTTCCAATAGGGACTTTCGAATTTTGGCAGTTGATAGCGGCCATATTGTTGAAGCCACATCTGTCGAATTGGCTGTAA
Source organism: Volucella zonaria (assembly GCA_963966105.1). NCBI lineage: Eukaryota > Metazoa > Arthropoda > Insecta > Diptera > Syrphidae > Volucella > Volucella zonaria. The sequence goes on along the minus strand of OZ014530.1, from coordinate 284,131,286 downwards.
TTTATTCAGTCTGTTTTGCTAAATCACCATGGACGGACAGAGCGTTCACCAATACGAACAAATGGTAAAACTGTTTTATCAAAAAGGGTGTTCTGTTCGGGCAACGTTCCGCGCGCTTCGCCCATTTTACTATCGCCATAATCGTCTTGCCAAGAGGACTATTCGCAGTGTAGTGGATAAATTTAAGTCCAATGGTTTGGTAAACGATAAATCAACACCCGCACGTTGACGAAACGCAAGATCTGCCGAAAACATCGCCGCTATCCGTGAGAGTGTGCAGGAGAATCCGAGGCAGTCGATTTCGCGTCGTTCACAAGAACTCGGCCTTTCGCAGACCACAACTTGGCGAATTTAGTGTCTTGACTTTGGCCTGCACCCGTACAAAATTTAACTGACCCATGGGCTGAAAGTAAACGACCATAGACAACGACGTGTGTTCGCTGAATGGGCTCTTGAGCAGTTGGAAACTGAATGGGTACAACAACAAACAAAATTGTTGAATTTGGGATGATACCAATCCACATGAGATCCAAGAGTGTCCAATTCATCCCGAAAAAGTCACTGCTTAATGTGGATTTTGGGCTGGCGGCGTCATCGGTGCATATTTCTTTGAGAACGACGTTGGCCAGGCCATCACCGTTAACAGCAAGCCTGAATTGGATGATATGAACACCAACGACATGTGGTTTCAACAGGGCGGCGCTACTTGCCACGCAGCTCACGCCACATTGGAAATTCTGCACGAGCGATTCGAGGGCATGGTCATCTCACATGCAGGTGATGTGAACTTTTTTTTGTGGGGTTTTCTGAAGTCGCAAGTCTATGCGAATAAGCCACAAACTACAGCGGCCCACAAAGCCAAGATAACCCATGCCATCAGTCAAATTCAGCCTGATTTATGGCCAGAGTCATGAAAAATTGGACATTTCGGATGCGCGCCACCCAGAGAAGCCGTGGCGGACATTTGAACGATGTTATATTCCGTACATACAATGGCGTATAGATAGGAAGCGCTTCAAAGTCAGACGTACGACTCATATGTATGAGTCTGAATTTGACCAGCATATTTTTGTTACAAAATTCTGCAAAGTTTTTGCGGTATTTACGCCACCCTACGCTTGCTCCATGTGCGATATGGTCTTAGCAATATATCTGGTCGTTTACGACTGAGTCCAAGTATTTAAGGTAATTTGACAGACTTTAGTAACATGGTTACTTCTAAAAAAAAAACGGCGATCTTAGTACGACTGATTCGTAATCCGATGTCTTCATGCGCAGGACTGTCACGGCGTTCCTTATAATAGCGCTTTCATCGGCAAAAATGGGAGCAGTTGTTTCGAGATCTTCGATGTGCTGCTTTAATAGAAAATCCTACAAGACAGTATTTCCCGATGTGCATTTGAAGTTCTTTTTAATATCATTATACATATTGCTATTCTTGTATATACGTTTCGGGTACATGCATTTTGAGATCTTAGCCCTGTGCATCATGTTTTTTAAAAAAAATACTATGGTTTGGCATTTTCCAATGAAAACAATACGCAGAACTTCCGAAGCGTCCCGATGTTGTAATTTGAAGCTTATTCCATAAAGTCGTATTGAGCAGCCTTAACTTCACGGTTCTATAATTGTTACATTTTTGCGTGTCGCCTTTGCCTTTATAGAGAATGATTTTTTTGACTGATAGATAACTTGCAAACTGTTCTGGCATTTTTGACAGTTCTTTGACATTTGTGTTCAGTATTGTGCGACAAATAATTACATACGCTTTCGTATCATTTTAAACTTATTTTGGAAATCGTTCTTCGTTTCCCGAAATGTTTAGAGTTTGGTCCCCATAACCGATGAACTGAGTTCCTTATTCATCATGTTAGGGGTAAACAACATATCCAACTGGTACAGGAACTAAAGGTCCGAAACCATGACTTATGACAGAATTCCGTGGATGGAGCAACTTGGGGTTGACCGTTATTTTTATCACTTTCGGCTCACAAGCAAAATCGTCGTTTTTGAAGTGAGGCAAACCTAGTAGTGACTCATGAGACCCAATTACACCCACAGAAATACATTAAGTGGTATTCACCCTGGCGTCATAGTCGGTTCTTTTTTTTTGTTGTTAAATTAAGTTGTTGAGCAGTAACCTTAAAAATATTAGCCGGTTTACGTCTAGGGGGTCATCCAACAAGAGATGGCATTTTAAATTCTGTGCCATTATTGAACTGTCAACGTTCAACTATCATTGAGATGACTTTTGATAAGTAAAAGCTATGGGAGGCTACTAAATATGGATCGATAGATACTCACACAACGCGTGTTGAAATAGTGAAAATTCACTACAAAAACGGCGAACAAGGGCGAACAAGGGCGAACAAGGGCGAACAAGGGCGAACAACGGCGAACAACGTCGAACAACGGCGATTAACGTTTCCTGAAGTTCGTGATGCTTTTGGTCATCATCAAGCGCCTTCTCGCGCAGCTATAGTGAATTTCATTGATAAATTTGAACGTCGCGAACATGTTAGTGATGTGAAGACTATAACTCATGTTCGTCCGGCAAAATCAGTTGAAAATATCACCGCCGTAGCTTAGAGTGCGACTCAAAACTCAGGTGTGTCCATTTTGAAACGATCACAGGAATTGGGTCTATCCGCAACCACTTTGCATCACATTTTGCATAAAGATCTTGGTCTATATGCTTACAAGGTCTAGTTTGGACCAAAATGAAGGCCAGCAGACTACGCACAACGCCATACTTTCGCTTATTGCATGCTGGAAATGAACGAACAAGATCATGATATTTTACACAAAGTTATTCTGAGTGATGAGGCTTATTTCCATTTGTCTGGGTATGTAAACAAACAAAATTGTGACATCTGGGGCTCCGAAAACCCAAGAGAAATAGTGGACCAACCTCTCCATCCACTGTTTTTGGGCTTCCGGGCCATTGGTTTTTCGAAAATAATGCTTCAGTGAATGGGTTGCGTTATCGAACTATGTTGGATGGTTCTTTTTTACCTGAAACTGGTGGTATGGATGTGGACGATGACATGCCACACAACTGGTGATACGAGTACTAGTACGAGTACAATGGTTCTTTTGCATGATGAATTTTCTGGGCATGTGATTTCTCGAAATGGAGACTTCAATTTACCGCCTAAATCGTTAAATTTAACATCATTAGACTATTTCCTTTGGCCTTATATTAAAGATAAAGTATACTCCATGTTCTACTCCATTCATGTACTAAAAGAAAATATCAGAGGTGATACGAGTATTCGCGAAATACAGCCGCATTTATCCGAAGACGTGTTGGAAAATTTCAGCAAAAGAATGACTATTTGTAGGGAGAACCGATGCGTACATTTGGCAGGTATTTTACTCCGTTACTTACCTTAGAGTTTGTACTTTTGACTAAAATAAAAATGTCACTAGTTTTTATGAAAATGTTACGTTCTTATGTCCACTTAAAATAACACCTCTTGTTGGATGGCCTAATAAGCATTTCGGCTTCATAAGATATTTTGTTAAATGTTGGTTGGATTGTACTGTCTACATGCCGAAACTATGTTCCTGAATGAAGCCCTAGATTGTGCAAGAAGTCTTTATGGATTACCTGATTTAGGTAATGGTAGAATTCACACAGAACATGTCGGGTTGTTTCGCGCTTGAAGACCCATTTAACAATGGACATTTAGAATGTCAGTTAAGATCCTGGTACACCTTAAGCTAGCGTTTCAATAAGACAGCATTTATTCACGTTCCTAGTTTTTTAGGGCAAATTTATATCATATGGCTGCAGGGGCAAATTCCTGGAGATACGAATTGCCAGGGATGCCTCTACGTCTAACCAACCACATAAATGTGATTTTACAAGATGCAGCAGGCTCTACTATATATGCAGTTCTAAACTAGCTTAGACACAAAGTTAAGTGGCTGGAGAAAGTTGAGAGATGCTTGGCTTTCTCATAATTTATGAAAGTGCATCCTTCGAAGGTTTCATCTGATGCATATATGTATACCTTTGTTTGGAAAATAAAAGTGGAGCATCCTTATCATGCAGAAAGATTGTAGTTGAAATCGGAAACTCCGGTTCCTAACCCATTTGACATTTAGTAACTGTCAGTGTACTAGGTGAATTGAGGTCCTCCTACTGTTTGAAGGATTTGAGGATGGTGTCAATTATCACAGTATGATATGGAATGACAACATTTTAGAGGTGATTGAGATGGATGTGAGGAAATACCAAACGTGAAGGTACCAAATAAATAATCTCATGTTTTAATCCCCGAATCTTACTGAAAATCCTAGAGAGAACTCGGAAGACTTTTTCCGCCAAAATGTGGTCTCCAAACGATGTACATTTACCCCATAATATTTGTGTCTTTTGAAAAACCGATTTGTACGCCCTTTAGGAAAGTTATTTGGTTATTTGGAGGCCGCTTAATGTCAGTAAACATATTGCTCGTGGCACCTTTTTTTTCAGTCCCTAGGTATGTCAATTTGGCTTGGAAATCACTTGGGTACATCCCTAGCACTTAATTATGATTTGGATGTAATATGTTTGTATACCACATCAGACCCATAACGTTCAACAAATTAAGATCTCAAATTTTCCCATAGTTGTGCCACTGGGCTTAGAGCTTTTGCGCTTTTATTGATAGAGCTTTCCTGTCAGACACAGATGTAGTTGACTTTGCATCCAATGTGGAGAAGACCATCTATGAATCCATTACATAAAAGCGACGGAAGGACACCAGCTTTTACCGCAGATAATAATCTTTACTGAGACCTCTCCATAAGTGGCTGTGATTAGTTGTCTTTCCAGCATTGCCGTAACCTATGATCTATGATGTATGTATGTTGTATGATCTATGTCTCTGCCGGAGTAGGCATGGGTGATCAAATAATAACCGGTGTTTCGAAATACCGAAATATGTGAAATGGATGCGCTAATTTCTTCCACTTGATTTATATGTATTGGCCCAGAACTGAGCTCTGCCAATATTTTACTTCATTTTCTCGACTAATGCCATGATCGGTCAGCAAAAGTGGAGGCAATGCCTTGGCTACACATGCAACCATAGAGATTTCTATATGTTCCTAGGGACCTGAGTCTGATAAATTCATCAGTAGCGCAGTTCTCCATTACGTCCAGTTTTTCTGAATACAACAAAGTGTAAAGAATTTAATCGCTGCTTGGCAGTCTATGTATATTCCAATATCCGCCGAAGGTATTGGAATCAAGCTTATGAAACCTGTGACCTTGGCTTTAAAGGCACTACAATATATAGGATTTGGTGAATCCAAAATATTGCAGAGAATACAGCCGCACCAACACCTTTGGGTGTAGACTGACATGCCTCACATTCAGTTCTTTCTTTTGCTAAGCGTCTTAATTTGTGGGCAAAATAGGAGGCAAGCTGTTTGAGGGAGCTACTTTTGGAGGCAGGGCCAGTGCAGACCACCAGACGACGACATCTGAAGTGAAAATTTGCCGAACGTATGAAAACTTTCCGACCGAACAAGACATTTTTTCTCAAATTTTTTTTTATTTTCCTACATACTATAGTCTCCTTGTAACTCTACACATTTCTTCCAACGATGCTGCCATCTCTCTAACCCGTCCAAATAGTACTTGGCGTTTTTCTCTGCAAAATAATTGTTCACGAAGGTGATTTCCTCCTCATTTGATGAAAATCTCTGTCCTCCGAGCGCAGTTTTTAGATGAGGGGGAACAAAAAGAAGTCGCTTGGGGCTAGATCTGGTGAATTAGGGGGATGGTCAAGCAGTTCAAACCGTAATTCATGGATTTTCGCCATGGCAACCGCTGAAGTGAAACAGGATTTTCTTTTTCTGCAAATGTGGCCGTTTTCCGTTTTCCCGCAATTTCTGCCTTCAGCTTGGCAAGTAATGATGCGTAGTATGCTCCTGTAATGGCTTTTCCTTTTTGAAGATAATCGATTAAGATAACTACTTTACTCTCCCAAAAAACAGTCGCCATCACTTTCCCATCCGAAAAAACAGTTTTTGCTTCTTTTGGAGCCGGATCGCCCTTTGCAGTCCACTGTTTTGACTGAATTTTTGTTTCGGGCGTATAATGGTGTATCCAAGTTTCATCTAGAGTGATTAATCGGCGCCAAAACTCGAATTTATTGCTCCCAAACTGCGCCAACAGAGCATTGGAAATGTTCATTCGAACACGTTTTTGGTCTAAGGTAAGCAAAGGCGGCACCCGACGAGCGGACAGCTTTCTCATGCCTAAATCTTGATTTAATATGTAAACAACACTTTCTTTGGACATTTTTATAACCTCTATCTCTCTCACTTTAATTCGGCGGTCGTCTAACACCATTTGGTGAACTTTAGCAATGTTATCGTCAGTGGTAGCAGTTTTTGGACGTCCCGAACGTTCATCATCTCCCAAGCTTTTACGGCCACGTTTAAATTCAGCTGCCCAAAATTTCACTGTGGTAAATGATGGTGCAGAGTCTCCATATACAGAGTCCAACTCATTCAATTCTAGCTTAACCTTCATGGCAGTGAAGACTGAGTGCAACACAAGTCCTTCGATACAAAAAGGAAAAAGAGAATTTGCCAACAAAATTTGGCTTTCGAACGTATTTCAACCCGATCGTTAGCCTTATCTCGGTATGATTAAATGAGGTGCGGAGAAGGTGAATCAAGGAGCTACATATTCATTATTTGTGGAAATTAATCTTAGGAGAAGGAGTTCTATCCTGAAAGCGCTTTGTAATGAAATTTTATAATGAAACGCCGGTCAATTTAGTAGAGTTTCGATGGCTGACCGTCTACCACCGAACACAGAATTGCTAATAGTCCGTCTGGCCCTAGATGTAATGTGTTCCGACCAGAGTGGCTATCTGTCACTTCTGCAGAGACCAGAGCTAGTCTGGTTTCTTGGGGACCTCCTGGTTACGGCTGGTAAACATAAAATCAGAAACGGCGTTCAGTATCCCACTAATACTCGTATGCTCCTCCAATGAGTCAACCTAAGAAGTGGCAAACCAAAAGAACTGATCAGGTGAGAGAATCTTGGATGGAGCTGAGTTTCCGGATCTGAGAGACTTCCTAATAAGCACAATCGCCGCTTCATTATAGGCTATAGGTGTATTAGTACGTTGAGTGCAGGTGACGCGTCTTTCTCCTTGAAAGTCATGTGTCTGCTTCCTTTTCGGCTTCTGTTAGATTTGTGGATTATTCGTCCTATCTGCGATTGTGCTATACGCTAAGAGAGTGCATCAATAGTTGACCAATCCATGGCTGCTCACTATCCTTTTAAAGCCTTGAAGAACATATTGAAAATTTTTAGAAGAGGGCAGGATAACAATTGGACTTGCGCTGATGTTCCAGTCTGCTTACGTACTTATGAAGGGTTTTATTTTAGAGGTATACAAATTCAACATGAAATAAAATATTTGAAGCAAGTGTTAATGTCTATGATATAAGGTTTATTTAATAGACAATTTTATGCCATTAAATATGATATCGGGCATATGAGCACCACTGCTAGCTCGAATGAAGCACAATCGTGAAGTCTAATTTTCGACAACTTTATCGAGCAACGCGGTGCCGTATATCAGAAATAACACGGCGAAAGTTGGCTTTCAAATCGTCCAACGTCGCTGGTTTATCGGCATAGACTTAGACTTCACATAACCCCAAAGAATGTTATCTAAAGGTTTGAGATCACAGGATTGTGGAGGCCAGTTAACAGGTCCATTACGCGAAATTATGCGCTCAGCAAATGTTTCCCACAATAAATTGATGGTTTCGTACACCGTGTGACATGTTGCGCCATCTTGTTGAAACCAAAGCTTTGTCACGTCAATGCCATTCAACTGAGGAACGAAGAAGTCCGAGATCATGTTTCTATAGCGCTCTCCATTGACGGTAACATTCTGGCCGGCATCGTACTTAAAGAAATATGGGCTGATGATTCCACCATTTTTTAATGTCGTCAGTAAAAAAAATTGTTTGGCTTTGACGCAAAAAATACCGCAAGATCTAAATGTTTTCCACCAAGGAACGTTTGAAGACTTCGGAACAAGTGCAAATGTGAAGGTGCAAGACCAGGAGAATAAGGCTGAAACACCATTTTTTCCCAACCGAAGTCCTGTGCAAATGGTCATAGCTGTGTGCTGGTGACCAGACCTGTCCGTTTCTACACAGCTGTTCACAGAAGCATTCTGCGGTGATAGACCGTTTACTAGGCAATAGCTCAAAATTGATTACTGCCTCAGCCCTCATCAAACCAATACAGACAGTAACACCTTGAGCCGGTGAAGTCCACCTCTGGGATGTTGTGCTGTTCTGCCTTTTGGACTGGGCCATTGATGGCCTTGTTTAAAGCTATTGCAGGGAACCCATTTTACATCTCCGGTAATGATCCGATTCAAAAACGGCTCTTGATTGTGAGGCAGAAGCGCAGTGCAAGCTTTAACTCCTTGCCGATGATTATTTTGGTGGAGACACCCATTTTCCTAACTTTATGACTTGTCCAATATTTGTTAGGTACCAATGTATGGCTTACGTTGAGATCCCTTGCGAGTTTTCTTACCATAGAAGTCGGATTTGTTCCGACGGTGGACTTCAGGGAGCGCATCGTCCAGCTCTTCTGGCCTACGCGAACAAATTTCACCCTTTGGGCTAAAATACCATTTTTAGACTTTGCTCGCCAACGCTGACACTTAGACTAGTAGCTTCACTTCCATTCTGTTTTTTCCGGAACAAAAACAATGGAATATGCTGAATATTGTGGTAAGGGCATAACATCAACAGCAATTTGATTCGGTAAACCAACGCCAGCATTTTCAATTCGCAGCATTGCTTAGTATCGTCGGTGTTTGTTTTTACTGTGTTTGTTTGTGGTTATGACTAGGGAATTCAGGGTAGACATAGCCAATATACGCGGGCTAAAAAGTAATCACTTTTCTGCGTACATCCACGTCTGCAAGTACAGACCAGATGTTTTGGCACTTAGTGAAACACAGGTAGATTCCCGCCCACACCTCTCAGATCACTCTGATCTGAAGCTACCTGGTACGAACTAGTGCCATTATTCTGCTCTCACTGCAGTCTCGCCATTTACGTGCGTCGTGATGTAGCTTACCAAATTCCACCACAATGTAGTCCCTGTTCCAATCCAGAATTAAATTTCATGTGGTTAAAATTCCATACCGAAAAGTGGAACCAAAGCGTACATCAATCTGGCGAAAGTAAGATACTTGCACTTGATATTTCTAAGGCATTTGGCAGAGTTTGGCATCAGGCTCTTTTGTCAAAAATGAGTGCTTTTGGGATCGATGACCCTCTTTGTCAATTCAAGTTATCTTGGACAGTTTCAAGTCTGAAATTCACAAAATAAATGCTGGTGTACCCCAGGGCTCCATTCTGTCTCCGACACTCTTTTTAATTTTCATCAACGATCTCTTGTCTGCTACTTCTAATCCAATATATTTCTTTGCTAATGACAGTACTCTCTGCTTTTCATATTCGTTCCCGGACTCACACCCCTGCTCTTCGGCTGTAGAATGGGAATGGCAGCATATGTTAAGCTCACAAAATTCTGATATTAACAGCATAACCAATTGGGGAACTACGAATATCAACCGAGTGGAATTTAATGTTTCCAAAACTCAATGCTGTTTGCTGTCATTAAAGCGAACTTCAAACACCCAGCCGTTATTCATGAATGACACTTACATCGTTGTAACCGATAAACTTTCCATTCTCGGTATGTGTGTCAATGACAACTTACGTAGGAATGACCACATTTTCTGTGTTGTCAAAAATGCTGCGAAATGTCTAGGTTTCCTCAAGCGATGTAAGAAATACTTCACCACTTCTGATCAGGCCTCAATATATGGTATAAGGCATTCATCCGCCAAAAATTGGAGTACAATGCCCACATCTGCTTAGGTGCTCCTAAAACATTTCTGCATCTGCTAGACCGGATTCAAAACCATGCGATAAAACTTATATCACTCAGTTAATGGACACCCTCGAACACCGACGATATGTCTCGTGTCTCACTTTGTTTTATCGCTATTTCCACCGCCAGTGCTCCACCGAAATCGCCAGTAGCATTCCACCCCTTCTAACTTTTATCCGTAACACCCATCTCGCTATGAATGCTCATCAGTATACCTCAAGCCCATTTTCGGATGTGCTCTAAAAAACTGCTCTTCCGATGCATCCATTTGAAAATTCAGTTACAATGATGCTAACGCAACGAAATTCGCAGACTGAATGAGCAATGCATCTATGTAAAATACTCATTTCAATAGCAGTTCCAGCATTAAGTTGTTTTTGTGCATTTCATGGCAACTGGAAAATAACCTACTATAATACTGGAGGACTATCTTGCGCCGGTCGGAACATAATCCATTTGGCTGATGGTTTGATTATAATGTCAGCTCCATGCCTCTTTGTCGATACTAAGATGCGGAAATCATGTAATGACCTATTGTGATGTTCCGCCCCGCAGCAAAACCAATTAGATTTAGTTTTCAGACATTATCTCGTTAAGGCTATGTCTTTGAACTGTGCTACATTAGATCCTTCATACTAGCTGGGTCTTAAATTCGACTTAGCTTATAAGTTTTGTCGAGGAATTCGTATAAACATTCATTGGTAGCGTTGTCCTTTTCCTCTGTAAGCACATAGTGATATTGGCAAATAGAGCTCAAGATGTTATGAGCTCCAGACTTCTTATCTAATTCTGCCGCTTACAACAAATTTGCACCCAAAAAGAAGTTCTTTGTTCTCCCTGTGGCAGTTGCCATAGTTAATATCACAGTATAACATCCTTCTTTTAATCGGACCATTCCACCGCACTTCCTCTAGTCCACACTGTCTGTTCAAGGTTCGGACATTCGCTTGTGCAGATTCGAAAGTTGTTGACCTTTTTTTTTTGTTTTACAGGGTCGTCATCAGTAGATCCATCCTTATCAGGATTTTGGTTGCTTCTCAACAGTGAGCTTTTTACATGATCGGGTTGTAGACCTCCAACCTGGCAGCCATTATCTACCTCTCACGAATGCATCGTATTGCTCAACCTCGTCTTTGGCTTCACGATTTTGTAGCTATTTTTTAAGCTGTTCACAGCGCATTCCCAGTTTAGTTAGTCTACGGCTCTACGCATTCCTCACGGTGGCTTTTGGTTTTTGTTGAAGCTCGTTATGGGTCACAATATCATTTTTGACGCGAAATGATCTCTACTTTACGTGTTTTTTTTTTTTTTTCATATCTTATACGAGGGTTGTCTGAAAAGTTTCCGACCGAACGATGATACAAGATTTTTTTTTCAAATTTTTTTTTTATTTTTCTAACATACATAGCCTCCTTGTAACTCTACACACTTCTCCCAGCGATGCTCCCATCTTTCTGACCCGTACTTGGCATTTTTCTCTGCAAAATAATTGTTCACGATGGTGATTTCCTCCTCATTTGATGAAAATCTTTGTCCTCCGAGCGCAGTTTTTGGATGAGGGAACAAAAAGAAGTCGTTTGGGGCTAGATCTGGTGAATAAGGGGGATGGTGAAGCAGTTCAAACCGTAATTCATGGATTTTCGCCATGGCAACCGCTGAAGTGAAACAGGATTTTCTTTTTCTGCAAATGTGGCCGTTTTCCGTTTTCCCGCAATTTTTGCCTTCAGCTTGGCAAGTAATGATGCGTAGTATGCTCCTGTAATGGCTTTTCCTTTTTGAATATAATCGATTAAGATAACTACTTTACTCTCCCAAAAAACAGTCGCCATCACTTTCCCAGTCGAAAAAACAGTTTTTGCTTCTTTTGGAGCCGGCTCGCCCTTTGCAGTCCACTGTTTTGACTGAATTTTTGTTTCGGGCGTATAATGGTGTATCCAAGTCTCATCTAGAGTAATTAATCGGCGCCAAAACTCGGATTTATTGCGCCTAAACTGCGTCAACAGAGCGTTGGAAATGTTCATTCGAACACGTTTTTGGTCTAAGGTAAGCAAACGTGGCACCCAACGCCGGGACAGCTTTCTCATGCCTAAATCTTGATTTAATATGTAAACAACACTTTCTTTGAACATTTTTATAACCTCTATCTCTCTCACTTTAATTCGGCGGTCGTCTAACACCATTTGGTCAACTTTAGCAATGTCCCGAACGTTCATCATCTCCCAAACTCATACGGCCACGTTTAAATTCAGCTGCCCAAAATTTCACTGTGGTAAATGATGGTGCAGAGTCTCCACACACAGAGTTCAACTCATTTTTGATTTGCGTAGGCGTATTGCCTTTCAAAAACAAGAATTTAACAACAGCTCGATACTCAATTTTTTCCATTTTCACAAAAAACACTCGCATCGACGCACTCAAACGACTGCCTACTAAAAACTGCGCGCCCAAAATGAGTGAAACTTCGGTAAGTAACTGTCAAAAGATGCACAACTAGCATTCACTAGCTTTTATTGCGGACACTTTTCAGACAACCCTCGTAGTAGTTATTCCGCACAACCTTACACATAAAAAAATCAAGTATCTATCAGAATTGTAAATGTAAACTAATAAATTTCTTTTTTAAGTTAAATGTAAAAATAAAATCCCTCTACTCACTCGTTTCCTCATATTTTTTCCCACCGCTCATTTCTTTATAGCATCCGCCTATATCTCAATCTGTGTTAACTCTTAATATATTATTTTGTTTTTAGTTTTAAAATAGTTTTAATTTTTAACGAAATATTTTATTTAATTTTACAATAAAATATAAAAACAAAAAATTGATAACTACCTTCCTGCCGTGCGCGCCAAATATTTTTTCCACTTAATTTATTTTAATTTTAACACCATGCAATTAAATTTCCCTTAACACGAATAATTTGGTTTTTTTTTTTGTTGTTAAATGTTTCAAAGTAAATAGAGCACAAAAGCGGAAAAGATCTGAAATAAAATAAAACCACTTTCAACACTTACAACATGTATTGCATGTACATTTGTCATATTAAAAAAATAAAAATAAAAAATGGAAGTCATTAGTAGCATTTGTTTAAAAAAAATGAAAGGTGTAGAGTAGTAGGCAATGGTGAAGGCACCTCTTTTCTTTTTTCACTCTCCAAATTAAAAAAAAACCCTTCTCGGATGTACATAGATACGTCCGTTCTCCATTAGGACTCAAAGGTGGTTGGTCTATAGATTTAAAGAAAAATATATTTTTCTTAGTAATTAACTATAACTCCACTTAGTCTCTCTCTCTCATTTCATAATTTATGTTGTTGTTGATTTGTTGTTGATTTTTTTTTTTTGTTAAATTCACCACACAATTATTAAACAAAAAACTTTTTTTTTTGTTATTTTTTTTCTCTGTAAATTTTTGTTATGTATAATTTCGTCAGATGGGCCCAAGAAATCGCCGGCAGGAAGGTCTACTACTACTACTACTACTACTACTACTACTACTACTACTACTACTACTCCAACTCCTCCCACATCCTCAATAAATGTAATTGAAACAAACAAAAGTGCAATAGACATAAATCCAATACAAACAAATGCAATTAAATTAATAAAAGACACTCACAACTTGAATACACTAAGTAATAGTCCCGATAGTAGTGTACAAAGTCATGCAAATACTCATAATCTGAATAGCCCTAAGCCCATTTTGAAAAGTCCTTCTCAAAATTTAAATAAGAAAGAGGTTAATTTAAACAGCAGCCAAGTCGCAGGTCTGTTAGAGGCACCTTTGATTCCTGAAAAAAATACTCCGACGATAGCGGGAAAAAATCCGAACTCAAGCCTGTTAGAGGATTACTCAATCTCGTCGTATGTGCCTGTTTATAAGCCGAAAATTGTAGAGCCCTTAACGTCAGCTTGTAAGAATTATGAAAACGTCACAATGGTTTCAAAAGATACGTCTGGTGAGAAAGAAAAGTCCTCCGAGGAACCTGCGGTAGACGTCAGCTCCACTGATCACGACGATGATGATAAGAAAGTCTGTGCGTCTGAAGATGATGATGATGATGACACTGATGAACGAACTTGTGAATATACTGATGATGATCTGGATGAAGCATTAGCCGATTCAGAAACAGCTCTTACTCCAACAGAACTTAAGAAAGAAGAGCCCTTGGAGACGCCCCAAATCGACGATTCAGCACCGGAGCAATTTTACGAAAACGATCCTCCAACACTTTCAATTCAACCTGAGGATCATTACTTACCTATGACTCCTAAGCGACCGATTCTGAGTCCCTCAGTCTGCATAATGATGGCCAGCCTCAATGAGCCGTCAGTAGATGACGAGAATCCCTACGTAGAGATGACTAAAGGTCTTGAAGACAATTCCAATCACTCGAACTACGAAGTGGTTTGCGTTGCATCCCTATCCACTACCACAAAACCAGAGAAGAATTCTCCTCCTAAGCCAGTTCCAGAACCAGTTTATATGGAACTAGCCCAGGGAAAACCAGCAATCGATGATCCCATAAGCTCTGGGAAGTCCACTCTCAAGAAAAGTACTCTAAAGAAAAACACTGAAACACTAAAAAAATCCTCCGATACTCTGAAGAAAAAACCAAAGAAATCCTCCGAACGATTACAGAGTAAACGTAAAGATCTTCCCGATATTTTAAAACCATCACAGAGCAACATCATCAGTAGCGATAGTTCCGATGCCGATGATGAGTCATCAAAAAATGTAGACAACATAAAAATGCGATCAAGATCAAGATTCAGTTTATCGGATACATTTCGTCCAGCTTCGTACTATCTAGGAGCAACAACTCCTTTAACAAATTGTGCTGAAAGCTCGGACAGTGAAATTGTTTCTCCTCCACCAATACCATTGTCGCCACCTCCAATGGAAGAGTTGAACACAGAGGAAATATTTTCATCAGAAAATTATGACACCGTAAAACGGAAGGAAAAACTCAATCTGTCGTATGATCAAATTCCGAAGATCCACTCTAGTAACTCATCACTAAATATACCCAAGCCAGAGATCCTAAAAAGTTCAAGACTATCTCTACCGGATCAGTTTTCCAAAATGCGAGGATTGAAAACACCAATTCTGAAGAATCACGAAAGAACTCTGTCTGACTCGAATTACAGCATACAGACAGACAATAGCTCCAACACATCGTCCGATTTCGATTTATACCACAAACTTAAGAACAGCTCACCATCGTTTGTGTCAAGTCCACGTTACCAATCGAATAGCTCACTACCACAAAAACTAGGCGACAGCAGTGAGACCGACTCGGTTGAATATCGACACCGACAAGGTTCGGATTCAGAACTCGAAAGACAACGTAGTCGCAGGCCACTATCCGAAGAGTCGATCAGTGAAATTGAATCCATGAGTGAGCAATTTGAAGAAACCATTACTACCACTGACCTGGACTCGTATCTAAGCCAACTTCAGACCACCAACGATCTCTACATTTATCAGAATGCCGAATCGAGTCTCCTACACGATCCAGCAGTGACTGGACCAATGAGTGGTATCATAGGCAAACTCATCAAACCACCCGAAATATTCCGCAACAAAGGCGATGAACACTTCTATGGAAACATCAACTTTGTCTCATCAACGGATTCTCTGCAAAAAATTGGCAGCGAAAAAGACAATCCTCAGCAGCAGTCCCTTTTAAAAGAGAAAAATCTCTCACTACACAATGCTCAATGTGCTTCGGATGATGTCCTTATGAGTTCAGAAATGGCAGCAATCTCAGGTGCGACTTTAACTGCTGACACTGCTAAAAGTGTGACCCTTTCATCGGTCGATCTGGATCAAACGTCTTTCTGTACTGCATTCGATCTGACCCAAAATACTCCGATTCATAGTCGTAACAATAGCAACATCTCTGAGCAATCGGCTCCGTATTACTATTCCGAATTGACAAGTAGTCGAGAGTTAGCAAGTCCAATCACTCTGAATAACCAACGAGAAATATCCATAGCCCCACACCGTACAACTTCTGGAATTTCTCATATACACAATCCAATAAGTAAATCTGTTAACCCTGTGATAGACAATCTAAGTCTTAGAGGCACTGCACGATCGCTATCTGTTGAGATCCTCACTGAGAAAAACCAAGCGATCGACAGTAAGAATTTGTGTAAAATGAAACCCAATGTAGAAAAGCTAAGCTACTGTACAAGTAAGAATCTGAAAATCTCCGAAGAGCAATTTGGCGAAAGCCTGCTAACCTCAAACCATTTTCATCATCATCCTCAGTCGTCATTATCGCTTGCGTCATCATCAAACGCATCATTGCTGGTGGAGGCTAAGTTAAACAAGCACATCAACGTTGATCGTGGTATTCGTAGTACAACACCATCGAATAATCAATCGAAACTTTCAGGCTTTAGCGGTGCTGGCGAACAATTCTGGGAAGAAGACGCCCTCTGGCGTGAGAGTTTACGTAGAGTATCGCAAAGACATGCACGATCAATGGACGAACTAGATCGCATACAACCAGGTCTAAACGAACCGAAACAGACTAAAGTGAAAATCTCCAGAGACGTCACATATGTCAATGACACCATATCTGGTAGATCATCCTACAAACCTCGTCTAAGTGATTCCATTCATGATTCCGGATCAGTGATCGACGTAGATGAAAAGAACGAAAATGACGTCTACGTGCAATTGACCGCAACTATTGACGATCCCAATTCGGATGTCTACGAAGTTCTACGTGAAGATAGTAGTGGATCAAATTACTCCAGAAATACCGTTGAAATCGATCGAGAAACAATCCGTCAGTGGGACTCCATGTCAAGTGGACTAATGAAGAACAGCGTGAATAATAACAACCCTAGTAGTAGCGGTATACTTACGACTGCCGACAATACTCTACTCAAAGAAGATCCAAATGGAAACGGCCTAAACATTGAAAACAATTCAAATCTATCACAAAATTCCACTCCAACAATTACAATAAGACCAGACAGTCGAAATGAAATTGAAAAACCGGCATTGCACCCTAGATAAAAATGTTCAAAATCAGTTTTAAAATGCACACGAAACTGCTACTGAAATGAGGCCAACGAAAGCATGATTCTCAAAACTCTATGTACAAAATTGTAAAAAAAAACCAATGAAATCATTATTATTGTTGTTGTTGTTGTCGTTGATATTAAACATAAAATACAAACACCTACTCACTACTGCATACTACTTAATAGTAAATACACACTTTTTGTTTTTGTTTCAATTTTCTCACCACCGAATGGTAAGATTATATTTTTTATTTTCATTTTACAATTATCATTAAGAAAACTATTTAAAAATTGTATTTTGTATTTGTATCTTTAGTTTGTTTGCTTGCTTTGATGGATTACAAAATTTTGCAAATTGTTCTCTTTCATTATTTGTGAGTTTGAATATGTGTTTTTGTTTTTCATGCTTGTAAATATATTGTTTATTGTAAAATTGTACAATTGTTCGATGCGTATTTATCAGTAATATTACAATTTGGCAGTTCTTTTTGTTTTTTTTTTTTTTTAAATTGGTGATGTGAGCCGAGTAATAGACTGAAGGTACAAGTAGATGACAGATTGCGCCATCGAAGTAGCGAAAAGGTTTTGCCAGAGGCCCTTGCATTGCGTAAACATGGAATTCGTTTGAACAAAAGAAACTAAGCGCCCTTATAATGCTTGGCATTGACACAATGGACTTTGTACTTAATTAGGGAGGCCAAAGTGATGTTTTTGTAGTTGTCTTGCTATCTTCAGAGGATACTCACTTTTGCTTTCAATCTCGTATTGACCTTCCAATCCTTTTTATCGACCTATTTTCTGATTCTGAAGTTAGACAGTCTGCGCGGTACTGCTTATTTCGATAGCATTCCTAACAAGCCAAAGTGACCTCCTTGACTGCCAGAATGCGCTGCTACTATGGTGCCTTGAAGTCCGCTCATATTTAGGCAGACATGCCAAATTTAAGTGCGATACTGTCTTTAGTTTTGTTTTGACAGCTGATTGTTGTTGACGTGTTTGGCATCATGTTGAGTATGCATAAAAACGATTTTCGTTCTCTCATAAAACATTATTTTTTGAGAGGCAAAACGGCGAAGGAAACAAAAGAAAAGTTGGATAAATATTATGGGGCTAATGCTCAGTCAGATTACACCGTCAAATTTTGGTTTCGAGAGTTTCGTGGTGGCCGCAACTCCACTACCGATCAAGTCCGCAGCGGCAGGCCCTCCGATGCGGATAATTTTTTTAATTTTGGTGGGGCTGAGGCCCCCATTTATTGGCTTAATACAAGCTTAATCTAACTTAAAAACTAACAGAAAGACTTAAGAGCTAGTGACCAAGGAAGTGATGGAGGAGATCTTGTTTGAGACGAATAGTGCTCAGGTGGAAATGAAAAAGGGAGAGGTTTGAGTTGACCTTTCGGAGCATTCGGGAGATAGGTTCGTTGGAGCCATAAGAGTTGCGGTGGACCGGTAGATAGAAGAGACGAGGACAACGTAGATTGCGGGGGTTGGTATTGAAGGAAATGGAGTTCAAAATGGATGCACAGTCGATGGAACCTGAGAGAAGACGATGAATGAAAAGAACGTCAGCAATATTCCTACGTTCTTCTAACGAATTCATATTTAGAAGTTTGAGGCGGTCTTGATAGGGAGGTAAGATTAAAGGGTCGTTCCATTGCAGGCCACGGAGGGCAAATCGGAGGAAACGACGTTGAATACCCTCGATTCGGGAAACATGAACCCGGTGAAAGGAGGACCAAGCTTGACTGGCATACTCAAGCAGGGGTCGAACAAAGGTAATATAGAGAGATCTGGTTACATACGGGTTGGAAAATTCCTTGGACCACCGTTTAATAAAGCCAAGAGATGAGTTGGCTTTGAGGATCATCTTATCGATATGCGAACAGAAATTAAGTTCACAATCGAATAAGGTCTTGAAAAGACTGAACCAAAGGAATTGGTTGACCATGGAGAAAATAAAGTCGGGGAGGAGACGGGTTGCATTTACGTGAGAAGGTTAGACATTGACATTTGGCTATATTAATTTGTAGGCAGTTTTTGAGGGACCAGATTGAGAACCGATCAAGGTCTTCTTGAAGAAGGGCAGAGTCCTGGGAAGAGGAAATAGATCTAAACAATTTTGTGTCGTTAGCGTAAAGGGAGAGGGAGGAGTGCTTAATGACACTCTCAACATCGTTGATAGTAAGAATGACGAGAAGAGGGCCAAGATGACTGCCTTGTGGAACTCCAGATGAGGCCAGGAATGGAACAAAACGGGCGGATCTAAACCGAACACTATAATATCGGTTTACCAGGTAAGAAGAAATCCATTTTAAAAAGAGAGGCTCAAAGCCGAGAGCAGACAATTTGAAAAGGATCAATTTATGAGATATCTTATCAAATGCTTTAGTGAAATCAGTTGCGATAACATCGATTTCTTTGCCATTTTCTAAGGCTGAGAGAGCAAAAGACACGAATTCAACTAGATTTGTGGTAGTTGATCTACCTTTTAGAAAACCATGTTGTCGGGATGAAGAGGATACAGAGGATACAGAGGACAATGTTAAAAAAATGCATGAAATGGTGTTGGCTGACCGGAAAGTGAAGGTGCGCGATCTAGCAGATACCACAAAGATTAGTACTGAGTGCACACGCCATATTTTGGGCAATATTCTGCATATGAAAAAGTTATCCTGCCGCTGGGTGCCGCGCATGCTCACTCCTGACCAAAAACACGAATGCGAGAGCACTTCGAAAGAGTGTTTGGACTTGCTGATGCGGAATCTCTTCCCAAACCTCAAAAGATGGCTCATCAATAAAAAATTCAGCTCACGCGACGAAATCATCGACGCCACGGAGGAGTATTTTGCAGACCTTCCGGAAAATTACTTTTCGGACGGGATCAAGAAGTTGGGAAATCGCTGGAATAAGTGTATCAAACTAAAAGGGGACTATATTGAATAATATAAAAAAACATTTAAAAAAAAAATTTAATTCCCAAGGAGGTCACTTTTCACTTTTCACTCCATCTATTGTAGTATGTAGCAAAAATCGTTCCTTAAAAGAGTCTTCACCATCCGAGAAGGTAATGTTCGTCATAGTATTGGAAAGAATGTACGAACTACCCGGCTCACTTCTCCAGCGTTTTCCAGTTCTCTTCGCGTGATAGCATTTTACGCCACAAATCCCTATCACGCATCTCCATTGCTAATGCGCCGCTTGTACTAGATTAGGACCATTCAGGCCCCTCGATTTTGAACCACCTAGCAACTGAGGACAATTTTTTAATGTTGTTTTTATATTACTTTTCTTTCGGCCACTTGTTCGAACCTCGGCTAGAACTTAGCATCGCTTGTCCGACTCACAAGAAAGAAATCACGTTTGACTACCCCAACTAAAGAGGAATAAGTCTCCCAAGCATCCCCTAAAAGGTATTTTCTGACAAAATTGGTTGATTCATATCAGAGCGGTTTCAGGCCAGAAAAGTCCTCGATACGGCAGTTTTTGGAAAAGCCCCGCGGATTTCAAATCCGCACTCACCATCTATTTGCCGACTTCTTGCTTGCATAGAGATGAGCTATACAACGCTGTGTCTAGGTATGATATCCCTGCAAAACTCGTCAAGTGGTACGGAACGACTATAGAGAATTTTGCCTGTGCCACTAAGATCGGTAATTAGTTAACCGAAACCTTCAATGTCAAGAGAGGCTTTAGGTAAAGTACCGCACTGCCATTTGACTTTTTTAACATTGCCCTAGAAAGAATCGTGTAAGTCACCAAACGGGGCACTATCTTTTCCAAATTTGCATTGCGAGCATCGGAAACGCCCAAAATGGAACTGACGCTATACGAGCCAAATGTAAAGTACATGCTGTCATCAGAAAAGGACGTTATACACGGACGGCTTCGCTAGAACGTCACCATTGCCAGTTATAATTGCTATGTTGGTAAGGATTTGATCTACCTTGCCTCTGCGTGTACAAGCAACAATTACTCTTATCATTCGCCTGAGTAACAGAACCCTCTGCCAAACTGTCTTTATAAAAAAATCCTTACCACCCCGGTCCTGCTCGATTACACAAGGGTATCTCAACCAATTTTGAGTACGGCACTGAAGTCAGCTGCTAAGAGATCATGCTAGCTTAAGCGATTTGTTGGTTGAGGCTCAGGCTCATCCGGACTGTTGCGCCACCGAAGTAAATTATCAAGTACTCGTACTTGCAGGGCTAACAACATTCAAAGTTTTGTAATCAATTAGCACTTTTATTCCCATTAATTGGTCGCTAATTTTTAGATCTTCTGGATGGCATCCCCGTTTGTGCCGTTTCGGCATAATGCATTGCAAGTTTAAATAGCGGGTCGTGTTTTCGATATATCACCACTTTCTGACAACAATTTTGCCATCTATATAAACGATTTTGTATTTAATCCCCCTGGCTTAAAATAATGACGCAAAAGTGAAATAGGCACACTTATAGCCTGATAGCTATACTCTCTTGCATACCCAAACTCTTCGAGAGGTTTACATAGTTTACAGTGTTTTGTTTTATCACTGCTTATTACTTATCTTTCCTCCTAGCCAGCATGGGTTTCCTAAAGGCTGATCAATAACTACTAGCTTAAGGAAATTTGTCTTTGAAGCGCTTTGGATCTTGGAAGGTGTATTTGCTATCGATTTCAGTAAAGCTTTTGATATCCGAGCATATGATATACAATAGATCATTTGTCATTTTACAAAACAACAATACCATATTAGCTCTTGTGTTCCTTTGGTTTTCTGGGGTACCTCAGGAAAGTCACCTCGGTTACCTAATCTTTTTCTTTACAATAAATGATGTACTATCAAATAATCTTACATTTCTATCTCTAACGATAGCTCTAGTAGCTACACTTAAATATTAAATTTCAATCAGCTTTTATAAGGTGGGCCGTAAAGTATGGCCGTGCTTTAGAATGTCGGTTGTGGCTCGTGCAGTATGCGCTGTTGCTACGTCCTGCTGGAATCATACGTTCTCCAATCGCAATTAATCCAATGAGGGATGAGAAATCCATTTATCATGGCTCTGTAGCGCTCACCATTCACAATAACCGTTTGGTCTGCGCGTGCCAAAAAAAAATAGTCCAATGACTCCAAACTTTGAGTTGATGTTTTTTTTTTTTTTTTTTCTAATCAGCGCGCTCTCAAAGGGTTGTGTACCCTTAAAATGTTCGTACACAGCGCGGGCGAAGGAAATTTAGGGAGGAAGAAAAGACAGGTACCGATGTACATTGTTTTTAAATGTTTGTAAGTTATAACGACCAGGAAACACAGAGATCGGCAGAGCATTCCATAAGCAAGTTGCAGGGCTTAGGAAAGAATCACGATATATTAGAGTACGTCCGAAAATGGGCTTTAGGGTATACTGATGAGCATTCATAGCGAGACGGGTGTTACGGTTGAAAGTTTGAATGGGCGGAATGCTACTGGCGATTTCAATGGAGCACTGGTGGTGGAAATAGCGATAAAACAAACTGAGACAGGGGACATTAAGTCGGTGTTCGAGGGCGGTTCGGCGTTCAATTCCAACCGGGGCCGAATGACATTGTTTTTTTCAGTAACGTAAAAACAAAAAACCTCGTGAGATGAATGGTTGCCAAAAATACAACATCAAGCCAATTTACACTAATCATTTAGTCTCCCCATTAAATGTTGGATGCCACCCATGGAGCGAAATAACCACTGGACCCAAACATCTTTCTCTCTATGCAATTTTTCGTGCTCGGGCATTTTAAAGTGGCCATACCCTCTTGAGTCTTAAGTTCTTTAAAACCAAAAAAAATATTATTTTCGACGCAAAGTCGTCCACTTCTTTGTTGAAATTCAGGAGGGCGTAAGCCCTGGCTAGACGCAATTCACAGTAGACACCCATCAGTTGATGAACTGCCTGACTTTCAAAGAAAACAACAGAGTCGTGCGTGGAATTGCCAATTGCATGGCACGTCGTCTGGTCGATGTCGACGAAGCCGCTATGACATCTTCAGACACGGCAGCGATATTCTCTGCCGAATGAGAGGTACGAGGCCTTCCAGGACTTTTGCAGCTCAATGCCGCATTGAACGACTAGTGGGAGCCGGGCGGCCGGGTAACAAGCACCAAATTCACGTTGCGCCAAAATCACTGACTTATCAAAACCATCGTGGCGATTATTCCGCGTTCTTCAGGAGTTAGCGTTCCATTGCTTATTCACAAAAATTCTAATTCTGTTTGCTTTCCAAATGTCAGAACCGAAGTGGCATTCGACGCCATTTGTAAAATCTATGGCACCTTCTGATAGGGTCACACATTATGGGCCCCCTTTGTAAGCAAGAATGCAATCATTTAATCGCTGTGACGCCTGAATATGTAATTTCGTTTGAATTTCGTTAAAAAGATATCTGAACGATGAATCCGATGATAGCTAAAGGACGGCCCGATCTACAAAAAGATGGTCAGGTGAAAGCTCTGTTTTTTGTTGGTTAATTGTGAACCCACAGAGTTTGGCTAATTCCAACCTCTGCTAGGAAACACAATTTGAAAAAAAAAATTATAAAGGCTACACTAAGTATTCCTTTTTTTTAAATAATTCAAAATTAGTCTAGTGTGCTGATTACTAGGTTCTAGGAACCACAATCTGAGAGAGAAACTTTATCAGGATCATATTTTTTTCTAAGTACAATACATAGCCGTTTGATGTTTATGTCATGAGCTTTGAGATTCCTACTTCCCATATAAGTATGAGAATTAGTTTCCTGAAATGAATATATGTATTCCTGTCACCTCAAAGGTCCGCCATCCTATATTCCAGGGTTCGTGCCCATTTCAAGTTGCAATTTCTTGCTCTAAAAAACTTAAAGTCCTTGTTTGTAAATGATGAACGATTTTAGTGTCTCTGCAAAGCTGTACAGATACTGCAGATCCATTCAGGATCCTGGTGCCTAAAACAGTCTTCCACAACATTGAAGGAGTTACCTAGATGCTAGATGCTTCGGGCTTAAAACTTTTTGAGTGTGGAATTCCTCAGGCCTGGCTCCGAAGAATGTCCCAGATTACTAAATTGATCTTAGTCGAGACTTGTTCCTCTTGTCTTTTTACCCTTGATGCCTGAGTTGTCATTCTAACAAGGGCGTCTAATGAACCGTAAAAACGGTCAAAATGTAAAAAGTTTAGAAAAATATTTACGCATAAGCCGTATTTTTCAAAATCCATACATTTGTGAGCTTGATGGGTTTTTGAAGCCAATAGCACTTGATCAAGGATGGTTTTGGGTAGGCCTGATAGTTCCGTCACATCTGAAATCTGCACTAAATGAGTTATGCGCTCTGGAAAGTTTGGTATCTTCTTCAACATCTGTATCCTCACAATCCCTGCCCACATGCTGTAAGTCGTAAATCAGAGGTTTCAACTTTGCAGAGTGTTTAGCTGAGAGATCGTTACCTGCTATAATCTTATAACTGTCATTAGGTTAGGTTAGGTTAAACAAGGATGTGATGGGTATGCCATCACACAGACACAAGGCACTAAAACGGGCCCATCGCGATCCCTGTGGAACGAGTTGAATTTGCCCTCAAATGGTAAAAACCTAAACAATCGCTCTGGTGAAACATCCAATTTTTTTGCAAAAGCCAATAAGGCCTTTGAAGTTTGTGCTGTCTATTTCCTCTAAGTATTTCCCGAAAAATTTTCTCCGACTACGCGATATTGCCTCGCATTCACACAGTATGTGTGTTATGTCCTCAACAGCTTTAAGATCACCGTAAAATCTGCAGATATCCGTATCAGACAATTTGAATCTCTTTGCGTGCTGCCGCAGGAGACAGTTTCCTATCTGCATTCCTATTTCTGTCCTAAGCCTTTGATACTCTGTGTCCTTCAAGACTTGACCACCTTCGATCGGCAGTCTTTGTCATATTTTCCTAGATAGTGCCCCTCACTATGCAAAGGGGTGGTTTGATATTGGCATTTGATTTAATACCGCAGTGTCCTGGCACCCAGCACAGTCTTACCCAGTTCTGACTGCATAGTGCCTTGAGAAAGGTGCGACAGCCCCTGACCGTATCAGAGTTGACGATGGTTGATTCCATTGCCTTGAGTGCGGCTTGGCTATCGATGTAGATAGCGATATCTCTTTCGGATACCGATCTCATCTGCATTAGCTCAGCCGCCCTTAGAACAGCCAGAACCTCTGATTGGAAGACACTGCTTGCGCCCGGTAGACTTCTAGACACTCTTAGTTCTGGGCTTTCTGAGAAAATTCCAGAACCTGTTGCTTCATCTGTTTTTGAGTCATCTGTGAAAATTGCAATTTGGTTCGACCTGATTATTGCATTTTTTTCTCAGTCTTCCCCTTCTTCTTGAAGTAGTCCAGATTAGTGAGTCTTATCGCACTGTTGCCAGCAAGTTTTTTGATCTATAAATCAAGCGGTGTTAGGTGCAAAAAGGTGTCTAATGCTGCCCTAGGGGTGGTACGGAGCGCACGTATAATGGCAATGGAAGCTGTTCTTTGAACCGCTGCTAATTTTCCGTAAATCATTTTCTTGTTTGCTGCTTTCCACCATGCTAGCGCGCCGTACGTAAGCATGGGTCTTACCACCACCGCATACAGCCACTACACCACAACAAGTTTTAAGCCTCAAATTGTTCCTACTGTTCTTTTGCAGATAAAAAGAACATTACATGCCTTTTTGGTTCTTTCCGCTACATTGAGATTCCAATTCAGTTTTTGTCTAGAATCACACCCAGATACTTCGCGCTGTCCGAAAGGGACAGTTCCACTCCGTTGAGTTTTGGGAGTTTGAATTGCGGTATCTTGTACTTTCTGGTAAAAAGAACCAGTTCCGTTTTGGAAGGGCTGGCCTTGAGACCATAACTTTTTGTCCAAGTGCTGATCGTCTTCAGGGCAGCCTCCATAATGTCGCTTAAAATATTTAAATATTTTCCCTGCACTATTATGACCACGTCATACTGTCATTAAAATGGCTCTTTTTTAGAAGAGAACTTCTCTGACCACCTTTTTGCTGATTTTAAGCCAATCTACTGAGCACGGAGCTATGAACATTGACCCATCTAATAACGATTGTTGGTAATGGTTTATGCAGCTCCAACTCCAGCATGCTCATCTGACTTTCAATTGTCATAATGATCATTGCGCCCTCGTACCTTTATCATTTGGACGTTCTTCTGACCGCTGACATCCATTTGCTTTTACGGACAAGGGCCCACTATCTTGAAAGTTACTTTCGTTGATGCCAGTGCTTTGATTTCGACGTACTCGTAGATGAATACATAGTATATCCTCATGTGATAGATTCAGTAACTTTTGCATATCTACCATTTCCGGGTATCCCAAAAATGTCTGCTTAGAAAAGCTTCACCAGTTTGGCTTTCCTAGGTGAATATAGAAGACTGGTTCACCAAAGACATCGTCGGTTGCCCACTACTTTCGCTTCGGTATTTTGAGAAGATCTAGAGAAGAAGAAGACTAATAAAGTTGGCTTTTAAACTTTCCATTGGTAATTTGTTTAACATTGAATGGAAGTGTGGCATTACCTTCAGATCAACTGCGGAGCTAGACTTGAGAGAATCTGTAAAAAATAAGATATGCTCCTTTAAGCTCTGTTTGAAGCTGTCCACCAAACGGTGCAACCATATGTATGGCTCTGGCTACAGCTGGGTATAGACAATGCATGCAATGGTGTATGAATCTTTTCTTGACTCTCCCTTCAGTTTACTGTCAAGGATTAAACAAAGATATCTTTCATCCTTTGAGAGCTTAAGCGCTGACCCTTCCATAAAGTTAGTCAGTTTTTATCAATGAACTTACAGTTGAACTACGTCTTCAACGTGTTACTAATGGTGACAGGACACCGCCTTGGAGCGTGCCCCTTATGGTAGTGGTGGTTCACTAAACTAGATATATTACAAAACTTTGTAGCATCGCCACAATAACATACATCCTACGACTTGTGTAAGACTATTGGTTTTTATAAATCCTTCCGCAACCACATACACAAGGTGGCGCAAAAGTAATCACCCAATTTTGTTTTTGAATTACTTTTTTACTAAATAAAAAAAAATGATTTTGAGTGATGAAGGTCTTTACTTGGACCTTTGCAATTGTTTCTGCTAAGTGGAAAAGATGATATCCGCCAAGTGGCTCCCGCCAGTGTTGACACACATTTGTGCCCGTTTTATAGCATTTTCCATGACTTTCCGCAAGATGTCCGGTGATAACTATTCGCATTCGTATCAAATATTCTCCTTAAGGGCTGCGATTATCTGAGGCTTGTTGGCATAAACCCGCGACTTCAAGTAGCCCCAAGGAAAGAACTCTGGATGGTTAAATCGGGCGATCTTGCTGGTCATGCCAAATCGCCAAAACGGGAGATTACGCGACCAGGAAACGCTTCCTTCACAATATCCATTGTGGCTCGTGCTGTGTGTGCGGTTGCACCGTGTTTTTGAAACCACACATTCACCAAGCCCCGCTTATTCAATTCCGGCAATAAGAAGTCGTTTGTCATGACCCTGTAGCGTTCGCCAGTAACAGTGACGTGTTGCCGATGGCGTCCTCAAAAATCACTCCTTCCGCGTGCACGCCGCACCACACAGTGGCTTCGAGTGGATCACATGCGGATTTTCAGTGCCCCGTAAATGAAGATTTTGCTTATTGACGTAACCGCCTAAGTGAAAATGCGGCTCGTGGCCCATGATGATTTTCGACACAAAATCGTCCTCTTCGTTGTTAAGATTGAGGATGCCTTTAAAGTAATTCACACGCGACTGACTTTGCACTTTGTACAGGAATATGTCTTTCAATAAAATTCGCTGTCCGTCTGGTGATCCTCATTTGCGTGGTCCGTCGTCTGGTTGATGTTTCGTCGTTCTCAGCGATATTGGTAGCTACAGCCGCGATATTTTCGGCCGAACAACCAGTCCAGTGGCGGCCACGCCCTGCATGGTTTCCTGTGGTTCCACTCTGTTCAAGTCGAGTAGCTAAGCGCCGGAATGTTTGCCCAGTTGGCGCGACACGATTAGGAAATCGACGTCGAAATTCACGCTGCACTAACACCACGGACCGATGTTTTGGTCAAAAACATCGACACAATTATTCCACGCTCTTGCGGTGTATAGCGCTCCATTGCTTATCTGTTTGTATACTTGCAGCTGAGGATATTTGCTGGATAAGGTCCATGCTTCAGGATCGTAAAGAAAATTTGGGAAATTCAAGACTTATTAGCCTGCAAACCATTTAGATAGGATTCGTTCCCATTTGTATCTTTAACCTTACGAAGTAAGCCAGAAGTATTTCTTTGTAAGCTCAGCCGAACTCAGGGAGGAAAGCTAAAATTCATAAAATTGTCAAAATATCATCCAAAAAGCCAAGCTCACAAACTTTTTATTATTTTAAAATTAGTTTCTCTCTGTGATATTTTACTATTTTTTATTATTAATAAATTGTTGTCTCTTCCCGTCTAATTGTTTGTTCATTTTTTTTTTTGTAAATTTATCATTTTAGCTTCAATATCCGTTCGTAATGTTCGCAACATCCCAAAAGTCAACTTGACTGTCAAACCAGATCCATCTGATCAAATGCTTACCTACGATCAGATTGCCAAATTGACAAATTCATACTATGGCACCGCATTGGATACAAAGTACGCTAAAACCACCGCACTAGCTACAGAAAGAGATCGTAATCTGTATGCCATGGCTCAGATGAATGCCGGAATGAATGGCAGCAACTATGACATCAATGCAGCTGCCGCCTACAGAGACAGCAATGGTTACTATCCGATGAGACGATTTGGTAGCCGAGCAGAAATTGATCTGCTAGAACGTGAAACTAGCACACAAATGAGGGTAAGTACGGGTATGCCACAGGGTTGCGCCACGTGGACTATACTTTTTTTTTCGAAAATTCAAAGCACTTTGTATTGATTCGATGTTGTATTATTATTTTTATTTCTCTTGTTTCATTGTATTTTTTTTATAAACTTTTTAATTTTTTATGTATGATTTATATGTAACACAAACATGTCATATTCACATATAGAATCTGGACGTATCAGCTGGAGATTTATTGAGTCGCACGCATGAAGAGTTGGTTTTATTATTGATCCAATTACGCCGACAGAACAGTAATACGGCTCGTGCTATTGAACAATGTTGCACCGATATTCATGATATTCAGGTTGATAAGTTTTTTTTTTTGTTTTTATCTGTTTATCTAACTTATGGGCAATATGCGGAAAAATATGTAACTAACCGTTTTGGTGATTGGTGATCGCTTGTCTTTTTTTTCAAAATTAATAGATTCGGTGTTGAGTTTACAATAAATTGGAATTTTTATGTCGACATATGTATTTATTTTGCTAAAGCTTGCACAAAATATTTGAATTGAAAAAATAACAAAAAAAAACTAATTTGTGAAGGTTTACAGTTCTGAGGATCTGGTCCCTACAACTTAATTAACATTTTTAGCATTTAGGTTTGGGTTTGGACTTTTTTTTTGGCGGGATTTGGTGGTACCTAATTCTCAGCCTAATTAATTTTTAGGAAAATTTGACACCTTGAAGCCTCATATTTTCATTAGACATATTAACCTTCAAGTTGTGGGAGGGGCTTTTGTAAAGTAATAGCCCATTTATTCACTTCCAATCCTCTGTTCTTTGTTTTGACTTGTAAATATGAATTTTACTGAGAGACGATTTATCAACGTGGAGCCGATGACCGAGGATTTTGCAAAATATGCTCGTTTGCTAAGTGAATTAAGATAGTTCGAATTCCACAGACCGGACGAAGTTGAATTATGTTTAGCTCAAAAGATGTTTGACCAAAAATATTAATAACAATAGCGATATTGACATTTCTTGCAAAAGTATTGTAACATATATAAGACAAATCGAAATCACTGTTGATCCTTTCATTCCTCTTGGAGTCGATATTCTACCGTTGAAATATGCAAAATATTTCTCCCAAGCAAAGGGTGTTTTTTTTAGAGTTATACAAATTTAATATGAAATAAAACACTTGACACTAATATAAGCTTTAATTAATAGATAATTTTATGCCATTAGTCTCTAAATAAGATATCGGGCATATGTATTTGCACCACGACTAGCTCGAATAAAGCGCAATCGTGAAGTCCAATTTTAGACAACTTTATCGAGCAACTGGGGCCGTATATCAGGAATAACACGGCGAATGTTGACTACCAAATCGTCCAACGTCTCTGGTTTATCGGCATAAAATAGTGACTTCATACACCCCCAAAGAAAGTAATCCAAAGACGTGGAGGCCAGTTCACAGATCCATTACACGAAATTATGCGCTCAGCAAATGTTTCCCACAATAAATTGATGGTTTCGTACGCCGTGTGACATGTTGCGCCATTTTGTTGAAACCAAAGCTTTGTCACGTCAATGCCATTCAACTGAGGAACGAAGAAGTCCGAGATCATGTTTCTATAGCGCTCTCCATTGACGGTAACATTCTGGCCGGCATCGTACTTAAAGAAATATGGGCTGATGATTCCACCAGCCCATAAAGCACACCAAACAGTGAGTTTTAATGGTTATGTGGGCGTCTCGACAGGGGCTTCTGGGTTTTCCCCACCCAAAATTCGGCAATTTTGCTTGTTTACATATCCATTTAACCAAAAATGGGCCTCATCGGAGAACAAAAATTTGCGGCCATTCACCGAACCTACGACGCGTATAATGGTCACGCGGTTTTAACTCTTGCATAGATCTTATAAGCTTTTAAGCCAGGATCTTCCATAAAGTGGATAGGCATAGCTCCAATTGCTGTGCACGATGGCGAATCGACTCATTCGGATTCTCCTCAACACTGCGCTAAACAACGGCAATAACTTCTTCTGTTCGCACTGTTTGTCGTCTTTGGGGATGCGTATTATCCACTGAAGTGTACGTGGTGCGAAAACAATTCATCGTGTTCCGAATAACTTGCTCAGATGGACTATTATGTTGACCGTAAAATGGACGTAGCGCACGATAAGTTTGGCGAACAGAACCATGGTATTCAAAATAAATTTGCACGCGTTGTTCTGAAGTTGATCTATTCATCGTAAAATGGCAAAACGTACTAACCGCAAATCAACTCTCAACTGTGAAATTGACAATCCGTAAAAACAGTGTTACCAGTTTAAAAACTAAACCTCTAAAAAAAACATCCTTTATAAAGGGTCTTTCATTAAGCGCTTCCTATCTTTAAATTTAAGTAAAACAAAGTATGTATGAGATATTATCGAAATTTTTTATTCGTTTGAAAGGCCTATCAATGCCATTATGTATGGAATATAACATCGTTCAAAAGTCCACCGGGACTTCTCTTGGGGGCTCGCGTCCGAAATGCCCAATTTTAAATGACTCTGGCGCATTAATCAGGCTGAATTTGACCGATGGTATAG
Organism: Volucella zonaria; assembly: GCA_963966105.1. Lineage (NCBI taxonomy): Eukaryota > Metazoa > Arthropoda > Insecta > Diptera > Syrphidae > Volucella > Volucella zonaria. The sequence goes on along the minus strand of OZ014530.1, from coordinate 284,099,862 downwards.
CTTGTGTTGGCTTTGAGGACCGCTGTGGTTTGTGGCTTATTCGCATAGACCTACGACTTCAGAAAACCCCACAAGAAAAAGTCTAATCGCACGATCTCGGTGGGCAGTTCACATTACCTGCACGTGAGATGGCCATGCGCTCGTGAAAAATTTCCAATGTTGCGTGAGCTGTGTGGCACGTAGCGCCGTCCTGTTGAAATCACATGTCGTTGGTGTCCGTATCATCCAATTCAGGCCAAAAGAAGTTAGTAATCATCGGCCTATAACGCTCGCCATTGACGGTGATGGCCCAAAGAAATATGGACCGATGACGCCACCAGCGTAAAATCCACACGAAACAATGACTTTTTTGGGATTCATTGGACGATCTTGGGTCGCCAGATCCAAGAACACCAGGTCGTTCATGTGACCACCACGGCTTCTGTTGCAAACGATCATCCGAAGGTCAAAATTATCGATGACTTTTTGAAGAATAAGTGGGTCCATGGCGGCAATTTCAGTTTGGATGTTATGTTACTGGCATAGACCTTGCTTTTCAAATAACCCCATAGGAAGAAGTCTAAAGGTGTTAAATCGCATGACTTTGGAGGTCAATCAACTTGTCCTCTAACTGAAATAATTTTGGAAAAAAATAGGCGGTCAACAGGTTGCGGTAACGTTCTCCATTCATTGTAACTATCTCTCCGGGCTCATCTCATAATCCGCACTTACAGCGACTTTTTTGTGATGCATTGGTCGTGAATCTCATATGGGTTTTCCAGTCCCCAGAAATGACAATTTTGTTTATTCAAGTACCCATCCATCCATTGGAGGCCCATATTTTTACAGGTAGCTCATTTTTGTAATAAGGTTGAATAACAAAAATGAGTTGTTGCATTGGAAACGGCTCCATAACTAAAATTGCCAAAGATTATATGACATCTGTCAAAAAGATCAATCACATTGAATTTAGTAAATGACAGTAATTGACAGCCAACATCCACACCATCTGTTGGCTCACCCTTTATAACACAAGCCTTTAAGCAAATTTATCCATCACAAAATTATGCACTACGATATCTCATACTTAATCGATGTTAGGAGTTGGTTAAACGGGTAGCAAGAAGGACAATGCAGATATTTGGTCTTAGTACGACTGATTCGTAACCTATTATGTACCTGGATCGTTCCGTCTAGTCGTCAAGTCATTCTAGTGTGGGCTTAATAGGAAATCATTCACGACGCGATGAGTACTCCGGCTGTAACTTCAAATTTTCTATGTAAGACCTCAGGGAGCTCCTTTCTTTACTTTTCCCGAATTTTTCCATATCTTCGAAGCGTTGCGATGTTCTTCCATTATTATCCTTAAACTCTGAATCACGTCGCGACTTACCACCTACAAAAGCCTGATACTGTGCGAGATTTCTTCGTTAAGTAACGCGCTAAAGTACTCTATCCAATCCATATATTTCGGTTTTATTATTTTCCGTAAGCAAGGATACTTGGTACAATATTTTAGCGGTTGAATCTCTGACAAATTTCTACTTTGTTGTGTTACACACTAGCTCGTTTGGCACCCCTTCGACATTCTACTTCATCTACTGCTTTTCATTTGGTTTTGAGGATACATCGCCTTAGTCCCGATATCATTCCTCTTCTGCTACCTCCATTGCTAGTGCTTCGCCCAAGATCATTTTGGAATCTCTTACTGGCTATTTCGCGTTATTAAAAGTTACGAGTAGTATGTATCTCTAGGTTTATTAAACTGCTACGCCATACCTAGGACTAATGACCGAAGATGCGAGAAATCCTATGGCAACTTGAAGAACTAATGACCCTGTGTCTGTTTCTGGATGTAAATGGGTCGCAGGGAAGTTATGCACGCCCACACAAAAGGCCGCTTCGAGTGTAACCGGCCGCTAGTCTATGTATATTTCTAAAGCACATGACTATATGCTTAAGTTTGCTTCCAATAGCAATCTGCATGCAAATTTGTCCCGTGAAATTACAGTCGTCGTGGTAGATGTCGTAGTCTTTGGCCATGTCCTTCTTCTTCTGATATCAGCTTTATAGGGCTCTTGTACATTGACTAGTTGTTTGGAGGCACCTGGTCTATTCAGTAAAACAAATTCTGCAGAAGGTGCAGAGGCCAGGAATAACAAAAGACATTTCTCTTCGCATATTGTTGACGCTAAGCACCAAGTAGGGAACCAGTTAAAGTGTTCTTGCACCGGAAATGAGTCAGAGAGGGACAGGGACAGTCGGCATCACAATTTGTCACTTTAAACAATACAGGACTAAAGTGACTACCATGAGGTATGCCGATAAGATCATTTCAAGGATCTGATACTGTGAATCCAAAAAGACATTTCCGTATCTCTATTCCTGGTAAGAACTTACCCATATAATAAGTTCAAATAAGCCCCGGCGCTTCATTTAAAGAGGAGTGATTAAGAATTGTCCTTTTACAGAAAAATAGCGATTGACAAGAGGAAATGCTCACTTGATCACTACGGTGATGTCATTGATTGAATTTACAACGGACCGTCTGCTCTTGCAGCCTTATTGGTTGTAAGTTGAGATATCGCCGTTAAGACATTTTCTTGGTCAGGTAGTTCGTTCAACGGGATGTTGGCCGTCTTCGCTGTCATATTGTCTGCAGGTATAATCTTCCCCATTTTCAGCACCGACTTCAACTCTACTATTGCGTTCCCATTCTTATTTCGGTGTAAGAGTGGAAGCTGTAATTGTGTCCTTGGCAAGTTTTTTTTTCAGACTTTGGTGTAGCTTCAGCTACATTCATTTTTATTTCCGAGAAACTGATGCTCCCCTGTCTTTTTTGTTAATAGAGTTCATGAGCAGCTCTGTTCCTATTTTGCAGTACTGCTTTATGTCTCTTATTTCATTGCATGCACTTACAACACTCTCGTCATGGGTTTCGTTGTGATGGTGAGGTGAAACCTAGGACATCAGATATCTGACATCTCTTATGGATTGCTGGCAATGTTGCCACTGGTATTCTGGGCTTGATAATGTCAAATTGGGACTTTTCGGAAGATTTTTGAAGACTTGGTCAGTTTTCGATTTTACAATAGCTCTTTGACGTCATAATACTTCCTTGGGGTCTTGTCGACAAGGTAGTGGTCCCCGAAACATTCGAATCCAGAATACCGCAGCTGTGTCTTGTGTCGATCGTTATGTGATTGATTTGGTTGATAGTTTTTTTGATCAGAGGACTGCCCTTTGTGGATATTGAGGAGAAGAAAAAGGGCACTAGGTATGAAGAAATTTCGAAACGCATGAAGTCCATTAGACGCTGTAGTTTGAGTTAAGTTTCCGATGCTCCCTTTTTCTTTAACTTGGCGTTCAAGTCACAAAGAACGATCGCTTAGGGCTCTGCTCACATATCTAGTAGAAGCAATCTTTGGCAAAGTCATCTGTTTAATCTGTGGAAGCGTGAGATATATGTGGATAAATTTGAACTTGAGGTGAATTTGAATCATGCCTGATCCACAAGACCTTTTGCTTTAATCTTCCTCCACTTCTGATCTCTTTAGGAATTACCCTTGTAGATGCTAGTCTGCCTGTGGTCTGCTTAGGGTCTGGACATTTCACGTGTATAGCCGAAATCTGTGATTTAGATCCTTAAGAGGATAGAACCAGTAATGCGTGTTTGAGTAATGCCATTATTTTGCTTGAGACTAGCTGCCGAAAAATCTTCATATAAACTGAGCTCTGAATTTTTGGCTGGAACATGCGTACGCACTGGAGTTCATCCAGCTATGCTGGCATAGATCCGTGTCTTCAGTTACATTTACGCAGTCAGACACAGCATATTGAACAATGTTATTGGGGATTGTTCTAAGCGAATCCATTCCTCGTTTCTTAACCTTGGCTTGGCACCGGATATGGCAAAATTTTTGTAGAACAAAAATTAAACTTACTATGTATGAGTATATTTCCAACTTTGCTTCACGTCCCTTTATTTGAAAGCGACTTTCACATAGCTCAGGTTACGATTACCTAACTTTCCTTTACATGGCTTTAGAGTCTGCTATAGAACTACAGTTCAGTCCTTTACCTCTTCAATATTATTGCTTACAGTTTTTAAACACCGCATTCGTTTCCTTCCGGTAGCATATATATTGCCGGGCTTACCACTAAACTCTTCTCTTCCGCTTACGTATCAATCGTTGGCTTCATTTGTTTTTGTTAGTTTCTCACTCTCCTCAATTAGGCAGTGGCCCACTTTTAAAATTTAAAACGAGGACACCAGATTATTCTCAAAGAGTAATACTTTCACCTGGAATTCCACGGCAGCGAAGAGCATAGAGCTTAGAACGCAGCCTTGAGGCACACCAATAATGTAATAAATTAAAAGGAGAAAAAAAATGTACTGATACTTGGACGTATTGAAAACTGAGTAGAATTGCATTGCATTTCATCATCGTCAATTAGCCAAATAGAGCAGCGAAAACCTGCTTCATGGCATGCATTTTCTAAGAGAAGTTGTCCTTATGTCAGACATTGATTCCATCGGCTACAATTTTACAAATTCAAACACTGCTATTTGCAGTTTTTAAGACAATTAATTTACTTGCACGGCTTTTTTGCTTTCTAGCTACACTAACGCTTTGAACACTTACCATAATAATTTTATTAACAGCATAACCTGGGTCTTACATTAGTTTTAAACAAATTTTAATGTTTTCCCTTTATTTTATAGAATCGCATACGCACAGCTGAAGGGCTAACTCGAGCGGAATCTATCCAACGTTTGGACTATCTGAAACAACATCTTCTAGATCTAGAGCGCCAATATGAAAAGAGCAAACCATTGGTTAATTTAGTTGACAATATGGTGAAATTGGGTTCACTCTACCGTAGCAACGATACAAGCGGACGCATAAAAAGCATCCAACGACCTGAATCTGTGACCCTTGATCGATTGGAGTTCAATCAACGGGTGCAAGAACGACGAATGCTGCAGGAAGAGCAAAAGCAATGGGATCGCCTCAGCCCAAATCATACAGAGTTACAGGTAGGTTAAGTCAATTCTAATCCCTTAATCGGTCTTATTACAATTCTCAATTATTTGTAATAGTCCAAAGTCAGACAACTGTATCAGTTGGATCAACTGCTGCAGGAGGAATCCGGCACTTTGCAGAATTTGCAACGCGACAAGGAGGACTTGGAACGTGCTCTGGGTGGTCTACGTGCTAGAATCCATGATTCCAATGGTACACCTCTTGCATTGGAGGCAGCTAAAAAACAACAGCACATGCTAGAGAGAGAACTTTCTCGAGTGCATCAGTTGTTGGCTGAAAATTCTAAGGTAGACGAGGTGCCTAGTAGTCGTCGTCTGTTTTTTTCCTCAATTTTATAAATGTTTTTTGTTTGTTTTATTTTTTTGTTTTTTTAATTTGTTGCTTCTTTCATCAAGAAGTAGACTTACATATCAGACATGCCTAATGCTTTAGCTATTCTTCTTTATTCGTAGACTATGTAGAAGTTATCTCTGTTTACCTTTAACTTGCACGAAAGCAGACGCAATCATTATCACATAAACGAAACGCTCGCTAACTTTACTCAGTCATTACCATACTAATCCGTATGATTCTCCTTTTCTCTATTTAGAAACTAGAACAGACAGTAGCTGGCAATGCTCGACTGGAACAGGAGCTTCTGGTGTTGCGACAAAAGTTACAGGCATCACGTGGATCGCAGAATGCCCTTAATCCGACACGCAGTGAGAGCATGCAATATGCCAGCTCGACGACTGCATTGCTAGAATCAGAATTGAAACGCGTCCAGCAATTAGTTGGAGACATGCAACGTCAACGTCAAGAATTAAGTCAAGCTGTGCGACAACTTACCGAAAACTCAAACCGCTTGTACCAGGAGATTGGAAATAAGGAAAATTCTTCAACTTCCTCATCATCGTCGCACATCAAGAAACGATCGTCCAGCACATGTTGGATAGAAACTGACCTCGATTCAATGATAAGCGTTGATCGAACAGTGAATGACACTTTAAACCTATCCACTCCCCTCTATGTGGACACAAGTTCAGCCAATTCAAGTGCGAACATCATGAACTACTCTGGATCCAGCAAAATGAATGAATTTGACGAAGACAGCAAGGTTAATCGCAACTATCGCTACAACGATTCAGATCCATTAGAAACCAGTGGTGTAGATAGTGATGGATTCCTGGAAACAAATCCATTTGCAAATCTATCTAATCAAGAGAAACAAGAAATCAAAACCGTGCGCATAGTTAAGAGAGAATCTGAGCGACGACATCGTGATCGAGAACGTAGTACTAACAATTCCACTCAAAATCTCGATCAAGTCCTTGAGGAGGAATCCCACCCGCCATTTATTCCCGAAGACTATCAATCACGTTCAAAATCATTGCCACGTAATCATAACGAATCGCAGAAACCAATGCCCAAGTCTCATAAGAATCACTCCAGTTCAAGACAATCGATCAAGTACACCGATTACTATGGCAGCTCACCATCAAATTCGAATAATCCTTATATGGTTTCAATGTCAGATAGGAACTGCAATGTTTATCCATTTCATCAACAGCAGTCATCCCTGCCGAATGGCTATCACTCCAAATCAGGGCATTATCATCAACAACATCAGCAGCAACAACAACCACCACCGCCAGCACCGCCCTCATTAACACAAAGTGCCCTACGCCATAAGACCGAATCAATGCAGAGTCTTACGAAAAGCATCACCGACTTGAGTACAGTCTTCCAGAGTGAAGCCGCTCGACAAATAATCAACGAAATGTCTGCAGGAAGTGCCTCAGAGGACAATACAACTACAACAAATACCATATCTACTACGGAAAAGGTTCCTTCATCGCATAAGCATCGGCGTGCAGTTCCTAGGGAGAAGAGGCGTCACTATACGGCACCGAATAATGTGAACGCTAAAGCCATGGAAAATGTTCAGGCTGAGAATGATATGAATCGCAATGTAAGTACCTTCTCATCCAGACAAATACCTTTATATAGATAAATTTATCACCTTCCTATTTATTAGAATACAAATTGGCGTGCTCGAGATGATCTGGATATGGAAGTGGCCCTTAGACCCAGAATAAACGCACCAGACGTTGTTCGATCTGCTCTGGCACATGGTGAAAAAATATCTGAAAACACGATCGATAACCTACTATTGGCACCGAATAAGATTGTCATCCCAGAAAGATATATTCCAGAAAAGGTAGAGCAATTGCTTTTACCACAATAAATCGATTCACAATCTAACCTTTCTATTCTATCTGCGTTTAGACTCCGGAGCTCTCACCAGAGGAAAAGAAACGACGTCAGGAGAAAGTTGAAGCTATTAAGAAGATGCTTTCGGAGGCACCAATAAACACTTCGAATGTAAGTATCTATTCTATCATTGGTAGACGAAGGTTTGATGATCAGGTCACCGCCATGTCTCTTTGTGGATATTAAGGTGGTGAAACAGTGTGCTAGCTATATAAGTCCGATTTCAGTCTTGGTTTCATGTAGAATATGTAGAACGGATATTCCTCCGTTTGAATTATCGGTATAGCAAATTACGCTGGCTAAAAAGTAATCATTTTTCCGCGTACGTTCACGTCTATAAATTCAGACCAGCTGTTTTGGCACTTACTGAAACGCAGATAGATTCACGCCCACACCTCTCAGATCACTCTGATCTGAAGCTACCCGGCTACGAACTCGTGCCACTATTCTTTCCTCATGCAGTTTCGCCATTTATGCGCGAAGTTATGTAGCTTACCAAACACATCCACCCGTCCTAATCCGGAATTCAATTTCATGCGGTTAAAATTCCAACTCCGTCAGCAAATTGTCCACTAATGCTTTATTTACTGCCTTAGACAGGAATTCGATAGGCTGTCTGACTCCATACAATGAATCGTATCCCTGTATCCTCATACTGAAAACGTTATTGGCGGCGGTTTCATCATACACAATTCCTGGCGGCTTCGACATTCTGGACAGACAATACCCGAAGAACGGTGTGTTGAGATTTTCACTGCGGAAAACAACTTGACCCAGCTTGTAAATAAGCCCATGCCAACACCAGACGTTGATAGTCAAGATAGACAGTTAGATAGCCAACATCCTGGACATGTTTTTAACTTCTCACCCTGATAAGTAAACTGTTGATGCGCTTTCCCCCTAGGCTCGTCGGATTCCTGTTTCATATCAACTAATTTCTCGTACACCGACCACGCAGTTAGAGAAAAGATCCCTAAAAGAACCGTATGGCAACACGAGTAAGCCAATTGAAGCGGACTTAACAACTTCTTTAGGAATTTTAACTAGTCGTTATGTTTCCTCGATAACGATGAGGATGTCGCTGCTAACATGATCACAGACACTATTCTCTTTCCAACGAGTTCCTTTATCTCTCATCGGATGAAGATATCAAACCAAAACAAAAGGTATGGTACGATTCGACCTGTAAGTAGGCTGTCAGGGTTAGAGAAATGATTTCTCGGTCCTTCAAGACCAACTTTACAGAGGACAACCGAGTCAGGAATGACTGAAAGGTCTTTCTAAAGCGTGTGCAATTTCAATACAACCAAAAACTGACGCAAAAAATACTACAATGTCCCAACGGTAGTAAAAATGTTTGGTCGTTCGTCAAAAATATTAGAAATTCTGCCTCATCTTTCTCCCATCAGTCTTTAGGACTCTTTTAACGTAAACCACCTGTCATATAGACTTATGTTTACGGGATGCCCATATGTCCATGGGAGCAAGGATACGACTTGCCCTCGCCTACCTACATTAATAGTATAATACCAAAGCAGAACTTGTGTTGGAGGCACAAGTTACACCCTTGGTATGGGTCGAGGCCGAGTACATATTTGCTACTCTACAATGGGTCAAACCAAAAGGAAAACCCTACCCGCGATTTGGGTTTAAACCACAGCCACCATGGCGCTCCCACAAGGGGGCCTACTTCAACAAGTCAGGCCGGGACCGAAATCCGGGGGGCTCCTGACTACCATGGTACCGTGGTTTAAGGCCTGGTAGGGACTACCGGTGGTCTTGCCACCAACAAGACCTATGACCCGCAACCTGTAACTGGTCAAATCGTAGCAACCTTCGCTGGCGTCATCTGAAGATGTTTAATATCTCGTGGCACGAAAGGTTTTCAACGGCCGGCTACGGTTTTCGTGGTAACAATTTCACTGGTGAGTTGATGGCATGTCTCACCGAAAAGTGGAACCAAAGTGTACATCAATCTGGCGAAAGGAAGATAGCTGCACTTGATATGGCATTTGACGGAGTTTGGTATCAGGCTCTTTTGATGACTCTCTTCTTCCATGGACTAGAAATTACCTTTTGGAACGTTCAATTCAAGTTGTCTTGGACGGTTTCAAGTCTGATATTCACAAAATATGTAAATGCTGGTGTAACCCAGGGCTCCGTTCTGTCTCCGACACTCTTTTTAATTTTCATCAATGATCTCTTGTCTGCTACTTCTAATCCAATATATTCCTTTGCTGACGGCAGTAGTCTCTGCTTTTTATATTCATTCCCGGACTCATTTCCTTGCTCTTCGGCTGTAGAACGAGAACGTTCTAAAAGATTTTGCTGATGTCTTCGCACTTGAGTGTTGCAATTACGAGTATTTTCCTTTTTCAAACCTCGATTGGAACTTGAGCCACTATTGCTTTGCGGAACAGACCTTCGTTGAACAAGCTAATATAGGGTGACCAGATAAGAACGTAGGAAAAAAAAATTAAATAAAACAACAAAGGTGTAAGACATAAAATTGATTCTGGCTTTATTTTGAAGCTACCTTCATGCCATTATGTGTGGAATAGCACATCATTCAAACAACTCTCTCGGCTTCGCTGGCAGTGCTTCAAGCGGTCGGCCCAATTTTTTGTGGACTCGGTCCAATATGTGCGGCGTTATTCCGGCAATAACGTGCCGAATGTTAGGCTCGAGCTAATCCAAAGTGGTTGGCTTGTTAACGTAGACTAAGGACTTGACGAAGCCCCTGAGAAAATAATCGAAATCGCATGATCGCGGCCACCAATTGATGAACGCTTGCCGTTAGATGACCCACTCGCCAAATTTCTCCTTCACCACTTCGAGCGTTGCGTCACTTGCATGGCATGTAGCGCCGTCTTGTTGAAATCACAGCTGGGGTATATCAATGTTGTCGAACTTCGACCACAGAAAGTCGGTTAACATCGCTCTATATCCGAGACCATTGAGGGTAACGGGGTCTCCTTCCTCATTTCGAAAAAAATAAGGTTTGATGATGATGCCATTCCATAAACCGCACCAAACAGTCAGTTTTTGTGGAGAAAAGACGGTTTTTTGGCCAAAATCCGGATTTCCGCCCAATATTTCCAGCACCCAATTAGCGAACTCACGGCGTAGTCTATGGTCATCCGGCTTCAATTTTTGCGTCGGCACAATTTTATATGGATGTAGGCCGAAATCCAAACGCAAAATAAGCCGGGTTAACGCTCTGGCGATGCATAATTCGGCTGATTGGCGCCTAATCGGCATTTCTGCGTCTTCTTCGATACTGGCCGCTACGGCGGCTAGTTTTTCTTCATTTCGCAGCAATTTCTGTCTGATTGGTGGCTTAAGAACCTAGAAAGTGTACTTACGCTCAAACTTTTCCACAGTGCGACGAATTGCCTGCACACTGTGCATATTTACAACTGAGCAAAATTTTTTTAATAATTTCCGCACGTTCGGCAAGCGTAGAACGACGCATGTTGAAATGGCAAACCTTACTGAATATTTTGACAGCTGGATTTCATTGGTAAAAATTCAACTGCCAACTATTTTGACGCTTTGTTTGGGCGCCATCTGTCAACTAGTTTGTTTTCAGTAGCCTCAAGTGCTACCGGTGATTTTTACGATGAGAAAAAATATTGAGTAAAGAATTTGTTTGATATTTTGTGTTGCGAACGGAATTTCTTGTTCGAACTCATTGAAAATATTGGAGAAATCGTTCGGGGGCTCTGTTGGTACAGAGTGGTACAAAGCGTTTAAACAGGGCCGGGAAGTTGTTGAAAACTTGCTTCGTCCAAGACGGCCGGCAAAGTTTTGGAATCGTAATCTATTTCGGTGGATTAAACAGTGAAGAAACAATATTATTTAAGCCTTCTGAAGTGTTTGAGGGAGACCGGAATTATGGAAGAACAACTCTTGGATTTTACACCACCATAGTGCACAATCTTACAAATCCATCCTTTTGAGCGACTTTTTGGCCAAAAACGCGCTCAATATGGTCGAGCAAGCACCATATTCTCCAGATATGGCACCCTGTACTTTTTCTATTTCCGAAACCCGAATTACCACTTCGTGGAACCCGTTTTGAGTCGATTCAAAAACTGAAGGCGATCTCGGAATACGACCATAAAAAAATGTGTGGATGACTGGAGTGTTGATTAATAAATCGGTGTTATTTTTGTTGACTCAGTCTCGGTTATATCTTGATATAGATACATTCCTCCTTTTTTTACCCTACCGGTAGTCTACTATTCTTGTTGCTGACGCAGTAATAGTAGATAGGGAGTAGATTTTATTTATCGCGAAACAGGATCATAGAATTATTTCAGAGAAACAGGCCTATTTCTAGAGGAATAATATTATTATTTTAAACTATTAGTTTTCAGCTTAATATAATGTATAAAATATATTTTTAGGACACTGTCAGTTTGCCTCCAAGCAAAATAAACGCCGAGAAAAAGCAACGTGAGCACCTTCTACAACTAAATCAGATACTGGCCCAACAAGTGATGCAAATGAGTAAGATCGTCGCAGGTAATTTAAAAAAAAAAAAACAAAAATTATAAAAGACAACAATTTCTTTTCTAAAAATGTACACTTTTACATAAATTTTGTTTTTTATCGTTTGAATAACAAAACAAGTTAGAATGCGATTTTTTTTTTACGTTTTTTCGAATTGTTTTTTGTAACACTTGTAAAAGATCACTACAGATTTTTGTTTTAAGAAAAAAAAAAACATTTGTTCAGTTTTTTTTATTATTTAACACCATGTTTATGACAAAATTTGACATTTTGTATATTTGTTTTGTTTTTTTATTTATAAAACAGTTAACAGTTTGTAAGAAACCACAATCAGTTTTGTTCTTTCAATATCTTTTTGCTGTTGAATATTTCCTTGATAAATAACATCATGTTTCTGTGTTTTCATCTTGTTTTGTGAATTTTAGATGAAAATTAAAAATAATAATAATAATCATAAAAAAAGAATGTCATCGTCATAGACCGTTATGCATAAATTCGATTCGCAATCATCACTCATTTGAATCATGCTGACAAATAAGAACAAACATCAATCGTCATGACATTCACTTCATCATTTCTCTATTTCTCATTATTTTTTTTTTCCTTTTTTTTTTCAAAAGAACAAAAATTTCTGTATGTGCATATGTTTTGTAAATTTTTCTGTACAAGATTTTGTAATATTTTTTGCATAATTTTTGATATTTTTATTTTTAAAAAATAATTTTTCTAAGCTAGAACCAGCTATTGAACTATGATTTCGTATTCCAAAGAGTTTTGTTACAAGTTTTTGAGTAATTTTTATTTTTTTTTTGTTAATTTTTAATTTCGATTTTAATTTAATTAAAACGTTTTTTGTTTTTTTTTTGTGCTTGTGTTTGCTCCTGATGCAATAGGAAACCCTAGCCAGTCTAACCAAAAGTAGTTGGAGCTCTCTTGTGTTTAATTTTTGCGGATGCCTTCTATCTAACGCTAAACATATAATTTAAGAGAACAAAAAAAAAAAACAAACAACAAAATTTCCAATCAAAATAATATAAAATTTTAAATAAATTTTATAAACTATGCAATTTCTCTGCTTTGCAATTAAAAAGATCGACGTATCACACAAATTACCACCACAGGTTTGTACAAATCAATTTTTTTTAACACATTTTTCTTGAGTTCTTTTTTAAGTTAGATTTTAATTTAATTATTTATACTTTAGATAGAGGTACTTAGAAGAATAAATGCATTTTCTTTAAACTTGTATGAAATTTTTATTTTAAAATTGATTCAATTTTTAGTTAGAGAAAGTTGGGAGAAATATGTTTTTGTTTATTTGAAATTTGCAAAGCTTATTAGTTTTTTATTGCAGAGAAGATGATTATTTTCAATTATTTTACAAATCACTTATGGTATTTTAATTTATAAAAAAACATAAACTGTTTCTTGTTAAATATTTTGCTTATATCTTATTGAATGTGGTTGTGAATTTGCATGTTAAACAATAAATTTACATGTATCAGCCATCCTCATAAATTTTGAACTTATTCTACAATATATTCTTAAATGTTAAATGTTATACAAGTTTTTATTGTTTTTTTTTTTAAATATTATAAATCCTTTTTCTGCATATTATAAATCATATAAATAGTTTAATTATTTAAATTATATTCTCACTAGCCGATGTAGGCACTTAACTCTTTCAGCCACAGTTTCATATTGTAGATGATTACATTAATAAAACAATTGGATTTTTTAAATAACAAGGCTATATTTATTTAAAAAAAAAATTACATTATTAAAAACGCATAAAAATTCAAAGATACACGGTGGTTAGTTTACTGACCACCATGGCGGTGGGCAACAAAAAAATAATGATTAGGCAAAATGTAATACTCGTACATATAAATAACTTATTGCTTATGAAAATCTAGGAAACATGTTTTACCTTTGCGAATATAAAGAGGGACTTTGTAGGTGCTGCATTGCCATATAGTACGTGTCGGACTTTTTTTAGTGCTGCATTTTGCGCATCTTCGTGAAGTAGATCGCTCTGGCGGATGCATTCGTTCTCGCTAACTTTATTCGCTCCCATATTTTAAATCCCTCCCCTTACCACTAATCATAATGACCTGCGGCAACTTTTTATACGTTTTCATGAGCAATTATAGTAGATATGACTCCTGATGATGTGGCTAATGATCTCTCTTCTTTTGCGTCTCACGTAAGTTCCAAACGCATACTACACCTCCAGCGAACACGGTCTAGTTTCAAAAACTACGCCTAAGCTACGCCAACAGAGCGTTGGAAACCTTCATTCAAACACATTTTTGGTCCGCATTGAGCAAAGGGGCACCCAATGTGCCGTTAGCTTTCTAATGCCTACATCTTAATTCAGTATACGATAAACACATTTTTTAGACATGCTCATAGCCTTTGCTATCTCTCTAACCTTCATTCGACTGTCTAGAATCGTTTGGTGAACTTATACGATGGTATTGTCAGTAGTTGCAATTTTCCAAGCAGGTACGGTCACTCTGATACTGCGTGTCCAACTCGTCTTTAATTTTCTTAGGCGTATAGCCTTTCAAAAACATCCGCCAATAGATGCCCGAATTTTTTTTGACGAGTGCTGCCACCTTCATATTGAAGTCGAAAACTTTTCAGGCAACCCTGACATGTGCTTTCCTAGATATTGAAGGTGTTTTGACAATATCGTACATGATTCCATCTTGAAAGCCATGGAACTTAGAGATATGTGGTATGTTGCCCTACCCGCAGATTTGTAAGTACGGGGCTCAAAAGCCGTAGGAAAACAACTACTTCGGCAAGACATCAGTTACTGTTCAGCAGCCAAAGATTGTGCGCAAGGAGGTGTTCTTTGATCCCCTCTATGATCACTTACAAGTCGACGACTTACAAGTCAAAGGCTGACCAGATAAGAACGATAGGAAATAAATTTTAAATAAAACAACAACGGTGTGAGATATAAAATTGATTCTAGCTTTCTTTTGAAGCCACGATCATGCCATTATGTGTGGAATAGCACATCATTCAATGGCTTCGCTGGCAGTGCTTCAAGCGGTCGGTTCAATTTTTGATGACTCGGCTCAGTATGTGCGGCGTTATTCCGACAATAGCGTGTCGAATAATCGCAACGAGCTCGTCCAAAGTATTTGGCTTGTTAGCGTAGATTATAGACTTGATGTAATCCTAGAGAAAATAATCGAATAGTGTCAAATCGCACAGTCGCCAAATTTCTCCTTTACAACTTCGAGCGTTGCGTCGCTTATATGGCACCTAGCGCCGTCTTGTTGAAACCACAGCTCGAAAATATCGATGTTCTCGAGCTTTGACCACAGAAAGCCGGTTAACATCGCTTTATACCTGAGAACATTGACGATAACGGTGTATCCTTCCTGGTTTCGAAAGAAATAAGGTCCGGGGATGACGCCATGCCGTAAACCGCACAAAACAGTCAATCTTTGTGGATGCATTGATAGTTGGCCAAACACTTGCGGATTATGTTCGCTCCAATAATGGTAATTTTGCTTATTGAAATCCGGATCTTCAGCCAACATCTCTCAGCCTAATTGGCGAACTCATGGCGTTGTCTATGGTGGTCTGGGTTCAATTCTTGCGTCAACACAATCTTATACGGATGTAGGCTCAAATCCAACCGCAAAATAACCTGGATTGACTCTGGCGATGCCCAATTCAGCTAATCGGCGCCGAATCGAAATTTCTGGGTCTTCTTCGATACTGGCCGCTGCGGCGGTTATGTTTTCTTCATTTCGCATCCATCTCTGTCTGGTTTGTGGCTTAAGATCCAACAGAGTGTACTCACGCTCAAACCTGCGATGAATTGCCAGCACACGGAAACCATGATGACGACCGACCTCACGACGAAATTCACGATTACAATTTACAACAGAGCCGGAAGCTCGATAATTTTTTAATAATTTCCGCACGTTCGGCAAGAGTAATGGAATGGCAAACCTTACTGAACAGTTTGACAGCTGGATGTCATTGGTAACTTTGACAGCTGCTGAAACATAACAACTGGAAAAACTGTCATTACTATCTGCAACCCACGTGTAAGTAACAAAACTAGCAAAGTTGCCAAAGCCATATCGGCTAGTAGACGCATGTTTGACAAGATTGGAGGATATTCCTAAAATTCTGCGATTAAATCTGCAAAATGTTGGTCAAACCGATCATCTGGCCTACTCGCCAGTAATGTGGTGTAGTAAGACATGTGAAAAAAAACACTATACCAAAGCTTTCAGATGCATGGGTACCTCCGATACTATGAAAATCTGCCTCACAGCTCCGTAGGTCACTATAAACAGGAGGGTCAAACTCGTAGTGTAATCAAACTTCGCAAGCTTCATCTCAGAGATTCCTGAATTCGACATCTGCGCGGGAGAATATAGTATACCTGTTTTTCCACAGCCTACGCAGAATATGCCACAAGTACGTCCGAAAGATGTTGAGCTCTTGAGAACGGCGTAGAATCGATTGACTGCGGTCTTGACTTGCCTACAGCTGCAATATTCTTCAATTTTGGCGTTTCGCTCCCGATTCATTATTCTTTGAGCATTCCTTCCCCTTGGTATTCATATCATGGACCGCCTGTCGAAGTCATCTTCCATTTAAGGGGTTACACCACCCTGGCGCTCGAAAAACCTAGCCTAAAGAAAGTAAAAAAAAAAACAAAAAGGCGGCGAAATCCCCGATCCTGTGGGACCTCTCTGTTAGAATCCTCGCGGACGGACTTCCTGGATGGTAGGAAATGGCCTGAAAAAAAAAAAAAAGTATTTTCTTGTTTGGAATCGTAATAGCTATAAAGTAGCACAGGATAATTTTTTTCGCATTTTTTTTTTAAGAAACCACGGACGTTGGAAAAAAATTTCAATTTTTTTGAAAATGAAGGAGACATCGCAATGCAAAGCCCCTATGCTACAGGATAGATAATAGAATGAAGAAGGTATAGCAATAAATACGATCAAAATCGGTCGAGTAGATCTCATGATATAAGTTACACCAGTTTGAAAAATTTGTATAAGTATTACCTTCAATCTGCTATTCCTGGGCTCTTCCATATAACCGCAAAAATGTCTTTCGACTCCTTTTGTGACGCTCTTTTTTAGTTTCCTGGCCTCTTTTGAATCCTGTTGAGCTCTCGCATTGGCTATCGATACTCGAGGCGCGTCTAATTCTCCCACAGTTCTAAGTGCGTTTGGTCCAATAGTGAAATTTAATATTTGCATCATTAGTAATACATTAGTATATCCATCATTAAATGAAAGATGCAATCTCCACTATTTTTGCACGGCTGGAAAGCACTTTTGGAGCCATTGTCCAAATGACAGCGTTCAGACTTTCATTGTTATTTTGGGTGTAGCCTTCTAAGCATCGTTCTAACAACTCATCATTGCTTAGCTCTTCATACACAGGTCGGATCGCCTCTTTCACAGCATCTGAAAGAGGATCGGTATGTTTATATGAGCCTAGAGTGCCAGAGGCCTTTGCCTTTTAGTACGAACACCACGTATCTTGACCGGATGGACAATTGTCATGTCGTGGATTTTCATCAGAAGATATTTTATGCAAGAATGTTGCCCATATTGCAGTCTTAATTTCTTCTATCGATTTGTTCACATTTCTTCTGATCGCAAGGCCATAATAAACTGTCAGCTCATCCATGAACTTGGCGGTCAATTTTCCTCTGCCATCAAGACCTTAATTACCTTTTTTGACTTTGCGAATTGTGTCGTCCCCATTCGTTTCTGGACGTGACCAATACACTCTTTTTTTGTAACGACAAAGTCTCCGTACAGAATTGAGTCAACTATTCCTTTATAGGTTTTGCTGTCTCCATCACCGACATAATTACCGTATCGTACTCCATAGGTTGTTTCGGATCTTGCGAACATTTCTACAACAGCATCAACTTCCATTTGCCCAGATGACCCTTCGTGGTTAGCATAACATTCACCTGAGTGCTCTTCATGCCATGCAGCATATTCCTCGGTACCTTCAAAACCTTTCCAGAACTCACATGCCTTGCAATATGAGTACTTTACGATAAGATTAATAACTTTCCCTGTGTGAAATGCTATCAGAGTAGCAACGCCTAACAGAGAAGAAAAACCTCGTTTTCTGCAAGTTCCATTTCCTGATACTGTGAGTGACTCTGCATTGTCCATATTTTTCGCCTCTTCAACAGCATTTTTCATAGACATGTCACAGATACTTTTTGCCGCAATATGAATGTCATTTATAACTTTGTCGTAAAACGATTGAAAAATAGGTTTTGGCAAGTTCATAATTCCACAGAACTTATCAATCCCTGCTAAACCGATTCCGAGAAGTCTAAACTTCATACGCTCTGCTAACGATAAGAGGGCACGAATTTATGAGCACTGGCTGGCAATTTTTACAGTTTAATTTTATTTTGAAACCCAAGCCACGAAGAGAAGTTTCCGTAAAATTTACTTCACCACCGCACGATTTACACTTCACTTCATCACTGATGTCCGAGAAGACTGTCACAAAATTTATCAATCGATATCCGAATGATGCGTTCACGTCGAATTCGAGCTCTTCGCCGCTCTTCAATTTCTTCGCGGCTGTACTGGTATCAGCCTCTTCATTCTCCATTAAATAGCGATTCATTGGATGATGTTTTTTTTTCTGGATTTACAGGCACGTCCCGTTGTTGCACGAGAGCCTTTTCCATCGAGACACACTTTATTTGGCGTTTTTCCGTGAAGAAATGCAATAAGAAATTTTTGGAGTATGCGATGTTTAGCCTTCGATATTCCAAAGCAAACTGATTCTCTAACGTTAATGTTGAGAGTCCTGTACTTATACCTGAGTCGAAATTCTATTGTGCACATTCCATTGCAATTATATTTCACGACAGGCCATCTGCTGTTCTCCGCCCAACCGTTACTCGTCCCATTCTATATCTGGAGTCAGAATCCATTGTCGGCCGCGCGCACTGCCAATCGCTATAACTCGGGTTATAAACGCAATATTGGCATGCTTGATAGCGCAAAATATTCTTAAAAGTGTGTAGAACAAATCTAAGCGAAAAAAAAATTTCGAATTTTTGAAATTCTGAGGGTGGTGTAACCCCTTAAAAAGGAGTAAGTTGGTCGTTGGTACACGATCCAGTCGAATTTTGATGACCTTGCGCGATGACTTCATGTTGACTCTAGTCAAATGGCGCACTGACACCAGAACTTCTATTGCTGCAAAAATACAAAATCGGCTTTCTCTGTGCCCAGGAAAGATTTTGGTTACAATCTGAGTCAAGAAAGCAATGCACTGAGGTCTTTTCGGATGGCTCCAAAATTGATTTAAAATGTGTCGCTGGTGACTTTTTGAAGGGTGACAAAGTTATCTTTCAGTCCTCATTAGAAAAAATTCCCTCTGTCTTAAAAGCGGAGATATACGCTCACCTGATTGAGCTATGTTGCGTGGTATCACTATATCACAAGTATCACTGAACCCTCTTACCACTTGCAAACTAATTAGAGAACGCGAACAGTCAGAAAGCTGAATTCACTAAGTCTCAGTAAATGGAATTGACTCTAGGCAAGGCTTAAAGAAGAAGCAATCTGAACTGGCGTTCTCAGTTAAGGCTTCCGTTAATAGTGAAGAGTGATCTTATAGATTTAATATAGATTTAAGATCACTCTTCAGGAACCCAACCGACCAAACGAATTCTTTCCGACGTCTCTAAGTGTTCTACACCCTGCCTGACTCGAACTGCAACCAACTTCAGACTGCTATAAATTCCAAACCGTTTATGACAGTGAGCTCAAATTTTGGCACATGACAGATAATTTTATTATTTACAAGCCTTTTAAACCATTTGCGTCTCAGTTGTGTTGAAAAATTTTTATCCGCGATGGAATTCAAACGCGATATTGTGATTGCTTTATATTTGATTGGAAAACCACAAGTAGCTATCGTTAGAGCCCTCCAGCACCTCAACGTGAATTGTGTCTCGAACCATAGCTCGTTACCGTGATACTGGCAGCATTGCAAAACGTAATGGAGGTGGTCATAAAAAAACAGCAACATCGGGAGAAATGGTTCGGAAAGTGAAAGCTCGAATTGAGCGAAATCCGCGTCGAAGTGGAAGAAAAATGGCTCGTGAGCTCAACATATCGTTGGAACGGATGCAACACATACTGAAAAATGAGCTTGGGCTCAAGCCATTGAAGTTCCATAAAGCATACGATCTTACACCTCAATAGAAAAAAGTTAGAGTCGAAACAGCGAAGGAGTTGCTACGCTTGCACGAATGTGGTGAGTTGTCGAATTCGGTTTTTTGCGATGAGTCGCCATTTGTTATCGAGCAATATGTCAACAAACAAAATGACCGAATTTACTTGCCAGAGAGGTCCTTCGAAAATTTACACCTTCGGACGGCCATCAGAAAGCAGGCAGTACCGATGGTGATGGTTTGGGCCGCCATAACCGCCGATGGTCGCTCTCCGCTCGTATTTTTGGACCGTGGCGTCAAAATTAATGCGATCGTATACCGTGAAACCTTCTTAGAGGCAGTATTGAAGCCTTGGGCAAATAATCATTTCAGTCGGAGACCGTGGATATTTCAACAAGACTCGGCACCGTCTCACAAAGCGTGCGTCAACCAAGATTGGTTAAAAAACAATGTTCCACACTTCATTTCTTCGACACAATGGATTGCAAATTCTCCAGGTGCAAACCCGTTGGATTCCTCTGCCTGGGGTATTTTGAAGGCGAAGATTGACACTAAAAAATACCAAAGTTTGGACCACCTCAAACAAGCACTTCGCCGGGAATGGGCCAAAATACCGCAGAGCCACTTGCATGCAGCGTGCGATGCTTTCTTCGGCCGTCTCAAGGCCATTATTCGCGCCAAAGGTGGACATATTGAAAACTAATAATACAATTTGAAAATTGATGTATTTTCCAACATTTTTTGCTTTGACACAATAAAGTTGATCAAAAAATAAAAAATTTATAGCATTTTAAAAAGTTGGAGCTCGAATCATTCATTTCTGCTGTGTCCTGTAGCCTGCCACTGGCGTCGTATCGGGGTACCACGCTCTTTCTTAGGGCGCTGATTATTTTTTTAAATCCAGTAGAGGCCGCAATCTTCCTTTTCGATTTATGCGCATTCCGCATACATATATTCGTCACGAGCCACATGTTGTGGCATGCCTGCAGACGTCGATGGTTCTCGTGAAGTTCTGTTGAATATTGTCCCTTCTTGTCTAAACCTTTGCGGGACCAGACCAGTTGCATATTCTGCTCAAAACTCAACCGTTAAAGTGAGTTCCAATCAGTGATCTATTGCTCTTCAAAGATGAATGGCTCAGTAAAATATGCGTTTCGAACTATTATTCCAAAAATTGCTTTTGAGCGCGCCTTGCATCTTTAGTTTGGCATAAATAACAATCTTATTAACCCGAGAGTAGGATTATAACAATTTATTACGTTAATTTCCAAGGCATTCAATTTTAGTGGCTTTCGCAAACGGCAATTGTAAGCTTTATTCAAACTAGAATTCGATAGATCTCGGAGTAGACATTCGTATGTGTATCATGACAGTAAGTACCCTCATAGAAATCATAAGTCATAGACCTAGTATAGAACTTCATTCCTATATAACAAAAACTACTTTCTTTCTTTTAACAAAAATTTAACAAACTTTTTTGAATTTTTCTTTTAAACAGAAAAAGCTATGGCAGCTCTTCCATCGAAAGTTTCGGAATTGAATTCAGCCTCAACACCTGAGGACGATCGTCCATCATCTCCAACAGATTCATTGCCAATTTATCAACAACGAGACAATTTTTTTACATAACTTGACAACTAAGACAATTAATAATAAATAATAATATGTTTTTAAATTTTTTTGTTTTTTAAGTAAGAAAACGATAATCCCTCTACCAAACTGTATTTTTGTTTTTAAGTATACAAAATAGTCTTTTTTTTTTTTTAAATAATTGTAAATTTTTTCTCTTAAAATACAGCTTAAAACCAAATTTTTGTTTTTAAAAAAAAAGAAGAGAAGTAAGGAACAAAAAAACAACGTTCAGCTGATTTATAATTCATATCATCATTAGTAAAAAAAAAAAAACAAAACAAACACAGTATTCACTTATTGAAAGAAAAATAAAATCATTTATTAGCATAACCTGCCTTATCCAACAGAATTTTTTTAAAACAAAAAAAACATTGACTGATAATTTAAAAAAACAAAAAAAAGACTTAAACGAATTAAGTAACGAAAATAAAGAAAATTTAATTAAAAAAAATTACAATTAGATGTTAAAATAAAAACAAAACAATTTTGTGCAGGCATTTCAATTAAATTAAATTAACTTTTACCCACTTGTAAATTGCTAAATTTTATTTAAGCAACGGACTTTGGAAAAAAAAACGCAAAAAAAAAAATACTCTTAACATATCACCTTCTATTCTTCCTCTTAAAAATAAATATTTTCCTATTACAAAAACAAATTTAAATCCAAATTAAAGTTTAAAATTAAAATAAAAAGAAAAACAAAGAAAACATTTATTATAACAATAAAATCAAAGACTTACATATATTTAATGAATAGAGATTCATGAAAAATTATCATACATAATTGAGTCAAGAATAAATCATAATTTACAACAACAATAATTAATTCATGTAAAACTACAACAACAACAACAGACTGATTTCAAACGTTTAACACAAAAACAAATCAATTTTCTAAACTAAAAGCTGTAGATTTTGTAAAACAACATCAACCACAAGGTATACAATAATTATATACAATTAAAACAGCACACCTACTATCAGTACACCATCTAAAATACCAAAAAAAAAAAAAAAACAAAAAGTTACAATTAATAGGAATTATTACAGAAAAACAAAAAAAAAAAATAATAAAACAAAATATGAAAAAATTAAATGACGTTCAATTGAATAAGCTAATCACATTAATTTAAGATAGACGCACCTATTTATGCAGCACAGTCACGTTAGAGGGCTAAACATGAACAAATTATAGTAACATACAAAATCCTAGACGATAAACAAATAAAACAAACAATGTCCTAAAGTTGCAAATGCTAGGAAGTTAAGAATATAAATCACAATGCAGTATACACCAATAAAATGTACGAGTAACTAGGAAAGAAATGTCTAAAGACAAAGTCTCTCATCTAAGTCACTTACCACTTACATTAGGTTCTCAGTTGGCACTCAATTTTGTTTACTTATCCTTACAATACCACTTTAATGCTTTTTGGAAAACAGGGCACTTACAACGAATATTCGATAAGCACTCGGACTTATGCAACTGGTTTCAATTCAATAAAATTCTCCTCAAAACCCTGGTTTTCCATCTTTAGTCGTTTTCAGTTGGTCTTCTCTGAGGCGACTTATGCTTGTGCCAAACTGGGTGAGATAACCCCACCACTTAGGTCGTTCTCTAATAGTTTTTTTTAGAGGGTTCCAAATGTATCTAGGATTCTGTCCCTATCTGAAAATGTCAGTGTTCCTTTGCCTTCTGTCATCGTCCCAAGAGCATCCTTTTATGCTTCAAATATTAGTAATGTTAATACAATGCAATTTTGTGGTAGCCTCTACTATTCAGTCTATGCCACTTGCAATCTGTAAGGTGGTTGCGCTATGATTCACAATTCCATCATCCTCAAGAGTCTATATGTATATTGGCCGGTAACAGTCGACATTCGGGATCCTGGACAGAACACACCTGAAGGAGGTGTTCACTGCGAGAATAAAATTAAAAGCTCACGTGAATATCTGACGTTCACGGCCATGCCGCCAACCCATTGTACTGATCTTTAACTTCCCACTCTGATAAGTAAGGCTCGTCTGGCCACTGTGCTGTAAAGAGGATGCCAGGGTTAGCGAAATGTTTTTTCAGTCTTAGAAGACTAACCCGACCGAGGAAAACCGAGTGACTGCAATGCTTTTCTGAGCGTGCGAAATTCCAAAAACAACCAAAAGATTGGGGTAAAAAATACTACAATGTCCCAAAGGTTGTAAATGTTGCTGGTCGTTCATTAGAATCATTAGAAAATCCACCTCATCCCCCATCTCAATTCTCATTTATAATCACATTTCGGCCTCCAGCTCTTCGGACAAGGCAAATCTGCTTGCAGCGCAATTCACAGCCAAGTCAGCGGTTCCAGATTGTGTCAGCGGAAAGCTTACAATCGAACGCATCGAATCTTCAATAAAACGAATTCACTTTCGCACTTATGTACGAGTAGTAGCAAAAATTCACTGGTCCAGAATGTATTCTATAGACCTGACGAAACCCCTGCGTTAGCTTTTTCATAAAGCCTACTCATTAGGAGTCTTTCCAAAAATAGGCGAGCCTTCTTGTCTCTTCTCCTGCTTATATTCCTTCTTTCCAAATTCAGAAAAACACTGATAGTTAGCTTGAACGATATCGCAACACGAAAACGTCTCAATAGCCGGTAATGCAGTATTCGCAACAGGTCCACTGGTGATTCGATGACATGACTTACGGAAAAGTGGAACCAAAGACAGTTACACCTGATATTTCAAACGCATTTGCCTTGCTGAATGGATTAGAAATTGCCTTTAGGAAAGTTGAATTCAAGTTGCTTTAGATGGTTTCAAGTTTAATATTCACAAAATAAATGCCGGTGTGCCCCAGGGCTCCAGTCTGTCACTGACATTCTTCCTAATTTTCATTAATGATCTCTTGTCTGCCACTTTTAATCCAGTTTATACCTTTGCTGATGACAGTATTACCTGCTTTTCGCATTAGTCTGTAGACCGGGTCTGTTAAGCTCATTAGATTCCAATGTTCCTCAGCTAATTGAGCAAGTATGAGCATCAATCGTGTGGAATTGCATCCCTCCAAAACGCAAATATATCTGCTGTCGTTAATGGAAAATTTAAGAACCGAATTCGGTATTTGTGACAACTTGCTCAAGCGACGTAAGAATTTCTTTTCCCCCTCTGATCTGCATAAAATAGGGGTACAATGTCCTCATCTTACCAGGTGCTCCAAAGACCTCTCTGCACTTGCTAGATAAGATTAAAAACCGCGGGATAAAACGCATAGGAGCTCGAACGAAATTTCCAGTATCATTCCGCCCTTAAATTCTTCAACCGTAATACCCATCTCGCTGTAATAGTTCAGTTTAGGCATATTCCTCATTTCCTGGTCATTATAACCTGCAAACATTCAAAACCAACGCTCATCAATATATCTCTTTACTGCCTCCCGAATTCTACTTCACTCGTCGTGTGCGCAAACATTTTAAGGTTTGTTCATAATCCTTTAGCTTGTCCTATTTATGCGAAAAAAAACCAATGAGATGGATAAGGTTTTCGAAGTCTTCAATGTAGAGTTTCGTGCTGCAGTAGATACAACAAGAGTTGCAAGTGATAAATGTGGGATCCTGGAGTAGTATAACACCGTTAAAAAAACCCACCAAGGCTGCTTAATAACAGGTTTTAACGAAATTAAAGTAAATAAGTGATGACGTGGCGCAGTGGCGCAGTGGATAAATTCACCAACTACTACCAAGACGTTATGTGTTCAAAACTTACCACAAAGGAGAAAAAATGTATAATTTCGTTTTCTGACGTTAGCATCCTTTCGGCGAGTAATGGCAAACCTCCGAATTCTACCTCATTTGCGTTGTTTGGAGTCGGAAGAGACAAGTCCCTGATCCATTCTGGACTGTCGCGCCCAGTTGTGTTTTCGTTTGTTGTTTTTCTGCAGTAAATGAGGATGACTCTCTTACCGATTTATTAGTTTATGAGTCGTATTTTGGATAGGCTCTGTCCAAAAGGTCGTTAAGTTCCTACTTGATATAGTCTTCAGTGTTATCGGTCGAGACGTGTACAAATATTAGATTTGTTTCATAGAATTAAAACATTAGACTTAAAACATCGAGGAAATTCTGACGCCAAACGTCCTATTTTCGAGAACTTTTGCTAGATGGTTCAAGTCATAACCGACCTAAAACGCTCACCAAAAATGCAGTTTTTTGGACTCAAAAACACTCCCACATGCTTATGTGAACTGTTTTCTCCCGAACTCGAAAATTTTGCTGATTTCCAAACTAAATAACTTCGTCAAAGAAGAGGTGTTCGATTGAAGATTTCAATTAACCGGTCTCATGACCCTCAATAAGAGCACGGCTAAAACAGAAAAATAACATCAATATCGTAATGTTGTTTCTATGGAAAGACCTGGTAGCTACAAGGCGTTGGTTTTTCGTGGATATACATTCATTTTTTTTGGGGGTTAGTGTTGAGGTTTCCTTTAATAGGCACAGAACAAAGTCATTTTCAAATACTCATGTCTTGGGGGAGTATTTTCCGATGAACCGTGCAATCTGAAACCTCTTGACAAAAACTTCATCAATCCATGCTTTCTCGCTGTTACGAGGGTGGATCAATAAGTCCAATAGTTTCCTTTCAAGTCACTACGCTTAGTCCAACGTTTCTCCAATTCCTTGATACCTTCTATACCATAATAAGATTTGTGGAGATTCTCAAACTAGGCATTTGTAATTTTATCGTTATATGCAAAACCTCTTTCCACAGAGCCATGTTTGCGAGTCCAGAAACAGGAAATATTCGCTGGAGGCTAAAGCGTGCATTTCGTGGCCCAATTTTTGAAAGTTCACCAAGTCAACTACGCACGTATCCAACCGCGCATTCTCTTGATGAAGGTGCACTGCCTTCTTGGCCAAATGCTGTCGTGTTTCCTTCAAATCGTCGCTAAACCAGTACAATAAGTGTGAATAACATCCCCACTGATTCTTTTTCCTTCATGATGTGAATTATGCTCCGTGTATCCCAAAAAACTATCGCCATTACCTTGCTGGGCGACAGACCCATCTTAGCCTGTTTCGGCACCGATTCGCCCGAGGAAACTCATTGTTTTGACTGTAGCTTCGTCTCTGCTGTATCCATGCTTCGTCCACGGTTATGAAACAACGCAAAAACTATTGAAACGTCCGATTTGAAAATTGAAAAGCCAATATTGTTTTTCCGTAAACTTTTATTCAATCAAAATAGGATTCGTTGGTATCAATGACATTCTTAAAACGTGATGCAAGGTCAAATATTCCTTTTTCGTAGAAGTGTTGACTTTTTGAGGCAATGAAATCTTCAAAGGCTTTTATCACCTCTGCTCGGTTCCGGAAGACCTTCTGCCGGCAAAATGAATCCAGATTGCCGAAAAGATGGTAATCCGTTGGGGAAATATCAAGAGAGTACGGTGGATGCGGAAATTAAATTCCAACTCGGACCGTGCCTATTAACCAACGCAGGTTGCTTTTCAGCCAATTTTACATGCAATATGTTGGCTTTCTCACAATATTTGATAGCGTTTATCGTTTCTCCTGGTTGAAGAAATGAAAAGTGGATTGGTCGTTTCGATGTCCACCAAATTGTCACCATAACCTTTTTTGGGTTAAGATCGGGGTTGGAGGTGTGTTTTGGTTTTTCATCTGCATTCAACCCCTGCCCAGATCTTTTACGATTGTCATACAGTATCCACTTTTCATCACAGGTGACTATCCGTTGCAAAAACGGTTCAGTTTGGTTTCTTATTGTAAGCGATGCATAGATTTCCAGGCACCGTAGTTTTTGGGATTCGTTCAGTTCATGGGGGACCCACTTATCCAGTTTTTTTACCTTTCCTATGAGAGAAAGATGTCGACTTATTGTCATTGGGGATATTCTCATGCTTTGTGCAGTTTCCCGCACTGTTGCTCTTAAAACATTCTCGTCAACTATCTTTCCGGCTTGCCACGTGATTCATTTTCGAGGCTGGAATCTCCCTAACGAAACTTTCCTAACCAACGTCGTATAATTCGTTGGTTTATCGCTACATCCTAAAATGCGTCATTAATGTTTTTCATTGCCAATGTCGCATTACGTCCCATTTTAAAGGAAGAGGGTTCGAATTTGAACTGCCGACAGCATGGTAAATAATTACTAGAAAAAAAAATAAATAACGGTACTTGTAACGAACCCTAAAATTGTCACACGTCAGGCACATTTACCACTTTATTTTATAAAAAAAAGAAAATTAAACGTTCTGACACAGATGTCCACTCGAGAACTTCTTTCTCGTTCGCATATCGGTTCAACAACATTAAACACTGCCTCAATTTAGTCCCTTTTTTTCAATTACGCCAAATTCCACCCGATTGTCTGCTTCTAACGGCATGGCAGTCACACAAGAACTAAATGACAAAAGCAGTGTCGTTTTTAATTTACAACGCGGACAATTCAAATAGTCACGGACTTTTGATCTACACTCGTCTAAATGGAATCACCGCACTTCATTGCATATGCGAGCTCGAAGTTATGCAGTAAGTGATTTCCTTCTTCCGCTCTGGTTATTGAATCCTAGCAAGTTGAACTTCGAAGTCTTCCTTAATCGAAATAGAATCTCTGTTGCTTAAACTACCCTTCAGTACTTCTCCAAAAAATAAGTACATATCTGTATTTCTAGCTCTTTCTGATCCTTACCGTAGGTGATCACCAAAGTGGTATCTACCGAGTGACTCTATCAATAGATGAAACATCACCCAGAGACTACGACAAGCATTTTGGCGCAAGAGATACCGACTACACGGAACCCATCAGATTTCTTCGAACCCGGTTTATGTTAATCGTTCAGGCGTCCTCCTGAAAAAAACAAATCCTTTTCAAGACTTTTCTCTTGAAGCATTTCTTTTCGATTGCTCCTGAGAAGTTAAAACACAATAGCAATCTATTTAGTACCTATTCGATATAGCAAAAAACAAACAAAGTGAATTATTGTCAAATTATAAAAATTAAAAATTATTTTTAATAATAAAATATCTCAACATATTGCAGAAAAAAAAAAATACGATACGAACTTGTTAAGTGTTGAAATTGAAAAAAAGAATGAAAAAATGTATTTTCAATTAAAATAATAAATGTGTTAATTATTTGAGTCAATTAATGCAGCTCATTGCAAAATTGAAAACTAATTATCCTGACTAATGAGAAAATCAGAGAGAAATAAAAATCAATCCAAAACGAATTTTATGTTGTAAATTGGTTAAATAAAATTACAAAAATATTCAACAGAAAAAATAAAGACGTTAATTAAAAAAAAACAAATAAATATTAATAAATTACCCCCAAGCAAAAGTCAACGATATAGTTATTCCTTAAATCAAATAACACCACAAATACATATTTATATATAATCATTGTAGTAAATAATAACTAAATTGGAAAGATAAAATTGCGAAAAGAAAAAAAAAATACAATACAAATGTACAAAATCATATCCATGAATATAATATATTAATTTAAGAACAACAAACAAATTATAAATATTATTTTTGAAAATTTCTAATGTAAATATATAAATACTATGATTTGCAGAGAAGAATAAAATTAAAAAAAAAAATAAAAAATTTGTAAACAATTTTATATTTATTTGTGCATTGTTTATGTTTTCTTTTTTTGAGTTTTCGTCTTATTTTTTTATAGTTCTATCGATATTCGTTGGTGCTATATTGTAGTAATAATTCAAATTTGTTACTTCTTAAGATTATGCTTTAGATATTAATTTTAATTAGAATTTAATTAGAGTTTGTTTTTTTAAAACAACAATTTTGAACATACGAGTATATACAATATTTTTATTTGCTTATTAGTTTTATCAAAAAGGGTTGAATAGAAATAGAAATGAAGATAGACTACTACAGCAATGACAAATACATATGAATATGTTGTGTTACACATATTTAGTTAATAGATATCTATCTTATGGATATTATTCAAGCTTAAATGCATACATAGTTTGTAAAGAAATAAAATATATAAAAAACAAAAAAACAAATAACAAAGGCAAAAATACGAAAAAAAATATTACGAAAATGTATAAAAAGATATTGAATTACACATGCACATAAAATTATCATTATCATTATCATGTTATTTTAATTGTAAGACAAAAAGTTAAATAAATTTATTAAATTACAATTACAAAAAGAACAACAGTTTTTTATTTTTCTCAATCTTATCACAACGAACAGCAGGGATATTTCTTTCGATGTCGAAGTTATTTCTGTGATTTTACCTTAACCCTTTCGGGACGCACGGAACACCATCAAAAGGTCAAACATCCTTAAAATCTCAGATAACTGCGATAGTCAAACCAAATGTGTAGCAGCTCATCCGTGAGTATTTTGGGCATAAAATATAGCCGTTTTTTGACATTTTAAGTAACTGTAAATCATTTTATTTTACTCGCACGTGTTTGTGTTGTTTTTTCGTAGTTTACTAAACTACGAGAATCATTTTCACCGCGGTCTCGCCATTCACGTACGTAGCTTTGTAACTTACCAAACTCCATACAAATAATTGTATCCCTGTATCCTCATACTAAAATCGTTACTACGGGCGATTTCAATATACACAATTCTGGATGGCTTTGACATTCTGGACAGACAAGACCCGGTGTGCTGAGATCTTCGCTGCGAAAAATAACTTAACCCACCTTGTAAATGAGCCCACACGAATACCAGACGTTAACAGTCATACCGCCAACACCCTGGACTTCTTTCTAACTTCTCACCCTGATAAGTACACCGTTGATGTGCTCTCCCCTCTAGGCTCGACGGACCATTGTGCCGTATCAGCTAACTTCTCGTACACCGACGACACAGTTAGAGAAAAAATCCCTAAAAGAACCGTATGGCAATACGAGAAAGCCAACTGGAGCGGTCTTAACAGCTTCTTTAGGAATTTTAACTAGTCGTTATGTTTCCTCGATAACGACGTGGATGCAGCTGCTGATATGATCAGAGACACCATTCTCATTGGAATGAGAAACTTTATCCCTCGTCGGATGAAGAGTATCAAACCAAAAGAAAAGGCATGGTACGACTCGAGCTGTAAAGAGGCTGTCCGGGTTAGAGAAACGTTTTTTCGGTCCTTCAAGACCAGCCCAACTGAGGAAAATCGAAAAATAATTTCAAACGAGCCAGAAATGACTGCAATGCCGTTCTTAAACGTGTAAAATTCCAATTCGACCAAAAACTGGGGCAAAAAATACTACAATGTCCCAAAAGTATTAAAAATTTGTGGTCATTCGTCAAAAATATTAGAAATTCCGCCTCATCCTCCATCCCAACTCTCGTTTACAATAACATTCCAGCTGTCAGCTCTTTGGACAAGGCCAATCTGCTTGCTGCACAATTTGCGGCCAGCTCAACACTAGCAGATTGTGCTTTGTCTCCGCATACACTTGAGTGCGTCGAATCTTCAATGGGACGAATCCACTTTTGCACTTGTGTAGTAGCAAGAGTTTTTAAAGTTCTTAACATTCACAAATCCGCTGGTCCAGATGGTATATCTCCCCTTCTTCTGAAGAGGTACTGCTTAAGCTACTCCTTTCTCTTCTACTACAAACCCATTGCGCTTACGTCCCTTCTTTAAAGGGTCATGGAAACGCTGATAAAACATCAGCTCATGAAATATCTCGTAACACGAAAACTTCTCAATGACCGGCAGTACGGTTTTCGTTGCAACAGGTCCATTGGTGACTTGATAGCATGTCTCACCGAAAAGTGGAACCAAATCGTACATCAATCTGGCGAAAGTAAGAAACTTGCACTTGATATTTCTAGGGCATTTGGCAGAGTTTGGCATCAGGCTCTTTTGTCGAAAATGAGTGCTTTTGGGATCGACGACCCTCTTTTTCAATGGATTAGAAATTACCTTTCGGACCGTTCAATTCAAGTTATCTTGGACGATTTCAAGTCTGAAATTCACAAAATAAACGCTGGTTTGCCCCAGGGCTTCGTTCTGTCTCCGACACTCTTTTTAATTTTCATCAACGATCTCTTGTCTGCTACTTCTAATCCAATATATTTCTTTGCTAATGACAGTGCTCTCTGCTTTTCATATTCGTTCCCGGACTCACGCCTCTGCTCTTCGGCTGTAGAACGGGAACGGCAGGGTATGTTAAGCTCATTAAATTTCCATATTAACAACATAACTAATTGGGGAACCACTAACAGGGTAGAGTTTAATACTTCCAAAACACAATGCTGTCTGCTGTCGTTAAAGCGAAATTTAAACTTCCAGCCGTTGTCCATGAATGGCACTTGCGCCGTCGAAACCGATAAACTTTCCTTTCTCGGTATGTGTGCCAATGAAAACTTACGTTGGAATGATCACATACTTATTCGGTGTCGTCAAAAAATGCTGCGAAATGTCTAGGTTTCCTCAAGCGATGTAAGAAATATTTTACCCCCTCTGATCTGGCCACAATATATAAGGCATTCATCCGCCCCAAAATTGGAGTACAATGCTCACATCTGGTCGGGTGCGCCCAAAACATCTCTGCACCTGCTTGATAAGATCCAAAACCGTGCGATAAAACTAATAGCTGATACCAATATCACTCAAACAATGGACACCCTCGAACACCGACGTAATGTCTCGTGTCTCACTCTGTTTTATCGCTATTTCCTCCACCACCAAGCCCACTTTCGGACGTACTCTAATATATCGTGATACGATATATGCCTACTTAGCTCTTTATTTCCTAATCATTATAACCTTCAAATATTTAAAACCAACGTTCACCGGTACCTCTCTTTCCATCCTCCATGATTTTCCTTCGCGCTGCGGGCAAACATTTTAAGGATACAAAAAATAATCCCTTGAGCGCGCATCAAGTGTGATGATGTTATAAAATGTAATGCTTTTGGACCAAGTTGAAATAATTATCAACAAATAAACGTGGATGGTACAAGAGTGGACCATTCGTCCTGTTTGTTGGTACACGCACATAAGTACCGCTCGTCTTTTTCGCTATTATATTACGTTTCTTTTGTATTCTAAGACTTCAATATAGACCACGAAAAAATTGAAAGATTATTCAACGATGAAGATGGAAACTCAAGCGGAGCAGACTTTTCTTCTGACAGTCATGATTCTTTTCGACCAGATCCAACCGATAAATCTGAAACAGAAGACCAGGATTCAAACTCTGGAGAAGATTCGGATGAAGATACTGCTGTTCCTGAAAACGAAATCAACGATTGTCATGAACCTAGTTCTACCGGTGAGACTCAAGATAATGATGTAATTTGGACTATGGTCAACGGTGTATTTGTTCCCAAAAAGACTGTATTTCCTTCACGATTTTGTATACTCGTAATTCGATTGTACGAGGGGCGTTCAAGATATTCTCGGTATCGGGGTGAAGCTGTGGTTGCATATATAAATTGACTTATTTATCAAGTAACACTATTATTTTAGTGCATTCATGTAAAATTTCATATAAATGTGATTATTAATTCGCGTTTTATCTCTAGTTAAACAGAATCATAATGACAACTGAGGCGATGATGGTGAAAATTGAGCATCGCGCTGTAATTAAATTTCTCACTAAGCAAGGAAAAAGTCAAAAAACTATTCATGAAGAGATGGTGGCTGTTTACAAGGGTTCCGCACCTTCATTATCAACTGTGCAAAAGTGGTCAAGTGAGTTCAAGAGAGGCAGAGAGAGCATTGAGGACGACCCCCGCTCCGGTGCCCCGGCTACTGCTTGTACGGGAGAAAGCATCAAAGAAGTCGAAAAACTTGTTCTTGAGGATGCCCGAATAAAGGTGAAAATGATGGCAGAGATCACCAAGCTTTCAATTGGTGCCATTCACACCATTCTTCATGACCATCTTAACCTTTCAAAGGTCAGTGCAAGGTGGGTGCCACGAATGCTCACAGCGCCTCAGATAAAAAGTGAGAATCGCATGCTGTAGAGAGCTTTTTGAGATGTGTAGTGAGAACGCGGACGGTGTTATGGATCGAATTGTTACTGGGGACGAAACATGGGTCCACCACTATGACCCTGAAAGCAAACAAGAGTCCATGCAGTGGCATAAAAAAGGAACAGACCCCCCGAAGAAGTTCAAAGTCACTCCGTCTGCCCGAAAGCTCATGGCCACAGTTTTTTGGGACTCAAAGGGAATCTTGCTCATTGAGTACAAAAAAAAAAGGTGAAACCATCAACGCCACATCCTACGTTTCCACTTTGCATAATTTGCGGGAGGAAATTAAAAAGAAAAGACGGGGTAAACTCGCAGCGGGTGTGTTGCTTCTTCATGACAACGCTCCTGTTCACACGGCGCGAGTTTCCAAGGCTGCTGCGCGAGATTGTGGTTTCGAAGAAATCCAACACCCACCCTATAGTCCAGACCTTGCCCCTAGTGATTATTTTCTGTTTCCGGATTTGAAAAAATGTCTTCGTGGAAAAAGATTTTCGGATGATGAAGAACTCAAGTCGGTATTTTGCAGAGAAAGAGGAAATTTATTATTTTGAGGGTTTAAAAAAGCTTATCTCAAGATGTAACAAATGCATTGATGTTAGGGGAGATCATATTGAAAAATAAAAACAATTTAAATTGAATTCGCATTTTCCTTCATATCGATACCGAGAATATATTGAACGCCCCTCGTAAGTATAACAAAATAGTTTTTTTTTAAGTGTTGTGATAGCTTCTATATCTTAATTCTTATGTTTAAGTCGGATCTATTTCTATTTGCTTGGATGAATTCAACCCCGGCGGTAGTACTGTTTTCCAAAGCCGTAATTTTTTGTGTGTTAGTGATATAGTAGAGCGATGTAACCGACTTTCTGTGATCATAGCTCGGCAACATCGATAAAACGACGCTGTTTGCCATACAAGTGACGCAACGCTCGAGTTGTGAAGGAGAAATTTTGCGACTGGTCATCTCACGGCGAGCGTTTATCAATTCATCGTCGCGATCATGCGATTTGACACCACTCGACTATATTCTCTGGAGCTACGTCAAGTTCTTTGTCTGCACTACCAAGCCAACCACCTTGGACGAGCTCGAGGCCAACATTCAACACGCTATTGCCGGAATAACGCCGATCACATTGCACCGAGTCATCAAAAATTGGACCGACCCCTTAAAGCACTGCTTGCGAAGCCGAGGCGGCCATTTCAATGATGTGCTATTCCACACATAATGGCATGAACTTAGCTTCGAAATAAAGCCAGAACCAATTTTATATCTTACACCGTTGTTGTTTTACGTCCATTTAAATGTCACCCTATAGATACGAGTACCTACATATGTAAGAGTATAATGAGTATCGGCTGCAGAATGTAATTCCGGTAGAACAATCTTAGCCTGTAAATGCTACAAGATACTTGTAAGATATCGAATAAAGCCACAGATGACGTTTTGAGTCTGGCATGCAGACCATACAGAAATAGTAACAGACATCCTCGAGATCGAGGTAACACCAAAATACAATCTCAAGATAGAATTTGCTTAGATATATCCGAAAGTTGGACAGTCAAACAACAAAATTTAGGAACATGACAGCACACGGAAGTGTTTGTACGTTTGAAAGGAAACGGTTGCATTGCAATCTTAAAGGTAAACGTCTCTGAAATTCTGAAGAACCCTTAACTGAAGTATTGAAAACTAAAACTACTAGACTAGTAAGTCATTTTCTCTGTTTTGATAAGCAACTTGAAGTGTTACTAAAGAATGAATCAATATCTCGTAAGTTGCTTGCCTAGTGAGTATATGAGTATGAGCGCATATTAAAGAAACCGCTGATAACATACGCTCAATATATATTGTAGTATCTATGTTCCCATCATAACTCATCAAAATACAAGATATAAATCAAACGATATTACGAAGCCTATTTACGAAATTTGGAAGTTTTATGACGCAGGGAAAAAACTTCGGCTTCAAAAGTTCTACAATAAATATAGCCGACATGCTCAATAGATTAATCAGTTGTAAGCGAACTGCTGATAAGGCTTCAGAAATGGCGCAATCTAAAAGGTCAAGATAAAGAAGTTGGCTAACAATAGTCGCGCAAACTGTCATCAAACTTCACGACTTACGAAAAAACTGATTATTCTAAACGTTAATCATTTATCACAATTGTTGTAGCTTCGACTCTGAAATAGTCATTAGTCGAGCTGCTTGAAACTTCCAAAACCTCCCGAAAAATCCTTTGCTGCCGGATTAAAGACAGAAAACCAGTGTCAACATTGCCACCATATCTGATGTGCTAGGTATAAAAAAGGGTACCCGGAGGCATGTAAAATGGAACAAGGGGCGTACAAAGTGGAGGTAGGTAGATAATAAAGGATGTGCTAGTCCTTAAGCGTAAAGCATACACGGGGGCCTATTGCATTATTATTGTTTTGGCTGTAAACCAGCCAGAGCATTTAACAAATCTAATGGGATCCATCAGTTCTCCGAAAAGTCTAAACCCCTGGTGTTTGACACGACATATTTAGAGGTTAGGGCAGCTGCACAGCAAGTGTGTGATAGTCTATGTTTCCTCTTCGTCGCTACAACGGCTCGTATTCTGCCGGCCATTCTGCCAAGGAGACAGTGCCCAGTTAAGACACCTGTACCGTACAAAAGTCTTTTCTGTTGAGTCCGAGGAAGGTATTCACGCTTTGTTGGTTCACTCTATGGCTGTAAGTTCCATTTTGCGTTTCAGGGTTAGAATTGGTATATTTGTCGTTTTATGTGTTACTCCTATGCAGAGAGGAATCCTCTCTTACTAGCTCATCCGCTTTCTCATTTCCCTTCACTCTTGTGTGTCCAAGTACCAAGTAGATATGCATTCGGTGGGATTCGCCTCTATTGGTGGTTTCCCTTGCCAAAGCTTTTATGACTACTTGATCACAAAGATAGAGATCTCTGAGTGATCAAGTTCCATGAGCTTTCCGATTGGCAAAATATTCATCCGGAAACTTGAGGGAGTCCTGGGATTTCACAGTAGACACCAGGTTTTGTACCTTTCTTAATTTTGGAGCCATCCATGTAGAAGTGGAGTTTTCTATTGTTGTTCGCAATATTAGTTCATCAGAGTCGTCTGCTAAGATATAAGACTCGTGATTCTTTTAGCATTTAAGGAATTCGTCTACAGAAATACGTTGAGCATTATTTCTGGTGCAACTTGAGGAGCAGACCTCAACGCTCCTGTTACTGCGACACACGCTAGCCCTTAAACTTCTGTGAGTGTTTTGTGATAACAAGTATTTTTTACGGCTTTCTATCATAGATAGGCAGGTAGGTAAAAGTGGCTGTTAGGAAGACCAACCCACTTAAGCCTATTGATCCTCTTACTTATGGAACCAATTTGAGCTTATGATGAAACGTAGGGGACTGTTTACGTCTATATCCTTTAGATCGTCTATGTCATTGTAGAAGAAAGCTCCTAAGTGAAGTTTTCTTTTTTGGAAGAGAGCTGTACATGTACAAAGTAGGTGGAGGATTGTCTCCTCTTAATCCTCGTCCATGCAGCTTCTATAGAAATCGTTTATAAAAGTGCCAAGCCTTCTTGCATGCTTGCCTATAAGGCAGTGTCCAGTGATGACACCTATGATGGCGCTGAGATGTTAGTTAGACTCTTAGAGCGATTCAGATCTGTATGGTCGGTAGACATGTTGATCGAACAGTCCAGCTAAGGTCTGTTCTTTTGTTAGTATACAGCTTTAATATTAATTAAAACGTCGCTACCCTTTTCCGGTAGAATAGATAGCTACCAATTTTTGCGAGTTCGTTGACCATACAATTCCCAGAACCCAGCAAAGGTAAAGGTTGAACTGCTCTGTCACTTCCGTATGAGATGATCGCCATTCAAAGGCGGTTTTAGAATTTAATGAGGATGAGTCCAGGGACCTGATAACTGCCTGTCTATACGAAAAGATGCGGATATCCTTTGCAGATATCACGTTTTTCTTCAGCCAGGACAGAGCTTCTTTAATCGCCAAAATATCCGCCTGGAACACGCCACAGTGATTTAGAGGATGGAAAGAGAGGCTTAGATTGAGCTTATCTGAGAAAACACCACCACAAACCCCGCTATCGGTTTTAGGTCCAACTGTGTAGAAATGGATTTGCTTGTTCTCCATGAAAGCATCTACATTCAAGAAGGATCTAGAGGGGAAGTTTACATGGAAGTCTTTGTCAAAACAAAGTTCAGATATGGTGTAATCGATGTTCGCTGTGAGGATTCCTAATGCATTAAGAATATTAGCGTGTCCAAATAAATTATTTGTCCAATGTGTAGAGCACAACCCCGTAAGTGGGTATCGGTCTTATGACCGAGATATATAGCCAGTGGGTTATGAAAGGTTGAAGGCCCCATTTGTTTCCAATGGCTTTTCTGCAAGAGAATAAAACTACGAGTATTGTAGCTTTCCTGACTCTTTCTTGAGGGTTAGGTTTCCAATTTAGTTTCTTGTCAAAAACGAGACCCAGATATTTCGCTGCATTGAAAAAGACTAAACTGGTACCGTTTATTGAGTGAGGGTCTAAAATTTGAATTTTGTATTTTCTGGAAAAGAGGACGAGATCAGTTTTATGGGGGTTTATTCCCAATCCACAGCGATCTGCCCAACATGTTAATCTGCTAAGATTTACTTGAAGGAGTTCTTTAATGGTATTAAGATGCTTACCTGAGACGGCTATAGCAACGTCATCCACATAGGCAATCACACCACCCGCTTCCAGGTATATCAGCAGTTCATTAACCACTAAGTCCCAGAGAAGGGGAGAACGGACACCGCCTTGCGGCGTACCTCTGCTGACACGACTTTTAGCAGAAGACCCACCCAATTTGGAATTGATTATCCTGCTGTTTAGCATAAGACTGATCAACTCCCCAAATAAGTCATACACTTTCAGTTGACAACTCAGTTGTGATTGCGGATGCGTTGACGTTGTTAAAGGCTCCCTCAATGTCCAGGAAAGCCACCACTGTGTACTCTCCCTCTATATTGTAGGGATCGTTCGATGTGGCAAGTCAGTGAATGCAGAGTCGTTTCCACCGACTGTCGTGAATTAATTTTAGCTCGTATATAGATATCAATCAGTCGTTCTAGAGTTTTCAGAAGGAAAGATGATAGACTTATAGGTCTGAGGTCCTTTGGGACGACATGAGAACATTTTCCGGCTTTGGGGATGAACACTACATTCACTTCTCTCCATGACAGTGGAATGTGGATAAGTTCTACACAGCTCCTCATAATATTTCCTAGCGCAGGCAGAATAATATCTGAGGAACTCTGTAGCTCGGCGGGTATTATACCGTCCGGACCAGCAGACTTGTATGGTTTGAAGCTATGCAGCGCCCAGAGCAGTTTGTCTCTTGTGATCAGACCCTGGATTTTGGACCCGGTTGCAGTAGATCTCTTTGGGTTGCTACTGACCTTGAATTGAGAGCTACCTGGAAAGTGGGTGTCCATAGCTAGGCATCATAGGATTTGTGGAGAGGATTTTTCTTAGCCGCGATGCCTCAGAGGTTTCTATGATTTTGTCACAGAATGATCTCCAGGATAGGCGCTTTGCCTTCCTCAGTTCTTTTTTGTATAATTTGAGGGATTCTTTGTATGAGTCCCAGTCAGTCACTTTCCTTGTGTTCTTTGCCAAGTTGAAAAGTTTTCTACAAGTGTTTCTGAGCAGTCCCAGTGCTGATGTCCACCAATGTGGCTTTTCTTGCCTCTAGGTTGAATAAGAGGGCAGGAAGCGGCCATAGCCTGATTGAGAGCCAGAGTGAAATCCCTGACCTTCATGTCAAGCTCATTGGTGTCACGAGTGGGACCTGATAGTTCAGAGGATAGCGTTTCTGACAGTATTCCTCTGTATTTTGGCCAATCAGTTTTCCGGAAGTTCCGGAATGATGGTTGACTAGGAGGAGCATCATTCAGGCTGAATTGGATGTATCTGTGGTCTGAAAAAGAGTGTTCAGACGGTGCCATCCAGTTCATTAGCATTTGAGTGATGCTGTCGGAGACAAGAGTTATATCTAATACTTCCTGTCGGTTTCTGGTTATAAAAGTGGGCTCATTGCCAATATTGCAAATGCAGAGGTTAGTACTTATAATATAATCAAAAAGTGACTCACCTCTGTTATTGATGTCGGTGCTGCTGCGGTGTGATGCGCGTTAGCGTCGCATCCGATGATGAGGTCAGTTTTTTGTCTTCCAGCCTCCAGTACCACCCTTTCTAGGTTATCACCAGGGAGAGGGCCCACATGATCGTGGCCAAGGTATGCCACATTAAGGCTACGTTTCACTAATATACAAGTTCTGATCTTACCTTTGTTTCTTGTATAGAGCGGAACGTATGCGGGTGTCCTAAGTCCACGAACCATGCCTTCTACAATCCATGGTTCCTGGATTAGGATGATGTCTTCTGCGTTTTTTGAAAGACGCAGAATGAGTGCGGCCGAAGCCTTTTTAGAGTGATGGAGATTAATCTGGAGAAACCATATCATTGCTACAGTTTTCCGGAGTAGTCCCCACCACGGTGTTGTTGAGATCCTCCGATTCTGAAGATGTGCCCGAGAGCTCATCTTCTTCCTCTGATCGTATAGGACCTCGTTTTGTTTCGTCATCTGTTTCCATTTCCGACGGGGTGTCAGATAGGGAAATCGATGGCTTGCTTGTCACCTCGGATAGAGTCGTCGCTATCCATTTCTGGAAAAGATATCGACGCTCCAGGGTCTGAGGTTATGTTTATTGGTGTCTCCGTTAAAGGAGGAGGAGGTTGCTTATCAGCATCCAGTTCATCCTTTTTGTAGACCCTTAAATGGATTGACTCGAATCCGAACCGAATCATGCCCTTTGTCTGCGCTAGAGGATTAAGGCATTCTTTGTTGATCACGATCAGCTCGCATTTATAAGAACCCCTTAGTTCCTCCAGTTTCGCGACTTTCCAGTCATGAGTCGGAAGAGTCGGGTTGCTGAGCCTGATGATCTCCATGCTTTCTGGGGAGGAGGGTTCTGTTGGGATCCAGGTGCGAGTTCGAGGTCTACTAGGGATGTCCTCCTTAGATACGACCTCGAGTTTTGCATCTGGCCAGATCTCTCCTAAACCACTTATGGCTTTTGTGAAGAGATCGAGAGATCTCTGATCTGCACATGCGATGAGCTTGACGTGGCCTTGATGCCAGCCAGCGTCGCTTGTGATAGGAGGTGGTCCGGGGTTTTCCCGCATAATAGCCAAGAAGTTGCTCGAAAGCTTCAGCTTGGCCAGCTGCCACCGTTCAGGTGTTATGGAACCGTCGGTATCGCTCCTATCGATTACCGCGATTATTATGGCGTCCTTTAGGACTTCACTAAAAGACCTCAGATATGTGTTGTTGGATGGCCCAGGAGTTTTTATGTTGTGGGTTTTAGGCCTCTTGGAAACCGGCACGGTTTCCTCCAACGATCTCTGGCGCTTATAGGAGTCTTTAAGTGTTTTGGGAGCAGTGGAAGCAGTGGGCAATCCGTATTTTAGGATGCTGTTAGCCCACTCAATCTTGCTCCTTATGTCCGCACTTCTCTCAACCTCCGGAATGGATCCGAAGGTTTTGATTATGCGTGAAGCATTTCGGCGTCTTACATAGAGCGCCTTAGATGGAGCTTGCCGACGCGGCTGAGCTCCAGATTCCTCCTTGGAAGGAGGAGTTTTGGTAGCAGCGACAAGTCCGTGGCCTGCCACAAATTTTCTGCTGCTAGGGTTGGAGGAAGTTATAGGACTATGGCTTGCCACAGTCTTACCACATCCTGAAGGTTTCTTTTTAGGCTCGTTGCGATTGCCTTTAGAGGATGGTGCACCATGGTCTGCCACAGATTTACCTCCTCTCGACAATGCAGGAGCCTTGCCGGTAGTCGGTGCAGTCACCGTTCTACCGCCCGGTATTAGAGGAGTACCGGCCTCGGGTTTTGTTTTGCTTGTTTTGTTTTGTTTGTTATGTATGTCCATAATGTGGTCCATCTGTACAGAGATCCGCCATATACAGATAAGGCTAGCTAATCCGGAGGTCGCCAGGTATCCGGATACTCCGTTTGCGACTGAGCTATTTTTGGAGAAGCTGGGCCCTCAGCCAAGTTGATCTTCGGCACGGGTCGTATGACACCTTGATCCAGCCCAGTGGAAGAGGAATGGTTGGATGGTTGGATGGGAAGGGGAGAGGGGGGGAGAGCATCCTTTGGTTTCAGGACTCGTCTGGAGAATTTCTCGAGATTCATTGACCCTACTCAGCCTCTACAACTCGGCAAGTTCGATGCTCGTGGTAGAAGATGGCTTTGGTGAAAAGATCAAGAGATCTTTGATTGGCACATACACATACTTGGCCTTGGTTAGCCAGCGTCGCTTGTGATGGGAGGTGGTCCGGGAGGCGGTTTTCCCGCATAATTCCCAAGAAGTTGCTCGAAAGCTTTAACTTGACCAACTGGCGCCGTTCAGGTGTTATTGATCCGCTGGTGTCGTTCCTGCCAATTTCCGCGATCATTATTGCGCCTTTTAGGTCTTTGCTAAAGATCTCAGAGATGTGCTGCTGGATGGCCAAGGGGTTTTGGTGTCAAAGGTTTTGGGCCTCTTGGGAACCGGTTTCCTCCGACGATCTCTGGCGCTTGGAGGAGTCTTTTAGGGCTTTAGTAGAAGTGGAAACAGTGGATAATCCGTCTGTTAGGAAGTTGCTAGCCCACTCAATCTTGCTATTTATATCCGCACTTCACTCCACCTCCGGAATGGATCCGAAGATTTTGATAATACGTAAAGCATTTCGGCGTCTTATGTAGAGCGCCTTAGATGGAGCTTGTCGATGCGGTTGTGCCTTTGATTCCTCCTGGGGGGGGGGGGGGGAGTTTTAGTAGCAACGACAAGTCCGTGGCCTGCCACAAACTTGCTGCTACTAGGGGTGAAGGAAGTGATAGGACCATGGCCAGCCAGAGTTTTATCACGCCTTGAAGATTTAGTTTTAAGCTCGTTGCGTCTGCCTTTAGAGGAGTGCTCGACAATGCAGGAGCCTTGCCGGTAGTCGGTGCAGAGTTTTATCACGCCTTGAAGATTTAGTTTTAAGCTCGTTGCGTCTGCCTTTAGAGGAGTGCTCGACAATGCAGGAGCCTTGCCGGTAGTCGGTGCAGTCACCTTAACACTCTTTTGTTCGAAACTCGAAAACCCAGAAGAGGGGGAATCACCCTCCTTGATAATTCAGCTCTTAGCATGTTCTCAATCCATTGTATTGTCGTTGTTTCTACATGGAGCTTATCCAATGCCATCCTTATAGACCCGTTGTTTACATTATTAAATGCTCCTTCGATATCTAGGAAGGTGGCCATAGTGTAGTCTTTGTAGTCCGCATTCTTTTCTCTGGTAGCTACAATCTCGGGTAGTGCCGTCTCTCTTGATTTTCCTTTACGCTTAGCGTCTGGTGAACACCATAGGTTGTACAATATTTAACGAGTTTATGTCACATATTTTGATATAGGAATCCCTGCCGTGAGAGACTATGTATCTGTAATCCTTCTTTGGGAACGAAAACCACTTTTACTTCTTTCCCGTTGTTTTGGACTTAGCTTAACTTTAGAGAACCGATAAAGATAATTTTAGGCCGACTTATCTCCTCTGTTCCTGCAGACTTGTAGTTTTTGAACGATTTGATCGCCCATGTTATTCTATTCTCTGTGATCAGTTATGCATTTAGAAAACCTATCCCTTAATTTATCTTTAGGATCTGCTATTCGCGGTAGACGCGCAGACTATGCAGATCCTCTCCTTGTATACTCGGGCTCTTTTTAGAGTTGAGTAATACGCTATTCTTCAGAAAGGTCTTGGTTTTTAATCCCAATCAGTTTTACGATGCTGGTGTTCTTTTAACTTACCTTTTAAGGATCTACGTAGGTAAGTCAGGACTTCTGATGAGTATAAACGTAGGTGCATAGACCCAGCTTATGGATAATTAGTTTGAACGGCTCCTTTAGCAGACTCAATAGAAGTAGAAAAAACTTGGTAGCTCGTTTAGCTGTTCAATATCGAATTACGTCAATCTTTGTTTTCCTTTGACCTTTGTGCATAACATTTGCTTACTTAGCAATTGGTTTCTTATAAAGGGTGTTTTTTTTAAGTATAAAAATTGAATATGAAATAAAACACTTGGAACTGATGCTAATATCTATAATATTAGCTTCATTTAATAGACAATTTTATGCCATTAGTGATCAAATATGACATCTAGCATACGCGTGCCATGGCTACCTCGAATGAAGCGCAATCGTGAAGTCAAATTTTCAACAACTTTATCGAGCAACCGGAGCCGTATATCAGCAATAACACGGCGAATGTTGACTTCCAAATGGTCCAAAGTCTCTGGTTTATCGGCATATACTTGTTGCTATATTTGATTCCCGACACCGATAGAGCGATGACCCGAACCAAACGATAACACTTTCTCTCTCTGGGATCCCGCTATCCCAGCTGTGGGTTCCTCCAGGTCGATAGAGTGACCCGCTATTTTCACAGTCCCGATACACGCCAAACGCTAGATAATGGGTCGCGTGTCCCGTCTATTCTCGGGAATTCTCGCACGTGCGGCCCACCAGAATCTCAACTTTCAAAAAAAGAGAATGAATTCCTATTTCTACACCCATTTTTTCACTGCTCAACAGATAAGTATGTTGTTCCTGGCGGTAATGTGCCCCTTTCTGGCACAGTTCCTTAGTCTTTTTATCCCGCTAGCCAAAGTCAAAAATCTACTCTACTTTATTTTTTTTTTACTACAACAAAAACTCAAAGAAAAAAATTGCTTTTCACAATCCCAAACCAAAATTGCATGCCTCAAAAAAAAACCTCAGCTGACCCTCTTTAATTGCTGGTCGTCACCAAAGTGACTTCCAAATCTTTTTTTATTCCACAGCTCCCGCAGCTTCACACACACATTCGCACACCCGCTCTCTCATACAATCATTTAGCTCTAGCGGACCCAACAACGGGGTTTTTAGCTACAACACTAGCAAGATTTGCTAGTGTGTGCACCCGTGTCTAATCAGACCTCTCATTCAAACCAATTTTCCACATTCACACTAAACTCCTCAGCATCGGAGTTCGCCCCCACTTCTAGTAATGACTCGGAACTCCACTGAGAGAGTTTATGGAAGCTGTGG
The DNA here is from genome assembly GCA_963966105.1 of Volucella zonaria. Taxonomy (NCBI): domain Eukaryota; kingdom Metazoa; phylum Arthropoda; class Insecta; order Diptera; family Syrphidae; genus Volucella; species Volucella zonaria. The sequence goes on along the minus strand of OZ014530.1, from coordinate 284,055,046 downwards.
ATTCTAACAATGCCCACTATTTCCCCTACCATTACCTTATACATACAATTAATTACAAAAAGCAGAGTTTCCTTCCCTTCTCCTACCCGGGCATTTTTACACCATCGGAATACACAAAAAAAAAATTTTTGCAAAAATTAACACGATCGCGAAGGAGAAAGGGAGTTGGACGGAACGATAGTTGGAGTGTTGGGACAAGAGGAAAAAAGTGTCGATACAATTCGGGATTGTATCTCGATTGTATCGCCGCTCCTAACAAAAGCTAAGTTCAGTGCCTGTGCAATTTAGAAATTTTATATTTTTATCCGCGGGTCCCTTACCATTCCGGTGGATCGGCGTTCAGATTTCGGGGAGGTGGGACTGATCAATAGCGTGCCACTCCGTACAATTATTTATTCATTTTTTGTGATTGGGCCCTTCTGCTCTCTGGCCTCTCTGGCCTCTCTGCCCACGGGCCACGTCCAGTCTTGTGATTTGTACTTTTGTTAAGGTGGTTGGTTCTTGTCATTGGAGTTTATTGTTGTTGGTTGTTGATGTTTGGTGTTATTTGTATGCTTGTGTGTTTGTATATTCCCTCGTTGGAGGCTGTATTAATACTTGGACGTCCGCCTACACACCTCTGCTGCTCCATCGATGGGGTGTTGCTTTAAGAGAGATTGTCGTCTCTTCACCCATCGATGAATTGGCTCGGTGCTAGCTCTAGCTAGCTGCATCCACATCAGTTGTAGGATGTGATGCCCGTGTCCGCACCCACATTGGTAGCAGGATGGGGTGTTATTTAAGCCTCCTGTTGCTTGCCTTTTGTTGGGGTGTCTGTTCCAGGGATCGTCTTCCCCCACCCGTCATCATTGTGTTGTGGTGTCTGGATTGAATGACCGTGCGTCGCCACCCGTCGGTGATTTTCAGACGTCCTGTCTGATGCAGCCCGTTGCGAGTCTGCCGTCTATCTATGGGCTCCGATAACGGTGTTCCTGGTGGACCTCCTGTCGCACCTTGGGCTCCTGATCCATCGTGATCCTTAGGGCTTCACCGACCGAACCTCCTCGTTCTCCTCTGTCGGGCAAACCGCCCGTGGACATTTGTGGGTTGTTTTCCGAGGTCTGGGGTTGGTGGGCCACTGACTGATGGGACTATGGCTGCCCTCCACCTCCGCCAGAGCTCGGTGTTCCCACTCAATGAAAAGAGGGACCGAAGGGACTTGTAAAGAAAAAGAGAGCCAAACTTCACATACCCCTAAAGAAAATAATCTAAAGGTGTGAGATCACAGGATCGTGGAGGTCAGTTCATAGGTCCATTACGGGAAATTGCGCGCTCAGCGCACGCGGTGTACCCAGTTGCGCCATCTTGTTGAAACCAAATATCTGTCACGTCAATGCCATTCAACTGAGGAACAAAGAAGTCAGAAATCATATTTCTAGTGCTCTCCATTGACGGTAACATTCTGGTCGGCATCGTCCTTAAAGAAATATGGGCCGATGATTCCACCAGCCCATAAACCACACCAAACAGTGGTTTTAATGGTTATAAGAGCGTCTCGACAAAGGCTTCTGGGTTTCCTCCACTCCAAATTCGGCAATTTCGCTTGTTTACATATCCATTTAACCAAAAATGGGCCTCATCGGAGAACAAAATTTTGCGTAGAAGCTGAGGATTCAGCTGAATCACGTTTTCGGCCCATTCACCGAACCTACGACACGTATAATTGTCACGCGATTTCAACTCTTGCACAAACTGGATCTTATAAGCTTTTAAGCCAAGATCTTTTATAAAAATCCAATTGCTGTGCACAATGGCGAATCGACCCATTCGGATTCGCCTCAACACTCCGCTCCACAACGGCAATAACTTCTTCTCTTTGCACTGTTTTTTGTCTTTGGGGATGCGTAGCGTATTATCCACTAGAGTGTACGTGGTGGTAAAATAATTCATCGTGTTCCGAATAACTTGCTCAGATGGGCGATTATTTCGACGGTGAAATGTACGTTGCGTACTATAAGTTTGGCGAACCGAACCATGGTTTGCAAAATAAGTTGTTCTGGCATTAATCTTGTGGCAAAAATAACCACAAGTCAACTTTCAACTGTCAAATTGATAATTTGCTGAAACAGTGCGGCCAGATTAAAACGAAACCTCTAAAAAAACACACTTTATAAATTTTATAAAGATTTTTTGAGTACTTACCATGATGGGAAATCTTAAAAAAACAAACCTTGTGCTTGATGCCACCAACGTCGTAGTTACTTTTCAACAAAAAACCATAATCAAGAAAAACGGATATTTCAAATCTAGGGAACATTCTAGAACGATTTTGACATAAAGGAAAGAGTTCCGAAAGTGTTCCGACTTTCACTCACGACGTTGCCAGCTCAATTCAAAATGAAATGTTATAAACTTAAGATTTATATCGGCTCGATGACAACTATATTTCCAGCAGGATAGCGCCACATCGCGTAATGCAAGAGACACAATGCAAAACACAATACGAACTAGGGGATTTAACTGGTCGTCGCGTTGACCGACCAGATTCCACCACTTTCGATTTTCATTATCATCTCCCAACTGAGAACCAAAATTCGCTTGGAAATCCATACCACACACCTAGAATTCTTCTCAAGGCAAAAGCATAAATGATAAAAAAACTAAAAGATACATAACATCCATAGCCGGAAACAATCACTCATTTAGTCACAGCTATTTCAAGACGCTTTCTTCGGTTTTATTTTGATTATTTTGAATTTCCATGTAATTAATTGCCAAAGCCTATCGTTAGGAACAAAATTTGTATTCGGATTTGTGTACAGTGCCGGAATATACATATTTTCAATATCAAGGTTTTGTAAGAAAAAGCCTTACTTTACACAATAGAATTGTAATAAGTTTCCTTTGGTATACGAGTACGTAATGCCCCTTGTGAGTGGAATACTAATACATGCATATCCATTCTCAATGCCCCATGTCCACAGCCAAAAACAATTATAAACAAATTAATGACTTCACATACGAGTATGTAGATTTGAGTATGTAAAAATACGCCTAGCCAACTGCAAGCTATACTATAAATGATAAAAGATACATCGAAACGAAAATGATTTTATGTGCGGCACGTTTTCGATGGCACTCTCCATCCATTATACAGTGATTAACATCGAACATTAAATTCGCCTGAACAACGGTCGAGTATGACAATTTAAATTTCATAAATATCTCTGTGATCACCCAGATTGACCACTTTCAATTCTCATCTATTCGATATATCAGATCATTCGCTACTTGACGCACCTCTTTCTCCAGTTGTTGAAGCAAAAAATAAAAAAAAATAAAAATTATAAATTTATAGTAAAAGTTTAGTCAAACTCAGAATTTTTGATGGAACCCGCCTTGAGGTGGTTATCCAGCGCCAGATAAATATCTGTAAATTGAAATAAATTTCGCTACTTAGTCGTCATTCGGAGACACTGTCAAAATTTCTGTCCAATTTCCATGCTAATCAAATTTAGAAGCCAGTTTCTGCCTGATTTCTAAAATTAATTTCAACTACAAATATATTATCCTACAGATACAATACAAATTCACACACCCTCCTTTGTTCGAATCGGTGAGAAAATTGGGTCAATATTCACAAAAAAAAAAAAAAAAAAAGTAAACAAATCGTTGAACTCGAAAACATCGGATACGCAGCACCAAAACAAAGCAATATCCGAGTAACAACATCGAATTGATGTTGATGTTGTTTTGAAATGTTTCTGTTTTTATCCAAGAGGGCCACTGGATATGTTTCCTCATTGATACGAATTAAGCCAACAAAACAAGTTCACCAATTGAGCACAACGTATGTACGAGTATGAGTATATGTATCATGCACTACCAGACATATCGTACCGTAAAACTTGTATCATACGGTGCTAAGAATCTGGGTTTCTTGAACTTGGCCGCCGGCTGTCAGCTTCCAGCTTCCAGCTTCCATCTACCAGCTACCAGTTACCAACTTCAACTGTCTGTGGGGCCTGACCGATAACCGCAGTTCATTTACATCTTGTACTCGTATCTTTGAATATTTCCCATGTTGTGATGTTGAGCGCATTGGTGGGTAGCTGATGGAAAATTCTGAACCACATTCTGTGGTCATTGAACACTTTGATGTCGTATTCCACAAAACGTAATGAGATACGTAAATAATGGAAAACATGTTCGCATTCTGTTTCTTTATTCTGTCAAGATATCGAATGTTATTAATTAACTGAGATAAAACCGATAATGTCACATAAGAATTTTATAAATTTAATTCTACCTACGGATACACTGTGTCCATTAAAGAAAGCCTTTCTGGTTACGCATCAATGGCAGTTGAAAAAAACAATCTTTAAACGCGCATTTACTACACGATTTATGTTTCCGCTTCCAAGAAGCCTGTTTTAAGTGCTGAGATCCCCCCGACTTTAATGAATAACTCCTTTATAATTTATTAGAATAAATGAATCGGTTAATTAAAATGAGCAAGACATTTTCAGTGTAAGTGACTAATATGGATGTTGCCCTAAACCAACATGCTTGAAATTGATATCTTTTCTCAGAATTATGAAAAGACCGGAAATACATATGTCACCCTATCTAGAGATGAATAGGCTGTACCGCCTTTCAACCCGCATCAAATATTACAATACATGTATGTTACCTAGGCTGTCAAGCACCACTCAGATCTTTAGCCATCTCCTAACGAGGTGGATAAGCCGCACAATATCACATTCAGGCATCCCAAGGAACAATTTTGTTTATGAACTGGCCATACAAATGAAAATTTTCAAGCGCTTTCTAATACCATCCATAGGTAGACTCATCGAGACAGCTGTAAGGCATCGAAACTAATGGCCTACACTCGACCCTACCGATCAAGAAAGCTAATCAATTTCAAGAGAAAACACATCTCTAAATTCACAAAAATAATCACGGGATACTGTGTCATTGGAAGGCACGAAAAGCCATGAGTAATCAGTGGCGCGATTCCTTTACATCGAAATGGAATCCGTAGGCAATTTCCAAACTAATTTCCAAAGACAAATTTTTCAACGCATCATCTGCCACTCCCTGCCTATGGACAGGGAACTCATCTAAGTGCACCTTAACGCAACTGAATTTAGCATAGTCTGCTTGGCGAATATGACAATCAATCGTTTCAGGAACTCCTTTCCTCGGGGATTTGTTAAAGATAATTGTTTAATGGTTTGCGCCAATGAATTTAGGATCTTCATAGAAACCAGTAGCTCGTACCACTGGCATGCACAATTTGCCGTTTGAATCTACTAGACCTAGGGCCTACATACTAAACCATATCTCTGCATTCGTCCAACTTTCTCCACATGGGTACGAGCATTACCTCGCGAGACTTTTCAAGAAATATGCTGTAAGCTACGAGGTAGCCTCTTGGGCACTATAATTAAGCAGATCTCAATCCAGTCATCCTCCGATCCCATCAAGTGACATACGAACCTCTCCGGGCTTCGTAGGTTTGTTGTATCTTTTGCGAAGCGTTTGCAATAAGACACCGCATGGTCTTCCTCATTTGGATAATTCGAAGGCAGCGGAGATTGTGCCCAAATCTAAAGAACTAATTCCAAAAGCTGCCTTGTCCGCAGAGGAACTATGCAAACTGGAGCTACAGCCCACTCTTACGCTCGTTGTCCATGATTTGTTGACAGGAACTAGCTTGTGGGTATATAACAACTGATGGATAGCGGGATATGAGTGGAAATTTTTTTGGTGCACTGTTTCATATTGTTGTTAGGGCATAACACCTACAGCAATTTGATTCGGTAAATCAACGTCAGAATTTTCACTTCGCAGCCTTGCTTAGTATCGTCAGTGTTCGTGTATTTTCAGGGTAGACACATGCAATATACACTGGCTAAAAAGTGATCACTTTTCTGCGTACTTAGTGAAACATAGGTAGGTCCTCGCCCACACACCACAATGTGAGCCGTCTTCCAATCCGGAATTCAACTTCATGTAGTTAAAATTCCATCTCTGTAAGCGAATTATCCACTACTGCTTTATATACAGTAGCCCCAAACTGGATAGCATTTCGACCTTTAACGAGTTCGTTATACACAACTCTGTGTGGCTTCGAGTCCGCCAACGCCCTGGACTTGTTTTTAACTTCTCACCCTGATGATGTGCTCTCCCCTCTAGGCTCACCGGACCATTGTGTCATATCAGCTAATTTGTTGTACACCCACCACACAGTTAGAGAAAAGATTCCTAAAAGCACCGTACGCCAATACGAGAAAGCCAACTGGGTCGGTATGTTTCCTCGATAACGACGTTTCTCTTTGGAATGAAATGCTTTATCACTCATCGGATGAAGAGTATCAAAGCAAAAGAAAAGGCATGGTACGACTCGAGCTGTAAAGAGGTTGTCAGGGTTAGAGAAATGTTTTTTCGGTCCTACAAGACCAATCCGATAGAGGAAAACCGAAAAAAGTTCAAACGAGCCAGGAATGACTGCAACGCCTTTCCTAAACGTGTGAGATGCCAATAAAAACTGAGACAAAAAATACTACAATATCCCAAGGGCAGTAAAAATGTTTGGTCGTTCGTCAAAAATAAATTCTGCCTTATCCTCCATCCCAACGCTCATTTACAATGACATTCCAGCAGTCAGCTCTTTGGACAAGGCCAATGTGCTTGCTGCACACTTTGCGGCCAGTTCAACGCTCCCGGATTGTGCTTCGATGGGATGAATCCACTTTCGCACTAGTAGCAAGAATACTTCAAGATCTTAATATACATAAGTCCGCTGGACCAGATAGTATATCTCCCCTCCTTCTGAAGAGGTGTTCTTCCACTGCCACTGCGTTAGCTTTTCATCAGGACTCTTTCCGAGCAGTTGGAAAACAGCATTTGTCCAGCCCGTCCCTAAAAAAGGCGAATCTTCCTGTCTCTCCTCTTATAAACCCATTGCGCTTATGTCCCTTATTTCCAAGGTCATGGAAACGCTGATAAACCATCAGCTCATGAAATATCTCGTAACACGAAAACTTCTCAATGACCGGCAGTACGGTTTTCGTTGCAACAGGTCCACTGGTGATTTGATAGCATGTCTCATCGTAAAGTGGAACCAAATCGTACATCAATCTGGCGAAAGTAAAAAACTTGCACTTGATATTTCTAGGGCATTTGGCAGAGTTCGGCATCAGGCTCTTTTGTCGAAAATGAGTGCTTTTGGGATTGATGATCCTCTTTTTCAATGGATTAGAAATTACCTTTCGGACCGTTCAATTCAAGTTGTCTTGGACGGTTTCAAGTCTGGTATTCACGAAATAGATGCTGGTGTGCCCCAGGGCACACATCGCTTGGCTGCCACTTCTAATCCTATATACTCCTTTTCTGCAGACAGTACTCTCTGTTTTTCATATTCGTTCCCGGACTCACGTCCCTGCTCATCGGCTGTAGAACGGGAACGGCAGCGTATGTTAAACTCATTAATTTCCGATATCAACAGCATAATTGATTGGGGAACTACTAACATAGTGGAATTTAATGCTTCCAAAACTCAATGCTGTCTGCTGTCGTTAAAGCGAAATTTGAACAATCAGCCATTATCCATGAATGGCACTTGTATCGTCGAAACCGAAAAACTGTCCATCCTCGGTATGTGTCAATGACAACCAACGTTGGAATGACCTCATATTCGGTGTCTTCAAAAATGCTGCGAAATGCCTAGGTTTCCTCAAGCGATATAAGAAACACTTCACCCCCTCTGATCTGGGCTCAATATATAAGGCATTCATCCGAAAAAAAATTGGAGTACAATGCTCATATCTGATCAGGTGGGTATAAAACATCTCGACATCTGGTAGACCGGATTCAAAACCGTGCGATAAAATTCATAGCTGATACCAATATCACTCAGGCAATGGACACCCTCGAACACCGGCAAAATGTCTATTGTCTCACTTTGTTTTATCACTATTTCCACCACCAGTGCTCCATTTAAATTGCCAGTAGCATTCCGCCAAATCAAACTCTCAACCGTAAAACCCGGCTCGCTATGAATGCCCTCAAGCCCATTTTCGGACGTCCTCTAAAATATCGTGATTCGTTCCTAAATCTTTCAACTCGCTTATGGGATGCCCTGCCGTTATCTGTATTTCCTGGCCGTTATAACTTACAAACATTTAAAAATAATGTACATCGGTACCTGTCTTTTCTTCCTCCCTAAATTTCCTTCGAACGCGCTGTGTACGAACAAGGGGTACACAAACCCCTTGAGCGCGCGCTCATTATAAAAAAAAAAAACCCTGTTTTGTTCGGATCTGGCTTTCCATATTGATGGTAATGCTCTCCTTTCTTCCCGTTAAACTCTTTTGGGATTCTGCGTGTTTGTAGTTTGGCTAGGGTATACCTTCTGCATCTCATTCGTTAGGATCACAGGGAACTTTCCGGCTAAAACCCGAGTCTGTTCGCAGGCGGTTGATAATCCTGATTGCGCAGACCTACGCTATTTTTTTAAGACCTTAACACTCAACTGTACATGTATAATGTGTAAAGCTTTTGTTAAGTTTTTTTTTCGGAAAATGAGATGAGATGGATTTTTGATCCATATGTGGCATCCAACATTTTATTGGGGAGACTCAGCAACTACTCAACTTCATATGATCTTAGTTGACTAATTGACTAAAAAAAATTAATTTCTTTCGGGGCCGGTTGTGATTCGAACACTGATCCTTCCAATTGGAAAACAAATACACCCGCCTGTACGCTAACGACAGTTTTATTTTTAATTCTTCCGTAGTTAAGGAACTTGCTCAGACTCAAGCAAGCACAGGGAAACCGAACCAACTACTCTAAACAACAGGATCTTACGAGCATATCCGGAGCCACCGATGTTTGGAAGCATCCTGGAGAGTACCGTCTGCATCAGCGAAGCTGTATTGCCTTGACGTCGGCCTAAACGTGCAGCCTCATTATCGAGCATCACTCCGAGATATTCTAGAGACTCCTTCGAAATAATTTCTCTTAGTTTCTGATTCGAAAGGTCGCTTGCTCCATGGTTTTAGAACTAGCTGACCAGTTCCGAACTGATATCATCAGCAAATCCGATCACTTTCACTACTTCGTGGAGCGTACATCATAGAACTTCATCATACATTATGTTCAATAGAAGAGGTGAGAGGACCGATCGTTGCGGTACTCCCGCAGACTCATTATACTCGTAGCATTTAGTGCCATCGTCAGTATGAGATTTTAGTGTTCTGTCGCTGAAGTAGCTTGTGACTATGCTGGCTAAGAATCCCTTAATGCACAACCAGGTCGTAGAGCTAAAGCCATTCTTAATGTCTAGCGTTATAACTGCTCAATATACCTTCGCTCCCATCTCTGTGTTGGTTCAGCTGCTGTATCTGCTACAGCTTTTATGGCATCGAAGGTAGAATGCGATTTTCTGAAGACGTACTAATGGTCTGACAGATCTCCACTTTCCTTTGCTACTGCAAAAAGCCTGTCACATGATGCCCCTCAAGATCTTTTTTAGGGTTTTAAGCAGACATATTTGGCAATCTGACGAACATTCTCCAGAAGTTTTGTTAACCTTTGATAGCAACGCTTGGTGCTGAAGTTTTCACAGTGTGGGGTAGACTCGCTCTTCTAGACACCCTTGCATTGTTGCTACGAAAGCGTTCGGATTCGTCTTTGCAGCCCCATTGGCTGCCTTATTTCTGGTGCTGTTATTCAGTTCAGTTGTCTCCTATTTTCCGAATGTACTCCATTATGGTTATTCCTCGTACACAACACGAATTTTTGGTCTCCGAGAGAACAGATCCCCTACCACCATATTTAGTATTTCCGGGCATGCTAAGTGGAGAGACATATTGCGTTTAAGCTTCTTCATCAGTACCCTGTGGCTTAAGCATCTGAGTCCTCCTCGTGATAAAGGGTTGAAACTCCTTGACTTGGTTTCTTTATCGGCCCATTTCAGATAGTGTCTCTCCAAATTGAAGGTGGCCAGCCGTTCTTGGAAGAATTGTCTACATTGGGTCTCTGGAATCTGCGTCCATTTTACTGCAATGCCCTTCTGGGCATTGCTGCAACGCATGCTGTGGGGATCTCCTAATGGCAATGGTGCGATTATTCAACATTTCCCTGATTGTATCTTTACCAAAGAGCGTGTCTTTTCCTCTTTGGCCCTGTTGCGTCGGTAGCTGTATTCGTTGCCCTTCGTTAACTTTTAATATTATTTTATAGTATCGCCTTAATCAGGAAGCTTCCAAGTGTCTTATAACTCGAATTAGGTCAGGCGCGCAACAATTAAGATCGTAGCGAATTTTTGGGTTACCTCCCAGTCAACCCGTACTCATTCAGGCCAAAAATGGCAAGGACATGCGCGACCAGTAGCATTACACTGGCCTACGGCGCTTCGTCTCACAACCCTATGTTTAAGAGAGTTTAAAATATGTGACGAAGCAACTAATGACCTCGAATGGATATGCACTCACCATTGGCGACTTTAGCCAACGTATAAATGGAAACGGCACGTGGAATGTTCGGCTCCTTAACAGGCCACGTGCGGATAAAAAACTGTAATACGAGTGTACAGGTAGTCCCAGTTTAGGTTTTCGTCCTGATAGCTGAAGATTCCTGAAGTTATGGCAAACAAAAAATTGTATCACTGGGAGGGTCTATTTTCACCCCCCTTCAGGCTAAAATGACGAACCTCTGATGTCGAGGTAAAACTACTTAAAAGGCCGTAGCTTTTTAACGGACTCAGCCTAAGAAACCGTTGTGCACGTTTTTGAAAGAAAATTTCAATGTGCATAAAACACGAAAATTTCGTCGAGTTCGATGAACGCCAACCAAAATTATGGCATTTTAAAGCTAACATTTTGAAAAATCATTGAACCAATTTCATCACAAAAATGCGTTTATCTCGAAATTTTCAACCTTCAGGTTAACTTTTTTTATCAAAACTTTTATCTTCTCTTCATTATCTCCGAGTTTTATGTATGACTTCTCCACCTACAAAAAACGGAAGTTATTGGAAACAACTATTTTATTCATGCAAATGGGCTTATTTTGCCGGTGGATTTGAGCCTACATCCGTATAAGATTGTGCTAACGCAATAACTGATGACCATAGACGACGCCGTGAGTTCGCTAATTGGGTGCTGGAAATGCTGGCCGGAGATCCGGATTATGGCCAAAAAATCACCTTCTCAGACGAGGCCCATTTTTGGCTCAGAGACTATGTCAACAAGCAAAATTGCTGTCATTGGCGTACACAATCCACAAGTGTTCGGCCACGCATTAATGCATCCACAAAATTGACTGTATGATGCGGTTTACAGTATGGCGGCATCTTTTGACATTATTTCTTTCGAAACTAGGAAGGAGACACCGTTAACGTCAATGGTCTCAGGTATAGAGTGATGTTAATCGACTTTCTTTGGTCAGAGTTCGACAACATCGATATATCCGAGCTCTGCTTCTAATAGGATGGCGCTACATACCATACAAGCGACGCAACGCTCGAAGTTGAGAAGGAGAAATTTGGCGACTGGGTGATCTCACGGCAAGCGTTCATCAATTAGCCCCCACGATCATGCGATTTGACACCACTCTATTATTTTCTTTTGGGCTACGTTCAATTCTTAGTGTCTATGCTAACAAGCCAACCACTTTGGAGGGGCTCGAGACCAACATTCGACACTTTATACCGGACCGGTCGCTTGAACCACTGCCAGCGTAGCCGAGGCGGCCATTTGAATGATGTGCTATTCCACACATATTGGTTTGAGCGTAGCTTCAAAATAAAGCCAGAATCAATTTTATATCTTGCACCGTTGTACATAGTGTTGTTTAAATTTTTTTTTGCTTCCATTCTTATCTGGTCACCCTTTATTATACAGAGTCTTCCAATATGGACTTCAGAATGTTGACAGTTGATAGCGGCCATGCTGTTGAAGCAGCATCTGTCAAATTGGCTGTCATTTATTTAGTGTGTTTTGCCAAATCTCCGTGGAGAACATAGCGTACAACAACATGTGGAAATGATAAAATCGTTTTATCACAATTCCGCGCCCTTCGCGCATTTCACGGTCCTACCGAGAGGACTATTCGCAGTGTGGTGGATAAATTTGAGTCCACTGGTTCAGTAAATAATAAACCAACACCCGCACGCCGATGAAATGCAAGATCTGCCGAAAACATCGCCGCCATGCGTGACAGTGTGCAGGAGAATCCGTGGCAGTCGATTTCACGTCGCTCACAAGAACTCGGCCTTTCGCAGACTACAACTTGACGATTTTGCATCGTGACTTGGGCTTACACCCGTACAAAATTCAACTGACACAGGAGCTGAAGATAAACTACAACAGACAACGACGTGTATTCGCTGAATGGGCTCTGGAGCAGTTGGAAACTGACCCTAACTTTCATCGAAAAATCACCTTCAGCGATGAGGCCCAAATTGTCGAATTTGGGATGATACCAATCCACATGAGATCCAAGAGCGTCCAATATATCCCAAAAAAAGTCACTATTTGGTGTTGGTTTGGGCTGCTGTATGGCATCTGTCCATATTCTTTGAGAACAACGTTGGCCATGCCATCACCGTAAACGGCGAGCGCAATAGTTTGATGATTACCAACTTCTTTTGGCCTGAACAGGACGGTGCTATGTGCCATACAGCTCCCACGTCATATTGGAAATTCTGCACGAGTAATTCGAGGGGATGGTCATCTCATGTGGAGGTGATGCGAACTGGCCACCGAGATCGTGAGCTTTGGACCCCATTAGATTTTTTCTTGTAGGGTTTTCTGAAGTCACAGGCCTATGCGAATAAACTACAAACCAGAGCGGCACTCAAAACCAACATAACCCATACCATCTGTCAAATTCAGCCTGATTTATGCGCCAGAGTCATGGAAAATTGGGCATTTCTGATGCGCGCCAGCTTGAGAAGGCGCAGCATACATTTGAACGATGGTATGTATATTCTACACAAAATGGCATCAATAGTCCTTTTAAATGAATAAAAAATGTCGATGATATCTCACACACATTTTGTTTGATTCAAATTTAGAGATACTATCAACATGAAGGGATACGTCAGGACTTTGTCTACCTTGGCTCTGCTTTGAATTCTGCCAGCAAAACCTCGGCAGAAATAAAACGAAGAATCATTCTTACCAATCGCTGATTCTTTGGGCTAAGAACGCAGTTGAGAAGAAAGGCCCTATCCCGAGAAACTAAGAATACTCTATACCTTGATCATCCAAGTCCCAATTTATGGAGCAGGAGCATGCACTCTATCGAAAGCGAATAAAGTTGTTTCGACAGAAAAATCCTTCGAAAAACATTCCGTCCCGTTTGCGTTGACGGGCTTTGGAGGAGAAGATTCAACGGCTGTACATCGATAACGACTTAGTCAGAAAACTGCGCATCAGTCGCCTGAGATGGCTAGGACATGGACACCAATGCTCCGGTCCGCAGAGTCTTCGGAGGGAAAACGCAGTAGAGGAAAACACAAGTAGAAAGGGACTTTGACCAACTTGTAGCGCGCAAGTGGGTGCAGTTAGCTAAAGACTGAACTAACAGGAGAGGCTTTTTAGTTGAGGCCAAGGTTCACCCCGGACTATAGCGCCACTTAATTAAATACAATTCAGTATCGGCTTTTGAGTGTAGTCTCCACTGATCCGACATTAAACTTTCCACAGCAGTAAGGTGCTCACGAATATGATGTCAATCATATACGAGTACCTGTCTTCCGAAAAGTTGTAGGCCAGGTTTATGTCAAGGGATGCGAAAGCTGTGGTAACCTGGGCATTGAATTCCACAGGATTATCACTTGCTGCTTCTCTCGCACATCAGCTACGATGTTGTCCAGGACTGGGGAGCACTTAGCATTTATAGAAATACATATATGTATATGATAGGCAATGGTCGGTGGGGTGACTTATTGTGTGCAGGGTCTCATTAAGGATGTTTGGAAAAGTGTGTGTTCAACAACTTCTCCTGTGTTATGGGTTGATCACTTTCAATGAATGACTAATCTAAAAGTTTTACATTTGTTGTTTTTAATTTGCGCCCCTCGTTTACGGATATAGGATTATTGCAGTCTAATAGTAGTGATTTCCATTGTCTTCCTTTGTCTGAATGATTACAGTCCGAACATGTCTGGAAATATTTATTAAATATTTATGCCCAGGTGTTCCCAATAAAAAAAAAGGTTTTTGAGCGTCACCGTCTTGGTTTTACTTTGATTTTTATCTCTTAAACTCCAGCTGGTCTCCTGTGAATAAATCGAATCAAAAGGAAGGAAGCGATATTAATTTTAGGAAAATGCTTCCCTATATGAATATCGTTGTGCTTTTTTTTAAATCTTATCACATGTAGGGGGTAGAAGGTCAAACAACTATTGCGTAAGTAATGAGTGGCACTCAAATCGAAATTTACATTCATCGCATATCTAAATTGTTGTTAATATTGCACATGCCAATGTAATTAACGAAAACGTACAATCAGCGTTTTGTAAGATCCCACATAAGGCAAAGTACGTATGTGATATCACGCAGCTAGGCGCTGTGACAAGTTGGGAGTCTTCTTATTTTTTTTTCTATTGAAACCAAACAGTGCTGAATAAATTAACGAACTCTCGATTGGAAAAAAAGCGCCAAACTGCTGAACCCAACTTCATCATAAAAAGCAAGTTGGGAGGAACTGCCTTTGGTAATGGAAAGTTTCTCTATTGTATCTTTTGATTAGAATTTTAAGACAATTTTGGCGCCGCTTATAACTTTATCACACCACCCCCTGTTGGTCAGCTGCCGTTACCCTCCATTGTGATATAAACGAGTATGATGCCTCAACTCAAGCGCATCTATCAAAACTGTCACAGCTGGAACAGTGAAACATGAATTCAAATTCATTACCGAGAATAACAACAAACTCAAACAACGATTCACCCAAAAGATAACGCACTAAAACCAGATTCACTGTATCTAGATACATTTTTTTCACTCTGCCTTACGTTTGAAGACAGACTTGGGCCCGTCTGTATCGAGAATCGAGTGACAGTAGTGTTCCTTTCTGTTGTATCGGTATAAAAAGCAGCACATCACTTGGACGTACTGTCATTTGACTTAGTCAACTCACCTGCTCAAGATGGGTAAGTGAAGCGTCAGAGTTTCTTCCATATACCAAATACCCACATAACTCGTAGTTTTAGTTGTAGTTGTAGTTGTAGTTGTAGTCGAAGTCGTAGTCGTATCTTTTCAAATGCACCTTTCTTCTTTGCTTAACTTCTTCGATTCGATTCGTACAAGTTAACCTGTAATTGAAATTTATTGTGACTTTTCCCTCCTGCTGTATTATTACAACAAGTTCAATCAACTTGGTATCAAGAATTTCTTTTGAAGACTCCGAATCCGTGGAATCAGTGTGTCGGTAAATCAATTTGTATTCAAAGTGCGCGCGAATTTAATTTAAAAAAAAAATATAAAAAATAATTACGAAACCTTGTGTGAGCAGCAATAACGTGAAGCAAGGCTTTTCCGCTTCAATCTGTGATTTTGTTGTTTATTTATTTTTTATTTTTTTATTTTTACTTTGACTTTCTTATTTATTTATTTATTTTTAAGTGAATTTTTCTTTGTAAAAATAAAAGTTCAGATGAGTGTTGTGTTAGAAAAGGAAACTACTTCGAACGATGTGTTTATAGGAGTTTTGGTGTGGTTTTATCAATTTTTTTGAAGACCGATTTCTTAATTTTTTTTCATTTTACTCTTTTAGTTTCAGATTTTGGTTTTCTTTCTTTTTTTATATAAAACTGATCCGATTAGACCTACTTATTCATCCTTCAATCCTGGAGTTCGAGTTTCTGTATCATAGACGGCGTCTATGATACGCCTAAGTGGGTTTGTCTTTCCAACAGCCACTCTTACCTCACCTAACATTTAAAGATTATTTCGGCCAAATAAGCACCGCGACTAGCAATTACAAAACATGTCCTGCTGGTCCAACTTCTGATTATTTCCAAGGGCATCTCGAAACGAGCAATAACTCACAGTACATTTTCCTCCAAGTTTTCATTCATTCATCGCTTGTTGATTCTAGTAAGCGTACCAATCTCGAAATCATCCTTTCACCAAACTTTGATTTCATTAAGCCGGTGGTATTTTCCGCAGTATGACATGTAGTTCCATCCTGCTAGGACCAACTAAGTAAATGTCACATAGATTTCACGTAAATTCGGAAACAAGTATTCGTTGATCATATTTACACATATGTCGATGTAAAAATATGAGGCCCAATGATGGCACCGCACAGCATATTTTTGTGGATATTATGATTCCTGAAGAGTCACCTGTGGCTCCAGATATTGCGATTTGACTTATTGACGTATCCGTTGAATCAAAAGTGAGCTTCATTGCTGAACACAATTTTGGCATAAAATCGCCATAATTGGTTTTGAGTCAGGACTAACATAGTCCTCAAGTGAGGCAATATTTTGGCCTTATACATATCATGTTGAGCTTAATTAGTGCGAAATCTATCCCCAAGACGACGAAAATCAAGTTCAGATGTCAGATTATGTGGCCCAAAAAATTGACGAAATGCTCTATAAGTTTGTCTAACAGAACAATAATTTCGGAAAGAATTCAGAATTTCTCTGACGGTCGGGCAAACGCCTAAGTGATAACGTTGGGTACATGCAGCCTGATGCTACGCGTGGTTGTGACGTTCACGTTCATAGCAAGCCACGCAGGATGTTGTAGCTCCTATGTCCAGCACACTGACACTATTCTCTTTGAAATGAGATCCTTTATCCCTCATCGGATCAAAAGTATCAAACCAAAAGAAAGGCATGGTAGGATTATAGAAATATTTTTCCGGTCCTACAAGACCAATCCGACAGAGGAAAACCGACAAAAGTTCAAACGAGCAAGAAATGACGCCTTTCTTAAGAGTGTGAAATTCCAAATATGCAAAAATACTCCAGTGTCCCAAGGCCAGTAAAACTGTTTGGTCCTTCGCCAAAAATATTAGAAATTCTACCTCATCCTCCATCCCAACGCTCATTTCCAATGACATTCCAGCTGTCAGCTCTTTGGACAAGGCCAATCTGCTTGCTGCACACTTTGCGGCTAGCTCAACACTCCAGATTGTGCTTCGATGGGACGAATCCACTTTCACTACACGTGTGGCAAGAATACTTTGAGATCTCAATATGCATAAATCCGTTGTTCCAGATGGTATATCTCCCCTTCTTCTGAAGAGGTGTTCTTCCACGCTGGCAAAACCACTGCGTAAGCTTTTTCATTAATCCTACTCTTTAGGACTCTTTCCGAGCAGATGGAAAACAACATTTGCCCAGCCCGTCCCTAAAAAAGGCGAGTCTTCCTCTGTCTTCTCCTATAGACCCATTGCACTTACGCCTTTTCTTACCAGGGTCGTGGAAACGCTGATAATCCGTCAGCTCATGAAATATCTCGCAGCAAGAAAACTTCTCAATGACCGGCAATATGGTTTTCGTAGCAACAGGTCCACTGGTGATTTGATGGCATGTCTCACAGAAAAGTGGAACCAAAGCGTACATCAATTTGGTGAAAGCAAGATACTTGCATTTGATATTTCTAGCGCATTTGGCAGAGTTCGGCATCAGGCTCTTTTGTCGAAAATGAGTGCTTTTGGAATCGATGACTATTTCTTTAATGGATTAGAAATTACCTTTCGGACCGTTCAATTCAAGTTGTCTTGGATGGTTTCAAGTCTGGTATTCACGAAATAGATGCTGGTGTGCCCCAGGGCTTCATTCTGTCTCCGGTACTCTTTTTAATTTTCATTAATGATCGCTTGGCTGCCACTTCTAATCCTATATATTCCTTTTCTGCAGACAGTACTCTCTGCTTTTCATATTCGTTCCCGGACTCACGTCCCTGCTCTTCGGCTGTAGAACGGGAACGGCAGCGTATCTTAATCTCATTAATTTCCGATATCAACAGCATAATTAATTGGGGAACCACTAACAGAGTGGAATTTAATGCTTCCAAAACACAATGCTGTCTGCTGTCGTTAAAGCGAAATTTAAACTCCCAGCCGTTGTCCATGAATGGCACTTGCCAATGAAAACTTACGTTGGAATGATCACATACTTATTCGGTGACGTCAAAAAACGCTGCGAAATGTCTAGGTTTCCTCAAGCGATGTAAGAAATATTTTACCCCCTCTGATCTGGCCTTAATACATAAGGCATTCATCCGCCCAAAATTGGAGTACAATGTCCACATCTGGTCACGTGCTCCTAAAACATCTCTGCACCTGCTTGATAGGATTCAAAACCTTGCCATAAAACTCATAGGCGATACTAATATCACTCAAACAATGGACACCCTCGAACACCGACGTAATCTCTCGTGTTTCACTTTGTTTTATCGCTATTTTCAGAAACAGTGCTCCGTTGAAGTCGCTAGGAGCATTCCGCCCATTCAAAATTTTAACCGTAACACCCATCTCGCTATGAATGCTCATCAGTATACTCTCAAGCCTATTTTCGGACGTCCTCTAAAATATCGTGATTCGTTCCTAAGTCGTTCAACTGCCGATATCTGCATTTCCTGGCCGTTATAACTTACAAACATTTAAAAGCAATGTACATCGACCTGTCTTTTCTTCCTCCCTAAATTTCCTTCGCCCGCGCTATGTACGAACATTTTAAGGGTACATAAGCCCCTGATGCAATTGACGGTGGTTTATCGGTATAGACGAGTGATTTAACGTATCCCAATAAAAAAGAGTCTAAAGGCGTCAAATCGCACGATCTAGCCGGCCAATTCACTAGCCCAAAACGAGAGATAAATTGCTCACCGAGCTCATTTCTTAATTGGCCAATCGATTCGCGTGCTGTGTGGCATGTAGCGCTGCATTTTGGGCAAAAAAAAGTTCGAAATCATTGAACGATAACGGCTCCCATTCTAGTTTACCGTCTCTCGGTCATGTTTGAAAAAATACGGACCAAGTATTCCGCTGGACTATAAACCGCACTAAAGTGTTCATTTTCCGGGTGCATTGTCAGCTCTTGTATTGCCTGATTTACTCATCGGAACGGATACGGCAGTTTTGTTTGTTAACATACCCATCCAACCAGAAATGATCTTCGTCGCTGAATACAATTTTCCGATGATAAAGCGGATCTTCCTCCAGCTTTTCTTAGGTCCACTCACCGAAAATTCGACGCTGTGGCAGGTCCATCGGCTTCAGTTCTTGCACGTTCTGTATTTTGTAAGGTTTTAGACCAAGATCCTTGCGTAAAACTTTCCACGAAGTCGAGTAATACGGTCCCAATTGCTGCGAACGGCGACGAATGGACAAATCCCTGTCTTCGTTAACAGAGGTGGATACAGCAGCAATATTTTCCTCTATTGGCTTGATATCCAATAGCGTGAAATTGGTGGAAAATGTGGTCACTATGGCTTGAATTGCTTGCTCGGTAGGTCGAAGATGATCACCCTGAAGTGATCGAAGTGCACGAATTTTGACAATAAAATTAAATAACTTGTTGCGTTTGTTTGAGTGAAATGGCAATGCTAATTGAGCAAGTCTGACTTTGACACATGTCATGGATCCAGCGTGACCTGTCAAAAGTAGAACATTGAAAAACCAAACAGCAAAAAAATCACCCTTTAGAAGTACGAGTATATTGCAAATTTAGTTTGCTATGCTCTGCGCAATGCTACCGTTTATTGAACAGTTTACTTCATTTATTTGAAGTCCTTTGCCAACGATCACATATGCCAAAGGGTTTACTTCTTTCTATTATTCTTGCCACATCATGTAAAGCAGTTGCTACCTATTTAAACTCCATAAATACCCGGATGTTCAAAAGTTGACCTAAGGAATTCACTGCATTTGCTTCTAATTTGAGGCCTACAAGAAATTCTAGGACTTTGAGTACAAGCCTAATTGACCTGGAATCTGTCGCTGTTTTGTGCCAGTTCCGGTAACGAGAACTATTGTACAATATCCGTTTCGTTGCTACTCCTACTCGTATATATTTTCACGACCTTTTTGTGATCCTTCTCCGGTGTTTTTTGATGCTTGACTTACCATCAGGAAATGGAGATTATATGCTCAAAGGACTAAATATTCCGCTCTCCATCCTCATGAGAGAAAACAAAATTCCTGGTTTGACTTTGCATATTAGATTCCATTTTGGATGGTGATTTGGTGGAAAGAAGCCTTCAGTCGGACTTTTTAAAGCCTCTTGACAGCTTTCCGTTTCAGTCGCTTTTCTTTATACAGGGTGCTCCAAATACAAGTTTCTTTTTAGAAGTAAAATAAAATGAGCAAAAATCAATTATTGTCGGTATGTTATGTCTTCATTAGAAGGAGGTAAAATTCCCATTAGTTTTGGAATACGATTTCATTCAGACGCCTTCGAAGTAGCGCATCCTGTCAACTCCTTGTTTCTGGCTTTATGTCTCGAATGGCTCGGATGAAGGGCTTAAGTCGTTTCGGATTGTGATCTTGAAGAGCACTCCATAAAATAATAGTCTAACGGGGTCAAATCGGGGCTCCGAGGTGGCCAATTGACATCGCCAAGGCGGCTGATAATACGATTACCGAGTTTAGAACACAAAAGATCGATTGTTAAATGGGCATGGCGGGTCATCAAGCTGAAACCAAAAATCTTCCAAGTCCATATCTTCAATATCAGCCCACAAAAATTCGCTAATCATGGCATTAACCTGTTCCCCAGATGCCGCAAATTTGTTTATTAACATAGCCACCGAGATGAGAATGCGCCTCGATTTGTTGGCCAAATCGAGCTACTGTAAGGCCTAAACTGAGAAGCGATAATGAAGCGGATGGTCGTTTGCCTTCAACTGCTAAGTCAATTGGACTTTGTAGGGGAATAATCCGAGATCTTTGATCAAAATTCTAATCATGCTGGTGAGTGAAATGTTGATTTGTTGAGATCGATGGGGAGTCGTTGTTCCAAGAACACTCTCCACAGAGGCCACAGCCGCCACATCCTCGTCATTACATACCGCCAATCTCATCTTTTGCACAAACTTGCGTACAAAAGGCGCGGTGAGTGCTTGATTTTCCTTAAATGCACAGCACTCGCTTTTGAAACAAGTTTTCAAAATTTCCCGACGTTGTTCAAGTGTAAAGGGACTCATTTCGTTGTCCGGAGGTACATATGTACTGACTGACAGTCAAGATTTCGAGCGGGAAAGAGCTGTCACCCACCCGTTATACTTAACATGGGTAGGAACGATAGCCTCTTTGGAAGTATTTTGTTGATTCTCGAGCCTCATTTTTTCTGCTGCAAGCTTGACGATTTTCTTCTATGGCACCTTTTTAAATTGCCCGACTTTGCTTTGTCTTACTGAACTCACGTGTTGCTATACTTAACTATGTTCACTCTTCTACAAAGTTTCCTTTCTACCTTTCCAGCAGCTTTGAAAACCGGTAAGCCGTCAGGTACAGCTGCTTTGTTGGATTTTAGCTTTGATATTGCTATTCTTACTTCGATTTGGTCAGGTGGATGGGAGTTTTGGCTATCATCCTCTGAGTTGAATGGTCTATTTTTCCCGGCGGCTGGACGTTGGGCTTCTTCACTGTTATGCAGTCTGTAGAAAAAATTTGTCTATATCCTCAACACCGACTGTGAATCTAACAAAGTACGGGTCTACTTTCGTTGATACCTTATTTTTACCAGTTGGTAAAACTTCCGTAAAACCTCTCAATATTTTCGACCGCGCACTTCTCGTGGTGTTTTTTCTTCTTCTGGAGATACCAACGTTCTTCCCTCCTCTTCTGGTCTTAGAGTTCATGAGCAGCTCTTGTCCTTTTTTGCAGCACCGCATCGTAGGCTTTTTGTTTAGATGCATGTGCTTACCGGCATTCTTCATCAAACTTGGGATTTCTTGCGCAACACCTATTGTGGCGTCTCTGATGGCACGTTGGTAGTATTGCCACTGGTCTTCGGTACTTGATGCTGGTTTGAGATCATCGTAGTATGTTTCAACTTTCTGTGTGCTCAACTGTGTGGAAACAGGGCTTTTGAGCAATTTTTAAAAAATCTTTGGTACCTCGTCGTATGACTTGAGTAGACTTTGACTTAAGTCCTTTTCAGGAGTCAATCCTGCTGACTTAATGACCCTTTTCTAAGGCGTCTTCCAGCTCTTTTCATATCTTTCTTATTGCATTGGTAGGAATGAGTGCATTAGGTAAATGCAACCATAGAAGGGTTCGATTCTGAGCCTCTACATACTTCTATCTAGTTAACAAAGGTAAAGTCACATTACTTCACATCTCAGTATGACACAATTCGTCTGTCTTTTTAAGGCCGTTTCATCTGTTTCGCTGAGAACTAAAACTCCTATAGCAAACGAGACCAATTTTCGGCCGATCAAGACTGACATTATGCTCATGGAACGAACCATCTTGCTTGGCCCACAAGTCAATATCTGAAACCTTGCTCGAGTGGGTCTGATTTACTAATTTCCCGACCTCTGTTGCTGTCAATCTAATAGCTTTACTTTTTTTTTTTTACTTTTAAATTCATTTTTATTGATTCTTTCATTATTACTTACATTCTAGACAAAAATGCTTAAATCTAATTTGACAATGATAGTTACTTATTCTAGCTTACTGGCTCTTACCGAGCGCTCTAAACTTTACAATCTTATTTATAGTTTACCTTTCGGCCTTAAAACTATCTTACAATTAATCTTACGAGTATCTATCAGTATTACAATATATGAAATTTCTAAGAAAAGGTTTTCGAAAAACTTAGATACAGTATCTTTAAATTTTTTTATAAAACTTAAAACTATGTCCCTATTCTACTTAACCTACCTAAGCTACTTAACCTACCTTAACTATAATCGGGGTGGTGAGCACTCGTAGCCTCTCGCACCGAGTGGTCACCATACCAATTGCGATTTCGGGCGCCTGACAGTCGTCAACATCGTGCACAAGCATCCCCGAGATTCAACCAATGCCATAAAGCATCGGTTACTTCTCAGCGGCGCCGCCTTATGCTGACGAACGCGGTCTCTCCACGAAATCCCCCTAACTATCCTTATTCTAACTTACAACTAACAGGAGTGTGTTACCTTAGTAACATACCGACCTAGGAAAGCGAGCCCACCCTCTCCCCTTCTAGAAGCCACCAGAATTCGGTGTACTGTTTCTCGGCATCGATCCGATCCCTGTCCGCTATCGCGGGACTAAAACGGAGGAGCTCCTGAGCATTGTCGACATACCCGTCGTAGATGAGCCGCTTGTCCCTCGCACCGCGGTGGCGGTGATATATTACCGGGATACCATCCCTGCTTTGCATTAACCCTTTAGCATCAATATGGAGAAATGCCTCTGGCGGGATAAAGCCCGATAGAAGCGTGCTCTCGTGGTACATTTCATTGGGGTAATAAGCCCCAAAGATCAGGCTATTATCGTTGGTCATTGCTCGTGCAACGTGTCTTCGGATCACTTTAATCAGGAAATTGTCAATCCTATTCAGATTAGCCCCATCGTAAAGGACTTTGTTGGGATAATATTTTTTGTACTCAGATTCTGGTGTTCTGTACAAGCCGAGACAGGTCCTAAGACACTGCCTTTCAAACACCCGAATCCTTTCCATCTGATACGGCGCTACATTGAACCACACAGGGCAACCATACGCGATGACTGGCCTGATTAGGGCCACATAGCATATGAGCTTCACCCTGGAGACAAGTTGGCTGCTGTGAAATAGCCTTCTTGTCAGGGCTAATGCCTTCTTGGCCCCAGCAAGACAAGCATCTATATGTTTGTCAAAATACAAATACTTATCGAGCCAGATACCAAGGTATCTCACTACGCTTCTCACCGCTAATGGCAGTCCATGCCGTCCAATGATGGCCAAATTTCGCCAGTTATATCTGGTATCCCTAGAAGCCCATCGCAATGGAGTTCTAAACAAGATTGTTTCCGACTTTTGAAAATTGATTTTCAACTTCCAATCGTCGCAATACGCCTTAATATAATCGAAGTCACGTTGCAAAAGGGTGTTAATGACTTCGATTTTTTGACCTGATCTGTACGCCACTAAATCGTCTGCGTACGCTATGGAATGATTGAGGGAACCTACTAGATCACTTGTGTAAATGTTAAACAGTATCGGAGAAATCACAGCCCCCTGTTGTAAGCCGTTTTTAATGTCAAAGGTCTTGCTAGAAATGACGTTGTTACATTTAACAACGAACTTCTTTCCCATAAGCATGTCGTAAATCATATATAGCAGGGGTTTCGGCATGCCCATCCTGGTCAGCTTATAGAAAAGCCCCTCTAACCATACGGTGTCGAAGGCCTTCTCAAAGTCAACGAGGCAAGCACCCGTACACTGGTTCTTGCATTTATTCCATTGTATGTCGGAGACCAGCTTTGACGCAGCATGAATAGTGTCATGCCTCGCCTTAAAACCAAACTGATTTTCCGGAATTATATTATTTTCCTCAACCCACCTTAACAGCGCTCTATTAACCACCTTCTCAAATACCTTGCTAATATTTGGAAGCAAACTAATTGACCGAAGATTAGCAGGGTTAGTTCTAACTTTGTCCCTTTTCGGGATTGGATGTACCACTGCTGTTTTCCAATGCGTCGGATAATATGCATTATTCAGCGCATTGTTAAACAGCGTCGTAAATATATCCACTGCTTCCAAGGGCAGGTGTCTTAATACGACGTTTGGAATACCGTCCACTCCCGACGACTTTTTGTTTTTCAAAGATTCAAAGATGCACAGGAGTTCATCTTTTCGCACGAACAAATGAGAGGAAGCTCGTTCATCGGCGACGATGACGTTTGCCGCGTTTTCTTCATTGAATACGGTGAAACCGTGATTCTCGGATCGCCAATTTTGAAGTTCGTTGCGCAGATAATAGTGACTTACGTAGGCCCTGTTGTCAATGTCGTGATTACAGCGAACAGGATTGTTCACCGTATACACGGCCTCGAAAAAAGCTCCCAGCAAATTCACTTTCTCCTGTGGGTCTTCAACCACGAAATGACCGTCGCCTGAGTCGGCACTCTCTGGACTTATGCCGACGGTCAGTAGTGTCTGTCTGTTTTCTGCTGTTTGTGGAATTCGGACACACTGAATGTCATTGTGATCTTTCCTCCTGAACAATTTATTTATCTGCGGGAACATATTCGGGCTACTGGATTTTATAGCCCGAATCTTATTGCCCCAGTACAGACTTACAGACTTACTGTAATTTTCTTTAATTAATTGTTTTAGGTTTTTGATCAGTGACTTTAGTGCTCTTATTTCCGGGTCGTTTCTGTCAGTGAACTGTCTGTACAGCTGCTTAAGCCTCGAGAGTAGTCTACTTTTGTGTGCGTACAATGCGTTGATTGTTGGAGTTCTGTACTTTTCGATCTGGCTTTCGTCGGAGTATTCTATCCGAGGGATAGTCTGCTCCATAGTTCGTTTGACAACGTCTTGCAACGTCAGTAAATTACGGTCGATTTCTTCGTTAGTTAAGTTTCTGTTAGTCGGGGGATCAATTCCACTCAAACGTAAATTACGCTGTAAGATTCTGGAGAAGCACGACCACCGTACTCTATGGTAGTCGTATGAATACACTTGATCATACTGCTCCAGCTGCGTTTGCTCGTTTGGGATCCGTATTGTGGCGGCAAGTCCGTAGTGATCACTATCGTACTCGAACGCTCGCAAGCAGTTCCTTGTGTTTCGATCTGTGTTAGTCAGTTCTAGTCTACTGTCTGTTAATGCCAAGTCCAGGAAAGAACCGGCTGACGGGAAGGATGGTATATTCGTCGCGTACAGTTCAAGTCTGTACTCAATCATATTTTGACCCCACCAGTAGCATAACTGGTTGCCCCTGGTGTTTGGCGGATTATTTCCCCATGCCGCATGTCTAGCGTTAAGATCTCCGGCCAAAAAATAATAATTTTCCTCCGATTGAAGCTGAAGGCAACGAAAAAGTATTTCGAGCTCAGTTATAAATTGAATGGGATTAGGTACTTCAGGTGCATAAAGCGACACCACATACACTCGCCTTCGACTATGAAGAGGAATGCATACGATGCAGGCTTCCAACACCCGGAACCTCATTAAATCCCCGCTATATATGACTCTGTGGCGCATGCCTTTGCGTAATAAGATACCAACCCCACCCCCTCGTGAGGAATGTGGACGGTCTCTTCTATATACATTATAACCACTGTAGCCAATTTTGTGATTCTGGTTGAGCTTAGTTTCGCTAACCAAAAGCACATCTGGGCATTCACTTAACAACAGATTTTGTAGGTTGGCCCTTCTCTCGATCCTGATTAGTGAGTTAACGTTTAACGCAAGGATCTTCAGATTAACCTCATTCAACGTAGCAGACATTATATCGGCGTGCCAGACTTGTCAAACAGGGTCGAATAGATGACGTCAATCCGAGCCGCTTGTTCATTTAATTGTTTCTGGAAATGATCAATTTTTCCGTGTAGGGACAGAAGAATCGCTTTCAAATCCAGATCCGCTTCCGGTGCTCTTTCAGCTACCTTTGGCGTATTTTTTGCTGTTATTGTGGCCTTACCCGCTCCAGATACCATTTGGGCAAAGGATACATTGGGTGCCACAAAATTAGAGAAAGCACGACTCTTTTGACGCTTCTCTTCTTCGATGAACTGTTTTCGAGCCTGGACTTTCTTTTTCAGCTCTTGAAACCTAGGACAACCCCTGAAATTGGCAGGATGCCCCGAGTTCCTGCAGAGTACGCAAAAGAGTTGACCCCTATCTAATACTCTATCGTTACCTAAAGGACATTCTCCATATTTGTGGTCCTTATCGCACTTAACGCATCTAAATTGCATATTGCAATTAGCTGCGGCGTGCCCGAACCTCTGGCAGCGCATACATTGCAGTACACGATCTGCCCTCTTTAATTTTTCCCAACTTACAGCATGATAGTACAGGAATTTGATTTTTCGCAGACTATCGATTTTGCTGTTGGGCGTTAATTGCACTAGGAAGAATGGTAATTTACGGTTACCACCCCTTGCCGCGGCCGTGGTAAACGGCTTAACCCCCACGAACTTAAGGTCGTCGCTCTCTAACCCTCTGAGCTCTGCTTCGAGCTCCTCCGTTTTTATTTCTGGATCGATCCCTTTTAACAGCACCGTTTGAAGTTTTTCACCCTTAGGGGTATATGTATAGTATTCAGTATCAGCTTTTCCTAGGGCGGTTCGTACTTTCCGGTATTCCTCCATATTATTACACATAATAATGTGCTTATTCGCACTTAATCTCTTAACATAAAAATTCTTAGTTACTAACTTACATAACCTAATACTATCATTTATTTCTAAATTACTTACATTTATGGGAGGCACTCTTTCTCTCCCCTTTCCCCTTTCAGACTGCTGTTTTTGTTGTTGATTTTGTTGCTGATGCTGTTGTTGTTGCTGTTGCTGCTGCTTCTGTTGTTGTTGCTGCTGCTGCTGCTGCAGTTGCTGCTGTTGTTGTTGCATTTTCTGTGGTACTTGCTGCTGTTGTTGTTTTTGTCGTTTTTGCGGTTGCGCTTTCTGTTGCAGTCGTTGTTCATGTTGTTGTTGTTGTTGTTGGTGTTGGTGTTGCTGCTGCTGCTTTTGCTTCTGTTTTTGCTGCATTGGCATTTCTCTCATAGCTTCCTTATTCTGTTGTTGCAGTTTTTGTTGTTGCCTTTGCTGCCGCAACTTCTCTCTCTTCTCCAGGAGCTCTTTTATAAGCTTGTCAAGCTGAGCCTCCTCATCTTCTTCCTCTTCTGCTGATGTATCAGTATCTGATAATTCTTTAAAGGGATTCCCCTCTCCAATGTAGCGGCACTCGCCCCCTTCAGACTCATAAGAGTACTCCTTTCCGGCCGCTTTAATGTGTTCATCTCCTTTGATTTTCTTTGTGGATAATTTTGACGACGCCTTGATTTTCCTACGCCTCTTTTCCACTTTCGTATCATCATCTGACTTTTGCATTGCTGCTGCTTTAGAACTTGTTGTTGCTTGCTGTTGCTGCATTTCACATGCTCTCGTTGTCATTCGATTCGATACCGGTTCCACCTGCGGGACCTCCGGCTGACGACCGGTATCCATCGTTAGTCGGCACTACTACCAAACTACCACTTCTTATTATATTTTTAATATAAATAAATTAAAAAAAAGTAGCTCGTGAACCTTCCACTGGACTCGAACCCAGGTCTTTCACGTACCGAGTCAACCACTGCTCCACTGAGCCACACACAACTACTTGTTAACCAATTTCTTATTTCGCTATTTAAATGATTTTTCACTTTTATGTCCACTATCGCAAAGTCGTCCGTCCTCTATGCGAGTTGAGAAACGACTGGTCAATCTAATAGCCTTTGACAAGTTGTTCACCCAACCTTACGGTCTAAGAACAAAAATTTACAACTGATATTGATGAAGTAAATTTCTCGGCTCTGACGGTTCTGTTCGCGGAGAAGGGCCTATCTACTTCTTAGTTAACTCCATGTGTTCATCACAGTCGATGAGGATCTACAAACAATATATCCTTGATTTGACTTCCCATAAAAAAACTCAATCTCGAGAAGGTTCCAGTTGGTCTCTGCCTCACGTCATGTCAGAAAATATAAATAAACATTTGTACGAGTATACTCATTGATAAAAACAAAGTCGCATCGCAAAATGTCAAAAGTTAAATAAAACGAGTTATTTTGAGATGAAAAGAAACTAGAATTTACCTTGTTATTGCTGCTTTCGTTTTCGTTTTTGTAAATACCTTTCTTATGTTTCATTGTAGGTAAGTCCAGTGTTATAATTTCGTTTCTGCTTTTGGGCCTGGCGGCAGCTTTAGCAGAGCATCAGCCGGCTCGTATCGTATGCTACTTCAGTAACTGGGCAGTGTATCGCCCTGGATTGGGACGTTATGGCATCGAAGATGTACCAGTCGATCTCTGTACGCATTTAGTTTACTCATTCATTGGTGTTAACGACACAAATTGGCAAATTCTGGTCATTGATCCTGAATTGGATATCGACCAAAATGGATTTAGAAATTTCACGAATCTAAAGAAAACCCATCCACATTTGAAGTTGCAAGTTGCTGTCGGTGGCTGGGCAGAAGGTGGCAAGAAATACTCACAATTGTGTTCGGTGAAAGAACGACGAATGACGTTTATTCGCAGCGTTGTGGACTTTATGAATAAGTACGACTTTGACGGATTTGATTTGGATTGGGAGTATCCAGGAGCTACAGATCGTGGTGGCAGTTTCAGTGACAACAATAGGTTCTTGTATTTTGTTGAAGAACTTCGTAGAGCATTCGATCGGGAGGGTAAAGGTTGGGAAATAACCATGGCTGTTCCAGTAGCTAAGTTCAGATTGCAAGAGGGATACCATGTTCCAGAGTTGTGCGAGTAAGTTTCATTACTTTAAATGGTTAAATCAGTTTGTAAATGTTCTTTTATAGGCTCGTAGATGCAATTCATGCAATGACATATGATTTGAGAGGAAACTGGGCTGGATTCGCCGATGTCCATAGCCCCTTATACAAACGTCCTCATGATCAGTATGCATATGAAAAACTCAATGTGGTATGACATTCTTTTCAGGTCAGTGAAGTTCAGTAAGCCCACATGACTTGTTTTTATTTTAGAATGACGGTTTGGCTCTATGGGAAGAGATGGGTTGCCCAGCAAATAAGCTCGTCGTGGGAGTTCCGTTCTATGGTCGAACATTCACTTTAAGCAACTCGAATAAGAATTACAACTTAGGCACGTACATCAACAAGGAAGCAGGTGGTGGTGCCCCGGGACCATATACAAATGCTAGTGGTTTTCTGGCTTATTACGAAATCTGTACTGAAGTTAAAGACAGTACGAAAGGATGGACCGTGAAATGGGATGATGCTGGATTAGTGCCATACGCATACAAGGACAACCAGTGGGTCGGATATGAGGATCCAAAATCGCTTCAAATCAAAATGGACTTCATTAAGAAGAAGGGCTATGCCGGTGCTATGACTTGGGCTATTGACATGGACGATTTCCATGGACTTTGTGGTGCTGAGAACGCTCTATCAAAGATCCTCTACTACAGCATGATCGACTATAAAGTGCCGCCACCATCACGAACCACAACACCCAGGGTATGTTCACCATGAAACACTTACAAATTGTTCTCTTATCAATTTTGATTTTCAGCCTGAATGGTCTAAACCTCCATCAACACCGTCATCACCAGATGAGGAAAACTTTGTCCTACCACCAACCACAAGTCGCCCAAAACCGAAGCCAAAACCTAGTACAACTCAACGGCCAACAACTCAACGGCCAACAACTCAACGGCCAACAACTCATCGGCCAACAACTCAACGGTCAACAACTCAACGGCCAACATCAAAACGTCCTATAGCTACAACTAGCCGCCCACCGACCACAATTACATCTACAACTCGTGTAAGTACCCATAAATCTATTTTCAAAAACAAACTGCGCGAAAGGTGTTTTTGTTGTTTCTGATTGACGAGGTATTTTCAAATCATTTGTTTGGTATTCATCGTCTGAGAAATCAATTTCAATTATTCGATACGCAGAAGATCAAGCAAATACAAATACCTCTGACATTGACCCTGCACTTCAAAGACAGAGCAAAAGCAATCCGTAGAAGCTTTTAATAGATTTTTTGAAATGTGCTTTCTATTTGTATTTTTAGGAACCCACTACAACCGAAGGTTACGAGGTTACTAAACCGCCTACGTATCTAGATAATGAGTACGAGGGAAATCAACCATCGACTTCAGAGGGTGACGATGATATTGAAAAGGTTGATTGCTCAAGTAGGGACTACGTTCCGCATTCGGATTGTTCAAAGGTTGGAATCTTCTACAAAAAAAAGAATTGTCAATTGGGAAGCTAGTATTTGATTCGTTTCTTTTTTTTTCTTTAGTATTACCGCTGTGTTCATGGGAAACCTGTTGAGTTCAGCTGTAAGCCAGGAACTGCGTTCCATACTGTCACTCATGTTTGTGATTGGATTGAAAATAACGATCGTTATTATTGCACCCGGCTTAAACAGAAGGATCTTGAAAATGTTGTCTCAAAATAGAAAATCATATATACCCACTGTAACGATAAGACTTTTGTAATATTTTTAGTTTTTTTTTTACTATGCTGAAAAAATAATTGAAATAAAAAATAGAATGAACTTTCCTGAAATACGCTTAGCTTTCTTCACGTGAGTTCTCTGATGTTTCCTATTTTGGTTGTCTTGTCATGACCAGATGGCATCTAGAGTCAATGATGCTGAGATTCCCAGATGAAATATTTAGCAAAAAGCCAAATACGTTTTGAGTTCATGCTAAAGAAGTCAGCCAAGTATTCGTGCATATATCAGACAAACTGAAGGAATTGCTTGTATTTGGATGGAACAGCGACAAATATCTTGTGGTCTTATAAAGGGTGTTTTTTTTAGAGGTATAAAAATTCAATATGAAATAAAATACTTGAAGCTAATGTTAATGTCTATGGTATTAACTTTATTTAATAGATAATTTTATGCCATTAGTGGTTAATGGCGGGCATAAGCACAATCGTGAAGTTGAATTTTTGACAACTTTATCGAGGCAGAAAGTAATCTAAAGGTGTGACATCACACAATCGTGTAGGCCAGTTCACAGGTCCATTACGTGAAATTATGCACTCAGCAAATGTTTCGCACGCCATGTGGGAAGTTGCGCCATCTTGTTGAAACCAAAGCTCTGTCAGATTTCTGATTTCAGAAGTCAGAAATCATGTTTCTATAGCGCTCTCCATTGACTGTAACATTCTGGGGGACAACGTCCTTAAAGAAATATGATGATTCCACCAGCCCATAAAGCACACCAAACAGTGAGTTTTAATGGTTGTAATGGCGTCTCGACAAAGGCTTCTAGGTTTCCTCGACTCCAAATTCGGCAAGTTTGCTTGTTTACGTATTCATTTGACCAAAAATGGGCCTCATCGGAGAACAAAATTTTGCGTTGAAAATGAGTACCAAGCTGAATCATATTTTCGGCCCATTCACCGAACTTACGACGGGCACTAGTATAATGGTCACGCGGTTTCAACTCTTACGCAGACTGGATCTTATAAGCTTTTAAGCCAAGACCTTTCCGTAAAATCTTAAACAAAGTAGATGGGCATGGTGAATCGGCTCATTCGGATTCTCCTCAACACTGCCCTGCATAATGGCAATAACTTCTTCTGTTCGCACTGTTTGTCCTCTTTGGGAATGCGTATTATCCACCAGAGTGTACGTGGTGCAAAAACGATTCATCGTGTTCCGAATAACTGTTACCGCCGAATTCTCCGTTCAACGCGCCGTACCACGGAAGAGTGCCCGACCACCACGAAGAGTGGTCGTGGGTTAAGATGTTAAAAATGGGCGCCACACGATTGCACTTCCGTCCTACTACTCACATCCAGAATCGCGACTAAATGGGGGATTCGCGTTTTCTTTTTCTCCGTGCCGACGAACCGATTCCAACCAAGAACAATAAATTATAAACGAATATTTGCCACAACGTTATAATTCTTTTTCCTTTAATTCATACAAAATTAACAAACTTAAACACTAACTTACAAATAGGTCTTAACTAAACAATTCTACTCCTTAAACTCATATTATATCCAAAATCTTAAAGAAGGAAAGAAAAAAAAAAAAAATGAAATAAAACCCGGATTTGAACCGTTTTCCACGCCAATCGTTGCTTTTACCGAACCGAATTAAACCACCAGCTAATGAACGACCTTTCAATTTAAATCCAATGTTAAATACGTAAGCGAAATACTATAGATATAACTAGGTGGATATATTTATATTGGGTCTATAAATTCGTGCGGTTTGCTAAGAGATGGCGTAACTTGTATTATTCCATTGGAACACGCATTGGAAAGCTACTGTCATTGTACGTCATTTCAGTATATATCATTCATTTGAAGCGTAGACAACAATAATTTTTTTTCACTCAAATATGTCGAACTTTGTGCCTGAAAAAGCGTTTTTGCGGGGACTTCTTCTTCATTACTTTAATATGAAGAAAACTGCTGCCGAAAGTCATCGTTTTTTTTGTGGAAGTTTATGGTGAACATGCGCTAGCTGAACGAACGTGCCAAAAGTGGTTTGCACGATTTAAAAGTGGTGATTTTGGCTTGGAAGACGATGAACGTCCTGGGCAGCCAAAAAAGTTTGAAGATGAAGAACTGGAAGCATTACTCTATGAAGATTGTTGCCAAACACAAGAAGAGCTCGCAGAATCTTTGGGTGTCACTCAAGCAACCATTTCAAAATTGTGTTCCACATGAACTCAAGCCGAGAGACGTCGAAAGGCGGTTTTGCATGTCCGAAATGCTGCTGAAACGCCACAAAAGGAAGTCATTTTTGCATCGGATTGATACTGGTGATGAAAAATGGATCCATTACGACAACCCCAAGCGCAAAAAATCATATGTGAAACCCGGCCAACCAGCCAAATCAACGGCGAAGCCGAATATCCATGGCGCGAAGGTAATGCTCTGTATTTGGTGGGATCAGATGGATGTGCTGTATTATGAGCTGCTAAAACCGGGTGAAAGCATCAATGGACAACGCTACCGAACACAATTAATCAGTTTGAAGAGAGCAGTGGCCGAAAAACGCCCGGAATATGCGACCAGACACGAGGCAATAATTTTCCATCATGACAACGCTCGGCCCCACGTTGCTATTCCGGTTAAGAACTATGGAAAACAGTGGATGGGAAGTTTTAAGCCACCCGCCTCATAGCCCAGACCTTGCCCCTTCTGACTACCATTTGTTCCGGTCGATGCAGAACGCCTTCACTGAAATACGGTTCACATCAGAGCAGAATATCAAAAATTGGCTTGATTCATTCTTGGCTGCCAAGCCGGCGCAGTTCTTTTGGGATGGGATCCACAAATTGCCAGAAAGATGGGAAAAAGTCATAGCTTCAGATGTGCAATACTTTGAATAATAAACGTTCAAATTTTGAAAAAAAACCGCACGAAGTTATATACCCAATATATTTACTTGTAGTTATATATAGGCTTAATATATGTATCCTGGTCTCGTTCAGTACGTCTACAGCTACTTCCTTGTCCCTGCTTGGCACACACTTCTACAGCGCCACTAGTTGCCTTGTATCTTTTAGGTCACAGTTCATTTTTGCGAAAAATAAAAGTTCGATTTATTTAGTTTCACACTACCGACAAAATCTTTTGGATCTGTAACAGATAGCCGTTTTGTTAATATGTATTTATTTTTGAAAAAGATAAGAATACAAGAAATAATGGAAAAAAAAATATAATAGGTAGGATATTGCGGAGAACCTGAGAAACACGTACGTCTTCAACGACCACCTAAACGTGACTCCCTGACAGCTCGCCCTCTCCTGATTCATCGTCGTTCTCCGACGATTCGTAACCAGGTTCTTCAGCTCCTTCTGGTCCCAATGAGCACCATGACTTCATGTTGTCACTCGCAAAGGCGCCTGTATATCCGGCAAATCTTCGACGATATTTCTATCATTGCTGAGCACTTTTGTCACTACGACAAAATTCCCTTGAATCGTGGATCTAATTTATGCGACATCCCGGTTGGTGATGACACATAGTCAATAACGACCAGATCACTCTCAGAGTATATTTTCGGCTTCTGATGTTTTGCGTCAAACCTCTGCTTCCATTTCTGCTTCTCCTTAGTCATGTTGTCGAGCGCCAGCTGCTTCTGATAATTCACATCGACAGCTTCCCCATTTGATTTTTTTACTAGGAGTACCGAAGCTGCATGAGGCGATGAACTCGGACTTATGACGCCGTTCTCTTGTAGATTCTGCAGTATCTCAGAAAGTTCAGCACGCTGTGAGAAATGGACTTGGTACCGTTTTCTAATTATTGGATTTTCGGTCTTGACCTTGATGTTCATTTTCGTAGTGTTACATCTTCCCAGGCCAGACAAATTCTCTGAAAAACTGCTTTTAAATTCATCGAGTAACTGACGTGTCTGCCGTTGATCCTCAATATGCAGTTCATTTCCCATCGTAAATGAATGGTCCTCAGTTGCATGAAGTAGTAGCACCCCAGATTCGACCACCATAGAATGAACATCACGTCCTAGTAGTATCTCATAAGGGAGTATTCTGTCCGGGACAATGTACAGTGTGACGTATACGTTACGATTGTCCATTACGATAAGTGTCATGATTTTTCCTGCAACTTAAATTTCAGATCCTCCGAAACCAATCAGGCGCTTTCTTCCTGGATATCGTTTAATGTCGGGAACTTGAGATGCAAATGCTGAGTACTCCTTTTCCTCTAGCTTAACCTTTAACATCACTGGAGGAACGAATTCTTCTAATGACGATATAACTTCGATCTTAGAAATGCTCGTCTTAGTGGACATCTGACAATTTTTCGCTTCGTGACTCGGCTTCGAGCATTGTTGGCAGCGAACTTTACGTTGAGGTTTTGGGCATTTCGCAGCCATGTGGCCAAACTCGTTGCAGTTGAAACATTTCACGCCCTTGCGACCCTTGTTGTGGAGGACCTCCTGACTTTCTGGTGCTGTTTTCGTTTCTGCAATACATCTTGGCGAAGTTGACAAATTCTCTATCGACCGTAACAAGTCGTTGCATGATTGGAGATTCATGGCAAGTATCGTGCGTGTAAGTGAGATATCGTTAATTCCATCGACAATGTAAGAAATCAAAGAAGGTTCGTCTAACTTACCTCGACGTCCCATGTTCAGCATTGTGTAGTAGTATTCCCTCAGAGATTCGTTTGTTCTACGCCTACGTTTTGACAATTCTCTATGCACCTCAGCCACATTAACAAAGCAAGGAAAATCCGCTGCTAGAGCCTTCGTGAATTGTGACCACGTGCGAAAAACCGGCTGCGCATCGGCCCATTCTTTTTTTTTTTTTTTTGTAAATCTTTTCCAATCATAAATTGGAATTTTAATTTCAATAAATATCAAATTGACCTCCAAACTACTTCACGATATATTTCATGCTCCGAACTGCTTGCTTGACTACTTCAAACCCTTCTTAAAACTGACCTCCACTATCAATCGCAGCCTACTCGCCGCGTGTTTTCTCCAAACTCGTACCATCTACCAGATCCGTTTTTTTTCTCGTTCAACTGGTTCGTCAGATCAGACCACATCTCCTGATTTTCCACATCCGCTAATCTTAACCGAAGGAATATCATAGCATATGACAACCATGACGTCGGATCGCGCAATGTGGAAACTACTTACAACCATTGAAACTAGAGAAAAAAAAAAGATGTTCCTACACGGCGATTTGAACCTGGGCACCGAAAATTGTTTGCCGGGCTGGCTACTCGCCGACCCAAGTTACTGCTGCCATCGATGGTGCCAAGATACGAGCAGGTTGGGATAGTACTAAGGACGGCTGGAAGATTATTTTTGATTACTAGCGGACGAAAACCTGCTCACTATAACCCATAATATAACTTGCTCAGATGGACGATTATATCGACCGTAAAAGAAGGTTGCACAATTTGCAAGCGTTAATCTATTCACTGTAAAATGACAAATCGCACTTATCACAAACCGACTTTTAACTGTTAAACTGACAATCTGTAGAAATAGTGTTGCCAGTTTAAAAACTACAACCTTAAAAAAAAACCCCTTCAGAAATTGGAAACGAAGCCCTGTGGTGAAGCGAGGGGGAGGGGGCAAGTGGGCAGAGGCCCGGGAGCGGCAATTTTGGAGCGGAATTTTTTTTTAAATATATAAAATTTACAAAACGGATTCTTTTCCCATTCTAACGAATTTATTAACAAAGTTTACCAGCATTAACACTGCTTCACAGTAAGTAAACAAAAACTTTACGCAATGCACAATGCACTTTGCACATAAATATCGATCGCTCCCGAATAGGGGTGGTTGCGATCGAAATTTATGAAATTTGCGCTTGCTTGATAAGCGACGAACCCAACATTGCAAACATGTCAACATCGACATCGGTCGCTCTATTGGGTCACAACTGCGCAAAGGTGCCCTTGACACAATTTGTATGCATCATCAGTTGTCGATCCCAAATTAGTAGTAGTTGCGACCGACGTCAGTGAATGTTTTATTAAAGGGAAACGGTTGTTGGGACCGAAGATGACGACGTAATATGCAACAAGTGTTTGCATATTGTATGCATAATGCAATGAAATAAAGCTTAGACAAGCTAGCCAATGACACAGTCCATGTACGAGTAAATTCGTCGAAGGCACCGGATCACTCCCAGTTATTAACGCTTAATTGTATTGTCTAAATCTAAGTCTAAGTCTAACCCTTTGTATCGCAGTGTGTCAAAATTTGAAAAAAAGTAAATTTTCAGATTCCTTTGATGCCAAAAACTATAATCTGATAAATAAAAATGCACTTAATTTGTTTATTTCTATTTTATTTATAAAAAACACTTTGTTGCATATATGCAACATTATGTCATAAGCCATTCTTTTCATTCCAAATGATAGCTTCTGAAGCAATTATTTATTTTATTGTAGCAGAGACCCACGACACATTTTTCACACGAAGTTTGAGTGTATCCTTTACAACTTGGGTACTTGCACCTTATTCGTTTATCAGCCCATACAGGCCAATGTCCAATCTGATCTTGTCGAACAGGTTTTGGTGGAACATGTTGAGTGAGGCCTTTGTGTTTTTTTGCCTGAATTTCAACCTCTAAGTTACCCTTTCGTTTCCTGGTTTCTGCTGGTTTAGTGCCTACTTTACACAGAACTTCGGCAATTTCAAGTCGAAAGTCTGCTGAACTCAATATCTTATCATTACTCGTAGAAGGAGTCTCTTTTTTTACACGCTTATATAAAAGCCAAGCATTAGCTAAAGTAAGATCAAGAAAATGATAAAACATTCTCACTTGCCATCTTTAACTTCTTAGCAAAATTTTATATCTTCCCATAATGCTGTCAATTAAGTCAACGCCACCCATGTGGCGGTTATATTCTCCAACAACAAACGGTCGGTCAATATCGATATATCTTTTGTTAGATTTGTCATATCTTCTCACTGTAGACTTAGGAATATCTCCGGCAAATGTTGACGCTAAGTTCACAATTTTGTTATCCCGCCAAGATGCAACAGAAATACTCGTATCAACACTATTTACATTGGCAACATACTCAACAGAAGCACCACGAGGTTGTTTTTTAAATAATTTCTCATCCGGTAGTTTTGAATTGGGTATACGATTCCTTCTTATTGTTCCCAAAGACAAAATACCTTCCTTGGCCAAATATCCTAATAATGGAATAGAAGTGAAGTAGTTGTCAAAGTAAATACGGTAATTCATATGCCTAGCAATAATCTTTGCTAAACGCATAACAGCGTTGGAAGAGGCTAAGAGGTCTGGTTCCCCTGGGTTGACAACATTTTCTTAGTACCTGCAATTTATATCCCCATTTATTAGGTTTATTAGGGTTGTACCGCTTCAAATTATTCCTTGACTTGGTGGAACAAAATTGTTCATCCACACACAAATATTGCTCAAATGGGACCTTGGCCTTATCTTGAAGATTCTGTCGTTCTCGGGATGCGATGTTGGAACATTCTTGCTGTTGTCATTAAAATGAATAAGCTGCCGGATCTTTTCAAACTTATTGAGGGACATTGTTTCTTGAATAGACGGAATTATAATAGAGTTTTTCCAATAGTTCCTAACTCTTGGCAGGTGAGCTATGGACATAAAGAAAACGATGCCTATAAACTGACATACTCGTATATCTAATGTCGACATGGTAAATGTGGTTTTAGGCTTTTTTTGAATGGAGTACAAATTAGTTTCGTTTTTAATCATTTCGATGAGATCATTTGTGAATAAATACATAAAGAACTGAATTGGGGTATCAAGTTTGCGAGTTTCTAATGGCAAGGTTGTTTCACCCAGAAAAGCAAGCTGAATGTCATTCAAAACTAAATTCTTCTTCTTCCATATGATGTTTTTTCCTTTTTTGCTAGTTGAAGGCTGTGTATCGTCAGACAATTCATGATGTTGTGGATATACTTCATTACAAATCTTTTCCAAGCTATTACTTACGTCAATATTCTCTATGTTCGCTTCCAAATTTTGATTTTCCTCTTCTTCAGAATCTGGTTCGAGTTCTGGTGTACAATTTGAGTCATCCAAGAGGTCGTCATCAGAGAAATCCATTCCATCTTCACTATCTTGCATACAGCTGGTCACAATGCGGTTTCAAAAATAAGTCTCATATCACCGTTTTACACTATGCTTACAATATTTTTCTATATTAAAATATTTCACAAAAATAAGAAATATTTATACTCACTTGTTAAATAAATCACTTTAGTTTAAAGGAACACCAAAAACACTATTTTTTAATTAATTTATAAACTTCGATGCTCACCGTAATTGTTGACTGAGTGAACTGAATTTAGTCAGAGCAAAAAATCCCCGTATAACAGTCATGAGTATATTTTTCATTGTAATATATGTTTTAGATATGCAACAACGCGTAACAACGTCTTTTATTTGCTAACCGCTAATTTTAAATAGACTTTTGGGGTATGTTGCATTTCTGCTACATGGCGATACAAAGGGCTAATTTACAAGCGCCTTTGTTTGGTTTTCTTTCTTGCTTGCCGAATATTCTGCGACATATTTTAATTTCAAACATTTAGCTAAAAAGCTAGCTATACAATAATAAGAAAAAGTAGATACATACCACCTTGATCAAAAAGTTCCCGCACCACACCACCGTGTGGCGCTCCGATTTGAGTTCTGTTTCTTTTGTTAAGTTGGTAAATCTGCTGTTGACATTCCGTCTAAATCTTAGCGTCATAGCTTGACATTTGCAAAAGTTACGTAGCCAAGAGTACATCTATCACTGTGTGTGTTGGCGATTTTTTACAAATTTAGAAATGGATTTCAATTTGCAACAACGAACTTGTACGAGTATTAAATTTTGCGTAAAAAAACCCGATTTAATGGTGCGCGAACGTTGAAAATGTTGGAAAATTGTTTCGGCAACGATTCTCTAAAGAAAACGGTCATTTACCAGTGGCACGAGCGCTTCAAAAGTGGTCGTTTTTCAACCGAAGATGATGAATGCAATGGCAGACCATCGACGTCGAAAGCCGGCGGAAACATTGATGAAGTAAAAGAAATGTTGGTCAATAACCATAAATTAACTATCAGAGAGACAGCGGAGAACTTGAACATTGCCTATGGATCCGTCCAAGACATTTTGGTTAATGATTCGGGTTTCCGTCGTGTAGCAGCAAAGTTGGTGCCAAAAGATCACAATTTCATGCAAAAAAGAGACCGTGTTGACGTCGCAAAAGAGATGATTTGCGAGGCTGAATCCGATCCCACATTCATCAAAAGGATCATTACTGGAGACGAGACGTGGGTTTATGAGTACGACACGCAATCCGGACATCAGGCAAGTGAATGGCGTTCACCAAATGAGCCGAGACGAAAAAAAACACGTCGTTTTTAGTCAAAAAAGAAGGCAATGCTCACGGTTTTCATGGATTACAACGGTGTAGTGCATCATGAATTTTTGCCAGAAGGACAGTAAACAAAGAGTATTACGAGTATTTGGGCGTTATGAGACGTTTGCGTGAAGCAGTTCGCCGAAAGAGACCAGAATTGTGGGCAGAAAACTCGTGGATTTTGCACCATGATAACGCACCGTCGCACAGTGCTATCATTATTCGTAATTTTTTGACGAAAAATGCAACAAATACCATCCAACAGCCACCGAATTCACCTGATTTGGTTCTCTATGACTTCTTTCTATTCAATCAAGCTAAAAAACCACCACGGGGAACGCGTTTCAGCAGCCGAGAGGAAGTAATGGAAAAATCGCAGGAAGCACTGATGGACATACCGAAAACCGAATATAAAAAATGTTTCGAGAATTGATTCAAGCGCTGGCATAAGTGTGTTGCAGTCGATTGGGATTACTAGATTTAGACGAATAAACTTGTATTTTTAATTTTCTGAATAAATTCCGAGAAATTTTTGATCAAGGTGGACAGTTCACTTGTCCTTATCCATGCTCATGTGTTTGATGTTGCTTTTGTAATATCTTCGAGTATCTATGTGTTGAAAAAAGGCATCGGATGCCACAAATAAAATCTTCAATTATATGTATGTAGGTGTTTCTTCTATAAACTGGCAGTCTTTTCTTAGTTACAAAATAATTTTGCTCTTCAATTTCTCCTTATAGTTATCTTAAAATGAAAAGAATAAAAGGAAATGGGGCTTTGTATCGAAGTAAAAAACGAGCCAGCGAAGAAAGTATCAAGAAAAACCAAGGGTCTATCTTTAAATATATGAAACTTCCTATTTCTGAAACTTTAGCCTCTTCATCAAGTGTAAGATCTCTAGCAGATATTTTGACTGTTGACAATTCAGATTCTAAAGTAGTGCGAGAACTAAACAAAGAGGGTGGGTCAATAAGTCCGTTGGATTAAAACAGATTGTTTGATAAAAAAATAATTTTATTTTTCAACGTAGTATGCATTGAGCTCTATACACTTTGTCCAACGCTTCTCCAATTTTTTTATCCCTTCCAAAAAAAATGATTTGTCGAGGTCCTCAAAATAGGCCTTTGTTTGCGAGATGACTTCATCATTGGAGTCAAATCTTTTTCCACCAAGCCATTTCTTCAGGTTTGGGAACAAGAAGTAGTCGCTCGGAGCCAAATCTGGAGAATAGGGTGGATGAGGGAGCAATTCATAGCCCAATTCATGGATTTTTGCCATGGCAACTGCACATGTGTGCACCCTTGCATTGTCTTGGTGGAAAAGAACTTTTTTCTTGGCCAAATGAGGTCGTTTTTTTTTCAAATCGTCATTGAATCGGTCCAATAAGTTGGCATAATATTCCCCATTGATTGTTCTTCCCTTTTGAAGGTAGTCAATGTGGATTATCCCGCGTGCATCCCAAAAAACAGTCGCCATAACATTATTGGCTGACAAACCCACCTTGGCCTTCTTTGGCGCCGATTCACCCTTAGAAACCCACTGTTTTGACTGTTGTTTGTTCTCTGGTGTGTTGTGATGGATCCATGTTTCGCCCACGGTTACAAAACGGCGCAAAAACTCCTCCATATTGCGATTAAACAACGCCAAACCTTCCTGTGAAGTTGTTACACGATTGCGTTTGTGGTCGACTGTGAGCAAACGCGGCACCCATCTTGCGGAAAGCTTTCTCATGCCCAAGTGATCATTCAAAATTGAAACCACTGAGCCATGCGAGATCCCTACGGCTTCCACAATCTCTCGCACTTTCAATCTTCGGTCGGCCAACACCATATCGTGAATTTTTTCGATTGTTTCGGGTGTAGAGACCTCAACTGGGTGTCCAGGACGTTCGGCATCTTCAGTGCTTGTACGGCCACAACGAAATTCAGTAAACCACTTTTTTACCATTGAAATCGATGGTGCAGAGTCCCCATAGTATTTATCAAGCTTAGCCTTGGTCTCGGTAGTGGTTTTTTTTCGCAAGAAATAATGCTTAATAAGCACACGAAATTCACTTTTTTCCATTTTCTCCTCAAATTAATGAGTAGTCTGATAAAAATAGCTGTCAAACACAAACTAACTGACGCAGCAAGTTTAAATTTTGACAGGAGTCAACTGACAAATGCCTGTTGACAGGAGCAGTGTTGCTGTTTCAGTAAAGAGGTCAGAAATTCAAAAATGCACGGAATTATTGACCCGCCCTCGTATTATCTTACCTGAAATTAATACTCCAAATGTGTCATCCTCAACTTCACGTCCTTCTCTTGGAAATACAAATGCTGCTGTACTTGAACAGATTCCAACAACTTCTCAATGTGTAACGACATGTTCAAATATAATTATCAATAGTTATGGCTCCGACCCCGGCCCTGATTCCGGCTCTGTCTTTGATTTTGACATTGAATTTGACACTGGGACTGATAAAGCAATAGAATCAGCAAAAAATTTAGATGATATGGGAAAGTGGCCTAATGATATAGAAAAAAATATGAGATTGGTACTTGTGCAATGTGGTTCAGAAGTAGTGAAGCTTGTAAGCGACACGGATTCTGCGGCACCGACAGGATCGATGAGGCGGCTAACAAAAGAATGGTTTTATCGCACGTTGAGTAACGGCGAAAAAGTATTACGTTTTTGGATGGCTTATTCTCCTTCTAAATCGTCATTATTTTGCTTTTGTTGCCGTTTGTTTGAAATTCCGGACGAAAACAACGCATCACAGTTTTGCCCATATGACGGTTTTAATATTGTAACTGGGAAAAACTAAATCCCAAAGTAGCCAGGCATGAATCAAGTCCCCATCACAACCAAAATCTTTGCAAAAGGAAGGAGTTAAAGGCCAGACTTCGAACAGGAGAGACAATTGATAAAATGGAAGAAAATTCTTACTAGAAAAATGGTAGAAAATTCTTACTAGAATGGTCGATATTATTAAATTCCTCGCAAAACAGAATTTGACTTTTCGTGGCCACAGAGAAGAAATTAGGGGCAACTTTTTAGAACTGGTGCACCTAATCGCAAATTACAATTCAGTGCTTCGAGAACACATTTTACGAATAAAAATGGGTGGAAGAACTATCACTTATATGTCACCACAAATTCAAAGCGAGTTCATTAATATTTTAGGAGATAACATTCGTCAACAAATTTTCTGTCAAGTTAAAAGGGCTAAATATTATTCCATTATATTCGATAGTACCCCAGATGTACAATATCACGCAAAGATCAAACCAGTCAAGTATTGCGTTATCTTAAATTAAACCGAAAAATTGCTTTTTTAATTTATTTCTAAAATAGCAAGAGAAGGTAGGTAGGTTCAAATTAATTTTTCTTGAATGCATTTTACACATACATTTCGATTATGTTGATTTTTACATGCAGCTTTTGTGCAAAAACAACAAATCGTCTCATATACATTATTTTTTTTGGTGAATTTTTCTTCATAACAAACGTGACATCTTGCTCGCTTCTTGACCGTTTTGGTGGATTTGTTGAATTTGATGCACAAACATCCTCTAAAGGTGACGATGGTGAATTTTCTTCCAAAACAGTTGCAAGCAATAAAGCAGACGATGCTGATCTTGGCTTCGCACTTCTAGCTTCCATAAGTGGTTTTGCAAAGGATATTCTAAATTCACGTAGAAAATTCCTTCTTACTGTTGTTTTTTTTGTGTTGCTTGCCAATTCGGATTCACTTCTTTGAAAATAATTAATGCATTCAAAGCAGAAATATCAATCATGTTTGCAAATACAGCCATTGGCCATCTGTTAGATTTTCTTTTACAGCTGTAACAAGTGAGCATTTTGTCAACCGTATCCACACCGCCTATATTGAATGAAAAAAAAAAACATTAGAGGGTCTTGATATTTCAAAAAGTAGTATATGAACAAACCTTTTGTTTTATTGTAATAGGCTATAATCGGTGGTAACTTTTTTTCAGTCGATTCGATTTCAATTGAGTTATGCAAAGTACTTTGCAACACGGTGCACTTATTTTTCCGTCCAATGTACGAAACAAGTGCTGTGTTTTCGGTAAATGCAAAAGTAGATTGATACAACGGTCTATTTTTGCATTCAAGAAGCTTTGGTGGGATGCTTCTTTTATTTTTTCTCATCGTGCCAACCATTGTAATGCCATTTGGCAACAATTTTTGCCCAAGCTCATATGAGGAAAAGAAGTTATCCATTGTTATGTTGTGACCTTTCAAGCCATCAACGAGATCCAAAACTACTCGTTCGCCTTGTCCTTTTTCACTTGAACTGGCTCCAATCGCCTTTCTCAAATATGGCTGG
The DNA here is from genome assembly GCA_963966105.1 of Volucella zonaria. Lineage (NCBI taxonomy): Eukaryota > Metazoa > Arthropoda > Insecta > Diptera > Syrphidae > Volucella > Volucella zonaria. The sequence continues at coordinate 284,010,168 of OZ014530.1, read as the reverse complement.
ATTTACCAAACATAGCAGGTATAAGAACAAACCAGCAATCAGAATTTTAGTCCGTATTTTACTGGTTTTGATGGCATGTATTGACGAAATTTACATCTTCCACGAAAACCAAGTAATTGCTCGTCAACTGTCACACATTCATGTGGATTGTAGTAGTCACTCAATAAATTTTACCAGATAAATAGATAGATAGATAGATTTATTATTGTTTCTGATTTATTGTTTTGACTGATTGTTTGATTTTCTTTAATCGTTTAAGCTTGGCTTTGCCGTCTGCCCGATTGACATCAATTAAAAAAAGAATAAAAAAAACACATAATAATAAATAAATAAATAAATATATATATATACATATTTTGTGGAAAGTTAATTTTAAAATAAAGTATTCATAGTTTTTTTTTTTTTTTTTTAAATACAATATACGTTTGATCTTTTAGAAGGCTTCGTTTATAATTTGGTCTCTATAGAACATGGCGGTTTGATAATAATTATAGAGGTGTATTATGCCACATTCGCAGTTAAGAAAGGCTAAAACTTCTGCTTCAGACTTAACATTACTGCCTAATATGCTTCTCCTTTATTTCACGTAGAATTGGACATTTGCCAACAAAATGGATGACATCCTCACTTTCTTTCAGATTACATAAACTACAGTAAATTGGGAGGTGTTCCCGATGAGGTATGTAATGAAGCCTTATCAGTTCTCCTCTCATTTTAAAGATCGCCGAGATAAGTTCCTGTTTATTTTCGTTACGGAAGTAATTACGTTCGCACAAGTTGTGAGAAAGAAGGCTGTAGATTGATCGGTGCACTGATGATTTAGCCTCGTTTATGCAGTCCAATCGGCATTGTTCGTCTACATTAGCAACAAGAGTCAAGAGTCCTTTATTGAAGTACCTTCCATTTTCATCTTTTATTTGTAAATTGGTTACACAGTAGCCCGCAAGTTCTACTAATTTGTTATACCAAAGATTTTTCTTCTCGATCGCTTGTAGTGCTAGAATTTTAGGAAGTCGTTCATCTGGCATATTAAGAACTTTTGTAATGTAATCAACATGATACTTGAGTGTTCTTATGAAAAGTGGTGACATGCCTGTCTCAATTATAATCATGTAGTTAGACGTGTTTTTGGGTAAGCGAAAGCATCTTTTTACGAAGTACCTAAGAAGGTTTTCGACAGTTTCATACTTTTCTCCTCCCCAGACCTGTGCTGCGTACAACATAATAGATTCAGCCACTGCAACAAAAACTTTATATTTAACGCTATGATTAATTGTTTTGTTCGAAAAGCAATTTTTTGCGTTGCGTTTATAGCACTTTTTGCTTTAACTAATTTGTCGTTGAGGTGACTTTCCATATTTAGGTTGCTCGTTATCGTTACTCCCAGATATTTGTAAGCTTTTACGATTTCGATTGGCTGTCTGTTAAAATGCCATTTCTCGTTCCTGGCTGTTCTACTCGATCCTTTTCGAAAAACCATCACCTTCGACTTGCCAAAATTTACCCTCAGATTCCAAAATCAAGACGATTAATCATCAGCTGGAGAGTTTCGGGTGAATAAGCAAACAGTACGACGTCGTCCGCAAAAAGAAGAGCTTTGATAAGAGTTTCCGAAATTTGTATACCACCAGGTAGGAATCCGACTAGGTCGTCAATGAAAAGGGCGAAAAGGTTTGGACTAAGGGTGCATCCTTGCTTGACACCCATCTTTGATTCAAACCACTCCGAGATTTCAGATCCGTTCCATACAGCTGATAAATTTCCATCGTAGATGTTTTCAAGCGCTTTTCCAAACTTATTTGACATTCCATAATTGTATAATTTAAAAAATAAAGCCCTACAGTCCACTGTATCAAAGGCAGATTTGAAGTCGACAAAAAAGACGTATAGCTTCTTTTCCTGTGCGATGAAGGTACTGGCTATGCTCTGCAGTACAAAAATATTATCAATGGTTGAATAGCCGCTTCGAAATCCAGCTTGAAATTTTCCGAGTAATTTTTTACTAGAAATCCAACTTGTTAGCCTGTCATTGAGATTTGTTGTAAATAGCTTGTAAGAGGCGTTAAGGAAAGAGATTTTATGGATGGGACATATAATAGATTCCTTGAATTGTGCTGGTATTTCTCCAGTGCCCAAAATGGTATTAAACACGAAGGTTAATCTGATAGTGAGCGTTTCTGTTCCATATTTTATTAGTTCCATTGGTATCATGTCTGATCCTGGTGCTTTTCCATCCTTAAGTTTCCTCAAAACATTGAGCACTTCCTCAAGTGTTATAGCAATATCTAAAATTCCATTTGAATATTCAGGTTCTACGTAGTGGATAGGTGGGGTAAGAGTTTCAGGGTTCAAAAGTAATTTAAATTGGTCGTACAATGCGCCTATGCTTATTTCTTTACTTATTTGGAGTTTTTTTCCCATTTAATTGGTTTACGGCCATCCAGAATTCTTGGGTATCTCTGCAATCGGTAAGCTTAAGAGCTTCAGTTTCATAGAAATCATACTTTTTCTTTCTGCATATTTGCTTGAATGCCTTGTTTGCTTGTATATACATATTCTGGAAGCAGTCACTGTTATATTTTCTGAAGGCTTTCAGCCATCCAAAAGATTTCCGACGTGCCTTTTCACAATCTACATCGAACCACTTTGATTTTTGCTTGGAGACTTTTCTAAAATACTCTCTGCAAACCGGATACGATGATCTTATTATATCTCCAATATCGCTTACCGTGAGTTGGCCCTCTGTTGGGAGGTTTCGGTTTAGATTGTATCTATACTCATCCGCTTTAACTGCTTTCCATCTTCGTTTTTCGGGGAAATTTAAATTAATTGTTTCATCTCGATCCTTGTATTCTATTTTAAATTCTACTATTAAGGGCAAATGGTCTGAATATGGAACACTTAGAATTTTGACATCCGCTATCCTAGGAATCCAATTTCCCTTGCTAAGCAATAATCAATGACTGAGCATCCTTGCTGACCAATGAAGGTGTATTCTCCGCACTTATCCGACTCAAAAACTCTATTCATTATCCGAAATCCGAAGGAATTGCAGAAATCTAGCAATTTGACTGCTCTTGCGTTGATTGTTGGACCATTTATCAAATTTATCTGTAGATCGTTGCTGTCTTCTGCTAATGACATCATCAAAACGAATAACTCGATTCAAATACTCAAATGTTTTCTTCGACATAATTGCCCTAAACACCGGACGACCGTTAATATCATCAAACAATTCAATTGTAGTTTCGTTTTTCGATCTAAAAGTAAAAGAGTCAAGAATCAGTTGAAATAAGAAAGAAAGCAACTACGACTTACCTATAAACACCAGCTAAAATCAAAACACCAATATATGCTTGCAACATATTCGAATCGATTTGTTTGAAATCCTTACCATATGTTGCTTGTGCATACGCATTTGAATGCTTCAAAATGGTACTTTCAATTTGTGGTGGGAAGAAAAGCAAAAAAGCATCTTTGATACCATCAACACGAGCTTTGGCATATCTTGTTGTTCCAGGATGAAGAGAAATTATATTTTCATTCCGCAATCTACCACTTTGATGCTGAAATGGCTGTAGTTGCCAAACAATACCATCTTTCGAAACAAGCAGTGGATCCACATTTTCAACTTCAGCAATTGATTCGTTGGTTTCATTTGAGCCACTCGCTAGCACTTCGTCAGAATCGCTATCGTCTGAATATAAGTTATCGTCATCATCCATCACTGTCTCCAGAAACATCACTGATATCGCCATCGCCTTCATTCAAAAATGCTTCCGTTTCTTCCTCTGTCAGATATCTTGCTTTTGACATTGTTATCTTTTATTATTTTTATAAATTTCACTAAATAACATATACCAACGATATTCACTTGCTAAAACACTTAACGCAAATGACTTTTTATATGACATGCACTTACTGTCCATATGTGTAGAAATCTACACACGTGGGTAGAAAACGTAATTTTTTTTAAGGATGAGATGAAAGTTAAAATTGAAAATCAGAAAGTAGTAGTAGTGGAATCTTTTATTGATTTTATCGAAACAAAGAACTAAACAGCTGAAGGCATTTCTGACATGATTTTAAGTTAGCTAAAAGCTGATGGTCTTGATATAATGGATTGCAGAGGTCAAGCATATGACAATGCTGCTGTCATCGGTGGAAAATATACAGGAGTGCAGCAAAGACTGAAAGACATAAACCACAAAGCAGAATTTATACCCTACTCCTATCACTCTTTGAATTTGGTTTGTTTACATGCTGCTGCTGTTGAGCTAAGTTCGGTCACTTTCTTCGGTACCTTAGAAGGCATATATTCATTTTTTTCCGTGTCCACACACCGTTAGGAAGTTCTGCTTGGTACTTCAGGCAAAGCATTGAAGAGGCTGCAAGAAACAAGATGGAGCGCAAGAGCTGATGCAGTCGAGAATACCTGGAACCATTATGAGGGCATTTTTCAATACCATGGACAAACTGATGGAGACAGACGAAAACCTAAACACACGGACGGATGCAGGAGCATTACTAATAGCATTGCAATCGTTTTCATTTCTGTGTTTTTTGGTATTTTGGAAACCAGTACTGCACGAAGATAATGATGCCCAAATATACCTACAAACAGAAGGGCTGAACCTTCATCAATGTGCTCAAAGAATAAGTGCATTACAGATCTTCCTTACCGGAAAACGAGATGAATTGGTAGACGGTGCTTTTACTTATGCTAAAAATGTATGTCAAAAAGTTGGAATTTTAATGGAACATCCCAGGACAAAAAAAAAAAAAAACATATTTTTAGTGACGGAAATATAGATGCTGCGACGAAAATTATTTTCATCCTTAAACAGGGTCAGTGCTGAAATACAGCAACGATTTCAACAGCTACGAAATTTGGCGACAAAGTTCGACTTTCTCACACCAGCCAAACTCTTAGATAAAAATTATGAAAGCAATTCAGATGTTGCACCTCATGAGGATGACATTGATAAGGATGGATTTGAGATCGAACGCGTACTGTTAAGAGCAATTATATCTGTTACGCGCAAATCACGCCCCAAAAATCCTCCATTCCCTTTGGTCCTGTTGTTGTCTGTTTCACCCCTCTACCCTCCTGCCTTTTCTCGTTTCGTCCCCGTTCTTTTCTTCCCGTCATGCTCTGGATGCCACTGTACAGGTGGAATTTACTGGATTCTTTGGATCCAGTTCCCTCTCTCGGCCTACCGCCCCAGAGATGACATATGGAAACTCTAGAGGACGGACGGTCTGCCCCCCTTGAGGCCCGAAGATTTCGAAACCCCAGCAATGGCCGAGAGCCCACTCTAAATTCTATATTGTTTGCTTTCAGCTACATAAATTGTAAAACCCCCCAAAACCTCACAATTCTCCACGATCCACCTCACTCACTCTTGTCTGCAAGGAGACTTACGGCCCTCTTAATATTATTCTTGGGAAAGGTTTCCTCTCTACTTGGCGGTCATTATTTGAGCTCCCCTTAATTGTCCGCCAAAAATGTTCCGGGTTCGAGGGTGTAATATGAACCCAAGCAGTCACTCGACAGATAAAACGAACAGGACGAACACGACAAAACATCGACTGGTGTGATTGGGGGGTTCCACAGGGAGGCTGTCAGAGCTCTGGAAGTGAGTCCCTTTGCTCTTGCAGCTGAATTAGTGGAACCACGTATGAATGTGTGTGTGTGTGAGAGGCAACTAGCCGAAATGCGCGGTTAGGATAATTAATATCTAGCCGTCATAGCGGACAGTGCCACGATTATTTTTGAAAAGCCGAAAAAAAAAACGAACGATTAACGAAAAACAAAAAAAAAAGAGGAACAGAATTCAAGCGACGAACGAGCAAAAAAAACAAACAACAAAAAAACCAACAAGAAAAAACGCTACAGGAAAACTATCCAACGAACGAACAATAAAAAAGCCCACAAACAAGACGAACAAGGGGAAAAAAAACCCCCAGCGAGAAGAAAAGCGAAGCGAGAGTGACAGCGGCGGGAAGTACCCACTCCCCTCACCAACCCCCTGGCAACCAGACAGGAGCGACCCCCAAGTAGGCAGGAAAAGAGTTAAGTACCCTTTTGCATTTTATTGTTATAAAACGTAAATTTTTGTGTAATCCTCCCTTAAGTGGGGATACTTGTGATTTGGTGATCCCGTAAGGCTCCTTACGGTTCACTTGGCAAACACCGTAACCCTTTCGTGGTTACTGTTTCGCGACCCCGTTGGCCCCAAAGGTCACCGTCCTCGTGATCGTACAGAATCGTGGGCCTTCTGTTGGCCACTAAATTGAGTTTTACAAAATTTTAAGGTGAGCAACCCCTCTGGTGCTACACGACACCCTTTACTGGGTTATTCCTTTTTGCACTCACACGGCCTTTGTCATCCCCCTTTTAATAAAAAGAAAAAAAACGAAAAAAAAGAAATAAATAAATCTGCATAACTTAAATCCCCATCAGGGAGAAGTTCATCTATTTTGTTTTATCTTTCTATAAAAATTGGGTGGCGCCCACTTACATATTGTCTCTTTTCGAACTTCCCCGTGCTGAGCAGCCGGTGTGCGCAGCTAGGAACCAGCTGCTGGTTGCAATTCCGGTTTTTTTGCGATCCCCTTTTGGGCCTATCTTCGGTTTTACGCATTCTCTCTCATTCGACTACCAACCTCCATTCGTGTGGTTGCGGTTTTTTTTTGTGCTCGAGTTTTTGGATTTTTTCCTTTGCTTGGTTGCCGGTAAGCCCGGTACCTTTCCGACTAAGTAATTGTAACTTTTAAAGCGCGAAATTTTGCAACATATCTTCTACAGGCAAAACAAATGAACTCGCCAATAAAAGCCCACTCGAACTATTAAAGTACGAGTATATATTACAGTTTAAACTAGAAGTTAGTCTGCCTAAGATAGCAATAATGCTTCGTCTTTTTCTCACAATTGCAATAAGTAATGCCAGCTGTGAGAGGAGTTTCTCAAAATTGAAGTTTATTAAAAATTATTTAAGGTCCATAATGAGCAACCTAAGGCTATCTAATCTGGGTATCATGGCTATAGAGCAGGAAATCACGGAGACCATCGATACTGAAGGAATAATAAGAGATTTTGCCTTGATGAAAAGTAGGAAAATAAAATTTTAAAGAAGTTTTCTGTAAATATATAAATTTCTTGTAAATAAAAAAAAAATTAATTACATTATGCACCTGCATTTACTCTTTTACTAAAATCTAAATTAAATGCTTTCATCCTTTCATTTAAAAATTATTTTTTTTTAAACAAATTTTAATTATGAAATAATTTATTTATTTATTAATGAATTAAATTAATTAGAAATCAAAAAAAAAATTTATGTAATTAAATTAAAAAAATTCAAAAACTAAGAAAAATAAATAAATAAATGGAAAATAAATTACAAAAAATAATCGAATCTTGTTTTTCTGCAGAATTTTAATTTAGATAATTAAAGTTTAATGGGAATTACCGTTATTTATTTGATATCCTAAGATAAGTAATTTTTATCCGCTTCGAGATTGGGAAATCGGAAAATAACCAATATGGGAAAATTTTAAATTTGCGGCTTCATTTTTGCTTCACTTGCTCGAAAGTAGTACCAACAATAGTTGGCAAAATTTTGATAAGAAATTTTACCAAGTTTATTGACATACATATGTGTAGGTATAACTGGTTGAAACCGTAGACAAAGGTTTTTTTTTTTTTTAGTTTTAGTTGGGCGGCCCCAACCCACACTACGCCCTGACGAGGCCCTACACTTAGAAAGTGAGAAACTATCTATACCGTAAACAATGTACTTTTTCCACAATAAATTGAAATACATTAATTAAAATCGCTTACTTCCAAACAGCTCTGGACAGATTTACGTCAAATAGGTGTTGGTAAAAAACTTGCTTCTGGCTGTCGATTAGATCCAAATATTCTTAACTGCTCATTTGTAACAAGTAGTAATAGTCTAAGAGCCCACAGAAAATTTTGCGTGTGATATGATAACCAAAATATGCGTATATTATTGTGAAGGTATGCACGATACGATATCAAATCCGGAAGTCTGGCAGCGATTCGTCGCAGCTGAGGTTAGTAATAGTATTGGTTGAAAAAGTGATTTTTTCCAAAGTCTAGATTTTTGTGGTAACCTCTTGAATTTAGTATCAAATGAAAGAATAGACTGCCCTGATCTCAAAATGTGAGAAGACATCTAATTTAAAAATGTTAACAGTGATAATAATCATTGTGAACTGTTGTTGGCATATTGTACCACGGATATAGTTGCACAAACTAGGTAGATGTATCAATGCAATACTCCTTTAATTCAATTGTTGCCGAGGTTGCATTGGAGCAGCATAACCTGATTCTTCGGGCCCTAATTCAAAACGCAAACCTTCCGTATTCATCCTTTTGCATCTTACGATTAAGTCGACAAAATCAGTTTGTTGCCATCCAACTAATCCATGGGCTCCGCTTGAAAACGATATTTCGAGCTCCAACCAGGTTTTGTTTGTTATCTGTAAAAGCTTGGTAATTTCTAGAAGAGACCAACTGTCGAATTTTATATTGAGATACAAACTCAGCTAAAATGTTCTTAGTTTCATCTGAGACATCAATGTGGGTAAGGTTTATAAGGTTTTGACTCGTGTGATGAACAAATCCTCTAAGACTCACTCAGTTTAGTCCTTGATAGAAAAATAAAATTTGGTTGTGAGCCTGTACCAAAAAAAAAACCCAGAACAACGAAAAATACGTATTGAGCCGAACTCTAATTTTTAGTGTTTTCAGCAGATTTGCTCTACTATCGTCGTATTTTTCAACATCGCAAAATATCGCAATTTTTTATGATTACAACTTATAAAGGGGATTTTTATTACTTTTTATAACAGGGTTCCACCAGAAACTTTAACTTTTTATTTGTTACACATAAATTTAGGTTTTTTGTTAATCCCAAGGGCAGGGCGCTGTTTGAACACATTTTACGTCAAAATAATTAAGCTTACCACTAGCAATAGACTCCATAGTGTTTAATAGGCAAGCTTTTACACAATGAATATAAAAAAATAAAGAAAACTAACCGTCTATCACAAGCCAAATCTTGTACTGCGGCTTAAAAAGATGTTTCCACTCTCCGGAAGAATCTTGGAGAGTACCGCCTGTATCAGCGAATCGGTTTTGCCTCGACGTCGGCCTTAACGTACAGCCTCATTATCGAGCATCACTCCGAGATATTCTAGAGACTCCTTCGAAGTAATCCGAAGCGAATCCGATCACTTTCACTCCTTCGTGTAGTGTAAATCATAGAACACATCATACATTATGTTCAATAGAAGAGGTCAGAGGACCGACCCTTGCGGCACTCCCGCAGACTCATTAGCGGAACAATATATGGCGCCATCGTCAGTATGATATTTTAGTGTTCTGTCGCTGAAGTAGTTTGTGACTATGCTGGCCAAGAATCTCTTAATGCACAACCAGCTCGCAGAGTTAAAGCCATTCTTAACGTCGCCAAGTTGACTACCTTATTTCGGATGCTATTCGGTCCAGTTGTCTCCTTTTATCCGCATGTACTCCATCGTACATAACACGTGTTGTTGGCCTCCGAGAGAACAGATGCCCTACTATCAGCTTTAGTACTGCCAGACATGTTAAATGGAGGGGCATATTGCGTGAAGCTCCTTGATTTGGTTTCTTTATCGGCCCTTTCCAGATCGTGTCTCGCCAAATTGAAGGTGGTCAGCCGTTCTTGGAACAATTGTCTACTCTGGGTCTTTTGGATCTGCGTCCTGCTTGAAGGCACTTTGATTTGAGCCTTTATACCTGGTCATTCCGCCAGTAGCATGATCACGATTTTACTGATTTTTCTTCTGGGCATTGATGCATCGCACGCTGTGGGGATGACCAGAGTCACCTGATGCGAAAGGGATCTCCTAATGGCAATGGCGCTATTATTCAACATTTCCTTGAACGTATCTTTGCCAAAGAGCGTATCTCTTCCACTTTGGCTTTGTTGCGCGGGTAGCCGTATTCGTTCCCTTTCGTTAACTTTTAATATTATTTTATAGTATCGCCTTAATCGGGAAACTTCCAAGTGTCTTATAACTCGAATTGGGCCAGGAGCGCAACAATCCCAGTAAACCCGTGCTCATGAAGGCTAAAATGGTAAGGGCATACTTGCCCAGTAGCATTACACTGGCTTACGTCAAGAAGTCATAGGGCTCACAATCATAGACGTTTATGTCCAAAAAGTTTTAGACAAGCAAGGCGTTATCATGTGACTTTTTTAACATCATACTTGAAAGAATTGTGCAGAGCTCACAAGTGAACACTGTTGCACAATCTTTCAAACATCTGTCCAACTACCAGGGTACGCCGATTATATCAATATCGGCTTGCCACTGGTGCGTTCAGTGGTATTGAAACGAAGCTGCCAAAATTGGTCTACGGGTAAATGAAGGCAAAACCAAGTATATGCTGTTAGCAGGAGGGGACGAACAACATCAACGATTTGGACAGAAGGACATAGCGGACAACTACATATATTTTCGAGGTAATTAAGCACATTGGCTCTATGCATTCTGCAAACAACGGCTCAGGAGAAATAAAACGAAGAATCACTCTTGCCAATTGCTGTTTCCTTCGGCTAACACGGTAATTGGGTAGTAAGGCCCTATCCCGAAAAATAAAGGAGACTCTATATAAGGCCTTGATCATATGAGTCCTACTTTATGATGCCCGAAGAAGAAAAATCCTTCTAAAATATTCGGTCCCGTTTTGCGTTGACAGGCTTTGAAGGAGAAGATTCAACGGAGAACCATACGAGCTGTACATCGGCAGCAACCCAGTCAGAAAACTTCGCATCAGTTTGGAAAACCAAAACACTGATCGCCTCTATCCACGTGACTCTGTCACGATGTCAATGTCAATTTCTTTGCCATTTTACACAAGACCCGCCCATTTAACAAAAAAGCCTCATCCACCACATTTTGTGTACACACGTGCAAATCGCTCTCGTTCTAGCAAATTCTGGCAGGTACAGTGCGTTGGTAATTCATTTACAGTGTGTCTGTGCGATGGTTAAGGGTTTGCAAAAGTATTAGTAGAGCTTGCCATCTGTACCGACAATCGAGTGACAGTAGAGTTCTTTTCGCTATAAAAAGCAGCACATCACTTGGATGTACTATCATTAGACTGAGTCGACTCACCTGATAAGATGGGTAAGTGAAGCCCTAAATAACTCGTAGTTGTAGTCGTTGTCGTATTTTTTCTATCGCATCTTTCTTCCTTGCCTAACTTCTGTATTATTGCAACAAGCTCCATCAACTTAGCTTAAAGAATTTCCTTTGAAGACTCCGAATCCATGGAGTCAGTGTGTCAATTTGTATTCAAAGTGCGCGCGAATTGAATTTAATAAAAAATAATAAAAATAATAATAAGAACTAGGAATGTTCTTATGTGAGCACTATTAACCTTCCGCTTTAGTCCTTGATTTTGTTATTTGTTTATTTATTTAGGTTTTTTTGTAAGACTAAAAGTTCAGATGAGTGTTGTGTTAGAAAAAGAAACTGCTTCAAACGGTGTGTTTATAGGAGTTTTTGTGTGGTTTTATCAATTTTTTTGAAGACCTATTTCTGCATTTTTGTAATATTTGCATTGTCATAGGTTTTTGTTGATTTTATTCTTTTAGGTTTAGATTTTTGGTTCCTTTCTTTTTCTTTATATAAAACTCATCCGATTGGACCTACTTATTCATCCTTCAATCCTGGAGTTCTAGTTTCTGTATCATAGACAGCGTTTTTTCAAGAGGGTCCGATAAACATCGACTTTTTATCTAAAAAGTGCTCCAATTTAATCATAATTCTCCATCATTTAACATTTAAAGATTCACAATGGGGCAATACGCCTAAGTTTGTTGGTCTTTCCAACAGCCACTCTTACCTTACCTAATGAGCACCGCGACTAGCAATTGCACACCATGTCCCGCTGGTCCAACTTCTGATTACTTCTTGAGGCATCTTGAGACGAGCAATAACTTACAGTACGTAGCACAGTCCTCAACGGAGGCGATATTTTCTTCGGAACTCACTGTTCCTAAAATCTGTCTACAACATAACGAATATCACGTTCACACAGACGATTATCCGATCCAAAAAATGTACAAAGTACTCGATAAGCTGGTCTTACAGAGCAGTAATTTCGGAGAGAATTCAGAATTTCTGAGTCATTCGTAGAAAGACGTGCCAACGCCTCAGTGATAAAGTGCCTATATTACCAACACCCATCGCATTAGCGCCGAGTACGTACACCCTGCTGCAACCTTACAGAGGAAGTTCTCCGCGGTGTGGTGTTCACGTTCACAGCAAGCCTCGCAGGATGTTGTACCTCCTATGTCCAGCACACTTCGGTCCTTAGCAAAACAGTAGTGCCACGTCACGGTGCCAGTAAACAATCTGTAGTCTATCATACTTAGGAAGAGCTGGAAAGTTGCTAATCTCTTAGAGATGGCAACCTTGTGAGTCAACTCTCAATGGAAGCCGTAACCGAGAATGCAGGCAATCCTAACGAAAGGTCAGGTCTTGAAAAACCAGGGCTTAAACCCAGTAAGGCTTTTGCTACACATGTAGATAGGTACTTCACTTGTTGCGCATTTTTATTTTGCCATACCCACTGCCTGATACCCCTCGGATGGCAGTGAAATCGCCTTCACAGCTTTCAGTATGTGTCAATGAGCTATTCCTACACACAGCTTGTTAAGTTTTGGAACATTACACGTGCCCAGCAGAAGGTCGATGATCTTGTGATATCCTTCAGATCCTTCAGACACTTCGCAATTTCGACTTTCGTGAAGTAATGGTTTGTGCTAGTCAGCTTCGGGAACGTAGGTGGCTTACTTATTTACTTTGTTCGTCAGAGTCGATGTGGATCTGCAAACAATACCAACAAACCTAATCTAGAGAAGGTCTAACGCCAGATTAGAAATGTTTCATTAGAACAAATTTAAATAAACGCTTGTACACTTATAAAGCGAGATATTTTGAGAAGGAAAGAAACAGTGATTTGCCTTGCTATTGTTGCCTTCGTTTTTGTTTTCGTTTTTGTAAATACCTTTCTTATGTTTCATTGTAGGTAAGTCCAGTGTTATAATTTCATTGCTGCTTTTGGGCCTGGCGGCAGCTTTAGCAGATCAGCCAGCTCGCGTCGTATGCTATTTCAGTAACTGGGCAGTGTATCGCACTGGATTGGGAAGTTATGGCATCGAAGATATACCAGCCGATCTCTGTACGCATATAGTTTATGCATTCATTGGTGCCGACGAGAGCAATTGGCAAGTTAAGGTTCTTGATCCTAAGGTGGATATCGAGGAAGATGGATTTAGAAAATTCACGGATCTGAAGAAAACCCATCCAAACTTGAAGTTGCAAGTTGCTGTCGGTGGCTGGGGAGAAGGTGGCGAGAAATACTCAAAATTGGTTTCGGTGAAGGAACGCCGTACGACGTTTATTCGCAGTGTTGTGGACTTTTTGAAGAAGTACGACTTTGACGGATTTGATTTGGATTGGGAGTATCCAGGAGCTTCAGATCGTGGTGGCAGTTTTGGTGATAAGGATATGTTCTTGTATTTTGTTGAGGAACTTCGTAGAGCATTCGATCGGGAGGGCAGAGGTTGGGAGATTACCATGGCTGTCCCAGTAGCTAAGTTCAGATTGAATGAGGGATACCATGTTCCAGAGTTGTGCGAGTAAGTTTCATTACCTTAAATGGTTAAATCAGTTTGTAAGTGTTCTTTTATAGGCTTGTAGATGCAATTCATGCGATGACATATGACTTGAGAGGAAACTGGGCTGGATTCGCCGATGTCCATAGTCCCCTATACAAACGTCCTCATGATGAATATGCATATGAAAAACTTAATGTGGTATGACATTCTTTTCAGGCCAGTGAAGTTCAGTAAGCCCACATGACTTGTTTTTATTTTAGAATGACGGTTTGGCTCTGTGGGAAGAGATGGGTTGCCCAGCAAACAAGATCGTCGTAGGAGTTCCATTCTATGGTCAAACATACACCTTAGGCGACCCGAATAACAACAAGTTAGGCGCATACATCAACAAGGAAGCAGGTGGTGGTGAACCGGGACCATATACCGATGCTAGAGGTTTTATGGCCTATTACGAAATCTGTGATGCAGTTCAAGACAGTGCAAATGGATGGACTGTTAAATGGGATGATGCTGGATTAGTGCCATACGCATACAAGGGCAACCAGTGGGTCGGATATGAGGATGAAAAATCGATTCAAATCAAAATGGACTTCATCAAGGAGAAGGGCTATGCCGGTGCTATGGTTTGGGCTATTGACATGGACGACTTCCATGGAATTTGTGGTGCTGAGCATGCTCTAGCAAAGATCCTCCACAGCAACATGATCGACCATATAGTACCGCCATCATTACACACCACAACACCCAGAGTATGTTGCCAATGAAACACTTTCAAATTGCTCTCTTATCAACTTTGATTTTCAGCCTGAATGGGCTAAACCTCCATCAACAACACCATCACCAGATGAGGGGGAAGACTCTGTCCCACCACCAGCAGGTTCAGATTCCGGGGAAAATCCATCATCACCTTCAGACAGTGGTGAAGACCTTTCAAACATTGACTGTTCAAATAGCGAGTGGATTCCGGACGTGGATTGTACAAAGGTTGGGATTTTCTACAAAAATAGAGTTGTCAATTGGGAATCTAGCATTTGATCCGTTTCTTTTTTCTTTAGTATTACCGCTGTGTTTATGGGCAACCTGTTGAGTACCAATGTCAACCAGGGACTGCATACCATACTGGCACTCATATTTGTGATTGGATTGAAAACAACGATCGTGAATATTGCAGACAACTTAAACAGTAGGATCTTGACAATGTTGTCTCAAAAGGGAAAATCATATCTACCCCCTGTAACGATAATATTTTTAGTGAAATGAAATAAAAAATAAAATGAGCATTCCTAAAATACCTTTGGCTTTTTGCACGTGAGTTCTCTGATGTTTCCTATTTCGGCTGTCTTGTCGTGGCTAGATGGCATCTAGGATCAATGATTCAAATACGTCTTCTGTTGATGGTAAAGAAGTCAGACAAGTATATCAGATGAACTGAAAGAATTGCTTTTATTTGGAACAATGCGGCCGAACTTTTCAATATTTCTGCGGTTTTGTGCACTGACTGTGGTTCGTTCGTTCGTTCGTACGACAGATGTAGCCAGAGGAATTGAGACAATGAGGGACGGGTTCAGTTTAAATGATATTACTTGGCTCTGGCTAAAAATACCATGGATACCGCAAGCTCTTCTGAAGAAACCGCTCTGACGGCCCACTCCAAAATTGGAAATATAGTAGCAAAAAAAAAAGGATGCCAGCAGAAGGCATTCTCACCGCAATCGCTCTATTTCGTGGGACTCCCCAGTGGAGATCTGTAAAAAATCATTGTAAGCCCATCACCTTCTAATTTGTTATGTCTTTCCTTGATAACAAGATCGATATGGACCTGCAACCGGCTAAGTTTGCGCATCTGCTGATCACTGGTATAAGACGTTGACGATGTGTCTCCTTTGCTTTTTAGGATTGTTGCCATTTTTGTTCCCAGGTTGTGATACTACGGTTCCTTAAGAAATTTCCTATTTGGTCGTTTATCTGGCCGTGTTTCACTCGCTCACTATTGAGTCTTGTCATTGGAAATATGACGAGAATAGCAGCATACGAAACAGTTCGACACGCATTGCCGACTCTTAGACGGTGGCTGGACTTGATTCCCCGCACGTAAGACTTGATCTTAATGTATTCTGTTTTGGGCCACCTATATTACTCATTAGCCTTGTAAGCGCACTTACAGTTTTCGATGATTTCTCACATATCTGCTTTAAGTAATGTATGAAACTTATACGACTGTCAATCATAATTCAGAGATATTATTGAAAAATACTTTCATGCCCTTCAACTCTAATCATTATCGCTATGCGAACTTTCCTACTGTTTTAGTTTTATAATCGGCGATTTGCAAATCGGTGCTAGTAAACCAGCGACGTACAGTTGCAATTGCTTCGTTGCTGTATAGTTAAATTTCTTCTAGCGTTCGCACTACAATCCGGTAACATAATGTTCCATAGTACCGGCCCTAAGACCGATCCTTGTGGCACACCGCCAGTAAGTTCGTGCACTTTAACTCTATCGTTAGAGTCGAAATATTTCCATGTTTGCTGTGAAAGTTATGACGACAACATGGAGTACTATCCCTGTGAATATCCATCATAGGCTCGCTTTAAGCTCCAGGTGTTTGGCGCTGCTGATGATAGTTGCCGTCATTTTACCACTGAAAATTTCAGTAAAAGGAACATACAAGGAGCTAAGTGGACTGGCTTTTTGAATGAATGCTTAAATGCAACAAAGAAGACGCTATGTAAGACCCTCATCATCCCTGTCTTGTTTTTGAGCGAAAAATGCTTCATGTGACTTTCGGCCCTGAAGGTACAACGGAGAACAGTGCTGGGTGCACAGCGGTAATAATATGGTCAGAAAGTTTCACCTACAGCGATTTATCATAAATGATTAGGTCACATAATCACATGGACGCTAGCATTGCAACCCTAAGGGTCCTTGAATCCACCCCAGTGGCACAACGCAGCATAGGCGCACCTTACCCAAGGTAATCCACGCAGTTGAAATTGGATATTTTATTTAGAAATTGTAAATTATTTATGGGTTCGTAAAGTACAGTGTATAGAGTTATGTATGGAACAGCATATCGGGTAAATGGTCTTCACGCCTTTGCTGCCACATACGCACGCTTTCGTCGAAATTTTCCATGACCATTTTGCTTAAACGTGGCCGAATTTCGTTGATACAGTACTCAGTTTGCTTCTTGACTTCAGAAAACCCCAACGTAAAAAGTCCAACGGCGTTATATCCTATGATCTGGGAGGAAAATTCAGATCTCCGAAACGGTCAATGACTCAACTCGACTCATGAAGTAATTGAATTGTTTCTTGGGCTGTATAGCATGGGTCTTTTTGAAAGCGCATGTCGTCCGCATCCATATCTTGCAATTTTGGCACGAAAACCTGGATTATCATGTCCAGCATCATTAACTGGTATTGCCTCTCCAGCCGCATTTTCAAAGAAGAATGGTTCGATGGTGCCTCCAGCCCAAAAAATTCTTCTGAAGTATCACTCTCGGATTTGCTGAACCCCAAATTCGACAATTTTGACGATAAACAAAGCCATCGATATGAAAATGGGCCTCATCACTGAAGATGATTTTATCTGAAAAATCAGCATTCACTTGCTGTTGATCCATAGTCCATTCGACGAACTCTTTTCGCTTTACTTGGCCAGTAATCTTCATTTATTGAGTCAATTGCACTTTGTATGCATACGCTGTCTAGAGCTTCTCGAAATGCCCAATTCATGACCAACGAGCCGAATTGATGTTTCCGGATTTTCAGCAACACACTCATGAACTGCTTCGATATTTTGTGTTGAGCGACTTGTCGAAGGATGACTCTGGCCTTACTCACTTACTTACTTAGGTGGCGCTACAATCTGGGTTGAGATCCCCTTCTACTTATGTCCGCCGTCTGAATTTAGGTCTCTGTCAACTGCGTTGTCAATTCGGGTTTGATTCGAAGACTCTGTGAGCCGGATTATTCATTCTCAGGCGCCTGACGTGTAGTTTTCTGACTAGGTCGCTGCCGACATACAGCTTATATAGTTCGTCATTGAATCTTCTCCTCCAAAGCTTGTCAATGCAAATGGCATCGAATATTCGAAACTACTGAGGATATCTCCATACTCGTTCGATAGAATCCAACCTTCTGCGCCATAAAGTAGGACTGGGATGATCAAGGTCTTATATAGAGCGTTCATAGTTTTTCGAGATAGTGCCTTAGTCAATTGCAATTTTTGCACAATTCGTTCAAGTATAATGTTAAAGAAGTCACATGACCTCATCTAAAAAATTTTTGGCATCACATCTTGACGGGGCAACGAACATTCTCGATCGTCATCCTTCATAGACGGATGACGGATGAGTTTAGCAGAGATGCGAAAACTAGACGCTGATGCGGCCACAAAATCAATGAAAAGATGGTTGGTATCGATTTGGACTTTTTGAGTTTTTTCCAGGATCTGCCGGAGTGTGAAGATTTGGTTGGAGGACTTTCCTGGTCTGAAAGTGCAGTGAAACTGCACTGATAGGGACAAATTAGGTCGTCGGTCAATGATATTTTACACGTTCACACAATATGGCAGATAAGATCTTGCATCCGAAGTTGAGGAGACTTATGCCTCTATACATAGTTGGCGCAGTTAGATGGTCTCCTTTTTTGTGGATCAGGCAAATGGTGCTGAAATTGCATTCATTGGGAATACACTCTTCTGACCAGATCTAAGAAATGAGTGGGTGCATGTTCTCCACAAAATCATTTCCAGCAGCATTGAATTCCTCGACAGGTAGGTCGTCAGGCCAGGCTGATTTGTTGGATTTTGGCTTAGATGTTGCTATTCCTACTTTGTTTCGGTCAGGTGGACGGAAATTTTGACCACCATCACCAAGTTGAATGGTCTATTCTGCCTGTTGCGGGATGTTGCGCTTCTTCGCCGTTATACAGTCTGTAGAAAAAGTTTTTTCATATTCTTGCCGTTTTCATGTTCTTGCCGTTTCCACTGCTCGTAGAGCAGAGCAGGCAGCTTTCGTCCGCTTTGTAGGTTGCTTGCCTGCATTCTTCATCAAACCAGGCATTTCTTGGTGGTGGTAGGGTGACATCAGCACATCTGTTGTATCGTCTCTGATGGCAGGTTGGCAAAGTTGCTCCTGGCCCTCGGTACTTGATTCTGGCGGCATAGGAGTTATTGAGAGATTTCGGGATACGCGTTCGGCGAAGATTTGATAATTGGTGTAGTGCGGTTAACAAGTGTTAAAATTTTGCTCTCACTTCTAAAGCTTCTCTATATTTGAATTGGTTTTATCCGGCAAAAAATAACTGGCCCTTGTTCTTTATATTGCATTTTGCATTAATATAAAATAAAATAATGTTCTTACTTTTTCTTATAAAATGCCTTGCAAGTGTGGTCAAAGAGTTAACCGAATTGGTGCAAAATTTAGTGTTCACTGTGTAAGGTTTACTACCACTTGAACTGTGTAAATCTTCAGCAAAGTGATGGTGAATACATGAAAAAGAACAGCATTCCTTATCGTTGTGTGTCGTGTGACAAACAAAGGCGTCATTCTTTAAGCTGACCACCACCCGCTCCTCAGAAAGTTAAGCAAGTGCATAATAAAGTTAATTTCCAGCCACCCGTCGAGGAAGTGCATCTGTCATCTTCTAACTTAGTGTCGCCTCGGTCTGCTGATAATAATATTATGTCCCCAACTCCTATCACACTTGACATTCTATATAATGAAATTGCTGCGCTAACAGAAGTTAACTCTAATGCTTTAAGACAAATTGACTGCCTGCAAGACGAAAATAAAACATTCTGTAAACATATATACAAACTTCAAAGTACTGTGAACTTCCTGCTACAAAAAACATTGCGAAAATATGTTGACATTATTGGGGTTCCTAATGTTGACAACAGTAATGCTTAGGAAGCAGCTGTCAACTTATTGAAAAAGGGAATCGATGAAAACTTGAAGACCGATGACATAAAACATTGTTATGTCAAGAACATTGCACGTAAGCTCAACTCTAACCCTTCATCTACACGGGCAAATACTGTGAGGATTTTACGCGTCAATTTAAGAACTCTGAAGTTAAGCAAATGGTTTTACAAGAGAAAAAGAAAAATAAGCACAAGTATTTTAGGGTTTAAATCTGATAATAGTCCAATTTATATTAATGAGAGTTTAACTAATTATAATAGAGCAGTATATAATAGAGCTAAAACATTTAAAAATGAAAATAAATAGGCGAGTGATTTTTTTGAAAAAACAAAAAGGTGATAAATCTTTTAAATTAAGTTCTTTTGAATATATTGAAAACTTGGTCAATATAATTTAGTTTCTTTTTATTCTTTTTTTAACTAATAATGCCTTTTATTAATTCAAATTGTATTCAAAATCTAGATAGTTATTTCAAAGAATGTAATGAATTTTGTAGTTTTGATAAAGAGATTTTCAGAAGTTTTTATCATTCAGTTTTTTTTTATCATTCATCAAAATATTAGAAGTATGCGTACAAATTTTGATTTGTTTCTGACTCATTTAGAAACGTTTATGAATAAGCCTGATTTAATTTTTCTATCGGAAATATGGATTTTTGATACTGAAGCTAATCTTTTTAATATACCTGGTTATAAATTTCATCCTACATGTAATAATCCCTATGCTGCAGGCGGTGGGACTATCTTTATAAGTGATAAGTTTTAGTATGAGTGTTGCTGCAATAACTTGAAAAGTGCTGATATGGTTAAAGTTTCTTGCAAAATTGAGTCTAGAAAGTTTATTTTTATGTGCTTCTACAGGCTACATGAAAAAAGTAAAAATATTTTTGTTGAAGAATTGACTACTCTGTTGTCTGACGAAAAGTCAAAGAATCTATTTATCCTTGGTGATATAAATTTAGATATTTTATCTGATTCTGCTATTGTTTTAAATTATTTATCTGTCTAAGCGGCAAATTGTCTGGAATCGTGTTTTAGAGAACCTACTAGATTAACTCCTTCAACACAAACCTGTATTGATCATATTTTTGGTAGACTTGATCTAAGCTCTAAACTCACTATTACCAGTTTCATTTCAGATTTTAAGATCACCGATCATTGTATGGTTGGTTTAGTTTTTCTATGCGCCAATATGAAACAAATAGATTTGTTCTACTACACGAAAGTTGGACCGATGTGTACCTTGAAAGTAATCCCTCTAATGCTTTTAACATCTTTGCTAATATCTTAAAAGCTCATGTTAATGAATGTCTTACTGAAACCCAAAGACAATGTAGAGTTAAAAAAAAACTTAAGCCATGGATGTCTACAACTCTATTAAAGAAGATTGCAAAAAGAAACCGAATAATATCAGTCTAAGATTTAGTTTAGTTTTAAATGCATTTTATTATATTAATCATTAATTCTTACATACTAACAAAAAATGCTTAAATGCTAGCTTAAAATTACTTAACAAACTTATATTAACTTACTGGCCTCGCACAGGCACTCTAAGCTACTCTAAATTTTTATACTATGTCTTTCGACTTTATTTACATTTTATTGAAATTCGTATATATTTTGTATACTTAAGGCTAAGAAAAATTTGTTAACAAAAACTTAGCATATGGAGTTATTTTTTTATAAAAACTTAATATCTAACTTAAAATAAACTTAAACCTAACCTACATACACAATATATATACATAGATATTATACACAATTATATACATATATTAGTATATACAAAGGTATATACTAATATATGTATATATTTCTTAAATGCTAACCTAAACCTATGCAAGCTGGCCATCGGTATTCACAGTGTAAATAAGTTGGTCAGCTCATTAGTGAGGCTGGTCCGTAATTGACGGAAACGACGACGAAACATCTTCTCCATCATTCAACCACCAGAAATGCTGATGCTGCCGAACAACATCCCTCTTATCGCGATTCCCCACCGCCCTACTGAACCTGAGACGATCCACACTGCCGTGTGCGACGTCTCTGCCGTAGTTAAGTCGCCTGTCCCCAGCTTTCCGAGCGACATGGAAGATTAACGGGACCGCTGATCTATCCTGGATCAACCCTATCTGATCTAGGTAGAGGAATGCTTCCGGTGGAACGAAGCCGTCAGAGCGCACACTCTCGTGGTAAAGGTAGTTGGGGTAGTAAGCCCCAGATATCAGGTTATTCGTCGAGGTCATTGCTCTTGCAATGTGCCTTCGAGTCAGCTTAATTACGAAGTTGTCCACTCGTATTAGGTTCGCTCTGTTGTAAAGAACCTCATTACGATAAAATTTTTTGTACTCCTACTCTGGTGTTCTGTACAAGCGAAGGCAAGCCCTAACGCAAGCCCTCTCAAACACCCGAATCTTTTCCATTAAGCTTGCTCGTACATTGATCCACACGGGGCACCCGAATACCAGCATAGGCCTGATAAGGGTCATGTAGCAGATTACCTTTACCCTCGCATCGAGTTGGCTGCTATAAAACATTCTCTTTGTAAGAGCAAAAGCGCCTTTAGCTCTGGCCAGAGCAGCATCTACATTTTTGTCAAAATACAGAAACCGATCTAGCCAGATCCCAAGGTATCTGACCACATTTCGACAGGCAAGAGGCTGTCCGTGTTGTCCAATGATCGAGAACTTACGCCAATTTTTTCTGGTATCCCTAAAGGCTCCAGACAACAGCGTCCTAAAGAGAATGGTTTCCGACTTCTGAAAGTTGATTTTCAACTTCCAGTCATCGCAAAACCGTCTTATCTTATCGAAGTCACGCTGCAAGAGAGTATTAATGACCTCGATTTTTGGACCTGTTCTGTACGCTATCAAATCGTCTGCGTACGCAATAGTATTGGGAAGTGAACCTATCAAGTCGCTTGTATAAATGTTGAATAGGATCGGCGAATTGACCGCGCCTTGCTGAAGACCATTTTTAATTTGAAATATTTCAACAGAAGTCACATCACCATTTTTCACGATTAACTGTCTGTTGGTTAGCATATTATAAAGAATGTACAAGAGTGGTTTACTGATTCCCAGCCTAGTCAGCTTATAGAAAAGACCCTCTAACCACACAGTGTCGAAGGCCTTCTCCAAGTCAACAAGGCAGGCACCAGTGCATTGGTTTTTGCCTTTATTCCATTGGATATCGGACACCAGTTTAGACGCGGCATGTGAGATATCATGTCCCGCCTTAAAACCGAATTGATTATCCGGAACTATATGTTTGTCCTGAACCCACCTAGACAGAGCTCTATTGACTACTTTTTCAAACACCTTACTGATATTCGAAAGGAGGCTTATCGATCGGAGATTCGCCGGATTGGATATATCCTTTCCCTTTTTGAGAATAGGTTGCACCACCACCGTTTTCCAATGCGCTGGATAATGTGCATTATTCATTGCATTATTAAAGAGGGTGGTGTAAATGTTCACCGCTTCTAGAGGAAGATGTCGAAGCATGATGTTCAGAAGACCATCGGTCCCCACTGATTTCTTAGCTCTGATTGTGTCGAAGATCTCATGGAGCTCTTCCTTTGAAATGAAAGGGGGTAGGCCACCGTCTCTAGTAATGACATTATTTGCCATATTTTCGTCGCTGAACCGGGTGAAACCAGAGCCTTCGAATCGCCAGTTCCCTATTTCATTTCGAATGTAGAAGTCGTGCACCAAGACGCGATTGTCCAGGTCATAATTTGGGCCAATGGTATCAGTGGCCTTGTATATTTCCTAGAAAGTCGCCCCTATGGCCTCAACCTTCTCCTGTGGATCCTCGATCACAAAGAAGTCGTCCTCATCAGCGGCCTCATTTGGATCAATACCTGCTATTGTCAGTAACCGTTCGTTGTCTGTTGTCCGGGCTATTTTAAGACACTGAAGGTCGTTTTGATTTTTTCTCCGAAATAGTTTATTTATTTGCGGGAACATATTCGGATTGCTGGTGTTTACAGCCCGAACCCTGTTGTTCCAATACGAACTTACAGAAATTCTGTAATTCTCTTTTATTAACGTTTGAATACTTTTAATCGACGACTTCAGTGTCCTAATCTCCGGGTCTTGTCTGTCAATTAACTGTCTGTACAAGTTTTTGCGTCTTGTCAGAAGTCTACTTTTCTGTCGGTGCAGTGCGTCAATAGTAGGATTGCGGAACAGGTCTTCATTAATCGTACGTCGATACCGCGGTATTGTAGCGTCCATAGTTTGTTTAATTGTCTCGTCCATTTGTTTTAGATACTTGTCGATCTCCTCGTTTGACAAATTCCTATTGGACGGTGGACGGTGGAGCGTGTTCGAGGCGAGTGCTCTTGTCAATGTTGCGGAGAAGCGTGTCCATCAAGTAGTTGTAAGAATATATTTGCACAAACTCCTCCAATTCCGCACTTTCGTTGGGAACTGTAATTTCGGTGCTAAAACCGCAATGGTCACTGTCATACACGAATGTGCGCAGACAATTTAACGTTTGTAAATTCGTACCTGTCAGTCGTATACGTTCGTCATACAGCAGTAGGTCCAAATAAGACCCGCCTCTGGGAAACGACGGGACCAATCAGTCTAAGACTTCCCTATAAAAGAGTGTGCAAGGAAGACAATTATTACAACAATAAACTACATCTAGCTAGAGGCAATTTAAGGAAAGAATGGACAATTATTAGCGAACTTATAAATAAAAAACTACCCGCTTTAAATGAACTCAATTGTGTATCTTATCAGGGACATAATATAGTTAATCCTAGTCAAATATCTAATGTTTTTAACAAATATTTTACAAGTGTGGCTTACAAGACTCCTTCTAGTGCTGGTTTCTCTGAATCGTCGAATCATTGTGTAGAAGATTGCTTTAGCAATGAATGAAGTCAAGCCAATAGTTTTTTTTTTATGACCCGATTTCTTCTTTAGAATTATTTAGGATTATCAACTATCTAGAAAATTCTAATTCGTCCACGAGAGATGGTTGGTCTAAGAATTTTATTAAGAAGATCTCACTAAATATTGTTGATGTCTTAACGGATATTTTTAATAAAAGTATCTACAGTGGTATTTTTCCTGTTGCCGTAAAAACTGCAGAAGTAATACCTGTTTTAAAGAAAGGTGATAGTAAAAATCTAAATAACTATAGGCCAATCTCTCTTCTTTCAGTGTTTTCTAAAATCTTTGAGAAAGCAGTGAAAAATAAAATAATGACTTTCCTAGATTCATCTTTTTTTTAGTAATAATCAGTTTGGGTTTAGAGCTGGGATGCCCTCTTAGAGTTCTGCTGCTTTAACTACGAAAGCCTGAACAATAAAAAATATACGGCTGTTATTTTTATTGACATTACTAAGGCGTTTGATACCGTAGACCATATGATATTAACACAAAAGTTAGAAAAAGCAGGCATAAGAGGTTTTATGCTTAAATGGTTTCTTTCCTATTTAAACAACCGCAAACAAGTTGTAAAGATTAATAATAGTTTTAGCCTATCGTTAGATATTAAAATTGGTGTTCCACAAGGCTCAGTACTTGGTCCAATCCTTTTCTTGATCAATTTTTAACCTCGATATCAAAGGTAAACAAATAGGATTTTCTGATGATATAGCTTGTTCTTATTCTAATCGCTCTGCATTAGATTTAATTGCTAACATTAGCTATAACTTAGAGCAGCTGAGACATTGGTTTTGTTTACATAAATTGGTAATCAGTGATAAAACTAAAATAATGTTCTTCAAGCTGTCTTCTAACATTGTCGAGTACCCCCCTATGATTTTTGATAGTGCAAGTTGTAAGCATTTATTATTTAGCCCGGTTACATGCAAAGCGACATCATCTTCTACCTCATTTAATGGGGATTTAACTTGTTCACCTCAGTGTTTTTATCTAGAAAGAACTACAGTTTTTAAATATCTGGATCTGGAAATTGATAGCAAACTGAATTGGAGTAATCATACTGCCAGTCTTAGATCTTACTTGTTAAAAACTACGAAGTTAATGTACCATTTGAGGCAATTTTGTTCTAAAAAACTGATGCAAACAATATATGTTACTATGGACTAGTACAATCAAAGTTGCAGTACGACTTAATCTGTTGGGGAGGAACTCATAAAAATAAAGTCCATACGTTACTCATTGTGCAAAAACATAACACTTTGGCTGAAAAGTCCGTGCCGTTTCTAAGAGAGGGCACCACTTGAATTAAATCCATACCATTTTCAGTTGGTACCAACCTTCAAAATATACGTGTATAAATTTGACAGCTCGAGATATACCGTTGTGAGTGAAGCAACTTTTGTTATTGTAAAAAAAAAGGATTCAAAGCAATTTCGTGTGTTGATTTATCATTGCTTTTCGATGGGAAAAAATGCAGCCGATGCAAAGAAATGGCTTGATAAGTGTTACCCGGACTCTGCACAAGCCGAACGAACCATTCGCAAGTGGATTGAAAAATTTAAAAGTGGTCATACAAGCACCGAAGGTGATGCACGCAGTGGACGTCCAAAGGAGGCTGTTTCGATGAAAACGCAAAAAAGTCCACAAAATGATTACGAATGACCGTAAAGTGAAGTTGATGGAGATAGCTGAGGCTCTGAAGATATCAAAATAGCGTGTTGGATATATCATACACGAATATTTGGACATGCGAAGGCTCTGTTCAAAGTGGGAGCCGCGTTTGCTCACAGTCGACCAAAAACAACAACGTGTTGATGATTCAGAGGAGTGTTTAAAGCTGTTCAACCGCAATAAAGGCGAATTTTTGCATCGGTATGTGACAATGGATGAAACTTGGCTCCATCACTTCACACCAGAGTGAAGTCGGCAGTCAGCTGAATGGCGAGCAGGCGAGGAACCTCGTCCTCGGCTGGCAAGGTTATGGCATCCGTATTTTGGGATGCACATGGAATAATTTTCATCGACTATCTCCGAAAGGGGCAGACTATCAACAGCGACTATTAAATTGCATTGTTGGAGCGTTTGAAGGACGAAATCGCAGAAAAACGGCCGCATTTGAAAAAAAGAAAGTGCTGTTTCATCAAGACAATACACCGTGTCACAAGTCGATGAAAACGATGGCAAAATTGAAAGAATTCGGCTACGAATTGCTTCCCCACCCAACGTATTCTCCAGATTTGGCCCCCAGCGACTATTTCTTGTTCGCAGACCTCAAAAGAATGCTCGCCGGAAAGAGATTTAAGACCGAGAAGCCGAAACAGAGGCCTATTTTGAGGCTAAACCGAAATCGTTCTACAAAACTGGTATCGAAATATTGAAAAATTGTTTCAATCAGTGTATCGCCCTCGAAGGCAACTATATTGATGAATAAAGTTGAATTTTACAAAAATTTTGTGTTTTACTATAAAATGGCACTGACTTTTCAGCCAATGTGTTATAGTTAGAATAGTCTGGAGAAAGAATCGCCAAGAAAGTAGTTATTTGCTTTTTGTAAACTCTAAAATGCTACCACTCAAGCATCTTTACTTTTACAAAGTGTTAAGGATTTTTTTCGTTAGGAGTGGTTACTCCAAAGCAGAAATCTTATCGTTCGAAATAGGAAAGTTAAGGAATGGCTATTTCACTTCGACCTACATGAAATAAACCATTTAATTGGTCGCATGGTCTAATTTTGTTGAATGATTAAATGAAATGTTTTAATAATCGATGAATCTTCACATTTGTTTTGTTCCTCTCTTCACACCAATTTATTACGTTTTGTATTTTTTAATTATAGTCTTATAATTGATGCATTCGATACTAGTTTTAGTTAACTACAGAATGTATCTTTTCATTCTTCAATTGATAAATTATTTACTTTTTAATCTGTCTTTATTTGTATTCTATTAAGTAACTGCTTGTTTCTTTTATTACTTCTGAATTTGTTTTGATTAAGATCTTGCATTCTATATTTGTATCTAATTTTGTCAATTGTAAAGTGAATAAATATATAAATGAAATAAAATGAAAAATGAAAAAAAAAAGATTCTGGTGAAATTGCAGCTTTTCTATGTGATATCTTCTCACAGTAGTTCTTTTTTGTTGTGGCGCATGGGAAATCCGCATCGCACCTCAGCTGTAACAAGTTGGCGATTCGAGCCAATGTTGCCTGCCCGGAACGTTCGGACGTCCAGAATACTGCAGGCATACCTTACGCCTGTTGCAAAATGATTAATTTGATTTAACTTTTCACTATCCGGAAACTGCCATGTCTCCTTGTGTATTTTTGAGATGAAGAAACTGTGTGCTTGTAAAATTTCGTCCCGCCGCTCAGTCAATAAGCCTAAGTCCGTTGACAGACCTGTCGTGTAGACAATTTTTACCAATTGTCCAATACCTCCTCTCTTATCCTGGCCTCCTTTCCTATCCTATAGCCTAATGGGATTTTATTGCCATACTTCGCGCAGTGCTCATATGCCTTATCGAGAAGATCGTAGAAATATTTTTTGGTGGCGTTGTCCTTGTGTTCCGTAGGAGCACGGGCATATATTAGGTTTGCGTTAGAGAATTTAGCTTTGATATGGATTGTCATAAGACGTGTCGGAAGCCGAAAACTTCTTGCCTAAAGCTGCCGCATGTGACAAATCCGCGTATGGATAAGCGCTGTTTCGTTTCCCTATAGAAATCAGCATAGTATTATATATATCACAGTTTTTCATCCTTTTTATGTCCGGCTCATCCCATCGCACTTCCTGCATGGCGGTGATATCTGCGTGATAGCAGTCAAAGGCCTCTGGTAATTGTTCGGCTGCACGTTGCCTATTAAGAGTCCGAACATTCCACGTGAAAATCCGAAAGTCGTTGTCGTTTAAACGTTTACAAGGGTCGTCAACAGTGAGTCCATTTTTATCCAAGTCCATTATTTGGTTCGTCACATATATTAGTCACTTCTCTATAGAGTTCTGAGCCCTATGAAGGGATAATCCAATACAATACTACTGGCCGGGCATACTCTTGCCATTTAGCCATTTAAAGGTTTATCGGGGACCATCACTGGGAGATAAAGCAAGCACTTTGGTACGAACTTGATTGTTGCATTGCTGGACCAATCCAAGTTACAGGATACTCAGCAGTCTAAATAATCGAGTCTCCCAGAATTTTCGAACTAATCTCTTCACAGTTGAGGAAGTTAAAGTTATTCCGGCCATATTTCGAACGAAAATTGAGAACTCTAGCTGCCAAACATTTATTGTTTTTAAAATATTGCTCAAGAATGAAAACGCAGTGTTCCAACTGTTAGTCTCGAATAGATATGGACTCATCGTTGTCGACAATAGCATCGTCTGCATCGCCCTGCCTATGGACATGGTACTCGTCAAAGTGCACCTCAACGTCACCGACCCTAGCATAATTTGCTGGACGAATATGACATGAATATCAGCAATCGTTGCTTTCTTTAGGTGACAGGAACTCCTCTCCTCGGGGATTTGTTAAACATTGTAATTGTTTAATGGTGTGCGCCAATCGATATAGGATCTTCGTAGGAACCATTAATTCGTACTACTGGTATGCGCCAGTGTGAGTTTCCTAGACCTGGCGCCAATGTACTAAACAATATCTCTGTATTCGTCAAATATTCTCCACATTTGTACGTGTATTTCTTCGCGGGGCCGGTCAAGAATTTTGGTATATGCTCTGAGGTAGTCTCTTGGGCATGCCCCAAAAGTAGCTGCTGAAACTACTGGACGTGTTCAGTCAATAGCTGATTGTTATCATGCACGTGATGGAAATGTATGGCGTAAAGTACTCCCACACCCACGTGGTCATCAACAGCATGGATTTGGGGAAATATTGCTCACCCCTGTACCGCGCTACCATGCGCACAGATCATGCGGTCTAACGCCGTTGGACTTTTTTCGTTGAGATTTTCTGAAGTCTAGGCTTTAGGCCAACAAGTCTACAACCACCCACGCCTTCAAGGACTAAACTGAGTGCTGTATCAATGAAATTCGGCCACGTTTATGCAAAATTGTCATGGAAAATTTCGACAAAAGAGTGCGTATGTGGCAGTAAAGCCGTGGAGGCCATTTGCTGTTCCATACATAGCTCTGTACTGTATACTGTGTACAGGATTAGTTGCTCCTATGCTGCGTTGTCCCACTGGCCGTGGATTCGAGGATCCCTAGGGTAGCAATTCTAGCATCCATGTGATCTACGTGATCTAACCATTTATGATAAATCGCTCTAGGTGAAGCTTTCTAACCACATTATTATCGCTATACACCCAGTACAGTTCTCCGTTGTCCCTTCGGGGCCGGAAGTCACATGCAGCATTTTTCGCTCGAAAGCAAGACAGGGATGATGAGAGTCTAGTAAAGCGTCTTCTTTGTTGCACGAGTTATTTTCTGTCGAAACAGAGCATTCAACCCAAAAGGCCTACACTTGAGTGCGTCGAATCTACAATGGGACGAATCCACTTTCGTACTCGTGTAGTAGCAAGAGTACTTAAAGATCTCAATATGCATAAATCCGCTGTTCCCGATGGTATATCTCCCCTTCTTCTGAAGAGGTGTTCTTCCACTCTGGCAAACCCATTGCTTAAGCTTTGCCATCGATCCTACTCTCTAGCACTCTTTCTGAGAAGATGGAAAAAAGCATTTGTCCAGCCCGTCCTTGAAAAAGGCGAATCTTCCTCTCTCTCCACCTACGGACCCGTTGAACTTACGTCGCTTCTTCTCAAGGTCATGGAAACGCTGATAAACCGTCAGCTCATGAAATATCTCGAAACACGAAAATTTCTCAATGACCGGCAGTACGGTTTTCGTTGCAACAGGTGCACTGGTGATTTGATAGAATGTCTCACCGAAAAGTAGAACCAAAGCGTAGATCAATCTGGCGAAAGTAAGAAACTTGCACTTGATATTTCTAGAGCAATTGGCAGAGTTTGACATCAGGCTCTTTTGTCGAAAATGAGTGCTTTTGGGATCGATGACCCTCTTTTTCAATGAATTATAAATTACCTTTCGGAACGTTCAATCCAAGTTGTCTTGGACGGTTTCAAGTCTGAAATTCACAAAATAAATGCTGGTGTGCCCAAGGGCTCCATTCTGTCTCCGACACTCTTTTTAATTTTCATCAACGATCTCTTGTCTGCTGATGACAGTACTCTCTGCTTTTCATATTCACTCCCGGACTCACGCCTCTGCTCTTCGGCTGTAGAACGGGAACGGCAGCGTATGTTAAGCTCATTAAATTTCCATATTAACAGTATAACTAATTGGGGAACCACTAACAGGGTAGAGTTTAATACTTCCAAAACCCAATGCTGTCTGCTGTCGTTAAAGCGACATTTAAACACCCAGCCATTGTCCATGAATGGCACTTGCACAGTCGAAACCGATAAACTTTCCATTCTCGGTATGTGTGCCAATGAAAACTTACTTTGGAATGACCATATATTCGATGTCGCCAAAAATGCTGCGAAATGTTTAAGTTTCCTCAAGCGATGTAAGAAATATTTTACCCCCTTTGATCTGGCGAAAATATATAAGGCATTCACCCGCCCAAAATCGGAGTACAATGCCCACATCTGGTCAGGTGCTCCTAAAACATCTCTGCACCTGCTAGATAGGATTCAAAACCGTGCGATAAAACTAATTGGTGATATTAATATCAGTTATCAGTATA
Organism: Volucella zonaria; assembly: GCA_963966105.1. Classification (NCBI taxonomy): domain Eukaryota; kingdom Metazoa; phylum Arthropoda; class Insecta; order Diptera; family Syrphidae; genus Volucella; species Volucella zonaria. The sequence continues at coordinate 283,978,892 of OZ014530.1, read as the reverse complement.
CCTTCAAGCCTCTAAAATATCGTGATTCTTTCCTAAGCCGTACAACTCGCTTATGGAATGCCCAGCCGATCTCTGTGTTTCCTGGTTGTTATAACTTACAAACATTTAAAAACAATGTACATCGGTACCTGCCTTTCTTCCTCCCTAAATGCCCTTCGTCCGCGCTGTGTACGAACATTTTAAGGGTACAAAACAATTTTAGCGCGCGCCGATTATAAAAAAAAAGCAGTCCCAGTCAAAATTAACTGAAATTTTTAGTGGGAAAATGGCAGCAACCATCATCAGCAGCGCCCAACACCTGGAGCTTAAAGCGAGTCTATGATGGATATTCACAGAGATGATGGATATCCACGGTATCGTCATAACTTTCACAGCAAACATGGATGACTCGCTTAAACAAATTAGGTGCTTAGGAAGCCTTCAGACTTAGTAAGAAGTCATTATACGTATATCGATCATACGAGTATTGCTAGACTGTCTACCGCCGGCACCGGTTCAGCAATCCGAATTGACTGAAGAACACTAAAATGCTCTAAATATAATATAATTGTCCTAAGTGAAGATCTTTCAAGCTTCGTTCACACCGACCTCCTGTGTGATTTCCCACCAAACACTAAGAAATTGCCAGCATTCCCGGACTCTGGATACGGATTACGAAGTGCAATGTACATCCAAAACAAGAAACCGACTAAAACAAGCGATTAAGTTTAGCAAGCACGTTTGTTTTAATTACGATATGTGGTATGCGGTAAAGAGTATCAAATTTCTAACAGCAGTAAAGCTTATCAAATTCCTTATCCAACCGCTAACATACCCAGTACTGTTGCGGCAAATAGTTGCGGCTCTGTTTCATCGCCAAGAAAGAAGTGTACCAATTGGCCCAACTGGTCTCCTTGGCATGGTCGGAAAAATCTCTGAGCTGGTCATCTATAATAGACTCTTGCTAGCCATTAAAACAGTACAACAGCAATTGAGATTAGAGTTGAAGGGCATGAAAGTGTTTTTCAAACGTCGTGTCGAACTGTTTCGTATGATGCTATACTCGTCGTATTTCCAATGACAGGACTCAGTAGTGAGCAAGTGAAGCGCGACCAGATAAACGACCAAATAGAAAATTTCGTAAGGAACCGTAGTATCGCAACCTGGGAACAACAATGGCAACGGTCCTAAAAAGGAAAGGAGACACATCGTCAACGATGAAATGGAATGGAATCTCAACCAAGCAGAGGTTGCAGGTCCATGTCAATCTTGCTATCAAGGAAAGACGTAACAAATTAGAAGGTGATAGGCATGCAAATGATTTTTTACAGATCTCCACTGGAGAGTCCCACGAAATAGTTCGATTGCCTTCTGCTGCCATCCATTTTATTACTGCTACATTAACACATTTCGGAGTGGGCCGTCACAGCGGTTTCTTCAGAAGAGCTTGTGGTATCCATGGTATTTTTAACCAGATCCAAGTCATATCATTCAGACTGAACCTCTTCGTCACTGTCTCAATTCTTCTCGCTACATCTGCCGTATGTATCATTGAACGAGCAGTCAGCGCACAAAACCGCAGAAATATTGAAAAGTTCGGCCGCATTGTATAAGACCACGTGTGCATTGTATAAGCAATTCTCTCAGTTTGTCTCCTATACTTGGTTGACTTCTTTAGCATCAACAGAAGACGTATTTGAATCATTGATCCTAGATGCCATCTAGTCACGACAAGACACCCAAAATAGGAAACATCAGAGAAATCACGTGAAGAAAGCTAAATGTATTGTATGCTCATTTTGTTTTTTATTTCATTTCACCAAAAATGTTATCGTTACAGCGGGTAGATATGATTTTCCCTTTCGAGACAACATTGTCAAGATCCTACTGTTTAAGTTGTCTGCAATATTCACGATCGTTGTTTTCAATCCAATCACAAATATGAGTGCTGGTATGGTATGCAGTCCCTGGTGGGCATTGGTACTCAACAGGTTGCCCAAAGACACAGCGGTAATACTAAAGAAAAAAGAAACGAATCAAATGCTAGATTCCGAATTGACAACTCTGTTTTTGTAGAAAATTCCAACCTTTGTACAATCCAAGTCCGGAATCCACTCGCTGTTTGAGCAGTCAATGTTTGAAAGGTCTTCACCACTCTCTGAAGACGACGATGGATTTTCCTCGGAATCTGAACCTGCTGGTGGTGTGCTTGGTGGTGTGCTTGGCGGTGTGCTTGGCGGTGTACTTGGCGGTATGCTTGGAGGTATGCTTGGCGGTGTGCTTTCCCCCTCATCTGGTGATGGTGTTGTTGATGGAGGCTTGGCCCATTCAGGCTGAAAATCAAAGTTGAAAAGAAAGCAATTTGAAAGTGTTTCATTGGAAACATACCCTGGGTGTTGTGGTTTGTAATGATGGCGGTACTATATGGTCGATCATGTTGCTGTGGAGGATCCTAGCTAGACCGTGCTCAGCACCACAAATTCCGTGGAAGTCGTCCATGTCAATAGCCCAAACCATAGCACCGGCATAGCCCTTCTCCTTGATGAAGTCCATTTTGATTTGAATCGATTTTTCATCCTCATATCCGACCCACTGGTTGCCCTTGTATGCGTATGGCACTAATCCAGCATCATCCCATTTAACAGTCCATCCATTTGCACTGTCTTGAACTGCATCGCAGATTTCGTAATAGGCCATAAAACCTCTAGCATCGGTATATGGTCCCGGTTCACCACCACCTGCTTCCTTGTTGATGTATGCGCCTAACTTGTTGTTATTCGGGTCGCCTAAGGTGTATGTTTGACCATAGAATGGAACTCCTACGACGATCTTGTTTGCTGGGCAACCCATCTCTTCCCACAGAGCCAAACCGTCATTCTAAAATAAAAACAAGTCATGTGGGCTTACTGAACTTCACTGGCCTGAAAAGAATGTCATACCACATTAAGTTTTTCATATGCATATTCATCATGAGGACGTTTGTATAGGGGACTATGGACATCGGCGAATCCAGCCCAGTTTCCTCTCAAGTCATATGTCATCGCATGAATTGCATCTACAAGCCTATAAAAGAACATTTACAAACTGATTTAACCATTTAAAGTAATGAAACTTACTCGCACAACTCTGGAACATGGTATCCCTCATTCAATCTGAACTTAGCTACTGGGACAGCCATGGTAATCTCCCAACCTCTGCCCTCCCGATCGAATGCTCTACGAAGTTCCTCAACAAAATACAAGAACATATCCTTATCACCAAAACTGCCACCACGATCTGAAGCTCCTGGATACTCCCAATCCAAATCAAATCCGTCAAAGTCGTACTTCTTCAAAAAGTCCACAACACTGCGAATAAACGTCGTACGGCGTTCCTTCAACGAAACCAATTTTGAGTATTTCTCGCCACCTTCTCCCCAGCCACCGACAGCAACTTGCAACTTCAAGTTTGGATGGGTTTTCTTCAGATCCGTGAATTTTCTAAATCCATCTTCCTCGATATCCACCTTAGGATCAAGAACCTTAACTTGCCAATTGCTATCGTCGACACCAATGAATGCATAAACTATATGCGTACAGAGATCGGCTGGTATATCTTCGATGCCATAACTTCCCAATCCAGTGCGATACACTGCCCAGTTACTGAAATAGCATACGACGCGAGCTGGCTGATCTGCTAAAGCTGCCGCCAGGCCCAAAAGCAGCAACGAAATTATAACACTGGACTTACCTACAATGAAATATAAGAAAGGTATTTACAAAAGAAAACGAAAGGAACAATTACAAGGCAAATCCTAGTTTCTTTCCTTCTCAAAATAACTCGCTTTATGAGTGTACAAACGTTTATTTAAATTTGTTGCAGGAAACATTTCTAATCTGGCGTTAGACCTTCTCTAGATTTTGGTTTTTGGTATCGTTTGCAGGTCCACATCGACTCTGACGAACAAAATAAATAAGTAAGCCACCTACGTTCCCGAAGCTGACTAGCAGAAACCATCACTTCCCGAAAGTCAAAATTGCGAAGAATCTAAAGGATATCACAGGATCATCGACCTTCTGCTTGGCACGTGTAATGTTTGGGAACTTAACAAGCTGTGTGTAGGAATAGCTCATTGACACATACTGAAGATCGCTGTGAGGGTATCATGCAGTGTCATATGGCCGAAATAATCTTCAAATATTAGGTAAGGTAAGAGTGGCTGTTGGAAAGACCAACCAACTTAGGCGTATTGCCCCATTGTGAATCTTTAAATGTTAAATGATGGAGAATTATGATTCAAATTGGAGCACTTTTTAGATAAAAAGTCGATGTTTCTCGGACACTCTTGAAAAAACGCTGTCTATGATACAGAAACTAGAACTCCAGGATTGAAGGATGAATAAGTAGGTCCAATCGGATGAGTTTTATATAAAGAAAAAGAAAGCAGAATAAAATCAAGACAGATCTATGACAATGCAAATATTACAAAAATGCAGAAATAGGTCTTCAAAAAAATTGATAAAACCACACAAAAACTCCTCTAAACACACCGTTCGAAGCAGTTTCCCTTTCTAACACAACACTCACCGGAACTTTTAGTTTTACAAAAAAACCTAAATAAATAAACAAACAACAAAATCAAGGACTAAAGCGGAAGGACCTTGCTTCAGGTTAAGAGTGCTCACACAAGGATTCCTAGTTCTTATTATTTTTATATTTTCATATTTTTTATTAAATTAAATTCGCGCGCACTTTGAATACAAATTGACACACTGACTCCATGGATTCGGAGTCTTCAAAGGAAATTCTTTAAGCCAAGTTGATGGAACTCGTTGCAATAATACAGAAGTTGGGCAAGGAAGAAAGATGCGATAGAAAAAATACGACAACGACTACAACTACGAGTTATTTAGGGCTTCACTTACCCATCTTATCAGGTGAGTCGACTCAGTCTAATGATAGTACATCCAAGTGATGTGCTGCTTTTTATAGCGAAAAGAACTCTACTGTCACTCAATTGTCGGTACAGATGGCAAGCTCTACTAATACTTTTGCAAACCCTTAACCATCGCACAGACACACTGTAAATGAATTACCAACGCACTGTACCTGCCAGAATTTGCTAGAACGAGAGCGATTTGCACGTGTGTACATAAAATGTGGTGGATGAGGCTTTTTTGTTAAATGGGCGGGTCTTGTGTAAAATGGCAAAGAAATTGACATTGACATCGTGACAGAGTCACGTGGATAGAGTCGATCAGTGTTTTGGTTTTCCAAACTGATGCGAAGTTTTCTGACTGGATTGCTGCCGATGTACAGCTCGTATGGTTCTTCGTTGAATCTTCTCCTTCAAAGCCTGTTAACGCAAAACGAGACCGAATATTTTAGAAGGATTTTTCTTCGAAACAACTAAGGATATCTTCAGGCGTCATAAAGTAGAACGCGTATGATCAAGGTCTTATATAGAGTCTCCTTACTACCCAATTACCGCCTTAGCCGAAGGAAACAGCAATTGGCAAGAGTGATTGCTCGTTTTATTTCTCCTGAGATATTGTTTGCAGAATGAATGGCTGTGACGTTCTGTCCAAGTCGTTGATGTTGTGTGTCTCTTCCTGTTGACAGCATATACTTGGTTTAGCCTTTATCTACCTCTAATCCCATTTTGGCAACTTCGGTTTCAATACTACTGAACGCAGCAGTGGCAAGCCAATGTTGATATCGTTGGCGTAAGCTAGTATAATAGTTGCACAGGCTTTCGAAACACTGTGCATCCAGTGACTTTTGACCAATTCTTTCAAGTATGATGTTAAAGAAGTCACATGATAGCTTGTCACCTTGTCTAAAACTCTTTTGAACATCTAAGGTCTCTGTTAAGTCGTTGCCGACTTTGACGGAGCAGCCAGCGTTCTCCACCGTCATTGTCCAACAACGGGTGGCAAGTTTGGTATTAATGTCAAAACTAGGCATGACTCTATATAACTAGTCTCTATAACTGCTGTCATAAGCGGCCTTTAAGTCGATGATACGAGTAAGATGGTGAGTATCGATTTGGACTTCTTGCCGGAATGTGAACATTTGGTCAATTGTGGTCTGTGGTTGTTGGCGAAGAGTTTCAGTCGTTCACACAATTTGGCAGATACGAGCAAGATCTTGTATGTAATGTTGAGGAGACTTATACCTCTATAGTTGGCGCTGTTTAGGGAGTCTCCTTTTTTGTGCATCGGGCATAGTTGCTAAGATTCCATTCGTTAGGCATACACTCTTCTGAGCAGATCTGAGAAATGAGTTGCTGTATGCTCTCCACAAAGTAATTTCAATCAGCTTTGAATACCTGATATTGATATTGACATTGACACATTGATATGATTTATTTCTTCTTATAAATTCATTATAATCCACAAATCTTAAAATAAGTAAATAACAACCTTAAATGTAGAACAACGTTATAGGTACCTGTTATATGAAAATAAGGAGATTGGTGACATTCTGTATTTTAGATTACAAAATTAATGATAATAGTGTTGAATGTCGTCACATCAAAGGACTTTCACAATATAAAAATTAAGTTTTTGGGTGGGGTGACATATTGGAAGCATATTGCTCAGCAAAAATATAAGATTAAAGTACGAGTATTTTAAACAATTTTAGAACATCTAAGAAAAAGTTAAATAGACATGCAGTTATAAAGGATGGATACACTAATGAGCTAAGATTTAACCAGAATGTCAGTAAACGAGCATCAGTGAATAAATGATTCTAGACTGGCATGGTTACATTTGGAGAGACAGAGTTTTGTATGTTTTATAAACAAACCAGATGTTGAAATTGCCCTGATTGAGTGAGGAAGTTTCTTAAATAAGCGAAACGATAAAATAGAGTAAAAATTACGATAAGCAACGGTAGGAAAAGTAGGTACAGATAACATGTTGGACAAGTTTCCACGTAGGTAATGAGATGAAATTAAACGAAAGTTACGACTACCAGATTTCATAAAGGTATCAGAACAAGGGGTAAATGGGATGTCTGCCAGGCTTACGGCATATTTTTCTTACAACATACATATTTCAGCGAGGTTAGCTAGGGTTGAATTTTATTTAAATATGCACCTCCCCAACAAGCGATTCTATATTCCAACCTAGAATGTCTGAGAGTCCATCGAAAATACTTTCTCAATGTTTCAGCATGATTCAAAAAGCTCATTCTAGAATCAATAGTGAGCCCCAAGTATTTAAATTCCTTAACTTTCTTAACCCAGAATTATAAACGGACAGTTGGTATCTTTGGCACTCGGACGTATGAAAATAAGCATTTCCACCTAAGTTGTGTAAGGATGATAAACTGAAAAACATTATTTTAGTTTTAGAGCTTATATCCAAGTTATGTTCTGCCAACCAGTTTCTCAGTAAGTTTAGATCCCAATTAATGTCCGAAACCAGATCCAAAAGACTGTTACAACCATAGGAAAAGCCAACATCATCAGCAAAAGCAGTTGGTGTATCTTTGAAATTAGGTGAAAAAAGTGAATTTATGTATATCAAGGACAAAATTGGTCCTAGGACAGAGCCTTGGGGTACACCCAAGTTGAAGAACTTAACTTCACTCCTAATGCCATCTAATTTCACTGTTTGCGACCTATTTCCAAGATACGACCTGTACCAATCAAGCATGAAACCACGAAAACTGGCTTTTTCCAGTTTCCTCAATAAAAGATTATGATTAACCATATCGAAGGCCTTGGTGATGCCAATAAACAAACCCGCCGTAGACTTTCTACTATCGAGATTTGACATTATTTGAGAGTAAAACTGTAGCAGTGAGTTTCTCAAAAATTTTACTGAGAACTGGAAGAAGAGATGTGGCCCTATAGTTAGAGATTTCAGCAGCAGAACCTTTTTTATGTATTGGTACAATATCTGCACATATGAGTGCTTCCGGGAATATAGCCGCAAATACGCAACAATTAAAGATATGTACCAATACTCCCAAAATGAAGCATGCAATTCTTTTAAGAATGAAACTCGAAATACCATCAACTCCACACGAATTCGATTTTTTTAGAGTACCAATAGCTTTAAGTACCTCGAGGGGAGCATAAAACTATTTTCTTGAGACTGTTCCGCACATCTATGAGTGGACGAACATAGGGAACAGATTGGTTGAGCCGGACACGGTTGTAGGTTGCTAGCTTTATCAGTAAAATATTTGTTGGATTAATTTGCAATAATGAGTTTGTCGGTCACTTCGCAGTCGTCGACACGTATAACTGTAGGTCTTTTAGAAAAGAAGACGATTTATTTAGAATGCTGTTAACTACCTGCCATTCATTTTTTATGTTCCCCTTAGCAGAATTCCATTGGGAACGGTAATACTCGTAAGTATCACGGCAAATAGGAATCTCCTTTTTGAGCTCACCGCACAATTTCTTGTATTTTCTTTTCAAGCTCATGTTCTTTGGGTACTTATAGCATACATAGAGATCCACGGTTTCAGCCTTTTTACCACTTTTCTCGAGGTCAAAAAGAGGAACAACTCAGAATATGTTTCTTTAGGGAATTAATAAAGATTGTAATGGACTTTGAAGCATTTCTACACAAATAAACATCTTCCCAGAGCTCATTTAACAGTTTGTTTTTAAGGTTACTGAAGTTAATTTTCAATTGCTTACTAGGGAGTTTTGAACTTTTATTGTATTACCAACGCTATTTGAAACGCTCACTAAGATTCCTGTCATAGAACGATCAGTTATCATCAGATCAAGAACACATTCATCACAATTTCTCAAAGAACATTATTAAATCGACCATAAAAGTGATCTAAACATCTGCCCGATACTATCCTAGTAGGCTCATTGATAAAAGAAGCTAAACCGTGCGATGCTAATAACGCCAAGTAACTCGAGACCATCTCACTAGTTTCCAAAATGTTCAAATTAAAATCACCTAAGATGATTAGATTTTTTGCTTTTTCGTTTTCCAAAAGACATTCACATTTAACAAAAAACCCAACACCATCTGCAGCGTAGTTTTCATTCGTATTAGCATAGGAATTGAAACCGTGTAGGCATAGGCATATAGTAATCATTTTTTTTTTCGTAATTATAGATTCAAATTTCAGAGATAAAGACAAAATCTGGAACCAGAACAGAACATCCTTTTTTATAATGCTGATGGTGACGAACTGAATCTATGCTTTGTGTCTGGCGCTCCTCCTTCTGTCCCCTCTACTTTGCATATTCTAAACTACAACAACAACACCACTTCTTCCCATGGTTGATGTGGTTGAAAGTCTACTTTCAATCAAATCCAACTCTGTAGGAGTTGACGGAATTCATCCAAAGTTCATTAAGATTATCCTGCCCGCCATATGTACTTTCATATGTTACCCATGCTTTCAATCAAATTATTCTAACAACAGGTGTGCTCCCTTCTGCCTGGAAAAAATCTAAAATCCTACCTATTCCCAAAAATCGAACAAATAAAGATTTTCGCCCAATATGCTAAACATAGCTGTACCACAGCACTTTTGACTGTGGTAGACGACATACGACAGAACTTAGATAAAAATCATGTCACGTTTCTAGTGCTCCTCAATTTCTCTAACGCATTTGACAATGTTTCTTGATTGCATACTATGCAATAAGCTTTCAAATAAATTCAATTTCTCTTCTTCGGCTGTGCACCTAGTATCTTCGTACCTCGCTAATCGTCAGCAGGCTGTGTTTGTGAACAATAAAATATCAGAATTTCTTCCCAATACACGTGGTGTCCCCCAAGGTTCCATCCTAGGACCCCTACTCTTTTCTTTGTACGTTAACCAATCGCCCTCCATCGTCACTAGTTCCTATGTCGAAATGTACGCTGGCGATATTCAGTTACACATGAGTTGTTCACCTGACACAATCGATCACTGCGTCAGTTGCGTAAACTCCGACTTGAATAAAATCTTTAATTGATCGCAACAGAATTCGCTACTTATAATACCCTAATAAATCGAAATGTATTGTCATATAAGGGAAAAGTATAAGCACCTCATCCTTTCCACCCATCTACCTTAATGATGGTCCGATCGTATACGTTGACATCGCAAAACACTTGGTATGTTATTAAATAAAACCTTAACTTGGAGTGATCACATTAACTCAACAGTTGGAAAAGTTTATGGTATTCTACGTTCTCTTTGGGCGACTCAATACTTTATTCCCATAAAAACGCGAGTTCTGTTGGCTAAGACATTAATTATCCCAATCTTAACATATGGTTGTGAAGTTTTCGGAAACTGCGACTCGATTAGTAGCCGAAAACTAATTTTCGGTCTTCGAAGATTCGACCATATTTCACATTTCTCTTACCGGATTTGCAACATCACGTTCGAAAGACTCTTACTGTACCGTACCATACTAACGTTGTATAACATAATTTCTGCACGTCAACTCCGCAACCTCTTTAACCGACTAACGTTCTGTGTATCCTTTAGGACTAGACAAATTTTATCCCCGCGCTATTCTTACCTAACTTCTGAACGTCAATTTTTTTGTTAACGCCACTAGAGAAATAAGACAGAAAAAGAGATTTTTAAAAGACTTAAGATCCTACTTCTCCACCAATTGAAAATTTAAAAAATAAACACAAAAATATATATATGTTATGTAAATTTAAATTTAAGCCATTTATATGTTTCATTTTCCATATCATTAATTTGTATCCCTCTCGTTAATTGACAGCCCTCATTGTTTCTTTTAAATAAATTGTTTAGCTTGTCACTATTTTAAAACATAACATATCTTAATGTGTGAGCCTTCAAATATCGACTTAAATAAAATAAAAATAAAAATAAAGTTTTCTCTCAAAGTTTATTCTTACAATAAGAACTATTTGTAAAAACATTAACACAGTTAGAAGTACTGAGGCTGAGGATACAAAAGTCTTCGATCAAATTTTTAAAATCATTCATTTCCAATAAATCGTCTCAAATAAGCGTGAGATCGTCAAAAGATCTAATTGAAATGACTTTCCCACTCTCAACCTATCGAACCAGAATTTGGTTATCATTATACCATAAGGCGTGTTTCATTCAAAAGTGCGTATCCACTTTTCCAAAAAACGTTCCAACTCACTTCTATAATCACTTTTAAAGTTGCTTTTTCCTTAATATTTTCTCCGATAAACTGGAGCTTTGGTGGCATTTTGAAAGCAGTTTTGAAAGCAAATAAGCACCTTCGCACACACTAATTTTCAAAAAGGTTCAAGTTCCTTTTTGGGTAGAAGAAAAATAACTATTTTTCCAAGTGTAAACAGCCCAAAAGAACGTCCATTATTGACTTGCTCTTCCAAAACATAAATTGATCCACGAACACATCCCAGAATAGGGAGAAACGGGATGCTGCCAACCATCAGGAAACGAATAAATACCCTGTAGTTGTATGTTGTGACATCTACTCGTACGAGTATAATTCAAATCTTTCGTAAATCTATCCTCACTTCTGAAAGTGAACTAAATTATTCCCACTTTTGGTTTGGTTTTTGCTTCGTGTGGAAAAGTGGCTAAGCACTTTTGAATATAACGCGCCTCTACATATTTTACACGTTTCTCGTTTCTGCTTTATTGTCTCTTTTGCGTTCATGAAGAGAGCCTATGTGTACTTGGTGAAAGAATTGTTTATATACATCCCAGTTCCAGTGCCTTTGCTGCTGCTGCTGTTGCTGCTGCTGCTGCTGCTGTTGCTGTTGCTGTTGCTGTTGCTGTTGCTGTTGCTGTTGCTGTTGCTGTTGCTGTTGCTGTTGCTGTTGCTGTTGCTGTTTCTGTTGCTGTTGTTACTGTCACCATTGATACAAGGCACTTGTGTGTTGAGATTTTTTCATTCATCCTCTTTCACTTTGGCAGTGAGCCGGTAAGCCATTCGGTCCAGCTGCTTTGTTGGATTTCAGCTTAGATATTGCTATCCTTACTTCATTTGGTCAATCGGACGGACGTTTTAGCTTATCATTGTCTAAGCTGAATGGTTATGCGCTCTGCAGAAGAAGTTCAGTACCGAATGTGACTCTACTACAAGCTTTCCTTCTTCATTTCCACAGGTTTCTGTACGGGTCTCCTTGACTTGACACGTTCTTTTTATCGATTGGTTCTTTCCTCTTCTTCCGGAGAAGCAGATGCTCCATCCGTCTATTCTGCTCGTCCTTCGTTGCAGCGCCGGATTGAAGGCTTCTTGTTCAGCTGCATGTGCTTGCCGGCATTCTTCGTCCATGCCTTACGTCTATCGCAAAGCTATCGATATGATTTATGTAGGTGTTGGATGACCCGAAGAACGCTATGTCTTCTTGTGTATATTGAGATGCGGAAACCGTGTGCTTGCTATAGTAGCATTACGTCCTGCCGCAAAGTCAGGAAGGTTAAGACCGTCGCCATATGTAGTGTCGTGTCGTGTAAACTATTTTTACCAACTGTCCTACCAAAGATGTCCACCTTTCCTATCCTATTGCCTAATGGGATTATAACGTCATAATTAGGACATTGCTCTTATGTCTCGTAGTGGAATGGGCGCATATTAGGCTTATGTTAGCGAATTTGGCCTTGATGCGGATTGCCATAAGACGCTGGCTCATGTATTGCAAGTTCAAGACTTCTTGCCTAAATCTGCCGCATATGACAATCCCGCATCCGAATAAGCGCTGTTTCTTTTCACTATAGCAATCACAGTATATACTCGTATCACAGTTTTTTATCCTCCTTATGTCTGACACATCCCTCCTGGATGGTGGTGATATCTGCCTGATAGAAGTCAAGGGTTTCTGCCGCATGTTTCGACCGCATGTCTCCTGTTAAGGTCAGAACATTCCACGTGCCGTTTCGCTTTATACGTCTACTAGAGTCGTCAATGGTGAGTCCATATCTATTCGAGGCCATTAGTTAGTTCGTTACATGTTCTAAACTCTTAAATATAGAGCTGTGAGCCCTATTACGGCGCGCAGTAGGCCAGTGTAATGCTACTGGTCGCGCATGCCCTTGCCATTTTAGTCTTCATGAGTACGGGTTTACTGGAAGCTAAGCTAAGCACTTCGCTGCTATCTTAATTGTTGCGGGCCTGGCCCAATTCGAGTTATAAGACACTTGGAAGTTTCCCGATTAAGGCGATACTATAAAATAATATTAAAAGGAACGACTACAGCTACCCACGCAACAGGCCAAAGTGTGGAAGGGACACACTCTTAGACAATGATACGTTCAAGGAAATGTTGAATAATACCAATAATAGCACCATTGTCATAAGAAGATCTCCAAATGGGGTTGCGATGAAATTTCGGGCGTGAGCGAATGTAAGCATCGTTTACCACACACAACCATTTCAGATGCCAACATTTTTTTTAAAATCCTTTGTACCTCTTCAGCTTACAGCAGGTTATCCATACTCAGCCTAGTAAATAATTTTGTGGCAGAATCCTCATCCATCCGGCGGATATCACGGTAAGAGAAATTGGATATGTTGAAAGTCAAATATCTTCATTGAGTGAGAGCTCTCAAATAGAAATGTTTCGGTTAAGGATAGAATGCTGCTGACCATGATAGCTGGAAAGGCCTGCAATGCAATCACCGAAAATTGTTATTTATGCAAACCAGCAGCTAAAGATTTTAACAAAATGAACCTAACCAGATCAAGTCAAATCAAAATTGAGGTCCTGGCTACCCCTTTACATGCATTGATGCTGTTTTTGTTTTTGTTTGGTTCATGCTTCGTACAAAATAGTAGTCGGTCAATGGAAAACGCGTGGTGAAGAAAACAAAAAGAGGATCCAAGAAGCATTTCGATGTCAAATGGGCTTGTTAGTCGATAAACCAAAAGCAGATTTTGGAAGTAACACAGCCCGCAGATTTTTCGATAACTCTGTTACTTCATCGCAAATAACCAACACAGATCGGGGCTTAATTAATCGCTTTCGAGTAGTTTTATTAGCAATATTTAAGGATTTCCCGATATAAACAAGCGAATTTAAGGAGTGTTGCATTGATACTGGTTTGTGCAACCATATCCGTGGTACAATATGCCAACAACAGCGCACAAAATTTTCGTACACGGTCCAAAAATTCTGTCGGAAGCTATTCTTCAAATTGGGCACCTCGGCGAGGAAGCACAAGAAGCCTGAACTTTTCAAAAAAAAAAATTTTGTTGAAAAAACTAAAAACCTCTGTTTATTCTTTTCAAATAAATCCTGTTAAAATTTTATTATTTGTTTATGATTATTATCACTGTTAACATTTTAAATTAGATGTCTTCTCATATTTTATTTTAATCGCAATTGTATGTGCTTTTCTTGAACCTCTACATTATTTTTAAAAAATACATCTAAACACATATTGTGAAAAAACATTTTTTTTTGTATTTATATTGCTTGAGCTGGTGATTAAACGCCTAAGTTAAACATAAAACTTAAGAAATAATAATTTTGACAATTTTTTTTTGGAAAATCTGCCAGTGTACGTCTGTTCAAACTTGCTACTCAAACAATAAACTGCGATGGAACACAGAACATCTACTTCGATCCACTTGGATAAACAGTGAGTGCAAGTACCTATGTACTCGTATGTACATACAAACTAGCAAGGTGTACAAATCTACCGTAATAACAAATAAGCGCCTTTTTGATGATTGTGAAATCGTTTAATACCATGGAACCAGTTTGAGCTTATGACGAATCGTAGGAGACTGTTTATGTCCAAATTTTTTAGATCGCTTAAGTCATTGCAGGAGAAAGCTCCTAAGTGAAGTTTTCTTTTCTGCGAGAGAGCTGCATAGGGTAGGTGGGGGATTGCCTCCTCTTCCTCCTCGTCCACTCAGCTTCTATAGAAATTGTTTGCAAAAGTGCCAAGCCTTCTTGCATGCTCGTCTAGGGTCCAGTGATGACGCCTCTGTTGGCGCTGAGATGTTTCCTATTTTGAGAGATCAAACACTTAGAGCGATTCGGATCCAGCTTTGGCCAGATCTGTTTGGTCGCTAGACATGTTGGTCTAACAATCCAGCTAAGGTCTGTTCTTTTATTGGTATCCAGCTTTAATATTAATTTGCACGTAGCTACTCTTTTCCGGTAGAGTGGTTCCAATTTTTGCGAGTTCGTCAGCGCTACAATTCCCTGGAATGCATTCCAGGTGCGGCCCGGCACCCTGCAAAGTTGAGGGTTGAACTGCTCCGTCATTCATTGGCGATTTTCGAATTTAGTGAGACTGACTCCAGGGACTTCATAGCTGCTTGACTATCGGATATCCTTTGTAGATATCACGTTTTTCTTCAGCCCGGATAGAGCTTCTTTAATCGCCAGTGGTTTGGAAGACGGAAAGAGAGGCTTAGATTTAGCGTATCTGAGAAAATGCCGCCACCAACTCCGCTATCAGTTTTAGATCCATCTGTGTAGAAATGGATTGACTTGTCCTCCCTGAAAGAATCATCCTCCCAGAAGGATCTAGAGGTGAAACTTACGAGTACATGGGAGTCTTTGTTAAACTAAAGTGCGGGTATAGTGTAATCGAGGTTTTCTGTGAGGATTCCTAATGCGTGGCCAAATGAATTATTTGTCCACTGTGTAGTCGCTTTAAGGCGTATAGCTGCAGCCGCAGCTACTTGCCTGCTGAAAATATCGAGAATGTCTAATGCCGCAGAGGGAGTAGACCGTAAGGCTACGCTTATGCATAGACATGCTGTTTAGTTTACTACGGTTGACTAAATTGTCTAAGGCCGTCCACCAGACGACAACTCTGTAGGTGAATATCAGTCTTATGACCGAGATGTATAGCCAGTGGGTTATGAGGGGTTGAAGGCCCCATTTGTACCCAATGGCTTTTTTGCAAGAGAATAAAACTACGAGTATTGTAGCTTTCTTGACTCTTTCTTGAGCGTTAGGTTTCCAATTTAGTTTCCTGTCAGAAATGAGACCCAGATATTTTGCTGTATCGGAAAATACTAAACTGGTACCGTTTATTGAGGGAGGGTGTATGATTGGAATCCTATATTTCCTGGAAAAGAGGACAAGATCAGTTTTATGGGGGTTTACTTCCAACCCACAACGATGAGCCCAACGGATAAATCCGTTAAGATTTGGCTGAAGGAGTTCTTTAATGGTATTAGGGTGCGCACCTGAGACGGCTATAGCAACGGCATCCGCGTAGGCAATCACCTTGCTACCGCCCGCTTCCAGGTTGGAGCCGATTATCC